>CM061070.1:104067053-104782356 GCA_030762895.1 Sophora flavescens
AATTATAATTCATTTTTTTTTTTTTGGAAATAGAATGCCCACTGAACCAGTGGATCCGCCACTGACTGTATAGAAAATGTCTGACCAGAGTTTGAAAATTATAAATCATAAAAAACTGAATTTTACAACTTATAATAGATAGATAGATACGATGACATTCAAGTAATCAAGTGCCACTTACAAGTATACTTTGTATGCAAGTCATGACAGACAACCAAGAAAAGGGGAACCAACCCTCTTCTAATTATTGTTTTTATGTAAAAACTTTAGCATTAAAAAGCATTAAATTATCAAATGTTATTGAAAAGCACTGATATTGTAGGTAGTCACTAGTGCACAAAAGGGATTCCACGTCGGTTATTTTTGGCTTTCCACATCGGTTTTGAAACTGATGTGGAAACGACTGATGTGGTTTATTGCCACTTTACACATCGGTTTTCAAACCGATGTTTAAAGTATATTTTAAACATCGGTTTATACTAACCGATGTAAAATTAATTTAGCAATTGTTAAGCAGTTTTAAATTTAACTTTCTACATCGGTTTTGATTAAAACCGTGTAAAATTGACTTTCTACATCGGTTTTATAAAGAACTGATGTGTAAAGTTAAATTTACACATCGGTTTTAAGCAAAAATGATGTATAAATTAAATATACACATCGGTTATTGAGAACCGATGTGTAAAATCTCATTTTTTTTTTAATCTATTATTTACATTTCAATCATTCCTGTTTCACTAATGCAGATCAATAAACAAACCAGCGAGTACCACGATCAAACAAGAAACAACAACAGAACACCAAACCAGTTTGACACAATCATTCAAAAGCAAAACATACTTCATTCAATTTTCTTAGCATGACCAATTAGCTCTTACACATATGGTTAAAAATACGACATTTCATCAAATGACTAGTGAGCACAGAATCCAAAACAGGAGGGCATCGGGCCTAATTAATTTCGAATGAATGAAAACAACACTTTATCAAAGCTACATCAAAACACGAGAGAAGAAGAATTGAACCGACACTGAGCACTAATACATATCATCAGTCAAAGGTACGTACACTATAGCTAGTATATGATAAGTTTTTAAACTAACTACATATATACAAACTATGGGTGGTACACTTCAAGAAAGAAAGTTGCCCAACGCCTCTTTATGATGTTGATGTCAGAATCAGACAATGGAGATGGATTGTTGAATATATCTAAAGTTTAATTGGACAAAAGATTATATCTTTTAAGTAATAAACTAACATAAAACATATAACGAATCTATACTATTACTTCTAATTGTGTCAATTAACATTTACCTCACTCCATCTTTGAGTGATCCCGAGGAGATAATTTCCAACATCCACTGCATCACATAGTAGCCACATTCCCATGACCCACGTTGTATACGTGACTACGTACAAATGAAACCCAATTAGAATATGAGGAATTAAATAAAATAGAAATCAATTATTGTACCCACTGCATTTGATGCATTTGAACTAATAAATATCTTACGCTGGGAATAATCCATCTGATAGCCCGAGTACGCCTTTCACCACGCCGCATGTGGGATGCATTAATAGACCTATCATGACAAAAACATTAATTAAAGTATATATAATAGATTTGAGATAATTAAAACAACTGCATTACCGATTATAAAGTATTTTAACGCTACGTTTCGATGATCGTCTTCGGTTGATTCACCGGCTTATGTCCCAATGAGCGAGAAGAAGACCACGAGCTTCATTCTTGGGTACAAGAGCAACAGATTGCCAATGCTTGCTGTATTTGGAACAATTAGTGACTGTAAGTCATATATAGTTATACTTAAATTAATAACCGTACTTACTTATTGAGATAAGGCGCAAGATAGAATTGATGATCGCCTCGGGCAAGTATATCACGTAGGGTAGTGACCGGTCTTCCGATGCTACGAGAACATCACCCGAATGAACATGGGGTCAATGAACCCATAAAGGGCGAGGTTACCCCGATCGACTAACATACGATGCGGATACCTAATATATTGGAAAAACATGTTAATTATCATTGTATTTAAAAATTAATTACGTACTTAACTTATAAATAAAATGTACTTACGTGCACCAAAACGATATGTGTGCAGAACTGACCATTTCTTTATTGAGTGCCATCTCCATAAGTTCTTTCTTTGGTATATACAGTTCACCGGTGGCATCATGTTCCAACGTTACCAATCTGCATCATCCTCCATGGTGACAACCCGTATAGCAAGATCTTTGAAAACATCACCATGGCCAGGTGCCCCTTTGTCGATCCCCTAAACAACATAGATATATATTAGTAATCACGGATAATTAAGTTATTTAATTCGTTATGAACTAAATGGTCAAATGAATACCTTGACAGAGCGCGGACATCTCTCGGTCTTCCTAGATCCGACCTTTTAGGCACAATATCATTTCCAACATCCTATAACAAATACAAATAAAGCATTATCTTTAAACAATAATAAATATATTTCAACTATGAATATAGAAAAACACAACTAACCGAATACCTCGGATGCAACAAGAAAGCCGACCAGTCTTCTTGGCCGAGGAGGATGAAGTTCGGGGGCTCGACCCACTGCTTGAACCTCCTCGGTGGGCACAGGGACTCGAGCATCAGCATCTCGAATAATCTCAACGGACACCCTCGGATGATCATCCGGTAATAACCGATGGTGTATGGTATTACCTAACTTATTATATGCCCTACCCAATGCCACTAAGCGGCGATGATGATGATGATCATCAACATACAGCTCACACCTATCAGGGTCGCCGTCGTCATCATCATCATCATCATCATCATCATCAGATCATCATCATTTTCGGGATGATGAGGAGGATCACATGAGCCCTTAGTGCTCACATGGACAGAGGGGTTGGACAGAGGGTTGGACACCTACCGTCATCTGCTGGGACAAAGAAGTAAATATTGCCATCTGCCGGGCAAACCGCTCGGCCATCTCTGTCAAGCTCAGCTGCAATCTCCTGTTTTAGTTGTGCTCTATCTGCAACGAATCCTCGTGGGCATTGGTGTGAAGATGAACCATGGTATTGGCGAATGCCGACTCCCATCCAACACCAATGACACGGCCGGGTGGTCCGGGTTCTACCGATGGCGAGAGATAAGATATCATTCGTCCTCTAGGAACAAAGGTTCCTTGGGTTAGTTGATCATCCAAGGCATCCTATCACATAAAAATATCGGGTCACATTACAATTCGTAACAATCTTAAAATGACAATTACAACAAACTATACTTACAATCCTCTCGGCTACTTGGCGGGCCTCCTCGGATGTATATTGTCCCGTTTTTCTTTGTCGGCCCCTCTTCCATGAACGATGGCGTGGGGGTGGAGGTGGATCAACAACCTCGGAAGATTTTCAGCATTAGGATCCGCCCTGAGATCTTTGCCTTTGACGTGCTTTCTTTTCCTCTTCAACCATTTTCTTAACAAGCTTTTTATATCCCCCACGAGACATGACATGGGGTAGACATTCTTGCTTTGGTTTTCCCTGCCTTTTTCCTCTTCTCCCGTTATAAATAAAAGACAATTAAATTACATAAGTAAATGAAATTAATGCAATTACATAAATTTAGAGACAAATCAAATAAGTTAACCTGAAAGTCGGGATCACGTCGGCTCTGAACAAAGCGATCCCACGTCGCCTTGTCAAGAAACGGATACACCTCAAGTGGGTTCTTTTTACTTTTTGACCGAATATATGTATCCGCCCGGGTCGGCCTTAAAACCCCTCCAACGCTCTCCAAGATACTTGAAAGAACGCTTCTTCATAGCGTATGTATCCTGTGATGTCAAATGTCAACTACATTAAGACCAAAAGAATCAACGAATTACTGTATGATATTATTAAGATAAAAATAAAGTAGATACAGACAAACACAGGACGTAGAAGTATAGATACCAGAATACTCTCCCATATCTGCTCCTTCACGTCCGCCGGTACATCTCTCCACCTATCAATGAGTATACTAGGCCTGTTCCTAGCAAGGGTCGCCACAAAACTGGTAAACTGATCTTCCATTGGCCCAATAGGTTTGAGGTTATCATCAAAATCTACTCTTATCCTCCTCGATTTGACCCACGGTTGGCGGTCAAATGCCTCATCCGTGGTGGCACGTCGACCCTTTCTACCGGTAGACGGGGTCTCTGACCCGCTGCATGAAGGAGGTGTATCCTCATGATCAGCCATGTATACCTGTTTAAACACAAAACAAAAAAAAAAAACTTGTTAGTATGTCAGGATAAATATCAAACATAACTTATAAATATCGATCAACGTATAAATATCAACGTAAACACATAATATGCCAAACTTGATGGTAATATCAAACTAAACTTACTTTGTGGTCAATTAGTAAAGTTCTCCCATAACCCTTCTTGGTGATCATTACGAGTAGCATGTACATCATCCACTTCATTTTCCTCATTGAAATTAGGCACTCGTGTTGAGAAAGAAGGAGTATCAGAAATATCAAGAGTTGAATCGTGATTTCCATCACTACCGTTATACATGTTTTTTCCCTGGAGAACCACTGACCACCTTTTGTTAGAAGGATCACGGATATAAAACACTTGTTTTGCTTGGGATGCCATGATGAAAGGTTCCTCTTTATTACCTACCTTACTAAGGTCCACCAATTTGAATCCTAACTCATCGGTTTGCACACCATTGTTCTTGTCGACCCACCGACATTTAAAAACAGGTACTCTAAACTTCGTGTAATCAACCTCCCATATCTCTTCAATGATTCCAAAGTATGAAACTGATGCCATAACAGGGTTTTTATCTTTCGAACTAGAGAAATGCATGGACTCAGCGACGACCATAACCCCACTGTTTTGCATAGTACTTTTGTCAACCTGGGACTTTATATAGAAGGAAAACTTATTGATATCGTACCCACTCCAAAGATATGACATCAAAGTTAGGCCCCTGTGCTAGCCATTTTAATGTAGCGAAGTGGTACCATCCTTTGCAATTTTTTCTTTAAACCAGTTCAAGAAAGTCTTGTTATGCTTGTTCAAACACCATTTTTCATTCATTCTAGGGTAAGTTTCATTGATAATGCTTTTATGCTCACATAAGTATGGTTCAACCTCATCGGTGTTATTCAATATATACAAATGTGCTTGAAGCACTTCCTCCCGATCCATGCTCTTAACAAGTGATACCTCGTGTACCCTTACCATCATATCTTCCTTCGTGATTTAGACTTGGAAGCCCTACAGTTCCGCTCGACATGTAGTCCGTACAAAACTCAATAGCTTCTTCCGCAACATACCTTTCAACAATAGATGCTTCGGGACGGTGTGGATTTTTCATATATCCTTTCAGGGATCTTCATGTATCGCTCAACCGGGTACATCCACCTTAAATAAACGGACCGCACAATCTAATCTCCCTCACTAGATGAACAATCAAATGAACCATGATGTCAAAAAATGAAGGTGGAAAATACATCTCCAATTGGCACAATACAATGGCTGCCTCATTTTCCAACTCATCCAAATTTTTAGTGTCAATGACCTTGCTACATATAGCATTGAAGAATAAGCATAACCTAGTAATGGCATGTCCGACTTTTTTAGGCAATATGTCACGAATGGCCACCGGTAGTAGTTGTTGCATCAAGACATGACAATCATGAGACTTTAAGCCAACTAATTTGAGATCTTTCATTGAGACAAGTCTTCCGATATTTGAAGAGTAACCCCGTGGCACTTTGACTCCCGTAGACATTCCACGGAAACTTCTTTTCTCTTTTTTTGATAAAGTATGACATGTCAGGGGGCAAATAAGTCTTCTTATCCCCCACTTTAAGTGGAGCTAACTGCTCTCGTATACCCATCGCAACTAGATCCAGACGAGCATTCACACCATCCTTTGTCTTGCCTTGAATGTTGAGAAGCGTTCCGATTAAACCGTCACACACATTTTTCTCTACATGCATCACATCAATACAATGTCTTACATCAAGCTTGCACCAAGATGGAAGACAAAGAAGATCGACCTCTTCTTCCATATTTTCTTCTCTCGTAGCCTTCTTCCGGGTCTTCCCATAGATAACATTAGTGTTGTTCACCCTTTCATAAACTTGCTCTCCAAATCAAGGCCACCGGAGCAATTTCATTCTCCGGAAGTCCATTGAAAGCTTTCCTTAATCTACGATAAGGATGATTACGTCGGAGAAATCTCCGATGCCCAAGGTAGACCGTCTTCCTTCCATGTTGCAGTTGATGGTAACATGTGCCTTCTTCACATATTGGACATGCTTTATGCCCCTTAACACTATACCCACACAGGTTCCCGTATCTTTGGAAAGTCATTGATGGTACAAAATAACATGGCACGCAATCTGAATGTCTCACGGCAATACCCGTCGATCACATCAACGCCTTCATCCCACATCATTCTCAAGTCTTCAATCAAGGGACTCAGATAAACATCAATATCATTTCCTGGCTGTTTGGGACCCGAAATCATCATACTTAACATAATGTATTTGCGCTTCATGCACAACCAAGGAGACAGGTTGTAAATTACAAGGAGAACAGGCCATGAACTATGAATACTACTTAAGTTTCCATATGGATTCATTCCATCGGTAGCAAGTCCAAGCCTGAGGTTTCTGGGCTCATTGCCGAAATCCGGAAACAAACTATCAATTCTCTTCCATTGCAAAGAATCGGCCGGATGGCGAAGCTGTCCATCACACTTCCTCTCATCTGCATGCCATCTAATGTTCTTTGCGTCATTTACATTAGTAAACAATTGGTTGAACCGCGGAATCACGGGAAGATACCATAACACCTTCGCAGGAGGACCTTTGGTGACCACATCACAACTAGAATCACCATCCTTCACTTTGTAGCGTGATACCCCACACCTGGGGCACTCGTGCATCTCTTCAAACTCTTTCCTGTACAATATGCAATCATTGGGGCAAGCGTGTATTTTCTTATACTCCATACCCATCGGACACAATATCTTCTTCGCCTCATAGTTTCGAGATGGCAATGTGTTGCCTTCTGGAAGCATTTCTTTCAACAACTCAAGCAATTCGGTAAAGCTTTTATCGCTCCACCCATTTCTCGCCTTCACATTGAACAATCTTAACACCGCTGACAACCGTGTGAAATTAGTGCACCCCGGATACAAAGCCACTTGCGCATCACTGCACAAAGTATCATACACATGTGCGCGCCGAAAAGACTTCTTGCCCAACATCACGGATCATGTCCTCTAGTCCATCGTCCATTTCCACGTCATCAACTTCCTCTCTATCCGACACCCTCGGCCTTGTCTAACGATTCACCATGGCATATCCATGTTGTATAACTCTTGCAAATCCCTCACAAATAAGATGATCACGTATCTCCTCGCCTTCTAGTCGTCTCTCATTCAAACAGTTAACACAAGGACAATAAAACCTTCCGTTACCACTATCGGGAGCATTTGTTTTTGCAAACTGTAGAAAATCTTCCACTCCATTCTCATACTCATCACTTGTCCGTCTAGCATTCATCCAACCGCGATCCATGACTAAACCAATACCTTCGTACTTAGTCCAACATATTCATCAACCACTTCTTATGACAGGTATGGCCCTATCCCATTCGAGAAGAAACTTTTCCAACATTCGGTTAACAGTTAGTCCTTAACTCTCATGCTCATACTCGACAAAATTTCGGCAGCATTTCCCCCCGGTCTCCGACGTACACTACTTGAACGCGATGACATCCACCACGATAAAGTATGCACCGGAGAACGAAAAGGAAATGTATCAATCCGAACTTTCATCAAGTATATAACATTATAAACAATTAATAACTATTTTAACTTAATTAAGAAAAAGTTTTTCCCAAACTGTCCAACTTTGGAAAATTCAAGATCAAACAAAATGAGCGGTACATTAAGCACGTACACGTACGCTCATTAGTATTGCATATCAAACGGGAAACTAAGGCTTTACTATTTATGTAGCTTGCATGAAGATGGGGCTTGAAAAGTGAAGAAAATTAGCCAAACAGAGCCCTTCACGGCCTAGCCTTGAAAGCCATCACGGCCGTGATCGAGTATAGCTTAAAAGAAAGAATGGAAAAGTCAGAACTGGTCACGGCCATCCCGTGATGCCCATCACGGCCGTGACATGTCACCTGCCAGACCCTCACAGCGGAATCGATCACGGCCTAGCCATGATGGTGGTCACGCGGCCGTGACAGACCAACCCGATGAAGCAACCTCCAAGGCAGAAACCTATCACGGCCTGGCCGTGATGGCCATCACGCAGCCGTGACATGCCAAGCGAACCAGACCCTCCACAGTAGGAATCTGATCACGGCCTTGCCGTGATGGTGTGGTCACGGCCGTGACAGAACAACCATGTAAGCAACCTCCAAGGAGAATCCGTCACGGCCTAGCCGTGACAGCAAAGACGGCCGTGACGGGTGATACCACCACTTGGAAAAATCCAGTCTTGGAGCAACGAACAACACATGCAAGTATATTATCCAACCATTTGAGTCAAAGTTCATAACTTTTCTAAACAAGAAACAAATATATACCGAGGGACGAGCAAAAATGGCGCTCTTCACGCAAACGAGGGTAGCTCGCGGATGATCGTTTCTCGGTGGTTCTCTTACTGAAGCAGAAAATGAAGGCTCGCAGTCGCAGTGGTCTTCTTTGTCTACGATTGAAAAGGGAAAAAGGAC
Source organism: Sophora flavescens (assembly GCA_030762895.1). Classification (NCBI taxonomy): domain Eukaryota; kingdom Viridiplantae; phylum Streptophyta; class Magnoliopsida; order Fabales; family Fabaceae; genus Sophora; species Sophora flavescens. The sequence continues at coordinate 104,075,825 of CM061070.1, forward strand.
GTGAAGAAGGGAGCGAGAGAGAGAAAGAGAAAGAAAGAGAGAGAATGAGAAGAAGGAAATGCAGAGAGAGAGAATGAGAAGAAGGAAATGCAGAGAGAGAATGAGAATGAGAGAGAGAGAGAGCGCATACCGAGGGTAGCTCGCGGATGTGAGTGCAAGTGAGAGAGATGGAAAAGCAAAGACAACGCAGCGAACGAAACAAGCCGCGCGTTAGCGAGGGGAGGGAGTGTTGTGTTTTAGGCAATGCGTTAGCCGAAGAATGAGGGCGCAAAACACAAGGAGGGAAATAGAAAAATTGGGACTATTACACATCGGTTATAAGGAAAACCGATGTGTTAAACATCTTATACACATCGGTTATGACAAAACCGATGTGTAAACATTAAACTTTTAAATTCTGATTTTTTCTTTTAAATTTTATACATCGGTTAATAAAAACCGATGTGTAAAAGTAAAATCTAAATTTCTATTTTTTTTTTCTTTATAATTTTATACATCGGTTATTTAAAAACCGATGTGGTTTCTCACCATTTTACACATCGGTTCAAAAAGAACCGATGTTGAATGTTAAAAATTCCGAGTTTTAATTTTTTTTATTTTAATTTTACACATCGGTTATAAATAACCGATGTGGAAAAGTTTTACACATCGGTTATTCTCTAAACCGACGTGTAATACTTTCGTTTTAATTTCAAAAATGCCACCGCCTCGTTTTACACATCGGTTTATACTAAACCGATGTGTAAACTCCGATGTAGAATCCCTTTTCTGCACTAGTGAGTCTTTCATGATACTTGTTATGCATACTGAAAATTAGGGGTGTTCGCGGATTGGATTTGATCGGTTTTGAGCTAAAAAGTCATCCGATCCAATGACGAAAACATCGTGCGGTTTGGATTGGATCGGTTTGCTTCCTTAAAAAAATCTGATTCGATCCAATCCAATCAAATACGGTTTGGATTGGATTGGATAATTCGGTTTTTGTCATATTTTATTTTATTTTTTCTAATGTCAAATGTCCTTTCTACTTATTTAATAGTGGTAAAAGATAATCTTTGTTTTAATTTCGGAGTTTGAGAAGAAAAAATTTATTATTTTTAACACGTTCTTTTATATTAATTCTCTATATCTATTCATACTTATCCTATTTTTTTCCTTGAATCGTCTACAAATAAATTGTAGCTAATTATTTTTCAAATTTACTTAATTGTTTTCCTATTTTTCATGATTACTCAATCAAATATATTTATGCTATGCATCAAAACTTTTAGTAAAATATAACTTCAAGACATTAATATTTATTCTAATTATAGTCTTATATATGTCATTCCAACAAAAATATTAAAGAGAATGAGACACATAAAAGTATGAAGAATAATGTTTAAGTATGAGTAATACTATAATTTCAAAAAGAATGGTATATGTATATAATAGATCGGTTTGGATTGGATTGGATTTTACTATAGGATCCAAAATCTGATCCAATCCAATAAAAAATTGCGATTTTTTCGATTTTCGGTTTTTTGGGTTTTCGGTTTGTTCGGTTTTCGGTTTTCGGTTTTCGGTTTTCGGTTTTTCGGTTATGTTTTTGTGGTTTGAATCGGTTTGGATCGGTTGATGAACACCCCTACTGAAAATTATGGTTCCCATGTCTAGGCATAGTGAGGGTCTAAGGCATGTTCTAGTTACCACACACTTGTAGGTCCGCAATGAGTTCCAATTTGGGTTTATAATGGTGAGTGTAATACTGTAATTCCATAAAGAATGCAATTTGAGTTATACTACATGCACCTTAAGGATGTGGGAGTTCTACAGGCATGGTTCAAAGTTCAAATATCAATACTCAACATGGCTAGCTCCCATTTTGTTTGATGTCTATTCAAGCTTAATTTACACTATTTAAAGAAAAGGTTATATTTACAATATACTTGGTCCATACTCCGTAGTTACAAGATGGCATCAGGAGAAAAATGTCTCCCAGTCTACAATTGTCTCACAGAAATTAGTAATGACAAAAGGCATTTTAAGATCCAGAGACCTGATATCTAACCATGTAATTGGATTTTAGTTGTTTTAAGGGAACCAAAAGTAGTCACCTAACTTCTGAAAATCATACAACAAAAGCCACTTCACTTTCTTTCACCTCTCATTATCTTCCACTTGGCATAGAGGAGGATCTTGCAATTGCTTCCGCTCTAGCACTGAATGGTGCTTGACGAAGATATTGAAGCCGAGGGTCGAAGGAGGGTGTGGCGGCCCTACTTGAAGCTTCATTTGCAAAAGGCAAAGGGGAAGATGTAATATTTGTTAATTGCTGTAATTCTACTTGATGCGATGCGATTCCAGGGTATCGATTAATTGATCGTCTTCTTCGATAGACAATACAAATCTTGGTGTCTGTATGAATGGTGGAATCGTCGGTGAACATACCATGTCTTCTCTTTCTCCTAGCTGCCTTCTCTTTTTAACTAGAAATTCTTGTGTAGACTAAGCCAATAAATAACTACCACTGACATTTTACATTGAACAATTGCATAAATTTCCGTGCCAAATAGTTGTTTTATATTTAAAATGATGACATGTTAGTTCATTATAGACTTAGTTTACACAAGACCTCTCTGATTTAACATCATAAATAGAAAAAAATAAGAGAGGCTGTCATGATTTCTGCATACCCCGAGATTAGCCTTAAACAAGGTTCTAAATTGCGGTTGCGATCGCGGATGCGGTTGCGGTTCGGTCATCGACGATTGCGGCCATTGCGGTCGTGCGTCGCGGATCATGCGCGCATTGCGGCGTGAAATAATTTTATGTTCGCACCAAATCTAAAAAATATTGTAGAATTATTATAATTCTTCATATATCTGAATCGAGAAGAGGATAGCAAAAATAGAGAAAAGAAACAAATTGCTAAAGCATAAAGAAATAATTCTTGCATTTAAATGCTTTGGGGGAGAAATTTTTTTAGTTTTGGAAAAAAATTTGAACGAACGGTGTTGAAAATGGGTGTTGCGGCTCGATGCGGTCCGATGCGGTCTTGATGCGGTCTCGATCCGGTCTTGATCCGGTTGTGTTGCGGCCGCAACGGGTGAAAAGGATCACACCGCACTGCGGTGTGATGCGGTTGCGCTGCGGTCCGCAACCGCAATATTGCGGCCGCAATACGTGATGCGGTCCGCAATTTAAAACCATGGCCTTAAATACACGAGAGGATGATTTCTAACAAAGCAGGAATTGTATCCGAACCGCCACTGCAGTCAAAAAATACATTTTACTGGTTAGTCGAGTGCGAAATTTAAAAGTTGCACTGTGTAAATCTTTCGTGTTTTCCTTGGGGTTCATTATCTCATTCAATATGGAGATAAGGATTCATTACAAGAAATATATGTTGTATCTTATTTTATTTCAACTCCAAAATACATTATGTTGCTTAAATTTTTCATAAATTTGTTATTGAACAATACATCTCTTCTACAATTCAAGATATATATTTGTGATTTAATTGTAACGCACCATCAATGTGAGGACACTATCAACCAATCATGAATTGTCAATCATTAAAAATGTTTTCCTCTTATAATGACTTCATTAAAAATCACACGTGAGGTAATTCACGATTGATTGACTGTTACAATGATAGTGTCTTAACATTAAAGTCTTATCTTTATCACCCCATGTTCTAATTCTACATCTTAACTTGGATAAGAAAGTACCCAGAACCAATAGAATGAAGCCAATTCAAATGCATTCTGCAAAAAAATGAAAAAAATCATGAATCAGATTTTGGTAAGAAAATAACAAATTTCAGTAAGAAATAATTTCACAAAATGTAGATAAACCATGGCCAACCTGGAAGAGAATGAAATGGATCAAGATTAGCAACAGTTCAGGCTTATTAAACCAGAAAAGTTCATCACGAGGCTTCAATTTCGTATCTGAGAAAAAACCAGTGATTCCAGCATTCTCCAATGCCAAGGTTGCAATAACATGTTGTAGTTTTGTTCCCACCAAAAGAACAAGCTGTACATGAGGCCATGAACATGAACACAAAATAAATAACATGACACAGTTAATAGAAAATATTGCCAAATGAGAAATTCATGACAAGGAGAGGTTTAGTCTTTTAGTTCCCACCTATGGAATACCATGGATAAAAAGCTTCAAGTAAATTAAATACTTAATCATTTAAATGAAAATTTAATTTTGAATACTTACTAATAGGTTTTATGGTTAACGAAGCAAACATAATGAATGTATTGTAAAATGTCTTCAATAATTTATTTTACGTGTAAAAATATTCCATTTCAGTAAATATGGCCATTTTTATGCAGGTTTATATTCAAATTCGAAAGAAAAACCTGCCAACTACCAGGTACATACCCAACCACATGCCATTCATAACATCTAAATGGCTCAGGAACAAAAGAAGTTCATGTTATCCACCACACAAGCATTTGGCCAAATAGGATAAGCAAACAGAATGGAAGGAAATAACCAAGATAACTTACAGATATAGGAATGATAGCTATCCAGAAATAGAGATGAGATCCTGTAATAAACCCAAAAAAAACTAATTGTAAGCTTCAAGAGTATGCAAAACCAAATATAATTTGGCCACCATGTTCCAAGTAATCTTACAGAGAAAAGGAAGTGAAGTGGAAGATTTTGCTGAAAGAAAGATACTTAACAGGGAGATTATTTTGGGGAGAGAGCGAGTGCATTGTTAAAATCAACAATAAAGACAATAAACTACTTTTCACCAAAATTTAAAAGCATTGTTAAAATAAGCTATACCTTTGATGTTGAAAAGCATGAAAGCCACAACATATCCCCAGAGTGGGCCACTGCAAAAGATTTTACAGACAGAATCAACTTCCAACTTCTTCATGAGAATCAATTTGTGAAAGATGAAAGCAATAACAATATAATTGGTGATTTTTGCTATGAGGAATAGAAAAGTTGAACTACCTCTAAAAACACTAAATGTAAATGAATAGATGATTTTTGTTCGATTTATTAGAACACAGTCACCTCGGAAATTAAGATCATGCACAATACATAGAAGTGCACAAGAAATCTTATTATACAAAATGAACATAAATTGACTTCCAAACTCATGAAGCTGTAATAAAAATGACTTCTGAATCTCAACTAACCTCACACTAACTATCCTTTGGAATTCCTCTTCCATGGATCGAACCATGTAGCTGTGAAAATCATATTTTGTTGTGAGGTTGTGATTCTGTCATGAATTAGGAAAACAGACTGAGTAAAGTAGTAAGCATTGACAAAGTGGTGTTGCAAACATACTACATAGTTCCAAGAAACCTGACATACAAATACCATGGTGGATTGTTACAAATGACACATCAACCAAAGTACAAAAACAAAATCAGAAAGAAGAAAATATTAAACAAATGCAAGAAGTCTATTCGCTTTAAAAAAGCATATTTCAATTTCCACAAAGAATTAATGTGAGGTTTATTTTTTAAGAAAAGATAAGTTTGTAGGTATTAGCTAGCTCATGCAGAGAAAAGAGTTTAAATAAAATATTAGCAATACAAATTAGATAAAAACATGCAGAATTGCAGATACAGTGAGATAATAATCATATTAGGTAGATTTTGAAACAAAACCATTTCGAACTCAGACAAATTCTATTGCATTATTGCATACCATTATGAAGCCTCTTCGAAGTGTAAGGTAGTCGGCACGAACAACAGAATGTCCAAATTGTCGGAAAAAACATGTCTACAATGCAATCAAACTTGAATCAGATAGACATAAAATTATACTGAATAAGTGGTTCACAATGAAATTTGTCAAGTCCTTCTTACAAAGTATGCTTGTTGACACAGATCTGGATGGTTGAAATGATATATAAATTAAGGAGCGGAGAGTATAAGGTAACAGTAAAATATTCATCCAAAGAAAGTTTGGCCTCAAAAAATGCTGACAGTTATAAGAGGTTCGTACAATTAGCCCCACTGAATTATTATCATTTTGTATTTGGAGAACCACAAAATGAATTCACACATGATTTACCATTTTAAAAAAATCACCATTAAAATTTTAATCTTATTTTACTCAACATACTTGTTTCCTCAAGAGATTAACTCGGCAACGATTTAGCCAACTCAATTGACCAATGCAGCACAACAAACCCCTCTGGCATAATTTGTGTGGAAAAGCAAATTGATCAACAGCCAAAATGTAAGAAGTCTAGCCCAGTTAACCATGCAAAGATATTAAACTCTTTTGAGCATATTTTTATTTCAACTATTCTTCATATCTTCTTTCTTTCATCAAATAAATTTAAGAAATTAAAGGCAGGCATGGAACAAACATAAATGAAAATGAAAACAAATGGAAATGAGAAAACAAGACGTAAAAATCAGATATGTAATTACCACCCAAATGAGGACACTGTTTGTGGCCAACGGATTTGATGTATGGAACTTGACAAATGTTGATTGCCTTCGCATTGTCAACTCTCTTGTGAGGACTGTTACAAAAGAAATGGTCAATCAAATCCTAAAGACGGTTTCAATATGAACTACATGAATTTTTTAATAACATGCCCCCTCACACGAGCTCTTTGAACATAAAGTATGGACAATGCACAAGCCTACATTACGTTGAGCTGAAATTTAATTTGAATTTGAAGAATACAGGTGGCAACTAATTGGTCATAGAAGATCTAATGCCAAGTCACAGACCAACTCTCATGAAAGCTTAAACTATTAGGTGAAGGTACATCTATATCTAACAATTTCCATCTATCAAAAATCATTAAATGATTCATTTTTGGAAGATTTAAATTTTGGTCATTCAAAATGTCTGTTTATTTAATAGAACATAATTGGACACTAAGCCTCTTTTAAATGAGAAAACTCGACAGAAGCTCAAATGCAACACCAAAAGTAAAGAAATGGTCTTAACTCTTAAGTTCAAGGAACCAAAATATGTACTCCTTTATGGCATTTTGTGTAAAATCCTTGCTGTTAAGAAAGCATTTGAAGTGCATGGTGTAAAAGAATCATTGAAGAGGATCGATAATGGCAAAGCAGTTGGATCGGATAATATGCTTATTGAGGTATGGAAGGGTCTAGGAGAGAAAGGCATTAGTTGGCCAACAAAGTTATTTAATGAGATTATGAGGTCTAAGAAAGTACTGGATGAGTGGAGGAAAAGCACTTCAATTCCTATTTATAAGAACAAGAGAGATATACAAAATTGTGTAAATTATAGGGGGATTAAGCTCATTAGCCATACTATGAAGCTATGGGAGATGGTAATTGAGCGGAGATTAAGACAATAGACCCACATTAGTGAAAATCAATTTGGTTTTATGAGAGTTCAATGGAAGCAATATACTTTTTAATTGTTATGACAATTGATGGAGGAATATCGGAGGAATAAAAAAGACTTACATATGGTTTTCATTGATTTGGAAAAAGTGAAAGATAAGGTGCCAAAATGTCAAAGGACCTAACAGGATTGCAGAATACAAATAGAAAATCACTCTGAACAAAGGCAAATTGAGAAGTATTCAGCTTACTAGATAATGAATTGTGCTGATCCATGTGAGCCTCATCCTCCCACACTCTCCAACTGTGAATCTGGTTTAAACTATTAGAGTTATTATGTCAGACAAAAATCCAGAATGATAACACCTAAATGTTTTACCCAGTACATCAATATATAGCCACCAAATTAAATAAAACCTAGAAATATCTCAACGATATTCTATCTTACTGAATAACACAATGGACAATCATTGACATTAACAATCAAATATAAGTACACAAATTTTTTGATTTTAATTTTAAGGACCGGGATTCGCTCCTGCCGCAGGAGGGTCTAGCGTTTTTTTTCCCACTATTGGGCCCGGTAACACCTATCGGGCCCAGGAACCATTCATCTACACAAATCACAGCCGTCGATCTTGGCTGGAGCGGCGCTAGACGGGGGACTGACAGGAGCGAATCCGCTTTCTAATTTTAATGCACAATTTTTGTAAACCATCCACCAATCAGAAGTTATTACATTTACGACTTTTAAGGTAGCTATTGTGAGAGTGAAACATTTTTAATGACATGGGAATGCATAATCAGACGAATAGTCTAAAGTTTTTACACTAACAATGTATTCAAATTAAATCCATTTTTTAATAAAATTTATGCACAACAACTCATTTCCATATATTAATTTTCATAGGCACAATCTCCATACTAACACTTTGAATAATATTCTCTATACTTTTTTTGGTATTGCATAAAAAGTTTAAATGCATAACCTGGTCTATATACTATTTCCAGTCACTCCATCTCAAGATACATTTCTCCCTAATTTTGATCGGCTTAACCATTTTGCATGATAATGCTTCATTGGACATGCATGATACGCCTTACATGGTTAAGTATCAAAATGGTAGTTTGACTGTTGAACCATTCCTCGAAAGGAAAAGTTTTATAAGTTCCATAATATTGGTGGAGCACTCTATCAATAACCTTGTGCTGTTGTGCATGCTAAAAAATGTTCAACAGTAAATAAGCAGTAGAGAAAGGAATTGAACCTTGTGTATATGTTAGCATATACAATCTTGTCATAGACAATTGTTTTGTGGCAATTAGTTTTTTTGGTTTTGTTATGGTAATTTAATCAATATTAAATCTCTTCAACTTAATACTATCATTTGTTAGGTAAAGTAGTTCACCAAAAGCTTGCTAAGATCTATAAGTAAATGAGATAGGCATATTGCAGTCCTTCACTTACAGCAGAAAGACAATAAACATGCCACAAACTACTCTATATCATTGCTCCAATAATGTTTAAGCATAGAAGAGAACAAGAAAACTCAACATGGCAAACCCAAGCAAGTTGATACAGAAAATTAATATTTGGCTCATTTTTTGCAGATATGATAAATGTGTGGCAGCAGGTCTCATCTGCATATAAAAAAAACAATATCTCACCTTTACAATTGCTAACAACATTGTTAGGCAACTGTAAGATATATGTGTTACGGCCATGACAAAAATGAATCGGTGCAACTGCTCTAGACCTTCATATGAAACAAATGGTTCATAACCCTGAGCAACAAAACAAATTACAAATTAACCTACATTAATTTAGATCAGTGAAAGCTAATGATAATCAAACTTAAAACATGTAAGGTATATTGCTCATACTTCTTTGCAGGAACTTCTATTTATGCCATTCAACATCCTCCTAAGTAAGTGTGGGTAAGCAGAAGACATCGATAATTTACGTTCATGGGAGCCATTCTCTTCCATATCTTCATCAATCTCAGATCTAGTGCATGGAGCAAAAGCACTATTGTAGAACTTAGATGGAATGCAAATATTGGCTATCATGCTTGAGGTAGCTGTTAATAGGAGTGATATAAATCCAAGCAACATCAACTCCGACGATAGAATTATAAAACAATGAGAGTTGATCAGCAAAAACGAGACAAGTAATATAAAATTAGTATAATGCAGAAAAGTGAGTAAGGACTAACAGATCAAAAAAATTCATTCATCTTTACATTTGAAAGGATTTACAGTAGAAAGTAATGTACAGTACCTTCTTTCATCTTCTCCAAAGCTGCAAACAACGGTTTTCGATTAGTTTTCCTCAGCCACTGCAGCCACAGAAAAAATATAACACATCAGATTTCATACCAAGGCTAACCATAAAAAAAGGGCTTATTCAACAACACCGAAAAAGGGATGGTTTAGACACTTGTAAGGTAAATATATACATGCGGCACTACAACAGATTAGACTTTAGATAGCGTTTCCGTATGCCTTTTAATAGCGTTTGTAACCGCTATCTATTCTACCGCTATTAAAACTCGTTAGCAAAGATAGCATTTAGGAACTGCTATTAATAGGTGACTTTAGATAGCGTTTGTACACAGAAACGCTATCTAAAGTCAGACTTTAGATAGCGTTTCCTTATACAAACGCTATCTAAAGTCAGACTTTAGATAGCGTTTCCTTATACAAACGCTATCTAAAGTCTGACTTTAGATAGCGTTTGTACAAGGAAACGCTATCTAAAGCCCTTTTTTTTTTTAATTTTATTTCTTAACTTTTACATCCATTATTCCTGCATATTTACACCAAAAAACCACAATTGTTGCAATCAACACAATTGTTCAAAATGTGTTCAAAATATAAGTGTTCAATGCAAGACCGCATGTGTTTGTGCAAAGAAACCAAGAACTATACAATCAAAGTGCAACACTCTATACAAAGAACTATATATATATATAACCGGATATAAGTACACCACTCTGTTTCTAAAGTATTCAAATTCACACGAGTAAGACAAAATCAAAGTGCAGCAACTATACCAGATCTCAATCCTTAAGAAACCAAAATCGTAAAAAACCAACATACATCTACAATTAATCTACATTTACAGCTTCTGTTTGTTTTTCATGAGACCAAGACAACACCAAAGTAATGTGTCGAAATGTGATCCAAAGACTCTGTAGCATACATACTGCATTTCCACCACAAAGACTAACTTTTTACATTGGGATACAAAGCAGACTAATTAGGTAAATACTACTTGTAGCAAGAAACAGAATTCAAATCAAGCATTAACAAAGTGTAACAAAAATAATAAGTTTGAACTTATTTTCTCCTAGCAATGCACATCAACTCGAAGGCATGTACCAAGGAAAAACAAATACATAGATAGTTTGGGGTTGATAAATATAAAGCATTTTTCACATACCAATGAGTATTGCTGCAACTACTGTGATCAATTTGACATAATCAAACGAACTTTTCAACAATATAGCGACACCACTCTTCCTTGACTTCGAGATAGTTGAGCGAGTGGAGTATGTGGAGCATTTGAAGTCGAGGAAGTCTTTGCGACATAAAAATTAAATAAATTAAGTTACAATTGCTAAAACATTTGAACAAATCACGCTTAAAAGCTAAGTAAACAACATACCGCCATTGGTATTTTAACTTGGTTCTCGCAAGATAGTCTCCTTCATGAAACGCATGACATAGTACCCACAATCTGATCTTGTTGGGTTGTCTTGGGCACTATAAAAAATAAAATAGTAAATCAATATAGTTTTTTTTATCTAATTGCGCATTAAGTTTTTGCAAATATACCTGTATCTCAATCCATTTAATGTTGGTTGCCTTTAAACGCGGCACCTTAGCTCCGGATATTTGCGCGATAAACTTGCAAACCACTAATCACAAAATCAAACAGACTTCATTAAGAAACATATTTTCAATCATCACAAACACACGCATGCTCACGTATCGAACATAATCATAGAAAATCAGAAATATAAAAACATGCTTACGTATCGAACGCATTCTTTAATTCAGGCGATCCCTAGGATCAACATACAAGGGATCCAGATAGTAAATAATCTCTTCAACAATATTTATCGCAAGACAAAGACCCAATGATTCCTACAAAAATGTTGAGATAACAAATCCTAAGCACCTCAACTTTTATGTAATTCATTATTGTGAATTAAGTCCTATAGGATAAGCGACTCACCCAACATTGCATGGCGCTAAAAACAAGGGCTGATATTCTCTTTCTTTAGTTGCAAACCTGGTCAGCTAGATACGTTGTCTGTGAATCCCTCCCGAAGTAGCCGTATGTATTTGTTTGGTGTGGGGACAAGAACAGAAACCTCCTCGTTATTTCCTTTGGAAGCAACAATTCTTCATACAAATACCTTCAATTAAAATATAAAAATGGATTACACCAATGACATACATCAATATTTAAATGGAAAGACTAAAAAATATTGTACACTTTAAACCTGATTTATTACCCGATATATGCGGAAATAACGGAGGCGGATACCCATTCATGATTTACAACTTCTCCGGATATTTTCAGTATTGAGCATCTCAATGAAATGGTTGCCAAAAATATTTTGTTCCATCTCTACGTACAATTGGTCAGCATTTTTCATATTCTTTCGTTCATGTGTTTTAAGGAAATTCAAATATTCCGGAGAAGTTGTAGTTGAACCAACTGTAGGTGGGTTGGCCTCGAGTTGCCTCCTTTATTTTCTGGGGTTGTAATTGACTCCTTTGTATATCCAGACACTCTGCCCTTGCCTTTAGCTTTTGCGGGTGCCTGGAAATTTTGCATTTCAATATGCCAGTTAGTGATCAACTAATGTAATCCATATATGCCGTATATGAAAAGGTGGAAAAATGCAATTACATACCATATTAATTACAACCACGAGATCAATTGGCCATGCCACATAAGTACCTATTGCATCTCCTACTGTCATCACATCTGCATCAACGATAGGTACCGCAATGGCGCATCCCCTCGGTTGCAACATCAACTCCAACTTTCACATGGTTAAGGGTACTGGTCCAAAGTGTGCGATGTAACACCCGACTCATTGTATACTTTACCCATAGCAACCATACGATAGTTTGGGGTCGATAAATATAGCTGACATGAGTTGACGCCCTAATCCAATGATAGATTAATAAGCTGTGAATTAAGGCATCCAATTGAATGTATTTAACTGCGAATGCAATACTAGTAAAAAAAAAAGGCATGCATTACCTCTGGAAGCCTGCTGGCAGATGGTAGAGTGCAACTATCTTTGACGCTTGCTTGGGCTGTGAAATTAGCCTGCCTCTCCTCATCATCCTTTTGTTTCAGCTTTTCTTCCAAAATGTTCAATCTATCAGAGAGTTGAGACACCAATGTCTCCCACTTTTTCGTTTCCGAGTTATTTCTTGCACGACCTTCGGGTGGGAAGTAATCTTTTTGTGAGACGCCGAAACCCACACCCCTAACACGCCCAGGGTTCTCTGGCACACCTATGGCTTTGGCAAGAATATCCTGGCGACCAAAGTCTTCTATCTCTCCCTCTACTGCAGACTGTGACAGTTCCTCCTGACACATAGTTATTGGTGAAATGCAAATGTTAAAATTATTATATATTATCATATGAAAATAACAATTGATAATGTAATCGTTAGTCTACTAACACATTTATTCCACACGGTCTGCGTATTTTTGTTGTCAATTACACCCGCCTTGTTTTCGCGGGCTTTCCTCCACACAATATGGCGTTTAATTTTCTTAACTTCTGGCCCCGCCTCCTGTATCTGTATATTGAGATAATATAAATTAACCAAACAGTTTAAAAGTCATATTTACCACAAATGCAGTTAAATATATATATATATATATATATATATATATATATATATATATATATATATATATATATATATATATATATATATACATACCAATTCATCCTCAATGTCGCATACCCTTTACGTGATGCTTTGTAAGGGCATGCGAGGATCTAACGCCTGTTACGATTTTCATTGCTTAATTTCTATTCGAGACACATATAAGTAATATTAATACATGGTTAATGTCATATGTACGTATTGCTATAAAATTATAAGGACTAACGTGATATTAAACATACCAGGAATTGAGCATCTCCTGTGCGTATTGCTATAAAATCTGTCCACTCATCCCTTGATATGTGTGGATATTTTGATGGAGGCTCCTCATTGATATTCCCGTTGGCATCTCTTAGAAATTTTTTGGTCAATCTAGTTCTGAATGCCCTATGTAGGTTACCGACTTCCTGAAGTACAAATTTTTCCGAGATTCATCAACATTAAAAGACATCTGCAAAACAATATAAACAACGTGTCAAAGTAAGTATGTTTACATAGTTTACAATATAATTTATAAATTTTAACAATTACCTGTACATCAGCCCATATGCTCTCTTTGAAACCATCCAAAGCTTCATCCTTCCAATTAGAACAAATAATTGGGACCGTTTGCCGAACAACGGCCCCAATGTAACTCTTCAATATTTTACCATTAGCACGAATAGGTTGGTCCAAAGAATTCCATTCAACCTAATAAAAATAATAAAGTAATTAAATCTAGATATCAAACAACATTATGAAATCCTTAGATTAGTAAGTAAATTACATCAAATTTTTGTCCTTTACTCCGTGCGCGGATGACCGCCTTCATAATTGTTGGCCCACGTCTCGCCGCTTTGGCATCACTAGAATTACTTGAAGATGCCATTTACCTACAAAAATATTAGATACAAGTAAAACATCAATGGACATTAATATAACATTAATTGATGCAAAATATAAAACAACTATGAATAACAAAATCAACACTAGCATTACCGGAAGATGCTAACTATAATATAAAAGGATCGGAAAGTTCATTTAAACACAAACACTACATACATGTTTAAGTCAACCTTTTTCTTTTCTTCATTTGATTGAGATTTGTTTGTCCTTTATTAGTACGAAATGGTGGATTGACCAAAAGCCCTCATCATGATCATCTCTCATATACATACCATCATCCCTAGTTGGATCAATCTCAAGTGATTGTAATGTCCCGACGAAAGGATCATCTTCAATATCAACATCTCGATGGTCTTGATCATCAACATTAGTAATTATTTTGTTAGTCAAAAGAACAATGGACCTTTTCATATCAGCTGGATCAGTGACATAGAACACTTGTTGAGCTTGAGATGCTAATATAAAAGGCTCATCTTTATACCCCACCCTATTAAGATCCACCTGCATGAACCCTGACTCATCAATCTGAACACCGTTATTATTGTCAACCCAGTTGCAACCAAACACACCAACCTTAAACTTTGTGTAATCCAACTCCCATATGCGTTCAATGACGCCTAAGTATGACATATTTGCATATATCGGGTTTCTGTCTTTGGCACTTGAGATATGCATCGACTGAGCTACTAGAGTCACACCACTGTTTTGCATTGTACTCCGACCATCTTGTTCTTTTGTATAGAATGTGTACCCATTAATTTGATAACCGTGGTAAGAGAACACATGCAAACTTGGACCTTTGGCTAACCATCTCAATCTATTTGAAACTGAAGTATCATTTTCAGTCAACTCTGTATAAATGTGATCTCTTAGCCACGTTATAAAACAACGATTGTGTTCTCTAGTTAGCCAATTTTGATTCTTATTTGGATACAAACTCTTAAGCATGTCCTTGTGTTTTTCAACATATGGCTCAACCTCATCGGCATTGTGCAGAACATATAAGTGTGCTTGCTCCCATTCTGTCCTTGTTATAGTCACTATTTCATTTCCAGTAATTCCTTGCCCCATCATTCTCCATGTGTGACGAGACTTTGGCAGCCCTATAGATTCAGCATTGGATAGGTATTCGGTACAGAATTCAACAGCTTCTTCGACAATATACCGTTCAACAATACAACCTTCCGTCGTGATCGGTTTTCACATACCCTTTTAATATCTTCATATAACGCTCAATCGGGTACATCCATCTCATATAAGCTGGCCCACACAGTTGTGTCTCTCTAACAAGGTGAATGGTTAGATGAACCATTATGTCAAAGAATGAAGGTGGAAAGTACATCTCAAGCTCGCATAAAGTCACAACAATTTCTCTTTGCAATGATGGCAACTTCCCAGGGTCAATCACTTTTCGATCCATGCTTTTCCGATCTACAAAAATATTTATTAAACATATTTACTTTGAGTTTAGAGTGGTTGAGGTCTACATGCAATGTATACAGATTAAAGGAATGAAAGGCTGCAAACAAAACACATTGTCGCTGAGTATTGCTGAAGGAACCAGTGTCAGCTTGTTGATGAGTGTGATTCCACATCATCTTTGTCTATCATTTTGCATGCATTTTCATGTAGTTTAGGCATATTTTTATTAGATTTTAGGTTAATTTTCCTTTGGAACGGGTAAGGCGGTTTTCGTGTGTTGTTTTGCAGATATCAAGGGTAAAATGCTCAAGATCAACCATGATGAAGTTTGGATAAAGATAGGGCTTTAAAAGTGCAGAAAATGAGCCAAACAGAGTCCATCACGGCCTAGCCGTGATGCCCATCACGGCCATGATCGAGCAAAACTGAAAAAGAAGAAAGGCTGAAGTCGAGTCCTGTCACGGCCTGGCCGTGATATCCATCACTACCGTGACCCAAAACCACCACAAGTCGAGCACATCACGGCCCGGTAGTGAAATTCTTCACGGCCATAACGAGGGCTCGCGACGCGAGCATAGGCTCGCCTCGCGAGAGACTGGAATTTCGCAGAGCAACCGAAGCAGAGACCGTCACGGCTGGCCGTGATATCCATCACGGCCGTGACCCAAAACCACCAAAATCTGAGCATTGTTCTGCATAAGATTTCAAGATATCAAATAAAGATAATCGGAAGTCATTGTTCGCATAAGATCCATGAACCCTATCCCACATGAAATCAAGTCCCTAAGCATTTGACCACCTAATCTAAAAGAAAAGGAATAAATAGAAAAGGCAAAGTTAAACTTTAAATAGTAAAAGCTTTCAAGTTCTCTTCATGTTCACATTTCTTCAACCAAAACTCATCCGTTTTGTTTTTTCGAAATGTAAATCCATTACATAATGAAACAAGAAAGTGAAGCCAAGATTGATCACAAGCTAATCACATAGAGTGGTGAATACTGATCCAAAAGCAACAAAATAAAAACAATGCACCAATGAAATCCCTTTTATCCCTCAAAACAAAATAACGACCATTCTTGACACAAGCACATTTAATCGAAAAATTGTCCAAGGAAACAATAACCAAAATTCACATTCAAAATTTGTGTTCAAATATCACGATCGATATTAGAAAGAGTGTTACCTGAACCCAACAAGAAAGCCAAGAGAAGTGTCCCATTGACTTGATGACTCGGCGCAAGACAGCCCTGAAAGAGGAGCAAAGGAACAATGAGAGGGAGCAGAAACCGCAAAACGACATTGTGAAAGTGTGAACTATGAAACTAATAGATTTTATATGAAGGGAGCAGAAACTGCTGAAACAACATTACATCTCGAGTTATCTTCCACTCCACGTAACACTATGAAAGTGTGAAACTAAAACTACAACTATTCGAATGGAATCCATATTCAACTCATCAAAACCACAACCCCGATTGTAATGTTAAGTACTCGGAGGATTCCAATGCAAATGGAGTAGAATTTGCTAGTTGAACTAACATGGATTTTAAGTGTAATTTTAGTATAAAGCTACTGAGCATTGTTCACATTCTCTCTCGAGGCCAAGTGAGAACCCAACTTTGCCATAACCATGCTCTATCCACATGAGTTTAAGCTAGATCTACATATATAATGGTTTCTCAAAACTTATGAAGCCAAAACAGGATTGCCATATGCACAACTTCATCAAGCTTTTGTTGTGTATCATCCTATAGGATTACCACGTTAAATAATCATGAAATTTTCTTAAACTACCCCATAAAACTTCAAAAAAAAAAAATGTTTTGGTTTCATAAGTTTTGATGAAGTTGTGCATATTTGAAAGGCAAAAGGAAATTATATCAAGAACAATATGGCACAAGAGATGCCACAAAGAGAAGTGACAGAGAGTAACAAAGCTAGTGATCACAACCTTTCACCAAACCAACAACAAAGAATCAAACCCCGACCCATAGCACACAAAACAAACAAGGGGCAAACTGAAAGATCAATATAAGTGCATAAAAAAGTTAACAAGATGAGTTGTAGGCAACAAGAACCCATAGAACAGAGCCACAAGAGCTTTGCACCAAAGAGAGCGACACCGCAACAACAAAGAAATAACCTGCAACTGAGCTAACCCAACGAAACCTGCTAGTATGATTTAAGTTCTTTCTCTTTCGGAGTAGCAGCGGCGAGCAATGGCGAAGACCTAAGAAATGAGGAAGGAAAAAGAGATGGCATGCGAGAGGGAAGGAAACAGTAGAATGAAAATGAGGAAGAAACAGGGAGGGAAGGACGAGCGCGCGTCTAATTTTATCGGGAAGACCTAAGATAGCGTTTCCTACAGGAAACGCTATCTTAGGTGATACCTAAGATAGCGTTTCCTGAAGGAAACGCTATCTTAGGTATCACCTAAGATAGCGTTTCCGTGTGGAACCGCTATCTTTTCCTAAGTGACACTTTTAATAGCGGTTCCACACGGAAACGCTATCTTAGGTTATACCTAAGATAGCGTTTCCCTTAGGGAAACGCTATTAAAAGTCCCCCATCACTTTTAATAGCATTTCCACACGGAAATGCTATTAAAGGTGCGTTATTAAAAGTCTATTTTGTTGTAGTGGGGTCCAATTGTATTTCGAAGAGAGAGAGCTTACTTACATGCCAATTGATGCAGATCCAGACAAATTAGTTATTATAGACATACATTAAATCCATAAATGGAGTTTCTCACAACATTTGAATAGTTGTTGGGCAAAATGTGTTTTTTTGGTTTTGTTTTCTCTTTTCATTGTTTTCTCTCTGCCCTTCATCCACTCAATTTCACAAACAAGAATGATATCAGCTCTCAAGTCAGCCTTATAAGTACTAGCAATACTCACATTGCTTAAACTGTGAATGGAGCGCTCCACAAGCAAGGAGACAGCAACAAAGATGGTCAACACAGTGGCAACAGACCATGTTGGAGTCAAGGCAAGTGACCGTGTTTCTTTTACATTTTCAGCCATTCTGGAGTAACCAAATCAAGGACCAAACCTTGAACAAGACCATTCCTTAAAAAAGTTTCATGCCAACTTCTTCATAGGACTTGGTCTCTTAGAAGATCAACTTGAAAATTATACAAACAGAACTTGTAGTACTTGCAGTGCAGTGCTTAATCAACCTATAACTTACCAGGATGAAACCGGATCCTATAAATGGAAATCCTAATGGTATCTTTCACCAACAAAAATTAGCAATTTGCTATCTTGATTCCTTGTTTACACACAAAGATAGGGGAATAGGGCCCAAAAGAGAGCTCCAATTATTTCCTGTCTCTTTACCAGATTCTCTCTACAATACAAATGTTCCATTGACTCCCAGGTTTGAGCATAAGACACAGATCAATAGCACATGCCAACAGAGAGAACTTAGGCAAAGCCCCCAAATGAGAGAGGAAAGGTCTCAGCTTTTCTCCCAATATGTCCCACACTGCAAAGTACCAACCAACCACCTTAACTAAAACACTGTTAGGAATCTAGGCAGAGTGAAAACTGAAGAGAGATCTCTTTCTTTCCCTCAAACCAAAGCCGCGTTATAAAAAAACTAATTTAAAAAAGTATACGTAATTTTAAAACAAGGCCAAATTTGTCATTTTATATAACATAAATAAACTGAAAAAATAAAAAATAAAAACAAAAATAAAAAAAATTAATTTAAAAAATAATAAAATATGAAATATAAAGTGAAAATAAAATATTAATATACAAATATAGAATTAATTTGAATTAATAAAAATATTAAAAATAATTTTATTTTATCACAAGACTAATTTTATTATTTTATATTATTTTAAAAAACTGAGAAATAGAAAAAATATTCTTATAATTAATTATATATTCTTACAAGGGTAATTTTGTTATTTTATATAATTTTAATAATTTAAAATATAAAAAAACTAAAATCTAATAAAATAGGAAAATATTTACAATAAAAACGAAAATTTTAAAATTCATATTCAAATTGTAATGTTATCTAGTTAGTTATCTGGTGGACATCAAACGCCGGATAGGAGAACAACTTATTATGCTTATATCCTATCCTACTCCTATCCTGCTATCTTATTCTATCAGCCCCTATCTTATCCTGACCACCAAACGAGCCCTAAAAGGACTATAAATTTTGAAGTGCACAAATCCAAATAGCCTTAAGTATTTTCTATAAAATTGCAACTCTCAAGCATAATCTCACAAAAACACCACCTCACTCACCCATTATTCCAAGATTTGGATTAGTTGGCATGTAGGCATAGCAAAAGAGTACGAACCACCCCGATTTTGATGGGGAAAACCCATTTTGACGGACCTGACTCCGAACCCACCCCGCCATTTGAAAATTACAAAACTATCCTAATTATAAAGTTATATATGGTTTATATCTCCTGATTCTTGATTTTTTTTGAGATAGCTAGAAATTATTCTTAATTTTTTTATTATTTCAAATTATAGTTCTTCGAAATTTTCTCATAAAAAGTCTCGTAATAAATTTTTCATCACATTTTTGGAAAGGATAAAAGTTTCTAAAAATGCATATTGCATAGCAAGGGCATGGGGCGAGGCGGGAAATCCGACCCTCGACAGGGGCATGGATGAGTGTGAATTCTCCACCCCAACAAGGATCAGAGACGGGGATGGGGTCGATGATTTTGTAGCAAGTCGGGGGAAAGGAATACAAAACCCGCCCCGCCCCCTTGGCAAGCCTATTGGCATGCTCATAGATTTCAGCATGGTATTAGATCCCACATGGACTTATGGCCAAAAAGGCTCCAAACTTGAAATACAAGCCCTGGACTCAAAACTAAAGGGAAGTCACAACTAAAGACTAAAAGGCACTATAGGCAACATCAAGTAGAGTTGAGACAATTAAAGGGTAGAACTTTTGGACAAAGTTGTAACTCTTAGACACAATCTCACTTGAAAACCAGCTCGCTCACTCCGGTCATTCCACATTGTAAGATTTGGACGGGGACTGGTCCCCTCATAAATTTCAACAGTGATCAAGTTACCAAACTACGAATTTTGATTTTACTCGCTGCGATTCGTGAGCTTTCAATACATACACTTACATGCTAAATGAAGCCACTAACATGTGTAAAGTAAATGGGTCAATATTTGCTACATCAAGATCTTGTGAAGGACTTGATCATACGATTAAAGCCAATGCAACTCAAGTTCTGGAGAAGAGCAGGAAAACATTGTTAAAAATGAAATCTTGTGACGATGGTGGAGTAATTTATTAGAGAAGGAAAAAAGGTGCATTTTTGACTTATCATTATTAATTGCACATTAAACTTCAACCATTGAAAATTATCTTAATTCCACCCACCAGGGACATGTGCTTATTATATATACAGTTTGCAATAAAATGTCTTCAGCAGTATAAAACAAGATACCAAAGGGGCACCACAGAAAAGAATGAGAGTGAATCTGTTTAGAGACCCCCGGTCAATCTGCATCTTCATTCCACGATTGCCAAGACCATGAGAATCAGCAACATCCACATTTGCATATGAGTCCATATTCTCATCGGTGAAGAACATATCTGGGGTCATATCTGCATAAACATCACGAAAGTGAGGGAAGTAATTAGGCTGATGCTGAAATGGCTGTGATGATAATGACTGATGGAGTTGTTGACTTGGATGATCAGAATCTGATGCATTTGCAGAAGTGAACATAGCATTCATGTTGTATGGAGGTGGTGGCCTAGGAGGTATTCCCAGACCCAAATGGAGTGTCTTGGCTTCAGATTCTGAGTTAGAAATTATGTGGCCATAAAGAGGGACCAATGAAGTAACAGAGATGTCACCTTTACAAACTGGGCAAGTCTCCTGCTGGTTCTCAGTGTGAAGCCACATGTAAATGCATGACCAACAGTAGATGTGACCACAAAGAGTGGTCACAGGCTCATCAGCTGATTGCAAGCAAATATTGCAATCAAAGCCACCATTGCCACTCCTAGAGATTGTTCTCTCCATATCATATCCTATTATGTCTTCTTCCATGGCCACATACCCTGTTACACAGATTTAAAAGATTGTTTATTCATGTATTCTTCAATGAATAGACACTCACACACAAAAATAAAAGCAATAAATTTTCCTCACTACCATCTTGATAAGGAGGATACAAAAATATACCTTCTCAAAAGAAGAAAGAAATGATACAGATGCTATTCAATGCAATGGGGTAGTGTGAATATATAGTTAGAGGAGCAGACTAACTATGTTGGACAATGTTACAAGAAATTAAGAACAAGAGGGGCAGTAATGGTGCCACCTCTTAGATTTATTATTAAATATTATGTACATTTAATTTTTTGTAATGTACGTAACATTTTAAATTAAGAACACCATTACAAAAGCACTTAACAGTTAACATCCTTACAACTAGTAAAATAAAACTTCTATCAAACATCCCTTTGATATCAGTAATAAGATTTCTTAACTATTAAATCAATAATTTTTTTTGCATAACATGATAATATATTGATATTAATATTATTTATTTGACAAAATTAGTTTTTTTTCCTCTAACTTATTTGTTTTGTTCAAATTGTCCTCTAACTTTTATTTGTATCAAGTTAGTCATTTAACACCGTGAAAAAATATGTCAAAAGCAAATAAAATTTATTTTTCTCACTCTTCTTCCTTTCCTTCTTCCTAAATCCTAAATTCCATTAACAGCAATCTAATCACTCTATCAATGGCAATGACTTCCTTCAAATTTGGAGCAAAGTGTGGTGACGTGTGGTTCTGGGTTGACAGCATTCGGTGAGGCGGCTGGTGGTGGTCAATCACCAAAAAAGATGGTAGAAGTTGCTAAAGAAAATGGTGGATGGAAGAGATAGAATAATTTTTATTGAATTTTAATAGATTTCTTTTATAATGTTATAACATTTCTGAGAGTTATTAGGCAAATGTTAACATTTATAAAGTTAATGGACTAACTTGACAAAAGTAAAAAAAATTACAAGATTAACTTGAACAGACCAATTAAGTTAGAAGGATAAAATACTAATTTAACCTATTTATTTTGAAATATATATTATAAAATGTACCTTAATTTTAGTTTATTTTCTTCTTCTTTTTCCTTTAATTCTATGGTTTAGCTATGCATGTTCAAACTTACATATTATGTTAGTATATCGGTTTGACCCAATTCTGTCTCGGACATTATCAGCTTATGACTAAGGTTAGGTTCATGTCCAAATAAAAGACCCAATCAAAATATCGAGTCGGATTCGGGTCCGCCTCCAAATCCGTCTCATGAACACCCCTAAATTTGATTGGACTAACTGAAGGACCAATTCTAGATTTTCCAAACCAATCGACCATTCTGATTCAATTGTGAAAATAGTAAAGGACCGATTCTTGATTTCCTAATCCGATCGGCCAATCTGATTCAATTCTAAAAATTGTGAACTACAATGTAACTATTGAATCGACTTCTAGGTTAGTCGACTTAGTCCAATTCTTATAATTAAGAGTAATGATTAATAGTGCGAAAACGAATCGTACCATGATTCTCCATGATTTTTATCGGATATTTACCTTATTCGTGATTTCCGTCACCTTTTCGATGATTTTCATTTTTCTTCTTTACATCTTGATATCCATTTTTTCGCACCACATTGTACAGAAAAAATGCATACTAAATAATACTAATGTCCTTATAATAACACGATTATCTCTTATCACTAACTACACAAACAATCAATTGTTTTAAACTAAAACTCTTAGAGCAAGAGATAGATGGAGAAAAATTAAGCATATTTCATATAACAATCAAGTTTCTTGTAAGCACAATCAAATTCATATGTTAGAGGCATCAAAAGGAGAAGAAAGAAGAACCTGGAGATGAAGGGATCGAAAAGCTTCAAAGTTCAAAATCTTCTGCTTTGATCCTCTACTTCTCTATTGCATTGACCCTTTAGTAGTGAAGTCCACCCCCTTCTTACAAAACAAACAAATGAGCGGATGTACTTGTAGATTGGGAAGGGTCAGGCCCACTAACTTTTTTTATTAAAAAAATTAAATTACTATTTTTTTTTAGTTCTAAAATTACTAGTAGATAGGCTTGAAATTATTTCTGATCGAGTCTATCCTCTTGTGTATAGAGTGATAATTATTATTCTCACACTTCCTGTTTTTACAACTATTACAAAATGTTCTTTTTAGCTATGGATATAGTCAAAACTATACTTTGTAACAAGATGCTAGATGAATTTTTGATTGACCGTCGGCTAGCATACATTTAAAAGAAAATTGCTAAAAAGTTTAGTGTATATATAGATGATTTCCGTGACATGCAAGGTGTCTTGTGTTTTGATAGATTATTAATGTAATTAACATTTTGGAACATATAATTATGAATATTTTGTATGAAATTTAATGTCTATATATTTGTTGGATGAACTTTAATTTTTGTAGTCAATTCCCCTCCCCCAATCATCTAAGTCTCGCTTCGTCCCCGGACGCCCACAACATTTCTACTATAAATTTATAATTTTGAAATCATTAAGGGTCTTTTTGTTTTGTTTCTAGTTTCCTGTTTTCATTTCCTGTTTTCATTTCCTGTTTTTAGAAATAATTACAAAACTGTCACCTTGTTTTCATTCTGTTTCATGTTCTCAGATATTTGTACAGGAAACACTGAAAACAACTTTTTTCTGCTGTTTCTTGTACAAATTTCTGAAAACAAGAAACAAAATGAAAATAAGGTGGCAGTTTTGCAATTAATTGTGAAAACAGGAAACTAGAAACAAAACAAATAGGCCCTGATATGCTTTCATTTGCTTCTTTTCTTTTTAAAAATATTTGAGAGTAAAATATAGGGGGAAAAATTTTAAATTAATTCAATAAATTTTATTACAACAACATTTTCATTGAATCCAACAAAAGGAAACTTCCAAACCACTTTATGTTTGTCATAGAAAATAAAATTTTAAAAAAAAATTGTTACTAACTTGTACAACACATGCGATTCTTTTCTTTTTTTTAAAAAAAATTAATATATATTTAATTATTATTTATTAATGTAATGTTTTAAATTTAATACATGTGTAAGTTACAATTTAAGAGGTTGATTTTGATATATTATTAGTGTAAATTTTTTGTCAACTAATCATAAATCATACATTTAACTTTTAAGGTAGTTATGATAAGGGTCAAATATTTTCAATGATTTGGTAATTTATCATTGGTTGGCAATATAAAAAAAATTACTTTGACAATGCGTACCAATTTAAACCATAATTTAATATGATATACATGGATAATATGTAATAAATTTAAAATACTTGCTTCCTTACCATTTAATTTTAAAAAAAAATGTGTGAGAAAAATTATATAAAGTTTAAAGATTAGATTTTTTTAAGGAAATACTTGGTATGCAGAAAGCATCACTGTGAGAACCGACATCCCAGCTATGCTGGCACCCTAGAGCTCACCAATCATCTATAGCAACTGCAGTAATAAATTATATAAAGTTTAAAGATTAGTTAGATAATTTGGTTCCCTAGGGTATCCCGCGTGCAACTGCGGCAGAGCCGTGGAAGCCACAAGGCAACTAAGGCACTTACCTTAGGCCCCACATTCAATTAGCTATTGACCCATTATAATTTTATATATTATATAAAGGCCCAAAAATCTAACATGTAACAAATACATCAAAACATGACAAAGGCCCAACAATAACAACATGTATGTGAGTGGGATTTAATTAAGAAAAATGTTAGCAGCATACTATCTAACACACTCTTTCCAACACATTCCCTCCTATTGGTTGAAATTCATGTGGGTCCTATAAAATTAAAGTGAGACCCAGATGAATTAATGGAACCCATTTCCAAAATAGTGAGACCCATATGAATTTCAATCAAAGGAGGGAGTGTATTGAAAAAAAGCGTGTTAGAAAGTATGTTGGTAGCACTCCTCTTTTATTAAAGCATTAAGTAGCAACGTTAATTTGCAAGCCCAAGTTGGCATCAAGTGCTATGATTATATGACCCAACAATCTTAATTCATTTTATTAAAATGGATGGTCTTAATATTTATAAGTGTGTAGGAGTGAAATCTCGGGAAAGTAAAAATTGATTGCAATTGGAACTATTTGTTCCTTTCGTCTAAGAAGATTAAGCGTCGATACCGTTGGAGAAAAATCAGTTGTGCATGTGATTTTGTTAATGACAAACAATGAATTGAAATTAATAAAGTAATGGTTTTTTTCCATATGTAGAATAAAATTTTAAAAAAAATCCCTAATAGATCTACCTTAGACCCCAAAATGTCTGAACACGGCTCTGAACTATGATCCTCAAGTCGGATAGGACTACAAGAACGACAAAGCTCTCATTCAAGAGTTAGTTATGTACAAAAATTGCATATGTTAATTTTTGTATAGGATAAATAACTAAGTAGTGTTATATTATTTTATTTTTTTTGGTTTCCCAGGGTATCCTCCACGCGTAACTGTAGAGACTAATCCCTCGATCCCAGTAGGACCACAAGGGCGGTAAAGCTCTCCCTTAAGAGTTTTAACACTACTGCATTCTCAGGGTCAAGATTCGAACTCGAGACCTCTGGTCAAACTGGAAGAGACCCGTGTCATCTCATCCAAGCGCTCTTGGGTGTAGTGTTATTTTTGGATCTTTTACCATATTGGGATTTGCCAATTTGGGAATAATAAAAGCCTAGCCCCCGAACTTAATTTGATTTGTTGGAGATGAACTTAAATGGGAGTAATGGAAAGGTTGGAGAACCTTACACTATTAAAATTTGTTAATTTGGAAGCAACCAAAGTTTTGAGCAGGATCATGAATGCCTAGATAATAATCAAAGAATAGAAATATATATACAAGAGATGATAACATAAGTTATTAAGTTAACCAATATTATTCCATATGCATTGAACCGGATTTTGGCTCACTTGATCGACCTTTTTGTCACAGTCCATTTTCAAGGATTGTGATGGATTGAGGATCAAATACTTCTAATTTTCAAGGCCTCACTAGTAAACGCAAAACTAAATACTATCCATAACAAATCCCACAAGAATAACCATATAAATCATATAAATATCTAAAGTAAAACCCTCATAATGATGGCAGACTTCCTATTATTCAGCATAACATGATAATAAAGTTATATTAAATTGAACATAAATGAACATATGTGACTTTATCAATAATTAAATTATAGACAAGATATATGCAGATCACCAAGCAAGATGAATGGACCTAACTCTATAATTGCAAAATCGGGTATCAAGTCTTTAAGCCTCTTGTATCAATTTAAAAGTGAAACGAGTCTCTACGGTGGAGGTATAGAAAAGGCAAATGTTTTTTGAAGACAAAAATAGGGACATTATACGGTGTCCATGTGTTTTTTATGTATTCTTGGAATGCATGGATATAAGAAGATAAAAAGTTAGTGAGAGATAGAGACAAATATATACGATGATATATATGGTGTCTAACTTTTGTGTTCAAATAACATAACTGTATACAGTGGCAGACGCAAGTAGTGATGAGGATGTGCACATGCACCCCTCATCTTTTAAAAATAAATATGACTGCCTTAAATATTTTATTTTGCCCCTCATTGTTGATCTATTTGCACCCATGTCGCTCTACCTTCTTTTTTTATTTCTTCATCTCACGTTCAGACAATTATGAAGTATGCAATATATTTTATTAGATATATTTAAATTTTAAGATTTTAACATTTATATCTTTATCTTCTCATGTATGATAATAATTAGACTTAATTGTATTTTTGGTCCTCCTATAAATGGCCATGTGCGATTTTGGTCCTGCAGTTTTCTTTAGCAAATTCAGTCCCCTTTTTTTTCATTGTTGCAAATTCGGTCATTATGTCCAAT
Source organism: Sophora flavescens (assembly GCA_030762895.1). Classification (NCBI taxonomy): domain Eukaryota; kingdom Viridiplantae; phylum Streptophyta; class Magnoliopsida; order Fabales; family Fabaceae; genus Sophora; species Sophora flavescens. The sequence goes on from CM061070.1 coordinate 104,103,312, forward strand.
GTCCGTCAATTTTCCAATGATCAATAAAGAGTAACCAGTGGTTTAAGAGCATAGAACCTCTTGTTGAGCTTCTGTGGTGAATGACCCTTTGGTGGAATATAAAAAGAAAAATCCGGAAAGGAGGCACAAAACTGGAAATGTCATGGAGGAAAATAAATCATGTAGAAATGGAAAGGCACAGGAGGAAAAAGCTCAATAAGAGGTTCCATGTGCTTAAACAATGGTTCTTCTCTATGGTCATTGAAAAAATTGAAGGATATTGGACGAAATGTCCAAATACAACATTGAAAAAAATAGTGAGACCAAATATACTCAAAAGAAACTGCAAGGATCAAAATCATTCTTTATTTCTTAAAAAAACGGATCAAAATTGCACGTGACCAACAATAGGAGGATAAAAGTACAATTAAGCCTTATAATTATAATTCATTTTTTTTGGAAATAGAATGCCCCACTGAACCAGTGGATCCGCCACTGACTGTATAGAAAATGTCTGACCAGAGTTTGAAAATTATAAATCATAAAAAACTGAATTTTACAACTTATAATAGATAGATACGATGACATTCAAGTAATCAAGTGCCACTTACAAGTATACTTTGTATGCAAGTCATGACAGACAACCAAGGAAAGGGGAACCAACCCTCTTCTAATTATTATTTTTTTATGTAAAAACTTTAGCATTAAAAAGCATTAAATTATCAAATGTTATTGAAAAGCACTGATATTGTAGGTAGTCTTTCATGATATTTGTTATGCATACTGAAAATTAGGGGTGTTCGCGGATTGGATTGGATCGGTTTTGAGCTAAAAAGTCATCCGATCCAATGACGAAAACATCGTGCGGTTTGAATTGGATCGGTTTGCTTCCTTAAAAAAATCCGATTCGATCCAATCCAATCAAATACGGTTTGGATTGGATTGGATAATTCGGTTTTTGTCATATTTTATTTTATTTTTTCTAATGTCAAATGTCCTTTCTACTTATTTAATAGTGGTAAAAGATAATCTTTGTTTTAATTTGAAAGTTTGAGAAGAAAAAAATTATTGATATTTTTTAACACGTTCTTTTATATTAATTCTCTATATCTACTCATACTTATCCTATTTTTTTCCTAGAATCGTCTACAAATAAATTGTAGCTAATTATTTTTCAAATTTACTTAATTGTTTTCCTATTTTTCATGATTACTCAATCAAATATATTTATGCTATGCATCAAAACTTTTAGTAAAATATAACTTCAAGACATTAATATTTATTCTAATTATAGTCTTATATATGTCATTCCAACAAAAATATTAAAGAGAATGAGACACATAAAAGTATGAAGAATAATGTTTAAGTATGAGTAATACTATAATTTCAAAAAGAATGGTATATGTATATAATAGATCGGTTTGGATTGGATTGGATTTTACTATAGGATCCAAAATCCGATCCAATCCAATAAAAAATTGCGATTTTTTCGATTTTCGGTTTTTTGGGTTTTCGGTTTGTTCGGTTTTCGGTTTTCGGTTTTCGGTTTTTCGGTTATGTTTTTGTGGTTTGAATCGGTTTGGATCGGTTGATGAACACCCCTACTGAAAATTATGGTTCCCATGTCTAGGCATAGTGAGGGTCTAAGGGATGTTCTAGTTACCACACACTTGTAGGGTCTTGTAACTGTTCCAGTTTGGGTTTATAATGGTGAGTGTAATACTGTAATTCCAAAAAGAATGCAATTTGAGTTATACTACAGTGCACCTTAAGGATGTGGGAGTTCTACAGGCCTTCAAAGTTCAAATATCAATACTCAACATGGCTAACTCCCATTTTGTTTGATGTCTATTCAAGCTTAATTTACACTATTTAAAGAAAAGGTTATATTTACAATATACTTGGTCCATACTCCAAAGTTACAGCATGGCATCAGGAGAAAAATGTCTCCCATTCTACAATTGTCTCACAGAAATTAGTAATGACAAAAGGCATTTTAAGATCCAGAGACCTGATATCTAACCATGTAATTGGATTTTAGTTGTTTTAAGGGAACCAAAAGTAGTCACCTAACTTCTGAAAATCATACAACAAAAGCCACTTCACTTTCTTTCACCTCTCATTATCTTCCACTTGGCATAGAGGAGGATATTGCAATTGCTTCTGCTCTAGCACTGAATGGTGCTGACGAAGATATTGAAGCCGAGGGTCGAAGGAGGGGTGTGGCGGCCCTACTTGAAGCTTCATTTGCAAAAGGCAAAGGGGAAGATGTAATATTTGTTAATTGCTGTAATTCTACTTCAGTGCCAGTGGCAGTTCCAGGGGTATCGATTAATTGATCGTCTTCTTCGATAGACAATACAGTGCTGGTGTCTGTATGAATGGTGGAATCGTCGGTGAACATACCATGTCTTCTCTTTCTCCTAGCTGCCTTCCCCCATCCATGAATCGTCTCCCTTATCCTCTGTGGAATTAATGCAGCCTTATAGTTTGTTCCCATCTGAAATAAACATAGGAAAGCTGTTATTGCATGAGACATGACAGTGAACAAAATGATTCGCTAAAACTGTTATCCTTCACTAAAATGATTCATTCAATGCAACTTCATTTCTCAAGCAAACATGTTAGTAGTAGTCATGTCTAAATGAAGCCCGTTAATTAGGTACGCCATTTATATGACTTGACTTCCAAAACTAAAAACATGTCATGTACTCAGACATAAATTCATAATTCTGTTTTACAATCTAAGTCATGGATTACCTGTGTAACAAGTGCATAAAGTGGCAATGTGCTGTAGCTGCAAAGAAACTGTCCAGCAAACCTACAAAGTTGAATAAGGGAAAAGATAAAAGGCACATGGTTCATTTAACTAGAAATTCTTGTGTAGACTTAGCCAATAAATAACTGCCACTGACATTTTACATTGAACAATTGCATAAATTTCCGTTCTAAATAGTTGTTTTATATTTAAAATGATGACATGTTAGTTCTTTATAGACTTAGTTTAAACAAGACCTCTCTGTAAATAGAAAAAAATAAGAAAGGCTGTCATGATTTCTGCATACCCCAAGATTAGCCTTAAATACACGAGAAGATGATTTCTAATAAAGCAGGAATTGTATCCGAACTGCCACTGCAGTCAAAAAATACATTTTACATGTTTTCCTCGTGGTTCATTATCTCATTCAATATGGAGATAATGATTCATTACAAGAAATATATGGTGTATCTTATTTTATTTCAACTCCAAAATACATTATGTTGCTTAAATTTTTCATAAATTTGTTTTTGAACAATACATCTCTTCTACAATTCAAGATATATATATTTGTGATTTAATTGTAATGCACCATCAATGTGAGGATTTTTTACACTATCAACCAATCATGAATTGTCAATCATTAAAAATGTTTTCCTCTTATAATGACTTCCTTAAAAATCACACATGAGATAATTCATGATTGATTGACTGTTACAATGATAGTGTCTTAACGTTAAACTCTTATCTTTATCACTCCATGGTCTAATTCTACATCTTAACATGGATAAGAAAGTACCCAGAACCAAAAAAATGAAGCCAATTCAAATGCATTCTGCAAAAAAAATGAAAAAATCATGAATCAGATTTTGGTAAGAAAATAACAAATTTCAGTAAGAAATAATTTCACAAAATGTAGATAAACCATGGCCAACCTGGAAGAGAATGAAATGGATCAAGATTAGCAACAGTTCAGGCTTATTAAACCAGAAAAGTTCATCACGAGGCTTCAATTTCGTATCTGAGAAAAAACCAGTGATTCCAGCATTCTCCAATGCCAAGGTTGCAATAACATGTTGTAGTTTTGTTCCCACCAAAAGAACAAGCTGTACATGAGGCCATGAACATGAACACAAAATAAATAACATGACACAGTTAATAGAAAATATTGCCAAATGAGAAATTCATGACAAGGAGAGGTTTAGTCTTTTAGTTCCCACCTATGGAATACCATGGATAAAAAGCTTCAAGTAAATTAAATACTTAATCATTAAAATGAAAATTTAATTTTGAATACTTACTAATAGGTTTTATGGTTAACGAAGCAAACATAATGAATGTATTGTAAAATGTCTTCAATAATTTATTTTGCGTATAAAAATATTCCATTTCAGTAAATATGGCCATTTTTATGCAGGTTTATATTCAAATTCGAAAGAAAAACCTGCCAACTACCAGGTACATACCCAACCACATGCCATTCATAACATCTAAATGGCTCAGGAACAAAAGAAGTTCATGTTATCCACCACACAAGCATTTGGCCAAATAGGATAAGCAAACAGAATGGAAGGAAATAACCAAGATAACTTACAGATATAGGAATGATAGCTATCCAGAAATAGAGATTAGATCCTGTGATAGACCCAAAAAAAAACTAATTGTAAGCTTCAAGAGTATGCAAAACCAAATATAATTTGGCCACCATGTTCCAAGTAATCTTACAGAGAAAAGGAAGTGAAGTGGAAGATTTTGCTGAAAGAAAGATACTTAACAGGGAGATTATTTTGGGGAGAGAGCGAGTGCATTGTTAAAATCAACAATAAAGACAATAAACTACTTTTCACCTTGGTCTTCTGAAAATAAGCTATACCTTTGATGTTGAAAAGCATGAAAGCCACAACAAATCCCCAGAGTGGGCCACTGCAAAAGATTTTACAGACAGAATCAACTTCCAACTTCTTCATGAGAATCAATTTGTGAAAGATGAAAGCAGTAACAATATACTTGGTGATTTTTGCTATGAGGAATAGAAAGGTTGAACTACCTCTTAAAACACTAAATGTAAATGAATTGATGATTTTTGTTCAATTTATTAGAACACAGTCACCTCGGAAATTAAGATCATGCACAATACATAGAAGTGCACAAGAAATCTTATTATACAAAATGAACATAAATTGACTTCCAAACTCATGAAGCTGTAATCAAAATGACTTCTGAATCTCAACTAACCTCACACCAACTATCCTTTGGAATTCCTCTTCCATCGATCGAACCATGTAGCTGTGAAAATCATATTTTGTTGTGAGGTTGTGATTCTGTCATGAATTAGGAAAACAGACAGAGTAAAGTAGTAAGCATTGACAAAGTGGTGTTGCAAACATACTACATAGTTCCAAGAAACCTGACATACAAATACCATGGTGGATTGTTACAAATGACACATCAACCAAAGTACAAAAACAAAATCAGAAAGAAGAAAATATTAAACAAATGCAAGAAGTCTATTCGCTTTAAAAAAACATATTTCAATTTCCACTAAGAATGTGAGGTTTATTTTTTAAGAAAAGATAAGTTTGTAGGTATTAGCTGGCTCATGCAGAGAAAAGAGTTTAAATAAAATATTAGCAATACAAATTAGATAAAAACATGAAGAATTGCAGATACACAGTGAGATAATAATCATATTAGGTAGATTTTGAATCAAAACCATTTCGAACTCAGACAAATTCTATTGCATTATTGCATACCATTATGAAGCCTCTGCGAAGTGTAAGGTAGTCAGCACGAACAACAGAATGCCCAAATTGTCGGAAAAAACATGTCTACAATGCAATCAAACTTGAATCAGATAGACATAAAATTATACTGAATAAGTGGTTCACAATGAAATTTGTCAAGTCCTTCTTACAAAGTATGCTTGTTGACACAGATCTGGATGGTTGAAATGATATATAAATTAAGGAGCGGAGAGTATAAGATAACAGTAAAATATTCATCCAAAGAAAGTTTGGCCTCAAAAAATGCTGATAGTTATAAGAGGTTCGTACAATTAGCCCCACTGAATTATTATCATTTTGTATTTGGAGAACCACAAAATGAATTCACATATGATTTACCACTTTATAAAAAAATCATCATTAAAATTTTAATCTTATTTTACTCAACATACTTGTTTCCTCAAGAGATTAACTCGGCAACGATTTAGCCAACTCAATTGACCAATGCAGCACAACAAACCCCTCTGGCATAATTTGTGTGGAAAAGCAAATTGATCAACAGCCAAAATGTAAGAAGTCTAGCCCAGTTAACCATGCAAAGATATTAAACTCTTTTGAGCATATTTTTATTTCAACTATTCTTCATATCTTCTTTCTTTCATCAAATAAATTTAAGAAATTAAATGCAGGCATGGAACAAACATAAATGAAATGAAAACAAATGGAAATGAGAAAACAAGACGTAAAAATCAGATATGTAATTACCACCCAAATGAGGACACTGTTTGTAGCCAACGGATTTGATGTATGGAACTTGAAAAATGTTGATTGCCTTCGCATTGTCAACTCTCTTGTGAGGACTGTTACAAAAGAAATGGTCAATCAAATCCTAAAGATGGTTTCAATATGAATTACACGACCAACATTTCTGTCAACAACCAACTCTCCCAAAAGCTTAAGCAGTTAAGTAGAGGTACATGAATTTTTTAATAACATGCCCCCTCACACAAGAGCTCTTTTGAGCATAAAGTATGGACAATTAACAAGCCTACATTACCTTGAGCTGAAATTTAATTTGAATATGAAGAATATAGGTGGCAACTAATTGGTCATAGAAGATCTAATACGAAGTCCCAGACCAACTCTCATGAAAGCTTAAACTATTAGGTGAAGGTACATCTGTAACACCCTGTATTTCACTGTTTTAAATAACAGTAATACATATAAATATGTTTATAAATTTATTAGAGTTTTAGAAAATTATTTTAAATAAACGGAGTTTACCACTCAATCCTACTTGAATGTTGGAAGCAACGATTAAAATTTAGGTTGGAAAGTCAGGTGAAACCCGGCCCGCGAATTCCATTGACAGTATAATTATACTGCTCAAAAGACCTAATTTTAATTCGTGAACGAAAGACTTAATATTTTTATTTTATTTCCTACAATTCTGTATTTTAGATTTATTTCAGAAAAAAATAAAAATAATTTACGTTTTTCGGGAGAAACACGTAATCGGGTAGACGACGGAGGGGATTTTGGAGTTTATAAGAGCCGATAGAGGGTTTACCTTAGGATTTTGAGATGATTCAAGGGTATGAATCATATTTTTAAGTCTAGAAGGTTTTTCAGGGTTAAAGTGAAAATTTGGGAATTTTACGCTTAAGTCCCTGAACTTTCTGTAAATTACCCTTTTGTCCCTAAATTAGTTTTTAAGTTTTTTCAAGTGGATTGGGCTAGAATTCTTGTTTCCAATCTCAAATGGATGTGGCTTTGAAGCCCAACATTTTCTAGTTCATGGATTGATTCCATAAAATCTATTTGGAACTATACAAGTTTCCTATCTTAAGCTTAATGCTTAAATCTTTAAGTGGGCCCCACAAAAAACAAACCAAGCCCAAAATTACCAAGCCCGTGCGCAAGCCCATGAGGGATTGATGGGTGCCCTCTTTTTTTGTTGGATGAACCAAGAAAATTCTAGAATGTTCAACCATATCTTCCACATTATTCTACATTCTTCCACTTTGTTCTACATCATTTTTTAATCTTCTCAAACCTTCTTGATTTGTCTTAAAAGATCTATGACAATCAGCCCAAAAGTCATCAAGATAAGACCCCATTTATTGTGGCAAATCATCATCATGACCCTTTATTGACAATTTGCAAACTAGTCCTTCAACTTTTGGAATCTTTGCAAATTGGTCCTTAGAATTTAATTGCATTTGAATCCTTTTAGCAAGACAACTCATCATCATCTAGATCCTTCTCAAGATGGCTCCACTATCTCTATAAATACCATACTCTCACTTTTCACTTAGTTTCTAATGCCTTTTTGTTCAAAACCCTAAGTTCATAAGTTCTTTAGTGATAAGTTTGTGAAGCAAGTTTCTTGGATTTCCTTTATCATTGATCTTCAAGAGGTAAATCCTAATCTTCTTCCTTAATCATGCCTATGTTCTTTAGAAAGTTTCTTGATTTAAAGTTTGTTTCATAGTTGTTCATCACTTTAGAGTTTCTAACCCTAGAACTTTGAAAAGTCATAATAAATTCTAGAAAAATCTAATGATGATGAAACTACTTTCTATCTTCTTGATATCATGTATATTATCTAAATCCAAGAGCATTATGTAATCAAAAATTTCTTTCCTAAAAACCTAGCCTTGGCCGAATCTAGTAAAGTAGGGTTGGTAGAGTTTTGTTCATGTGTTGTCATGTATGATCATGTATTCTATATGGCATGTATGTCTACACATTCTAATCCATGTTAGTTTCTTAAAATGAAAATCTTTACTAAAAAATCCCTATGTTGGCCGAAACCCTAGGTGGTTAGATTTGTTGAGTTTTTGTTCATAGTTTTCCTTAAAGACCTTGTTAATCAAACTCTTAGTATGTATGCCTTATAAATCCAAGTTGGTTTATTAAACTAAGAACCCTAGCCCTATAAACATGTTGAGACCGAATCCTTGTATAAAAGAGTTAGGAAGTTTTGAGTTTGAAACTTAGTTGTTTAGTCACTAATCTATGATTTAGGTTAATCAAGGATCATTAATCCATGACTTAATCATGATTAGGAATTTTAGTTAGTCAAAAACCCTAGAGGCCGTGACCATGTAGTAGGGTTTTAGGATGTTTTTAGTTTCTTGAATTGTGATTGTTTGATTGTAATGGTTGAAGGTTAAGTATAAAGCGGTGTACGTGAGTTTCCGGCTTCCGACGAATTTAATTCAACTTGATGTGGATCTTCGAGAGGCAAGAGGGGTTACCTGACGGATTATTCGGATGACCATATGTCCATGTTTGTGGTTTGTATACATTGTTTATGTGGTTATGGTGTCTGATCTGTTTTGTTTGGCTATATGTTTCTAGCTGTTTATCTGTGTTTCGGTTGTTTCTCTGCTTATAATTTATTTAATTATTTGCAGTAGTATATTATATTGTTATGATGCATGATCTGCCTGGGGATATAATTTTGATGATGTTGGATGTTGTTTGTGAGGCCTGACATTGGTCAGTGCACAACCGATTAATCAGATAAAAGATTTAATAAGCTATGAAGAATTATATTCAATGTTTTATGGGAAATGTTGGAATATAATAGAGGTGGAAAATATTATTTTGGAAAAATAATTAGTTTTGAGAAATATTATTATTTTAATGATTTGTTAGTATAAAAGTAATTTAGGAGTCACGGTGAGAGCGTAACCGTGAAATTTTTTTAGTACTGCTGATTTTTACGCAAGAAATTATGTAATATTATAAAAGTTATTTTGTGAAATTAATATTCAAATTTATTTATAAAAATAAAAATAAAAATAAAATAATAATAATAATAATATAATATAATAAAATAATATAAAAGTCAAAGTTTGACTTTAAAAACATTTTCTTGGAAAATGATAAACAACGACAAGTTTTGAAATTATTTACAGTGAAAGTTGAAAAACAGCAGTACTTATTTTAAGAAGAAATTTAATATGAATTGATTTAAAGAGTTGAAGTTTTAGTAAAAGAGTTTTAAACGATTTAACGTTTTATAAACGAATTACAAGTAGAAAGAAATTATGGTGAATGAGTTTTACTTAATGACTTAAAAGATGATATAGAACTTAATAACCCAGACGTCGGGGTATTAAGGTTGTTGTGTTGTAGATTGGGTATCTACTTAAAAAGGTTAAAACATTTTAGATGTTTTCTACTACCACGAACCTAAGCCTGAGGCATCAGTCTAGGGTTTGTGATTGAGCACTCGGACTTAGATGTCCTGTGTTTTAACGAAGGTTTTTAAGACGTTTAAATTATGGTTGGTCAAAAGCTTTGGAGAGCTTTGACAAAGAAAGACATAACACAGAGAAAAGTGTCGAGAACAAATGTTTTCTTGCATGCATATGGTAGACGTGTTGTGATTCTACGAGTGATTATCTTGCGGCGTCAAGTATATCATGCTACGATGTTCCTCATTGTGCCCGGGGTTTGGACAATGAGACCCCATCTACGAGGTTATCACCGTGCCACGATGTTGGACAGTGTGCGATGGGTGTGCCTGTGGCGGTGTGCCTGTGGCAATTGAGTCTGATCAACTCATCACGAGGTTGGGATATCTCATGAGATTAAGTATGAAGTTTTAGAAGACGAATATGAAGTGTTCATGCATTCAGATTTTAAAAACGACGATGTTCGGGTGTGAGACCCTTTGATATATTGTGTTGTATGCCAATATTAAAGATGAGAAATTAACTAATTTGGGTTTGTATATGTTTTGTTGTGTCGTACATATGGTTCTCGCGTTATGATCAAATTGTCGGTTTCTCACTCTTGCATATTTTATTTGTGGTTTCTCTTCTGGGTTCTACGTGGTGGAATTCAGATGAACCTCTTAAGGACTATGGCGTCTAGAAGAAGAAGAAGGTGTAGTTCGAGAAGTGTTGATGTTGTTTCTTTTGTCGTAGTGTTTTGACCAGCTTAGGTTTAAGTTCAGTTATGTTTTGGGAATAATCTTTTTATTACAAATGTTTAAGTGTGAAACTTATGAGGCAATATAGATGTTTGATATATATATATATATATATATGTGTGTGTGTGTGTGTGTGTGTATGTATATATCGATATATCTAAGTGTGGTTATGTGAACGTTGTTGTGACGATGTTGAAAAGAAAAAAAAAATTATCACCCATTTTGTTTATGACAAACGTTCAGAAAACATTATTTTCCAAAAGCAACCAGCAAATTAAGTTTTTATTTCCGTAAACGGGTAGCCATGTGATGACCCGAGTTTGAGTGTCGCAACATCTATATCTAACAATTTCCATCTATCAAAAATCATTAAATGATTCATTTTTGGAAGATTTAAATTTTGGTCATTCAAAATGTTTGTTTATTTTCATGTTTCTTTTGCTAAGCAAAGATGTATATACAAGAGTACAAGGGGTACTCTAACCCATACACAAGGGGAACAAAGAAGTAGGAGGCAAAATGTAAATAAAATACTAACTGCTAATAAGCCAGTATTAATTTTACAAATGCCAAAACCTGCGGCAAAAATAAAGTCTCATTACAAATTCACCCAATCCTTGTCCAAAATGAAAACACCCACATTAAGGCACCTAACTACGGACAGCTCCAATGCAAATGAAAAAAGATCTCTGATACAAGATTAAAAGTTCCAATGCCAAGAAAGTGGTCATCAGCACCCCAACCAGCGCACAATCAAAGGTCTCGCACCTGCTCAAACAAATAATCAACCTGCTGCAAAAAGGCAGAAAATACTGCTCTCCAACAGGACAGTAACATCAAAAACCTGTCCTAGTTTGGCCAAACAGCAAGAAACACCACATCATTGTGCATCCCTTAAGCATTGCATAGGATTAATGCACCAATCCGAAAAAGAATAGCAGTTTTTCCTGCTCCGAGCATTACACCAAGTCTACACTTTGATTTTAATGAGATCAATTACCTTATCAAAATCCACCACTCCTTGTTTAAAAATCAAGTCGTCCCTATGCATCCAAAGCGACCAAATTATTGCAAACCAAAACATCCTCCAAACTTTGATTGAGGCCATCCCTGCAATTAATCCACCATGTTGCAATAACAAATCCTTCAAGTTTCCAATCAATGCCGAATCCAACCCTACCCAATTATAAATGTTCATCCACACATAGTAAGAGAATTTGCAATGCAAGAAGATGTGTGAAGTAGTCTCTATCTCAAAATTACAGAACCTACACAATTAGAATTGTTTGTAAAGATAATTCCTCTTTTTGACAAATTTTTAGCAGTAGGAATCCTATCTTGTATGTTTCTCCAACAAAAAGCCTCTACCTTCAATGGTATATTTTTGTCCCACAACACCTTGTACACACAATCCGATTCTGTTATACCAGCCAGTACAGCTGCTAATATCAAGGAATAAATCTGATATTTATGCAACCATAACTAACATGATATCTCATATTAATGCTGTGATTATCTCCTATTAATGTTGTAATCATTTTGATTTTGTACTACAATATTTTAGCTATCAGAATAGCATAGGATTAGCCAAGATTAATCCTTCCATCTTTGTTGTATATATTCAATGATGTAAATCAATACAAATCACCTGATTCAATTATTCACATGGTATCAGCCTTACACTAGCCTAACAGCCTATCGATCCTCATATCGGCCACCATGACCACCACCAGCAACACCTCCTCCTTAATGCTTCAATCACCTTCAAACTATCTCGCAGCAATTACCGAGCCTGGAAACGCCAGGTCACCACCCTTCTCTCTGGCATTCAAGTCATGGGCCATATTGATGGAACCACAGAACCTCAACCTCCCACCATTACTAGCGAAGGTTCCACTGTTTCCAATCTAGAATACACGAACTGGTTCACCATAGATCAACTGATCATCAATCTTCTTCTTTCAGCCATGAAGAGGCAGACGGTCTTTCCTTTGCCTCCTATGATACTGCTCGATCACTATGGGTAGCCATTCAAGCCCAATATGCTAACACCTCTTGCTCTCATGTTATGTCTATCAAAACTCAACTCCAGCACTTCACAAAAGGAGACAAATCCATCAGTGACTACCTATTCTCGGTTAAAAGCCTTGCTGATGAACTTGCTGTCATTGACAAATCTCTGTCTGATGATGATGTTACTCTCTACATTATCAACGGCCTTGGCTCGGAATATCGTGATATCGCAGCCTCAATCAGGACACGTGAGCACCCCTTCACCTTTGAAGAACTCCACAGCCATCTACTGGCTCATGACGACTATATTCGTCGCGAATCTTAGGTTGATATCCAGGTGCCTACAACAAACATTGCTCAGCAAAATTCAAAACAGGATGGCCTTCTACCAATACCACCCTATGGTCGCGGCAACTTCTCCTTCAAACAAGCTCACCACAATACTTCATACTCATCTCGTGGCTCTGGCTCCCAGTCATGCAAAACTAGTGGTTTCAATCCACGCGGAAGATAGGTCATATAGCCAGATACTGTCCTGAAATCCCAAAACTCAGCACCCCGCCAACAGCCCACTATGCATCTGCCTCCTCTGCCACAACACCTAGCTGGGTGTTTGACATCGGTGCCAGCCATCATGTCACTACCAATCTTAACAATATGCATATTCATTCTGAGTATGATGGTCCTGAAGAAGTCCATATAGGTGATGGTACAGGTTTGAAAATTTTGCATGTTGGCTCCACCACTCTTCCGAGTCCTAATACTACTTTCAACCTTAAAAATGTTCTTTGTGTTCCTAATGCAAAGCACAATCTTATTTCTGTTTCTAAATTCTGCAAATCCAATAAAGCTTATGTTGAATTTCACTCTTCTTTTTTGTGTGAAGGATCAGGTAACGGGGGTGGTTTTGATGTGCGGTCCAAGTAATGGTGATCTATACACCTACAATCGACCACATCCATCATCTTCCACTGCTCTGTCAACCACAACCTCATCAATCTCCCTTTGGCATGCTCGATTTGGTCATCCGTCCCAACCAATTCATACTCAAATGCTGTCCAATTGTGGCCTTTCCAGGACTTTACACAATAAAATTTCACATTGTAATTCCTGCTCTATTAACAAAAGCCACAAACTTCCTTTTTCCGTCTCATCCATAAAAACTATGTCACCGCTTGAACTTATTTTCTCCGATGTTTGGGGACCCTCTCCTATAACATCCATTAATGGCTACAAATATTATCTTGTGTTTGTTGATCATTTTACTCGATACACATGGCTTTATCCTTTGAAAAGTAAAACCGATCTAACTGTTATATTTCCTCAGTTTCATTCCAAAATTGAAAAACTTTTCTCACACAAAGTTAAATCAATTTACACTGATGGTGGCACTGAGTACTTCAAACTTAAACAATACTTCAATACAAATGGAATATCTCATTATATGAGTCCACCATACACCCCTGAACACATTGGCATCGCTGAACGTAAACATCGTCATATAGTAGAAACTGCACTCATGCTTCTATCTCATTCTTTCATCCCACAAAAATTCTGGTGCTATGCATTTCAAATGACAGTATATTTAATCAATCACATGCCAACTGTTCACCTTAATAACAAGTGTCCTCATGAACTTCTCTTTGGTTCCAAACCCAATTATCACAATCTTCGTGTTTTTGGATGTCTTTGCTATCCCTGGCTTCGTCCTTACTCTCAAAATAAATTATCAAATCGCAGCATGCCTTGTGTCTTTCTAGGTCACTCAACTCAACATCATGAATACCAATGCTATCACCCACCCACTAAAAAATTATATCTCTCAAGACATGTGATATTTCATGAATCAATTTTCCCTTTTCATAAGAATCTTTATGATTCCACCTCAACAAATTCAAATCCTCAAATATCCAACATAAATAACACCTTTCCTATATCTCGCCACCCCCTCATCATCCAAAATCTTCATGCACCTATCACTCCTACAAATCCTCCTACAATTCCTCCTCAGAATTCTACCTCATCTTTATCCACACCACCTCTTACCACAAATATCCCAAATACTCCTACCTCATCTAATCAAACACCTGATCAAACCCCACTCTCCACTATAGGATCACCACTACATACTCCTATGGATCCTCCCATATCAACATTGACTCCTCTACCTGCACCTGCTCGCCTAGTCACAAGAGGAATGAATCAAATACACAAGCCTAACCCAAAATATCTCCTCACCACTAAACATCCTCTCCCCCACTCGGTCGAACCAACATGCGTAAGCCAGGCTCTCAAGACAAGTGAATGGCATGGCGCCATGAGCAAGGAGTTTGATACATTAATCCAACAACAAACCTGGGATCTAGTTCCGCGGACTCCTAACAAAAATCTCATAGGCTGCAAATGGATTTATAGAGTTAAAAGAAAGGCCAATTGCGACACTGAGAGATATAAGGCCAGACTAGTGGCCAAAGGTTTTCATCAAAGCCCCGGACTAGATTACACTCAAACATTCAGTCCAGTTGTTAAACCTACAACAGTAAAGTTAGTTCTTTCCTTAGCCTTACAACATAACTGGCCACTACGTCAGCTTGATGTGAACAACGCTTTTTTTGCATGGTTCTCTAATTGAAGAAGTCTATATGCAACAACCTCCAGGATTCATTCATCCAGAGAAGCCTCATCATGTTTGTCATCTAAAAAAGTCCATATATGGCCTCAAACAAACACCACGCGCTTGGTTCCAAACCTTGCGTAAGTTTCTCTATGACTATGGTTTTGTTAATTCAACATCTGATTCATCTCTATTTATTCTCAGAAATCGAGGTATTGTGTTATACACTCTTGTGTATGTAGATGATATTATAATCACAGGAAACTCTTTTGGTAAAGTTCATGAGTGCATTGCAGCCCTTGCAACAACATTTTCCATCAAAGATTTAGGTGCCTTGCACTATTTTCTTGGTGTTGAAGTCATTCCAAGTCCCACAGGATTATTTCTCAGCCAACAAAAATACATTGCAGAACTTCTTGAAAGAACAAAGATGATTGATGCCAAGCCCAACCTCACTCCACTGTCCAGTACTACTTTTCTGTGTAAAGATGATGGTTCACCAAGTACCGATGCCACATTTTATCGCAGCACTATAGGCAGCCTCCAATATTTATCCATGACGCGGCCAGACATTGCTTTTTCTATTAACAAGCTGGCCCAATTCATGCAAAGACCAACTGCAACTCATCTACCTGCTCTGAAGAGGCTTCTACGCTATCTTAAAGGCACAATTTTTCATGGTCTCCTACTTCATAAATCAACTACTTCTGCACTCACTGCATACAGTGATGCTGATTGGGCCGGAAATAAGGATGACTACACCTCCACATCTGCTCACCTTTTCTACTATGGGTCCAACTTAATCTCATGGGAATCGTCTAAGCAGAGAGCAGTAGCCAGATCATCCACAGAAGCTGAGTATAGGGCTCTAGCCAATTGTGCAGCAGAGTTGTCATGGATCAACTCTCTCCTCACTGAATTAGGTGTTTCTTCTTCGACGACACCCACAATCCTTTGTGACAATCTGAGTGCAACTTATCTTACTCATAATCCAGTGTACCACACTCTATGAAACACATCTCCATTCACATCTATTTTGTTCGCGACTTGGTACAGCAAGGGAAACTCAAAGTTCATCATGTTTGCACCACTGATCAACTTGCTGACTGCCTCACCAAACCTTTGTCCAAAGCCCGCCATCAACACTTACGAAACAAGATCGGTGTTACTGACGGAACTCCAATCTTGCGGGGGCGTGTTAGACCAGCCAGTACAGTTGCTAAGATCAAGGAATAAATATGATATTTATGCAACCATAATTCCCTGATATCTCATATTAATGCTGTCATTATCTCCTATAAATGTTGTAATCATTTTTATTTTATACTGCAATATTTTAGCTATCAGAATAGCATATGATTAGCCAAGATCACCTGATTCAATTATTCACAGATTCCCTAGCTTCTTCATCTATCAATTTATTGTATACTTCCTTAACTGTGTATTCGGTTGCAGTCTTGCCCAACCAGCACCATGAATCATCTACGTTTGCTATAGTTTGTCCACCTGCAACTGCGTTTACCATGTCTTCAAGTAATTCCTCCTCCCAAACAAAGAGTCTCCTCCTCCAAGAGAATTTCCAGCACCAAACTCCCAGCCTCCACTCGCCCATGTCTGAAGTTTTTGCCTCATTTGACACTGAAATGTTGTATAGCCTCGGTAAGCTGTTTGCTAGTAGGATATCCGGCCCAATCCATTTTTCATTCCAAAAGCTAATACTTTTTCCCCTCCCTACCTTCCTAGTTAAACTTGCCGAAAGCCATCCCTCCCTATTTGAGTCTCTATTTTCTAAGCCACCTAAGTCCTCCCGTCATCTAGATACCTCCCCCCCATCCAATGACTTTTCACACCATGGAGATCTCCACAAAGAGGGATCCTCATATCTAATTCTAAGGACTTTAGACCACTGTTGAGAGTCCCACATCGACTAGAGATATGGCCTAAGTAGTGCTTATAAGGCTTGGGTAGTCCTCACCTTACAAACCGGTTTTGTGGGGCTGAGTTAGGCCCAAAGCCCGAATTTAAGATGGTATCAGAGCCTCCCATGATGTTGGGCCACCCGCAGATGTCCAGTCCTACCAACTTCACGCTCCAAATGTCCAGTCCTGGGCGTGAGGGGGGTGTATTAAGTGTCTAATTCCCACATTGGTTGAGTATATGAGCCTAGAACCATTTATAATAACTTGGGCATCCCTCCCTCTATGAGCTAGCTTTTTTTGAGCTAGCTTTTAGAGTGGAGTTAGGCCCAATTATTCTAACATGGTATCAAAGCCTATCCTAGATCTGTTATTGGGCCAAGATCTCTATTATTCCACCCATATTTGTCCATGCTCCAGATGTCCAAGCCTGGGTGTGCTGTGAGGGGGTGTGTTGAGATCCATGTTATTCCACCCGCATTAGTCCACGCTTCAGATGCCCAGTCCTGAGCGTGAGGGGTTGTGTTGAGAGTCCCACATCGACTAGAGATATGGCCTAAGTAGTGCTTATAAGGCTTGGGCAGTCCTCACCTTACAAGCCGGTTTTGTGGGGTTGAGTTAGGTCCAAAGCCCGAATTTAAGAACCACAATGAGTTTTTTTCATTGAATAACCTCCTCCTCCACTTTCCTTGTAAAGCTAAATTAAAAGCATTTATGTCCCTAATCCTAAGACCTCCCATTTCCCTTTTTTTGCACACCACCTCCCACTTTACCCAACAAATCTTCCTACACTCCTCACTCCTACCCCAAAGAAACCTTCTTTGTAATTGTATTATTTTGTTTATTACCTTTCTTGGTGCCCGGTAGAAAGAGAGGGAATACACCAAGAGACTTGAGAGCACCGCAATGATTAAGATTACTCTTCCTCCAAAATAGAGGAATTTGTTTCTCCGCCCAAGTAGCCTTGATTGTAAAGAATTGATTAAGGCAATCCAAGTGTTGACTCTCCAAGGATTTTCCCCAACCAATATTCCAAGGAACTTGAAAGGCATGCTCCCAATTTTACAATTAAGGATATTAGCAGCACCCTCTAAGAACCCCGGACGACTTTTGATACCAATGAGCCCACTTTTGTAGAAGTTCACTTTCAGGCCAGCCACCAATTCAAAGCTTCTTAGAATACATTTTACTACCCGGACATTCGAATTAATCATTTCACCCACCAAGATAGTATCATTTGCGTATTGGATGTGGGATATTCCAATTTCCTGATCTCTACCAGAAATAACATATTCTTTGTATATGCCCTTTTCCACCGCATCACAGATTAAACCGTTGAGGCCTTCTGCTACTATGAGGAACAAGAATGGGGCCATTGGATCACCTTGGCGGATCCTTTTTGACATTTTAAACTCTCTAGGAGGGCTACCGTTTACTAGGACCGAAACCGATGCCGAGGTTAAGCATGTTTGAATCCAAGATCTCCACTTCCTATCAAAACCCATCCTAAAAAACATGTAGTCTAGGAATTCCCAGCTAACCGAATCATAGGCCTTCTCGAAGTCAACCTTGAAAATCATGAACGGTTTTCCCCCCTTTTTTGCATAAGCTAGAACTTCATTTAGGACTACCACTCCATCGAGAATGTTTCTTCCCTTCAAAAAAGTCATTTGGTTGGCATAAATTATTGAGCTCATCACCCCACTCAGTCTCCCCGCCAACAATTTTGCCAACACTTTATACATACACCCAACCAAAGAAATCGGCCTAAATTCATTCAGGCGATTTAGGCTATCTTTTTTTGGAATTAGGACAATACAAGATGCATTTCCCCCTCACACTATCCTCTCATTGTCATGGAAATCCGACACCATATTACAGAAATCATTCCCCACCACATCCCAAAACATTTTCAATAAGGTAAAATTGTAACCATCGGGTCCAGGGCTCTTGTTTCCATCACAATCCCATACCGCCTTTTTTATTTCTTCCCTCGAGAATGTAGCCGTTAGTTTAATAGAACATAATTGGACACTAAGCTTCTTTTAAATGAGAAAACTCGACAGAAGCTCAAATGCAACACCAAAAGTAAAGAAATGGTCTTAACTCTTAAGTTCAAGGAACCAAAATATGTACTCCTTTATGGCATTATGTGTAAAATCCTTGCTGTTAAGAAAGCAGTTGAAATGCATGGTGTAAAAGAATCATTGAAGAGGATCGATAATGGCAAAGTAGTTGGATCGGATAATATGCTTATTGAGGTATGGAAGGGTCTAGGAGAGAAAGGCATTAGTTGGCCCACAAAGTTATTTAATGAGATTATGAGGTCTAAGAAAATACCCGATGAATGGAGGAAAAACACTTCAATTCCTATTTATAAGAACAAGAGAGATATACAAAATTGCGCAAATTATAAGGGGATTAAGCTCATTAGCCATACTATGAAGCTATGGGAGATGGTAATTGAGCGGAGATTAAGACAATAGACCCACATTAGTGAAAATCAATTTGGTTTTATGGGAGGTCAATGGAAGCATTATACTTGTTAATTGTTATGACAATTGATGGAGCAATATCGGAGGAATAAAAAAGACTAGCATATGGTTTTCATTGATTTGGAAAAAGTGAAAGATAAGGTGCCAAAATGTCAAAGGACCTAACAGGATTGCAGAATACAAATAGAAAATCACTCTGAACAAAGGCAAATTGAGAAGTACTGAGCTTACTAGATAATGAATTGTGCCGATCCATGTGAGCCTCATCCTCCCACACTCTCCAACTGTGAATCTGGTTTAAACTATTAGAGTTATTATGTCAGATAGAAATCCAGAATGATAACACCTAAATGTTTTACCCAGTACATCAATATATAACCACCAAATTAAATAAAACCTAGAAATATCTCAACGATATTGTATCATACTGAATAACACATTGGACAATCATTGACATTAACAATCAAAAATAAGTACACAATTTTTTTGAGTTTAATTTTAAGGACCCAGATTCGCTCCTGCCACCAGCATTTTTTTTCCCACTACCGGGCCCGGTAACCATTCATCTGCACAAATCACAGCCATCGATCTTGGCTGGAGCGGCGCTGGACGGGGGACTGGCGGGAGCGAATCCTCTTTCTAATTTTAATGCACTTATTTTTTAAACCATCCACCAATCATAAGTTATTACATTTACGACTTTTAAGGTAGCTATTGTGAGAGTACAGCATTTTTAATGACATAGGAATGCATAATCAGACGAATAGTCTAAAGTTTTTACACTAACGGTGTATTCAAATTAAATCCATTTTTTAATAAAATTTATGCACAACAACTCATTTCCATATATTAATTTTCATAGGCACAATCTCCATACTAACACTTTGAATAATATTCTCTATACTTTTTTTGGTATTGCATAAAAAGTTTAAATGCATAACCTGGTCTATATACTTTTTCCAGTCACGCCATCTCAAGAGACATTTCTCCCTAATTTTGATCGGCTTAACCATTTTGCATGATGAACGCGCTGTCGCGCACGCGCCAAAAAGCGAGCGGTTTGTAAAAATGTAGTTTAGGGAGCAACAAATCGGATATCGTCTCACAAGGACTCTTAGGTTGTTGTTATTAACACAAAATCAGTTTTTGGGGGGTTTTGGATTTGAAATAAAATAAAGAAACAAAACAGAAACAGAGCAGTAAAAACAAAGCAGTTTAAATGATTACCAAATAAACTAAAGCGATTAACCTACTGTTACCGGTTTCCCACTATCATCGGTTCATGTAAATTCCAAGCCCTAAGCAGATTCTAATCCCCTTTCGGTTGTAGCAACAATTAACAAGCGAAATCACTACTACAGATATATGTTCCTATTCCCGAATTAAGCAAACAGGGTTAAGCCCTTCGTGAACTAAGCGAACACGAATTGAACACACGCGAATTAAGCAAACGCGATTAAATATAGGAACATAACATCACCGAAATAAATCAACACAACACTATACACTCCTGAATTAAGCAAACAGAAATATATAGCATAGTATTGAAAAGAGAAAAGCAAACAAAACAGAAATTACAGAACCTCAAGTGATAATGGAAACCAATCGCAGTAGATTAATCAAGGAGACTAGTTCTCCATTACAAAGGAAAAACAAAACTGTAAACCTAAATTCGTAGCAGTCCTATTCTAAAAGAAAAGAAGATAAACTACTACCGACTAAAAACTACTTCAATCTGTCATAGAACAGCAATTTATATCTGTGAGTTCTGCACGAGCTCGCGAGGCGAACACTGTATCGCGACGCGAATATTATGAAGAGTCTGCAACGTTTGGTCTTCTCGCGAGGCGAAGTACGGCTCGCGTGGCGAGGAATGGAAAAGTCATGGCTTCTGGTCTTCAGTCTCGCGAGGCGAGACTTGGATTCGCGAGGCGACACAGAAAGGTTTGCAATTTCTGCACGATCCACGCTTACAGTTCGCGAGGCGAATGCCTTCTCGCGGGGCGAAAAACTCCAGAATTATTTATTTTTTTTCCCTGAAAACACGGATTAACAGTAAGTACTTTATTGGACTCTAAAACAACTAAATTAACCTAAAAATACTTAAACGACTCAAAATGCTGCTTCAAGACAATCAAGTCTAATTTGGGCGAAAACGATATATAATTAGCACAAAACCACGGTCATCTTGGGTCATAAAACTAGATGAGCCAGCGGTGATCACATGATGATGCTTCATTGGACATGACTGATACTCCTTACATGATTAAGTATCAAAATGGTAGTTTGATCGTTGAACCATTCCTCGAAAGGAAAAGTTTTATAAGTTCCATAATATTGGTGGAGCACTCTATCAATAACCTTGTCTTTGTTGTGCATGCTAAAAAATGTTCAACAATGAAATAAGCGATAGAGAAAGGAATTGAACCTTGTGTATATGTTAGCATATACAATCTTGTCATAGACAATTGTTTTGTGGCAATTAGTTTTTTTGGTTTTGTTATGGTAATTTAATCAATATTCAATCTCTTCAACTTAATACTATCATTTGTTAGGTAAAGTAGTTCACCAAAAGCTTGCTAAGATCTATAAGTAAATGAGATAGGCATATTGCAGGTCCTTCACTTGCAGCGAGAAAGACAATAAACATGCCACAAACTACTCTATATCATTGCTCCAATAATGTTTAAGCATAGAAGAGAACAAGAAAACTCAACATGGCAAACCCAAGCAAGTTGATACAGAACATTAATATTTGGCTCATTTTTGCGGGAAATGATAAATGTGTGGCAGCAGGTCTCATCTACATATAAAAAAACAATATCTCACCTTTACAATTGCTAACAACATTGTTAGGCAACTGTAAGATATATGTGTTCTGGCCATGACAAAAATGAATCGGTGTAACTGCTCTAGACCTTCATATGAAACAAATGGTTCATAACCCCGAGCAACAAAACAAATTATAAATTAACCTACATTAATTTAGATCAGTGAAAGCTAATGATAATCAAACTTAAAACATGTAAGGTATATTGCTCATACTTCTTTGCAGGAACTTCTATTTATGCCATTCAACATCCTCCTAAGTAAGTGTGGGTAAGCAGAAGACATCGATAATTTACGTTCATGGGAGCCATTCTCTTCCATATCTTCATCAATCTCAGATCTAGTGCATGGAGCAAAAGCACTATTGTAGAACTTAGATGGAATGCAAATATTGGCTATCATGCTTGAGGTAGCTGTTAATAGGAGTGATATAAATCCAAGCAACATCAACTCTGATGATAGAATTATAAAACAATGAGAGTTGATCAGCAAAAACGAGAGACAAGTAATATAAAATTAGTATAACGCAGAAAAGTGAGTACGGACTAACAGATCAAAAAAATTCATTCATCTTTACATTTGAAAGGATTTACAGTAGAAAGTAATGTACAGTACCTTCTTTCATCTTCTCCAAAGCTGCAAACAACGGTTTTCGATTAGTTTTCCTCAGCCACTGCAGCCACAGAAAAAATATAACACATCAGATTTCATACCAAGGCTAACCATAAAAAAACGGCTTATTCAACAACACCGAAAAAGGGATGGTTTAGACACTTGTAAGGTAAATATATAAATGCGGGTCAACTTGTATTTCGAAGAGAGAGATCTTACTTACATGCCAATTGATGCAGATCCAGACAAATTAGTTATTATAGACATACATTAAATCCATAAATGGAGTTTCTCACAACATTTGAATAGTTGTTGGGCAAAATGTGTTTTTTGGTTTTGTTTTATCTTTTCATTGTTTTCCCTCTGCCCTTCATCCACTCAATTTCACAAACAAGAATGATATCAGCTCTCAAGTCAGCCTTATAAGTACTAGCAATACTCACATTGCTTAAACTGTGAATGGAGCGCTCCACAAGCAAGGAGACAGCAACAAAGATGGTCAACACAGTGGCAACAGACCATGTTGGAGTCAAGGCAAGTGACCGTGTTTCTTGTACATTTTCAGCCATTCTGGAGTAACCAAATCAAGGATCAAACCTTGAACAAGACCATTCCTTAAAAAAGTTTCATGCCAACCGATCGACCTCCGGCTCATCTAGTTTCCAGCTAGAAAAGGGATAGATTTTGTGCCTAATTGGGCGAGTCAACCTCACTAATCTCCCGAATTGGCCTTGTTTTGTTCCTAAGTTAGGATTTGAATCGTTTGATGCATTTTTAGTAGTTTTTAGTTTATTTTGAGTAGAATTACGCTTTATGTTTCTTTTTGTTGTTTCGGGTTAGAAGTTAAACTCTTAGAGTCAAGGAAAAGGAAAAAAATAGAGGAAAAACAATTACGGGAGTTTCGCCTCGTGAAACGAGAATCTCGTCTCGCGAGCACGAAGACCCGGCTGAACAAAGAAGTCCCCCTTTCTATCTCGCCTCGCGAATCACTATCTCGCCTTGCGAGACTGAGGGCCTGACTGTGCCAGAGTTGTCACCTTTTCTGTCTCGCCCCACGAATCACCATCTCGTCTCGCGAGTATTCAAATCAGGATGGAGCCAAAAACTTAATTTCGCCTCGCGAGAGATTGCTCGCCCGGCGAGCGGGCGAGAACCAGAACTCCTATTTATTGGCTGTTTTAGGGCAGATTGGAAATCTCTTGTTTTAACCACTTGTTTAGATCGATTTGGGACGAATCGTATTTCTCTGGAGCTGCGTCTCCCTATTTTCTTTTCTTATTTTGTAGTTTGGATGAACTCCGATTGTTTGTGCGTTGTTACAAGCATGAGGAGCTAATCCCCTTGTCTAAGGGATCAATGAAACCACCCATGGCGGTGTAGCGTTCAATGTGATGTATGTTTTTCTCCCTTGCCTCAATTCTTGTTTTCCAATTCTGAATTTATTGCGTTGATCATAAGCATGCGTGATTGACTAGCTAATGTGATGAGGCTTAGTAGGCAATTCGCGTTTAGAACTTGAATTGGGATCACTGATTGAATATTGCACGAGAGTGAGTGGGAGATCAGTGCAACCTTATAGGGAACAAGATTTAATAGAGTTTGATGGTTGGGTTATGAGACCTAGTAAGTAATTAACTCAATCGTTGAATACGTCCTATTGAGCACGACAGTGAATTTAGGAGAATTTGGGGGTCCCGGTTGACATTAAAATTGAACTTAGGGAGAGGATCATCAACACTTGGGTACTATGCATGATTGGGTAGGTGGATTTGTGACCTTAGATGTTTAATTCCAGATTTTAATACCATATCTTTATTTGATTTGTTATTTGAATTGCGATCCTATTTTCTCTCTCTTCTCAACCACTTGTTGTTACTTGGCCAAACTTATCGAACTTCTTGCAAATTGGTAGAATTGGTAGCCCAATCCTTGTGTTCGACCTCGGTAATTACTTACCGTGTTATTTTATTACTTACGACGACCCGGTACACTTGTCAGTGACTCAACACCAACTTCTTCACAGGACTTGGTCTCTTAGAAGATCAACTTGAAAATTATACAAACAGAACTTGTAGTACTTGCAGTGCAGTGCTTAATCAACCTATAACTTACCAGGATGAAACCGAATCCTATAAATGGAAATCCTAATGGTATCTTTCACCAACAAAAATTAGCAATTTGCTATCTTGATTCGTTGTTTACACACAAAGATAGGGGAATAGGGCCCAAAAGAGAGCGCCAATTATTTCGTGTCTCTTTACCAGATTCCCTCTACAATACAAGTGTTCCATGGACTCCCAGGTTTAAGCATAAGACACAGATCAATAGCACATGCCAATAGAGAGAACTTAGGAAAAGCCCCCAAATGAGAGAGGAAAGGTATCAGCTTTTCTCCCAATATGTCCCACACTGCAAAGTACCAACCACCTTAACTAAAACACTGTTAGGAATCTAGGCAGAGTGAAAACTGAAGAGAGATCTCTTTCTTTCACTCAAACCAAAGCCGCATTATAAAAAAACTATTTTAAAAAAGTATACGTAATTTTAAAACAAGGCCAAATTTGTCATTTTATATAACATAAATAAACTGAAAAAATAAAAAACAAACAAAAATAAAAAAAAATAATTTAAAAATAATAAAATATGAAATATAAAGTAAAAATAAAATATTAATATACAAATATAGAATTAATTTGAATT
Source organism: Sophora flavescens (assembly GCA_030762895.1). Classification (NCBI taxonomy): domain Eukaryota; kingdom Viridiplantae; phylum Streptophyta; class Magnoliopsida; order Fabales; family Fabaceae; genus Sophora; species Sophora flavescens. Next base: position 104,128,902 of record CM061070.1, read on the forward strand.
AATAAAAATATTAAAAAAATTTATTTTATCACAAGACTAATTTTATTATTTTATATTATTTTAAAAAACTGAGAAATAGAAAAAATATTCTTATAATTAATTATATATTTAAATTAAAAATAAAAATGAATATTTAAATTTTTTATAAAAAAATAAATTAAAAAATATTTTAAAAATTTAAAAAATTATGTGTAATTTTGAAACAAGGGTAATTTTGTTATTTTATATAATTTTAATAATTTAAAATATAAAAAACTAAAATGTAATAAAATAGGAAAATATTTACAATAAAATCGAAAATTTTAAAATTCATATTAAAATTATAATATTATCTAGTTAGTTATCTGGTGGACATCAAACGTCGGATAGGAGAACAACTTATTATGCTCATATCCTATCCTACTCCTATTCTGTTATCTTATTCTATCAGCCCCTATCTTATCCTGACCACCAAACGAGCCCTAAAGGGACTATAAATTTTGAAGTGCACAAATCCAAATTGCCTTAAGCATTTTCTATAAAATTGCACCTCTCAAGCATAATCTCACAAAAACACCACCTCACTCACCCATTATTCCAAGATTTGGATTAGTTGGCATGTAGGCATAGCAAAAGAGTACGAACCATCACGATTTTGATGGGGAAAACCCATTTTGACGGACCCGACTCCGAACCCACTCCGCCATTTGAAAATTACAAAACTATCCTTAATTATAAAGTTATATATGGTTTATATCTCCCAATTCTTGATTATTATTTTTTTTTTTGAGATAGCTAGAAATTATTCTTAATTTTTTTATTATTTCAAATTATAGTTCTTCGAAATTTTCTCATAAAAAGTCTCGTAATAAATTTTTCATCACATTTTTGGAAAGGATAAAAGTTTCTAAAAATGCATATTACATAGCTAGGGCATGGGGCGAGGCGAGAAATCCGACCCTCGACAGGGGCATGGATGAGTGTGAATTCTCCACCCCAACGAGGATCAGAGACGGGGATGGGGTCGATGATTTTGTAGCAAGTCGGGGGAAGGGAATACAAAACCCGCCCCGCCCCCTTGGCAAGCCTATTAGCATGCTCATAGATTTCAACATAGTAATAGAGCCCACATGGACTTATGGCCTAAAAGGCTCCAAACTTGAAATACAAGCCCTGGACTCAAAACTAAAGGGAAGTCACAACTAAAGACTAAAAGGTGCTATAGGCAACATCAAGTAGAGTTGAGACAATTAAAGGGTAGAACTTTTGGACAAAGTTGTAACTCTTAGACACAATCTCACTTAAAGACCAGCTCGCTCACTCCAGTCACTCCACATTGTAAGATTTGGACGGGGGCTGGTCCCCTCATAAATTTCAACAGTGATCAAGTTACCAAACTACGAATTTTGATTTTACTCGCTGCGATTCGTGAGCTTTCAATACATACACTTACATGCTAAATGAAGCCACTAACATGTGTAAAGTAAATGGGTCAATATTTGCTACATTAAGATCTAGTGAAGGACTTGATCATACGATTAAAGCCAATGCAACTCAAGTTCTGGAAAAGAGCAGGAAAACATTATTAAAAATGAAATCTTGTGACAATGGTGGAGTAATTTAATAGAGAAGGAAAAAAGGTGCATTTCATATTATTATTAATTGCACATTATACTTCAACCATTGAAAATTATCTTAATTCTACCCACCAGGGACATGTGCTTATTATATATATAGTCTGCAATAAAATGTCTTCAGCAGTATAAAACAAGATACCAAAGGGCACCACAGAAAAGAATGAGAGTGAATCTGTTTAGAGACCCCCGGTCAATCTGCATCTTCATTCCACGATTGCCAAGACCATGAGAATCAGCAGCATCCACATTTGCATCTGAGTCCATATTCTCATCCGTGAAGAACATATCTGGGGTCATATCTGCATAAACATCACGAAAGTGAGGGAAGTAATTAGGCTAATGCTGAAATGGCTGTGATGATAGTGACTGATGGAGTTGTTGACTTGGATGATCAGAATCTGATGCATTTGCAGAAGTGAACATAGCATTCATGTTGTATGGAGTTGGTGGCCTAGGAGGTATTCCCAGACCCGTATGGAGTGTCTTGGCTTCAGATTCTGAGTTAGAAATTATGTGGCCATAAAGAGGGACCAATGAAGTAACAGAGATGTCACCTTTACAAACTGGGCAAGTCTCCTGCTGGTTCTCAGTGTGAAGCCACATGTAAATGCATGACCAGCAGTAGATGTGACCACAAAGAGTGGTCACAGGCTCATCAGCTGATTGCAAGCAAATATTGCAATCAAAGCCACCATTGCCACTCCTAGAGATTGTTCTCTCCATATCAGATCCTATTATGTCTTCTTCCATGGCCACATACCCTGTTACACAGATTTAAAAGATTGTTTATTCATGTATTCTTCAATGAATAGACACTCACACACAAAAATAAAAGCAATAAATTTTCCTCACTACCATCTTGATAAGGAGGATACAAAAATATACCTTCTCAAAAGAAGAAAGAAATGATACAGATGTTATTCAATGCAATGGAGTAGTGTGAATATATAGTTAGAGGAGCAGACTAACTATGTTGGACAATGTTACAAGAAATTAAGAACAAGAGGGGCAGTAATGGTGCCACCTCTTAGATTTATTATTAAATATCATGTACATTTAATTTTTTGTAATGTACATAACATTTAAAATTAAGAATTATATTTAAAAGTTTTAAAACAATTATTAATTTAAATTTAAAGTGTTTTTAAAAAATAAATAAAATATCTAAAAGGAAAAAAGAAAAAACCACCTCAAACATTCCTCACCTTCTTCACTTGAGCCACCAAATACTTACCAAGTGAGAAACCCTGAGTGTGAATAAACTCAAAGAACACCATTACAGAAGCACTTAACAGTTAACATCCTTGCAACTAGTAAAATAAAACTTCTATCAAACATCCCTTTGATATCAGTAATAAGATTTCTTAACTATTAAATCAATAACTTTTTTTGCATAATTAACATGATAATATATTGATATTAATATTATTTATTTGACAAAATTAGTTTTTTTTCCTCTAACTTATTTGTTTTGTTCAAATTGTCCTCTAACTTTTATTTGTATCAAGTTAGTCATTTAACACCGTGGAAAAATACGTCAAAAGCAAATAAAATTTATTTTTCTCACTCTTCTTCCTTTCCTTCTTCCTAAATCCTAAATTCCATTAACGGCAACCTAATCACTCTATCAATGGCAACGACTTCCTTCAAATTTGGATCAAAGTGTGGTGACGTGTGGTTCTGGGTTGACAGTATTCGGTGAGGCGGCTGGTGGTGGTCAATCACCAAAAAAGATGGTAGAAGTTGCTAAAGAAAATGGTGGATGGAAGAGATAGAATAATTTTTTATTGACTTTTAATAGATTTTTTTATAATGTTATAACATTTCTGAGAGTTATTAGGCAAATGTTAACATTTATAAAGTTAATGGACTAACTTGACAGAAGTAAAAAAATTACAAGATTAACTTGAACAGACAAATTAAGTTAGAAGGAGAAAATACTAATTTAACCTATTTATTTTGAAATATATATTATAAAATGTACCTTAATTTTAGTTTATTTCCTTATTCTTTTTCCTTTAATTCTATGGTTTAGCTATGCATGTTCAAACTTACATATTATGTTAGTATATCGGTTTGACCCAATTCTGTCTCGGACATTATCAGCTTATGACTAAGGTTAGGTTCATGTCCAAATAAAAGACCCTATCAAAATATCGAGTCGGATTCGGGTCCGCCTCCAAATCCGTCTCATGAACACCCCTAAATTTGATTGGACTAACTGAAGGACCAATTCTAGATTTTCCAAACCAATCGACCATTCTGATTCAATTGTGAAAATAGTAAAGGACCGATTCTTGATTTCCTAATCCGATCGGCCAATCTGATTCAATTCTAAAAATTGTGAACTAGAATGTAACTATTGAATCGACTTCTAGGTTAGTCGACTTAGTCCAATTCTTATAATTAAGAGTAATGATTAATAGTACAAAAACAAATCGTACCATGATTCTCCATGATTTTTATCAGATATTTACCTTATTCGTGATTTCCGTCACCTTTTCGATGATTTTCATTTTTCTTCTTTACATCTTGATATCCATTGTTTCGCACCACATTGTACGGAAAAAATGCATACTAAATAATACTAATGTCCTGATAATAACACGATTATCTCTTATCACTAACTACACAAACAATCAATTGTTTTAAACTAAAACTCTTAGAGCAAGAGATAGATGGAGAAAAATTAAGCATATTTCATATAACAATCAAGTTTCTTGCAAGCACAATCAAATTCATATGTTAGAGGCATCAAAAGGAGAAGAAAGAAGAACCTGGAGATGAAGGGATCGAAAAGCTTCAAAGTTCAAAATCTTCTGCTTTGATCCTCTACTTCTCTAATGCATTGGCCCTTTAGTAGTGAAGTCCACCCCCTTCTTACAAAACAAGCAAATGAGCGGATGTACTTGTAGATTGGGAAGGGTCAGGCCCACTAACTTTTTTTATTAAAAAAATTAAATTACTATTTTTTTTAATTCTAAAATTACTAGTAGATAGGCTTGAAAATTATTTCTGATCGAGTCTATCCTCTTGTGTATAGAGTGATAATTATTATTCTCACACTTCCTGTTTTTACAACTATTACAAAATGTTCTTTTTAGCTATGGATATAGTCAAAACTATACTTTGCAACAAGATGCTAGATGAATTTTTGATTGACTGTCGGCTAGCATACATTTAAAAGAAAATTGCTAAAAAGTTTAGTGTATATATAGATGATTTCCGTGACATGTAAGGTGTCTTGTGTTTGGATAGATTATTAATGTAATTAACATTTTGGAACATATAATTATGAATATTTTGTATGAAATTTAATGTCTATATATTTGTTGGATGAACTTTAATTTTTGTAGTCAATTCCCCTCCCCCAATCATCTAAGTCTGGCTTCGTCCCCGGACGCCCACAACATTTCTACTATAAATTTTTAATTTTGAAATCATTAAGGGCTTGTTTGTTTTGTTTCTAGTTTCCTGTTTTCATTTCCTGTTTTTAGAAATAATTACAAAACTGTCACCTTGTTTTCATTCTGTTTCATGTTCTCAGATATTTGTACAGGAAACACTGAAAACAACTTTTTTCTGCTGTTTCTTGTACAAATTTCTGAAAACAAGAAACAAAATGAAAACAAGGTGGCAGTTTTGCAATTAATTCTGAAAACAAGAAACTAGAAACAAAACAAGCAGGCCTGATATGCTTTCATTTTCTTCTTTTCTTTTTTCAAATATTTGAGAGTAAAATATAGAAAAAAAAATTTAAATTAATTCAATAAATTTTATTACAACAACATTTTCATTGAATCTAACAAAAGAAAACTTCCAAACCCCTTTATGTTTGTCATAGAAAATAAAATTTTAAAAAAAATTGTTACTAACTTGTACAACACATGAGATTCTTTTCTTTTTTTAAAAAAAATTAATATATATTTAATTATTATTTATTAATGTAATGTTTTAAATTTAATACATGTGTAAGTTACAATTTAAGAGGTTGATTTTGATATATTATTAGTGTAAATTTTTTGTCAACTAATCATAAATCATACATTTAACTTTTAAGGTAGTTATGATAAGGGTAAAATATTTTCAATGATTTGGTAATTTATGATTGGTTGGCAATATAAAAAAAATTACATTGACAATTGATCAGCCTCTGGCTCGACTGGTTTTTGACTAGTAAAGACCATGGTTTTATTCGATTTTAATCTCGTTTTCGCCCAAATTAGACTTGATTGTCTTCAAGCAGCATTTTGAGTCTCTTAAGTATTTTTAGGTTATTTTAGTTGATTTTGAGTCGAATAAAGCGCTTACTGCTATTTCTTGTTTTTAGGTTAATAAAGAGAAGCAATTCTGGAATTATTCGCCTCGCGAGAGGATACTTGCCTCGCGAGCCTGAAGCCTTACTGTGCCAGAAATGTCATCCTCTCTGTCTCGCCCCGCGAATCACTGTCTCGCCTCGCGAGAAATCCACACCCTGAAGGACAGAGACCATCACGGCCTAGCCGTGATGAAGGTCACGACTGTGACAGATTGGAATTTGAAGTCTCGCCTCGCGAATCACTGTCTCGCCTCGCGAGAAAGCCAATCAATGAAGATATGATTCATAAGATTCGCCTCGAGAGCGCGCAAAGCCCAGAATCCCTATAAATTGCTGTTTTAGGGCAGATTGCAGGGATCTTCTTTTCTTTCCCATTTTGACGGCTGCGAAATTGTTCGTAGGTTTTTGTCATAGTTGTTAATGGAGAACTAGTCTCCTTGGATTGATCTGATGTAATCGGTTTCTGCCGCACTTGAGGTTATGTAATTCCCATTTTATTTGCTATTCCCTTTCAATATTGTTCGGTATGTTCTGTTTGCTTAATTCAGGATTGTATAGAATTAGTATTGATTTGTTTCGATGATATTATGTTCCTATACTTAATCGCATTTGCTTAATTCGCGTGTGTTCAATCGTGTTTGCTTAATTCACGAGAGCTTAATCCGTTTGCTTAATTCGGAATAGGAACATATATCTCGTAGTATCGATTACGCTTGTTAATTGTTGATACAATCGAAAAGGGATTAGAATCCGCTTACGGCATGGACTTTATATGAATCAATGATAGTGGGAAACCGAAAACAGTATATTAATCGGTTTTAGCTTATTGATAATTACTTGTTTTTCTTAACTGTTTTCTTATTTGAATTTCAAATCCAAAACCCCCCCAAAACTTATTTTGTGTTAATAACAATCCAAGAGTCCTTGTGAGACGATACTCGAGTTGTCGCTCCCTAGCTACATATTTTTCCAATCACTCGCTTTTTGACGCGTGCGCGACAACGTGTCAAAATTAGCGCCGTTGCCGGGGACTCTTGTTATCATTAACAGAAAATTAAAAAAAAATTTGCATTGCTGAATTAGTTATGGCTGCTTTGTCTGGTTATGAATCCTAGTATTCCCATGGATAATTACATGCATGGTTATATGCCTAATGTTGATTATGAGCCATCACCATGCATATATTATCCTAACCTTGCTGGAAGTTATGAGTTTAGTAGTGATTTTGGCATGTTTGGGGTGATTGATTATTCTAGCCAACATAGTGGAGGACAGGGCATCTTGGATGAGATAGCTTCTTTGATACAACAAATGGCACAGAACAATCTTGAATTCCAGCAGAGGACAGAGGCAAGTCTTCAGGATTTTGCCACTCAAACTGGTCACATCGCCTCCGCCTTGGCTACACTGCAAACTCCACATCTCCTTGAAGAACATACAGATTCACAAATAGTTGTTCTTGACAATACTTCCTTTGAGGATAATTTTGATAATGATGTCAAGAACACTATTATTGATGAACTGTGTGTTGAATTTCCAGACATTCAAGCCTTTATGATTCTGCCTGTTGTACTATATGTACTGACTGTACTAACACTAACCTTTGTACTGTTTGTGCTGAGATTTCTGCATGTGTGGCAGGTGATGGATTTGCAGTGAATGAAAATCGTGCAGAAGTTGAAGTAGCACCAGAGATCCTCGCTACCTGTTTGCCACCTCCCACTGTGGAACAACCAGCGATGGAGTTCAACCCTCTGCCTGAGAGACTAGATTTTGCATCCTTGAATACGAAGACACTATGGCCAGTCCAAGAGGTTGAACCCCATTTCTATTGGGAGGACTTTGTTGACCGGGAGGTCAACTTTGACCCAAGAGGGAGTGAGAAGTCCGCCGCACTTGGCGAAGTCACTATGATTGTCAAGTGCCCACTTTCATATTCATGCTGCATGCCATGGGATCCGGGAGGATCATATTGCAATTTGAGCATTCCGTGGCCGCTGTATCACAGATAGTGGGATCCCGGTGGAACCGCCTCCATGAGTTTCTCTAAACCTTCTTCTTTTTAATTATCTTTTCCTTGCTTTGTTTTTGTTTTGTTTTCTTTTAGCTCTTGAATAATTTGAGAAGATCAAGAGCATGTGTGTGAGTCTTGAGTCGGTGAGCTTGCTGGATTTTGTTAAATTTTGCATAGATTGATTGCATGATATATGTTGATTGTTGATGATTCCCCCTAGGTTTTAAAAATTGAAAATTTGATCCCCTTGTGAAAAATTGGAAATTGGACTTTGAGATATTTCATTGTGATTGCATGATTTATGATAAGTTTGGGGTGAAGGGATGCACACACTAGGGATTGAATCTCGGTCAAACAATTTACGAAAAATGTCCAGGTGAGGATTTGAGCCTCCAACTTGTTTCCAATTGTGTGAATCACTTCCAAGTTGCACTTTCCCGAATTTTCTCGAGTCTCTTCATGGTTTGCATGCTTATGTGTTGCATCAGATGATTTAGGCAATTTTCTTTGAAAAAGCTACTTGGCCTAAATTGAACCAATCCCTAATGCATGTTCCCTAGTTAGCCGCATTGAGCCTATTAAGCCTATTGTTTCTGGATGACCTTATGTTATGAGCCTGAAATCTGGAAAAACCATGTTAACCCGATTTTAGGATTAGGAGAGCATGGATACTTAGTGAGACAAAGGTTTGCAAGAAGCTAAGTTTGGGGTGGCTACGGGGATATGATGTGCTGTTTTGGATTGCGAAAAAGAAAAGTAAAGGTTGGAGCCAAGGGCAAAGAAAAAAGAAAAAAGAAAAGAAAAAAAGAACAAAATGTCAAAAAAAAAGGGTGTTAGAAGAAGAAGGCTGTAGTCACCCAAAAGCATAAAGAAAAAAATGGAAAAAGGAATTTGAGTGGAATTTCAATGTGTTAAAATGCTCATGCTCTCTTAGTTCCTAGGGACTTAAGCCTAGTACCTTTGAATATCCTACCCTTAGCTAGGCCCCATTGCAACCTTTAAAAGACCTTTTGATGTTGCATGCATGTTTCCGTGGGAACTGTGTTTGAGATGAAAATCAAATTCATGGGAAGTGCTCTTGAAATGTGAAATTGAGTGAAAAATTCATAGCCTAGACAAACTGAGCGAATGAGTGAAACATTAAATGCCCTTGTGAGGAAGGCGATTATTTGAATTTGGTGATCTCCCTTTTGTGTGTAACTTGGATCCCTTGCTTTGATTAATGATTGCATGAATGATGGAATTCTCAATTGTTTAAAGTAAATGAATGTGGGGATTACATTGTTGCAAAGGGGGAAAACATTAAAGAGAAAATTGTTTTGTTAAGATTGCATGAAATTTGTGCGAAATTGGTTGAATCCTTTAAGCTTGCCAATTTTGAGTCTTTTTGAGTTTTAGTTTGCTTGGGGATAAGCAAAGTTTAAGTTTGGGGTATTTTGATCAACCTCTGGCTCGACTGGTTTTTGACTAGTAAAGACCATGGTTTTATTCGAGTTTAATCTCGTTTTCGCCCAAATTAGACTTGATTGTCTTCAAGCAGCATTTTGAGTCTCTTAAGTATTTTTAGGTTATTTTAATTGATTTTGAGTCGAATAAAGCGCTTACTGCTATTTCTTGTTTTCAGGTTAATAAAGAGAAGCAATTCTGGAATTATTCGCCCCGCGAGAGGATACTCGCGAGCCTGAAGCCTTACTGTGCCAGAAATGTCATCCTCTCTGTCTCGCCCCGCGAATCACTGTCTCGCCTCGCGAGAAATCCAAACCCTGAAGGACAGAGACCATCACGGCCTAGCCGTGATGAAGGTCACGGCTGTGGCAGATTGGAATTTGAAGTCTCGCCTTGCGAATCACTGTCTCGCCTCGCGAGAAAGCCAATCAATGAAGATATGATTCATAAGATTCGCCTCGCGAGCGCGCGGAGCCCAGAATCCCTATAAATTGCTGTTTTAGGGCAGATTACAGGGATCTTCTTTTCTTTCCCATTTTGACGGCTGCGAAATTGTTTGTAGGTTTTTGTCATAGTTGTTAATGGAGAACTAGTCTCCTTGGATTGATCTGCTGTAATCGGTTTCTGCCGCACTTGAGGTTCTGTAATTCCCATTTTATTTGCTATTCCCTTTCAATATTGTTCTGTATGTTCTGTTTGCTTAATTCAGGATTGTATAGAATTAGTATTGATTTGTGATAAGCCTCTGGCTTATCTAGTTTTATGACTAGATAAACTAGGGTTTATGTGCCACTTAGTCGAGTTCACTCTCGTTTTCGCCCAAATTTGCCTTGTTTTGTTCCTAAGTTGGACTTTGACTCGTTTTGCGTCTTTTGTGTAGTTTTTAGCTTCTTTTGGATAGAATTACGCTTGTGGTTGCTTGTGTTGTTTTCAGGTCCATGAGTGAAGCTCTAAGAATTAAGGAAAGTCAAGAAATAGTGGAGATTGCCATTCTGGAGATTCTCGCCCCGCGAGAGGAAGCTCGCCCCGCGAGAGTTTGAAGACCCGGGAAGACAGAGACCATCACGGCCTAGCCGTGATTCACATCACGGGGCGTGAAAGGAAGGTCCGCGTCCCGAGACGTCCTTCGCGTCGCGAGTGTGTGAACTCCAGAAAAGTACCAGAGTCAGAGACCATCACGGCCTAGCCGTGATGTATATCACGGCCGTGACCTAGCCACACAAGTCAGAGACCATCACGGCCTAGCCGTGATGTGTATCACGGCCGTGACCCAAAATCCACACAAGGCAGAGAACATCACGGCTTGGCCGTGATTCACATCACGGGCCGTGACAAGAGGGCTCGCGTCGCGAGACATCATTCGCGTCGCGAGGGTTTAAATTCCGTGTGCGCCGAGAAGCGGGGAAGCCGTCACGGCCTGGCCGTGTGGGCCATCACGGCCGTGACGCGTGGCCTCCTTATAAATAGAGCAGATCGGAAGCGAGAAAAAAGAGGACTTTTTGGATCAGAACTGATTGGAGATCTTTTGTAATCCTTATTTTGGGGCTGCGTCTCCTCTTCTCTTCTCTTGATTCTTAGTCTTAGGATGATTTCCGATTGTACGTGTATCGTTGTTACGGACATGAGGAACTAATCCTCTTGTCTAAGGGATCGATAAAGCCACCATGGCGGCATAGTGTTCATGTAATGTAACTCTTTCTCCTTTAATTCAATTATTGTTTTCCAATTCTGTTTTCATTGTGTCGATTATATGCTAGCGTTATCGACTAGTTAAACGTGTTGAGGCCTAGCGGCGATTCGCGTTTTAGAACTTGAATTGGGATCATCGGTCGAGTATTGCACGAGAGTGAGTAGGAGATCGGTGCAACCTATAGGGAACAAGAATTAATAGAATTCGAGATTAGGATTATGAGACCTAGTAAGTAATTAATCCAATCGTCGAATACGTCCTAATGAGCACGGAAGTGGATTTAGGAGAATTTAGGGGTCCCGGTTGACATTAAAATTGAACTTAGGGAGGAGAATATCATCACTTGGGTACTTTGCATGATTGGGTAGGTGGATTCGAAACCTTAGATGCTTTTAATTCCAGATTTCATCACCATATCTTTGATTGTTTCGATTTGTTAATTTAAATTGTGATCCTAATTTCTTTCCAACCACTTTCTCTACTTAACCAACTTATCGGATTTCTCGCGAAATTAGTCGAATTGGTAACACAATCCTTGTGTTCGACCTCGGTAGACTCTTGCCGTGTTTTATTACTTGCGATGACCCGGTACACTTGCCGGAGTCACAACAATTTGTTTCGATGATGTTATGTTTCTATACTTAATCGCATTTGCTTAATTCGCGTGTGTTCAATCGTGTTTGCTTAATTCACGAGAGCTTAATCCGTTTGCTTAATTCGGAATAGGAACATATATCTCGTAGTATCGATTACGCTTGTTAATTGTTGCTACAATCGAAAAGGGATTAGAATCCTCTTAGGGCATGGACTTTATATGAATCAATGATAGTAGGAAACCGAGAACAGTAGATTAATCGGTTTTAGCTTATTGATAATTACTTGTTTTTCTTAACTGTTTTCTTATTTGAATTTCAAATCCAAAACCCCCCCAAAACTTATTTTGTGTTAATAACAATCCAAGAGTCCTTGTGAGATGATACTCGAGTTGTCGCTCCCTAGCTACATATTTTTCCAATCACTTTCTTTTTGACGCGTGCGCGACAGCGTGTCAACAATGCGTACCAATTAAAACCATAATTTAATATGATATACATGGATAATATGTAATAAATTTAAAATACTTGCTTCATTACCATTTAATTTTTAAAAAAATTGTGTGAGGAAAATTATATAAAGTTTAAGGATTAGTTTTTTTTTAAAGGAAATACTTGGTATGCAGAAAGCATCACTGTGAGAACCGACATCCCAGCTATGCTGGCACCCTAGAGCTCACCAATCATCTATAGCAACTGCAGTAAAAAATTATATAAAGTTTAAAGATTAGTTAGATAATTTGGTTCCCTAGGGTATCCCGCGTGCAACTGCGGCAGAGCCGTGGAAGCCACAAGGCAACTAAGGCACTTGCCTTAGGCCCCACATTCAATTAGCTAATGACCCATTATAATTTTATATATTATATAAAGGCCCAAAAATCTAACATGTAACAAATACATCAAAACATGACAAAGGCCCAACAATAACAACATGTATGTGAGTGGGATTTAATTAAGAAAAATGTTAGCAGCACACTATCTAACACACTCTTTCCAACACACTTCCTCCTATTGGTTGAAATTCATGTGGGTCCTATAAAATTAAAGTGAGACCCGGATGAATTAATGGGACCCATTTCCAAAATAGTGAGACTCACATGAATTTCAATCAAAGGAGGGAGTGTATTGAAAAAAAGCGTGTTAGAAAGTATGTTGGTAGCACTCCTCTTTTATTAAAGCATTAAGTAGCAACGTTTGCAAGCCCAAGTTGGCATCAAGTGCTATGATTATATGACCCAACAATCTTAATTCATTTTTTTTTAAAATGGATGGTCTTAATATTTATAAGTGTGTAGGAGTGAAATCTCGGGAAAGTAAAAATTGATTGCAATTGGAACTATTTGTTCCTTTCGTCTAAGAAGATTAAGCGTCAATACCGTTGGAGAAAAATCAGTTGTGCGTGTGATTTTGTTAATGACAAACAATGAATTGAAATTAATAAAGTAATGGTTTTTTCCATATGTAGAATAAAATTTTAAAAAAAAAATCTCCAATAGATCTACCTTAGACCCCAAAATGTCTAGACACGGCTCTGAACTACGATCCTCAAGTCGGATAGGACTACAAGAACGACAAAGCTCTCCTTCAAGAGTTAGATTATGTACAAAAATTTCATATGTTAATTTTTGTATAGGATAAATAACTAAGTAGTGTTATATTATTATTTTTTTGTTTCCCAGGGTATCCTCCGCGCGTAACTGTGGAGACTAATCCCTCGAGCCCGGTATGACCACAAGGGCGGCAAAGCTCTCCCTTAAGATTTTTAACACTACTGCATTCTCAGGGCCAATATTCGAACTCGAGACCTCTGGTCAAACTGGAAGAGACCCGTGTCATCTCATCCAAGCGCTTTTGGGCGTAGTGTTATTTTTGGATCTTTTACCATATTGGGATTTGCCAATTTGGGAATAATAAAAGCCTAGCCCCCGAACTTAATTTGATTTGTTGGAGATGAACTTAAATGGGAGTAATGGAAAGGTTGGAGAACCTTACACTATTAAAATTTGTTAATTTGGAAGCAATCAAAGTTTTGAGCAGGATCATGAATGCCTAGATAATAATCAAAGAATAGAAATATATATATATACAAGAGATGATAACATAAGTTATTAAGTTAACCAATATTATTCCATATACATTGAACCGGATTTTGGCTCACTTGATCGACCTTTTTGTCACAGTCCAATTTCAAGGATTGTGATGGATTGAGGATCAAATACTTCTAATTTTCAAGGCCTCACTAATAAACTCAAAACTAAATACTATCCATAACAAATCCCACAAGAATAACCATATAAATCATATAAATATCTTAAGTAAAACCCTCATAATGATGGCAGACTTCCTATTATTCAGGATAACGTGATAATAAAGTTATATTAAATTGAACATAAATGAACATATGTGACTTTATCAATAATTAAATTATAGACAATATATATATGCAGATCACCATGCAAGATGAATGGACCTAACTCTAGAATTGCAAACTCGGGTATCAAGTCTTTAAGCCTCTTGTATCAATTTAAAAGTGAAACGAGTCTCTAGGGTGGAGGTATAGAAAAGGCAAATGTTTTTTTAAGACAAAAATAGGGACATTATACGGTGTCCATGTGTTTTTTATGTATTCTTGGAATGCATGGAAATAAGAAGATAAAAAGTAAGTGAGAGATAGAGATAAATATATACGGTGTCATATATGGTGTCTAAATTTTGTGTTCAAATAACATAACTGTATATAGTGGCAGACGCGGGTAGTGATGAGGGTGTGCACATGCACCCCTCATCTTTTAGAAATAAATATGACTGCCTTAAATATTTATTTTGCCCCTCATTATTGATTTATTTGCACCCATGTCACTCTACCTTCTTTTTTTATTTCTTCATCTCACGTTCAGACAATTATGAAGTATGCAATTTATTTTATTAGATATATTTAAATTTTAAGATTTTAAGATTTATATCTTTATCTTCTCATGTATAACAATGATTAGACTTAATTGTATTTTTGGTCCTCCTATAAATGGCCATGTGCGATTTTGGTCCTGCAGTTTTCTTTAGCAAATGCAGTCACCTTATTTTTTTCATTGTTGCAAATTCGGTCATTATGTCTAATGTCCGTCAATTTTCCAATGATCAATAAAGAGTAACCAGTGCTTTAAGAACATAGAACCTCTTGTTGAGCTTCTGTGGTGAATGACCCTTTGGTGGAATATAAAAAGAAAAATCCAGAAAGGAGGCACAAAACTGGAAATGTCATGGACCTAGGAAAATAAATCATGTAGAAATGGAAAGGCACAGGAGGAAAAAGCTCAATCAGAGGTTCTATGTGCTTAAACAATGGTTCTTCTCTATGGTCATTGAAAAAATTTAAGGATATTGGACGAAATGTCCAAATACAACATTGAAAAAAATAGGGAGACCAAATATACTCAAAAGAAACTACAAGGATCAAAATCATTCTTTATTTCTTTCAAAAAAAAGGGATCAAAATAGCACGTGACCAACAATAGGAGGATAAAAGTACAATTAAGCCTTATAATTATAATTCATTTTTTTTTGGAAATAGAATGCCCCACTGAACCAGTGGATCCGCCACTGACTGTATAGAAAATGTCTGACCAGAGTTTGAAAATTATAAATCATAAAAAACTGAATTTTACAACTTATAATAGATAGATACAATGACATTCAAGTAATCAAGTGCCACTTACAAGTATACTTTGTATGCAAGTCATGACAGACAACCAAGGAAAGGGGAACCAACCCTCTTCTAATTATTTTTTTATGTAAAAACTTTAGCATTAAAAAGCATTAAATTATCAAATGTTATTGAAAAGCACTGATTTTGTAGGTAGTCTTTCATGATATTTGTTATGCATACTGAAAATTAGGGGTGTTCGCCGATTGGATTGGATCGGTTTTGAACTAAAAAGTCATCTGATCCAATGACGAAAACATTGTGCGGTTTGGATTGGATCGGTTTGCTTCCTTAAAAAAATCCGATTCGATCCAATCCAATCAAATACGGTTTGGATTGGATTGGATAATTCGGTTTTTGTCATATTTTATTTTATTTTTTCTAATGTCAAATGTCCTTTATACTTATTTAATAGTGGTAAAAGATAATCTTTGTTTTAATTTGGGAGTTTGAGAAGAAAAAAATTATTGATATTTTTTAACACTTTCTTTTATATTAATTCTCTATATCTACTCCCACTTATCTTATTTTTTTCCTTGAATCGGCTACAAATAAATTGTAGCTAATTATTTTTTAAATTTACTTAATTGTTTTCCTATTTTTCATGATTACTCAATCAAATATATTTATGCTATGCATCAAAACTTTTAGTAAAATATAACCTCAAGACATTAATATTTATTCTAAATAGTCTTATATATGTCATTCCAACAAAAATATTAAAGAGAATGAGGGACATAAAAGTATGAAGAATAATGTTTAAGTATGAGTAATACTATAATTTCAAAAAGAATGGTATATGTATATAATAGATCGGTTTGGATTGGATTGGATTTTACTATAGGATCCAAAATCCGATCCAATCCAATAAAAAATTGCGGTTTTTTCGGTTTTCGGTTTGTTCGGTTTTCGGTTTGTTCGGTTTTCGATTTTTCGGTTCGATTTTTGTGGTTTGAATCGGTTTGGATCGGTTGATGAACACCCCTACTGAAAATGGTTCCCATGTCTAGGCATAGTGAGGGTCTAAGGGATGTTCTAGTTACCACACACTTGTAGGGTCTTGTAACTGTTCCAGTTTGGGTTTATAATGGTGAGTGTAATACTGTAATTCCAAAAAGAATGCAATTTGAGTTATACTACAGTGCACCTTAAGGATGTGGGAGTTCTACAGGCCTTCAAAGTTCAAATATCAATACTCAACATGGCTAACTCCCATTTTGTTTGATGTCTATTCAAGCTTAATTTACACTATTTAAAGAAAAGGTTATATTTACAATATACTTTCCATACTCCAAAGTTACAGCATGGCATCAGGAGAAAAATGTCTCCCATTCTACAATTGTCTCACAGAAATTAGTAATGACAAAAGGCATTTTAAGATCCAGAGACCTGATATCTAACCATGTAATTGGATTTTAGTTGTTTTAAGGGAACCAAAAGTAGTCACCTAACTTCTGAAAATCATACAACAAAAGCCACTTCACTTTCTTTCACCTCTCATTATCTTCCACTTGGCATAGAGGAGGATCTTGCAATTGCTTCTGCTCTAGCACTGAATGGTGCTGACGAAGATATTGAAGCCGAGGGTCGAAGGAGGGGTGTGGCGGCCCTACTTGAAGCTTCATTTGCAAAAGGCAAAGGGGAAGATGTAATATTTGTTAATTGCTGTAATTCTACTTCAGTGCCAGTGGCAGTTCCAGGGGTATCGATTAATTGATCGTCTTCTTCGATAGACAATACAGTGCTGGTGTCTGTATGAATGGTGGAATCGTCGGTGAACATACCATGTCTTCTCTTTCTCCTAGCTGCCTTCTCTTTTTAACTAGAAATTCTTGTGTAGACTAAGCCAATAAATAACTACCACTGACATTTTACATTGAACAATTGCATAAATTTCCGTGCCAAATAGTTGTTTTATATTTAAAATGATGACATGTTAGTTCATTATAGACTTAGTTTACACAAGACCTCTCTGATTTAACATCATAAATAGAAAAAAAATAAGAGAGGCTGTCATGATTTCTGCATAGCCCGAGATTAGCCTTAAATACACGAGAAGATGATTTCTAATAAAGC
This sequence comes from Sophora flavescens, assembly GCA_030762895.1. Lineage (NCBI taxonomy): Eukaryota > Viridiplantae > Streptophyta > Magnoliopsida > Fabales > Fabaceae > Sophora > Sophora flavescens. Next base: position 104,146,355 of record CM061070.1, read on the forward strand.
AGGAATTGTATCCGAACTGCCACTGCAGTCAAAAAATACATTTTACTAGTTAGTCGAGTGCGAAATTTAAAAGTTGCACTGTGTAAATCTTTCATGTTTTCCTTGTGGTTCATTATCTCATTCAATATGGAGATAAGGATTCATTACAAGAAATATATGTTGTATCTTATTTTATTTCAACTCCAAAATACATTATGTTGCTTAAATTTTTCATAAATTTGTTTTTGAACAATACATCTCTTCTACAATTCAAGATATATATTTGTGATTTAATTGTAACGCACCATCAATGTGAGGATTTTTTACACTATCTATCAATCATGAATTGTCAATCATTAAAAATGTTTTCCTCTTATAATGACTTCATTAAAAATCACACATGAGGTAATTCATGATTGATTGACTGTTACAATGAAAGTGTCTTAACATTAAACTCTAATCTTTATCACTCCATGGTCTAATTCTACATCTTAACATGGATAAGAAAGTACCAAGAACCAAAAGAATGAAGCCAATTCAAATGCATTCTGCAAAAAAAATGAAAAAATCATGAATCAGATTTTGGTAAGAAAATAACAAATTTCAGTAAGAAATAATTTCACAAAATGTAGATAAACCATGGCCAACCTGGAAGAGAATGAAATGGATCAAGATTAGCAATAGTTCAGGCTTATTAAACCAGAAAAGTTCATCACGGGGCTTCAATTTCGTATCTGAGAAAAACCCAGTGATTCCAGCATTCTCCAATGCCAAGGTTCCAATAACATGTTGTAGTTTTGTTCCCACCAAAAGAACAAGCTGTGCATGAGGCCATGAACATGAACACAAAATAAATAACATGACACAGTTAATAGAAAACATTGCCAAATGAGAAATTCATGACAAGGAGAGGTTTAGTCTTTTTAGTTCCCACCTATGGAATGCCATGGATAAAAAGCTTCAAGTAAATTAAATACTTAATCATTAAAATGAAAATTTAATTTTGAATACTTACTAATAGGTTTTATGGTTAACGAAGCAAACATAATGAATGTATTGTAAAATGTCTTCAATAATTTATTTTGCGTATAAAAAATATTCCATTTCAGTAAATATGGCCATTTTTATGCAGGTTTATATTCAAATTCGAAAGAAAAACCTGCCAACTACCAGGTACATACCCAACCACATGCCATTCATAACATCTAAATGGCTCAGGAACAAAAGAAGTTCATGTTATCCACCACACAAGCATTTGGCCAAATAGGATAAGCAAACAGAATGGAAGGAAATAACCAAGATAACTTACAGATATAGGAATGATAGCTATCCAATAAAGACAATAAACTACTTTTCACCTTGGTCTTCTGAAAATAAGCTATACCTTTGATGTTGAAAAGCATGAAAGCCACAACAAATCCCCAGAGTGGGCCACTGCAAAAGATTTTACAGACAGAATCAACTTCCAACTTCTTAATGAGAATCAATTTGTGAAAGATGAAAGCAATAACAATATAATTGGTGATTTTTGCTATGAGGAATAGAAAAGTTGAACTACCTCTTAAAACACTAAATGTAAATGAATAGATGATTTTTGTTCAATTTATTAGAACACAGTCACCTTGGAAATTAAGATCATGCACAATACATAGAAGTGCACAAGAAATCTTATTATACAAAATGAACATAAATTGACTTCCAAACTCATGAAGCTGTAATCAAAATGACTTCTGAATCTCAACTAACCTCACACCAACTATCCTTTGGAATTCCTCTTCCATCGATCGAACCATGTAGCTGTGAAAATCATATTTTGTTGTGAGGTTGTGATTCTGTCATGAATTAGGAAAACAGACAGAGTAAAGTAGTAAGCATTGACAAAGTGGTGTTGCAAACATACTACATAGTTCCAAGAAACCTGACATACAAATACCATGGTGGATTGTTACAAATGACACATCAACCAAAGTACAAAAACAAAATCAGAAAGAAGAAAATATTAAACAAATGCAAGAAGTCTATTCGCTTTAAAAAAACATATTTCAATTTCCACTAAGAATGTGAGGTTTATTTTTTAAGAAAAGATAAGTTTGTAGGTATTAGCTGGCTCATGCAGAGAAAAGAGTTTAAATAAAATATTAGCAATACAAATTAGATAAAAACATGAAGAATTGCAGATACACAGTGAGATAATAATCATATTAGGTAGATTTTGAATCAAAACCATTTCGAACTCAGACAAATTCTATTGCATTATTGCATACCATTATGAAGCCTCTGCGAAGTGTAAGGTAGTCAGCACGAACAACAGAATGCCCAAATTGTCGGAAAAAACATGTCTACAATGCAATCAAACTTGAATCAGATAGACATAAAATTATACTGAATAAGTGGTTCACAATGAAATTTGTCAAGTCCTTCTTACAAAGTATGCTTGTTGACACAGATCTGGATGGTTGAAATGATATATAAATTAAGGAGCGGAGAGTATAAGATAACAGTAAAATATTCATCCAAAGAAAGTTTGGCCTCAAAAAATGCTGATAGTTATAAGAGGTTCGTACAATTAGCCCCACTGAATTATTATCATTTTGTATTTGGAGAACCACAAAATGAATTCACATATGATTTACCACTTTATAAAAAAATCATCATTAAAATTTTAATCTTATTTTACTCAACATACTTGTTTCCTCAAGAGATTAACTCGGCAACGATTTAGCCAACTCAATTGACCAATGCAGCACAACAAACCCCTCTGGCATAATTTGTGTGGAAAAGCAAATTGATCAACAGCCAAAATGTAAGAAGTCTAGCCCAGTTAACCATGCAAAGATATTAAACTCTTTTGAGCATATTTTTATTTCAACTATTCTTCATATCTTCTTTCTTTCATCAAATAAATTTAAGAAATTAAATGCAGGCATGGAACAAACATAAATGAAATGAAAACAAATGGAAATGAGAAAACAAGACGTAAAAATCAGATATGTAATTACCACCCAAATGAGGACACTGTTTGTAGCCAACGGATTTGATGTATGGAACTTGAAAAATGTTGATTGCCTTCGCATTGTCAACTCTCTTGTGAGGACTGTTACAAAAGAAATGGTCAATCAAATCCTAAAGATGGTTTCAATATGAATTACACGACCAACATTTCTGTCAACAACCAACTCTCCCAAAGGCTTAAGCAGTTAAGTAGAGGTACATGAATTTTTTAATAACATGCCCCCTCACACAAGAGCTCTTTTGAGCATAAAGTATGGACAATTAACAAGCCTACATTACCTTGAGCTGAAATTTAATTTGAATATGAAGAATATAGGTGGCAACTAATTGGTCATAGAAGATCTAATACGAAGTCCCAGACCAACTCTCATGAAAGCTTAAACTATTAGGTGAAGGTACATCTGTAACACCCTGTATTTCACTGTTTTAAATAACAGTAATACATATAAATATGTTTATAAATTTATTAGAGTTTTAGAAAATTATTTTAAATAAACGGAGTTTACCACTAAATCCTACTTGAATGTTGGAAGCAACGATTAAAATTTAGGTTGGAAAGTCAGGTGAAACCCGGCCCGCGAATTCCATTGATAGTATAATTATACTGCTCAAAAGACCTAATTTTAATTCGTGAACGAAAGACTTAATATTTTTATTTTATTTCCTACAATTCTGTATTTTAGATTTATTGCAGAAAAAAATAAAAATAATTTACGTTTTTCGGGAGAAACACGTAATCGGGTAGACGACGGAGGGGATTTTGGAGTTTATAAGAGCCGATAGAGGGTTTACCTTAGGATTTTGAGATGATTCAAGGGTATGAATCATATTTTTAAGTCTAGAAGGTTTTTCAGGGTTAAAGTGAAAATTTGGGAATTTTACGCTTAAGTCCCTGAACTTTCTGTAAATTACCCTTTTGTCCCTAAATTAGTTTTTAATTTTTTTCAAGTGGATTGGGCTAGAATTCTTGTTTCCAATCTCAAATGGATGTGGCTTTGAAGCCCAACATTTTCTAGTTCATGGATTGATTCCATAAAATCTATTTGGAACTATACAAGTTTCCTATCTTAAGCTTAATGCTTAAATCTTTAAGTGGGCCCCACAAAAAACAAACCAAGCCCAAAATTACCAAGCCCGTGCGCAAGCCCATGAGGGATTGATGGGTGCCCTCATTTTTTGTTGGATGAACCAAGAAAATTCTAGAATGTTCAACCATATCTTCCACATTATTCTACATTCTTCCACTTTGTTCTACATCATTTTTTAATCTTCTCAAACCTTCTTGATTTGTCTTAAAAGATCTATGACAATCAGCCCAAAAGTCATCAAGATAAGACCCCATTTATTGTGGCAAATCATCATCATGACCCTTTATTGACAATTTGCAAACTAGTCCTTCAACTTTTGGAATCTTTGCAAATTGGTCCTTAGAATTTAATTGCATTTGAATCCTTTTAGCAAGACAACTCATCATCATCTAGATCCTTCTCAAGATGGCTCCACTATCTCTATAAATACCATACTCTCACTTTTCACTTAGTTTCTAATGCCTTTTTGTTCAAAACCCTAAGTTCATAAGTTCTTTAGTGATAAGTTAATTTGTGAAGCAAGTTTCTTGGATTTCCTTTATCATTGATCTTCAAGAGGTAAATCCTAATCTTCTTCCTTAATCATGCCTATGTTCTTTAGAAAGTTTCTTGATTTAAAGTTTGTTTCATAGTTGTTCATCACTTTAGAGTTTCTAACCCTAGAACTTTGAAAAGTCATAATAAATTCTAGAAAAATCTAATGATGATGAAACTACTTTCTATCTTCTTGATATCATGTATATTATCTAAATCCAAGAGCATTATGTAATCAAAAATTTCTTTCCTAAAAACCTAGCCTTGGCCGAATCTAGTAAAGTAGGGTTGGTAGAGTTTTGTTCATGTGTTGTCATGTATGATCATGTATTCTATATGGCATGTATGTCTACACATTCTAATCCATGTTAGTTTCTTAAAATGAAAATCTTTACTAAAAAATCCCTATGTTGGCCGAAACCCTAGGTGGTTAGATTTGTTGAGTTTTTGTTCATAGTTTTCCTTAAAGACCTTGTTAATCAAACTCTTAGTATGTATGCCTTATAAATCCAAGTTGGTTTATTAAACTAAGAACCCTAGCCCTATAAACATGTTGAGGCCGAATCCTTGTATAAAAGAGTTAGGAAGTTTTGAGTTTGAAACTTAGTTGTTTAGTCACTAATCTATGATTTAGGTTAATCAAGGATCATTAATCCATGACTTAATCATGATTAGGAATTTTAGTTAGTCAAAAACCCTAGAGGCCGTGACCATGTAGTAGGGTTTTAGGATGTTTTTAGTTTCTTGAATTGTGATTGTTTGATTGTAATGGTTGAAGGTTAAGTATAAAGCGGTGTACGTGAGTTTCCGGCTTCCGACGAATTTAATTCAACTTGATGTGGATCTTCGAGAGGCAAGAGGGGTTACCTGACGGATTATTCGGATGACCATATGTCCATGTTTGTGGTTTGTATACATTGTTTATGTGGTTATGGTGTCTGGTCTGTTTTGTTTGGCTATATGTTTCTAGCTGTTTATCTGTGTTTCGGTTGTTTCTCTGCTTATAATTTATTTAATTATTTGCAGTAGTATATTATATTGTTATGATGCATGATCTGCCTGGGGATATAATTTTGATGATGTTGGATGTTGTTTGTGAGGCCTGACATTGGTCAGTGCACAACCGATTAATCAGATAAAAGATTTAATAAGCTATGAAGAATTATATTCAATGTTTTATGGGAAATGTTGGAATATAATAGAGGTGGAAAATATTATTTTGGAAAAATAATTAGTTTTGAGAAATATTATTATTTTAATGATTTGTTAGTATAAAAGTAATTTAGGAGTCACGGTGAGAGCGTAACCGTGAAATTTTTTTAGTACTGCTGATTTTTACGCAAGAAATTATGTAATATTATAAAAAGTTATTTTGTGAAATTAATATTCGAAATTTATTTATAAAAATAAAAATAAAAATAAAATAATAATAATAATAATATAATATAATAAAATAATATAAAAGTCAAAGTTTGACTTTAAAAACATTTTCTTGGAAAATGATAAACAACGACAAGTTTTGAAATTATTTACAGTGAAAGTTGAAAAACAGCAGTACTTATTTTAAGAAGAAATTTAATATGAATTGATTTAAAGAGTTGAAGTTTTAGTAAAAGAGTTTTAAACGATTTAACGTTTTATAAACGAATTACAAGTAGAAAGAAATTATGGTGAATGAGTTTTACTTAATGACTTAAAAGATGATATAGAACTTAATAACCCAGACGTCGGGGTATTAAGGTTGTTGTGTTGTAGATTGGGTATCTACTTAAAAAGGTTAAAACATTTTAGATGTTTTCTACTACCACGAACCTAAGCCTGAGGCATCAGTCTAGGGTTTGTGATTGAGCACTCGGACTTAGATGTCCTGTGTTTTAACGAAGGTTTTTAAGACGTTTAAATTATGGTTGGTCAAAAGCTTTGGAGAGCTTTGACAAAGAAAGACATAACACAGAGAAAAGTGTCGAGAACAAATGTTTTCTTGCATGCATATGGTAGACGTGTTGTGATTCTACGAGTGATTATCTTGCGGCGTCAAGTATATCATGCTATGATGTTCCTTATTGTGCCCGGGGTTTGGACAATGAGACCCCATCTACGAGGTTATCACCGTGCCACGATGTTGGACAGTGTGCGATGGGTGTGCCTGTGGCGGTGTGCCTGTGGCAATTGAGTCTGATCAACTCATCACGAGGTTGGGATATCTCATGAGATTAAGTATGAAGTTTTAGAAGACGAATATGAAGTGTTCATGCATTCAGATTTTAAAAACGACGATGTTCGGGTGTGAGACCCTTTGATATATTGTGTTGTATGCCAATATTAAAGATGAGAAATTAACTAATTTGGGTTTGTATATGTTTTGTTGTGTCGTACATATGGTTCTCGCGTTATGATCAAATTGTCGGTTTCTCACTCTTGCATATTTTATTTGTGGTTTCTCTTCTGGGTTCTACGTGGTGGAATTCAGATGAACCTCTTAAGGACTATGGCGTCTAGAAGAAGAAGAAGGTGTAGTTCGAGAAGTGTTGATGTTGTTTCTTTTGTCGTAGTGTTTTGACCAGCTTAGGTTTAAGTTCAGTTATGTTTTGGGAATAATCTTTTTATTACAAATGTTTAAGTGTGAAACTTATGAGGCAATATAGATGTTTGATATATATATATATATATATATATATATATATATATATATATATATATATATATATATATATGTATGTATGTATATATCGATATATCTAAGTGTGGTTATGTGAACGTTGTTGTGACGATGTTGAAAGGAAAAAAAAAATTTATCACCCATTTTGTTTAAGACAAACGTTCAGAAAACATTATTTTCCAAAAGCAACCAGCAAATTAAGTTTTTATTTCCGCAAACGGGTAGCCATGTGATGACCCGAGTTTGAGTGTCGCAACATCTATATCTAACAATTTCCATCTATCAAAAATCATTAAATGATTCATTTTTGGAAGATTTAAATTTTGGTCATTCAAAATGTCTGTTTATTTTCATGTTTCTTTTGCTAAGCAAAGATGTATATACAAGAGTACAAGGGGTACTCTAACCCATACACAAGGGGAACAAAGAAGTAGGAGGCAAAATGTAAATAAAATACTAACTGCTAATAAGCCAGTATTAATTTTACAAATGCCAAAACCTGCGGCAAAAATAAAGTCTCATTACAAATTCACCCAATCCTTGTCCAAAATGAAAACACCCACATTAAGGCACCTAACTACGGATTGCTCCAATGCAAATGAAAAAAGATCTCTGATACAAGATTAAAAGTTCCAATGCCAAGAAAGTGGTCATCAGCACCCCAACCAGCGCACAATCAAAGGTCTCGCACCTGCTCAAACAAATAATCAACCTGCTGTAAAAAGGCAGAAAATACTGCTCTCCAACAGGACAGTAACATAAAAAATCTGTCCTAGTTTGGCCAAACAGCAAGAAACACCACATCATTGTGCATCCCTTAAGCATTGCATAGGATTAATGCACCAATCCGAAAAAGAATAGCAGTTTTTCCTGCTCCGAGCATTACACCAAGTCTACACTTTGATTTTAATGAGATCAATTACCTTATCAAAATCCACCACTCCTTGTTTAAAAATCAAGTCGTCCCTATGCATCCAAAGCGACCAAATTATTGCAAACCAAAACATCCTCCAAACTTTGATTGAGGCCATCCCTGCAATTAATCCACCATGTTGCAATAACAAATCCTTCAAGTTTCCAATCAATGCCGAATCCAACCCTACCCAATTATAAATGTTCATCCACACATAGTAAGAGAATTTGCAATGCAAGAAGATGTGTGAAGTAGTCTCTATCTCAAAATTACAGAACCTACACAATTAGAATTGTTTGTAAAGATAATTCCTCTTTTTGACAAATTTTTAGCAGTAGGAATCCTATCTTGTATGTTTCTCCAACAAAAAGTCTCTACCTTCAATGGTATATTTTTGTCCCACAACACCTTGTACACACAATCCGATTCTGTTATACCAGCCAGTACAGCTGCTAATATCAAGGAATAAATCTGATATTTATGCAACCATAACTCCCATGATATCTCATATTAATGCTGTGATTATCTCCTATTAATGTTGTAATCATTTTGATTTTGTACTACAATATTTTAGCTATCAGAATAGCATAGGATTAGCCAAGATTAATCTTTCCATCTTTGTTGTATATATTCAATGATGTAAATCAATACAAATCACCTGATTCAATTATTCACATGGTATCAGCCTTACACTAGCCTAACAGCCTATCGATCCTCATATCGGCCACCTTGACCACCACTAGCAACACCTCCTCCTTAATGCTTCAATCACCTTCAAACTATCTCGCAGCAATTACCGAGCCTGGAAACGCCAGGTCACCACCCTTCTCTCTGGCATTCAAGTCATGGGCCATATTGATGGAACCACAGAACCTCAACCTCCCACCATTACTAGCGAAGGTTCCACTGTTTCCAATCTAGAATACACGAACTGGTTCACCATAGATCAACTGATCATCAATCTTCTTCTTTCAGCCATGACAGAGGCAGACGGTCTTTCCTTTGCCTCCTATGATACTGCTCGATCACTATAGGTAGCCATTCAAGCCCAATATGCTAACACCTCTCGCTCTCATGTTATGTCTATCAAAAATCAACTCCAGCACTTCACAAAAGGAGACAAATCCATCAGTGACTACCTATTCTCGGTTAAAAGCCTTGCTGATGAACTTGCTGTCATTGACAAATCTGTCTGATGATGATGTTACTCTCTACATTATCAACGGCCTTGGCTCGAAATATCGTGATATCGCAGTCTCAATCAGGACACGTGAGCACCCCTTCACCTTTGAAGAACTCCACAACCATCTACTGGCTCATGACGACTATATTCGTCGCGAATCTCATGTTGATATCCAGGTGCCTACAACAAACATTGCTCAGCAAAATTCAAAACAGGATGGCCTTCTACCAATACCACCCTATGGTCGCGGCAACTTCTCCTTCAAACAAGCTCACCACAATACTTCATACTCATCTCGTGGCTCTGGCTCCCAGTCATGCAAAACTCGTGGTTTCAATCCACGCGGAAGATAGGTCATATAGCCAGATACTGTCCTGAAATCCCAAAACTCAGCACCCCGCCAACAGCCCACTATGCATCTGCCTCCTCTGCCACAACACCAAGCTGGGTGTTTGACATCGGTGCCAGCCATCATGTCACTACCAATCTTAACAATATGCATATTCATTCTGAGTATGATGGTCCTGAAGAAGTCCATATAGGTGATGGTACAGGTTTGAAAATTTTGCATGTTGGCTCCACCACTCTTCCGAGTCCTAATACTACTTTCAACCTTAAAAATGTTGTGTTCCTAATGCAAAGCACAATCTTATTTCTGTTTCTAAATTCTGCAAATCCAATAAAGCTTATGTTGAATTTCACTCTTCTTTTTTGTGTGAAGGATCAGGTAACGGGGGTGGTTTTGATGTGCGGTCCAAGTAATGGTGATCTATACACCTACAATCGACCACATCCATCATCTCCCACTGCTCTGTCAACCACAACCTCATCAATCTCCCTTTGGCATGCTCGATTTGGTCATCCGTCCCAACCAATTCATACTCAAATGCTGTCCAATTGTGGCCTTTCCAGGACTTTACACAATAAAATTTCACATTGTAATTCCTGCTCTATTAATAAAAGCCACAAACTTCCTTTTTCCGTCTCATCCATAAAAACTATGTCACCGCTTGAACTTATTTTCTCCGATGTTTGGGGACCCTCTCCTATAACATCCATTAATGGCTACAAATATTATCTTGTGTTTGTTGATCATTTTACTCGATACACATGGCTTTATCCTTTGAAAAGTAAAACCGATCTAACTGTTATATTTCCTCAGTTTCATTCCAAAATTGAAAAACTTTTCTCACACAAAGTTAAATCAATTTACACTGATGGTGGCACTGAGTACTTCAAACTTAAACAATACTTCAATACAAATGGAATATCTCATTATATGAGTCCACCATACACCCCTGAACACATTGGCATCGCTGAACGTAAACATCGTCATATAGTAGAAACTGCACTCATGCTTCTATCTCATTCTTTCATCCCACAAAAATTCTGGTGCTATGCATTTCAAATGACAGTATATTTAATCAATCACATGCCAACTGTTCACCTTAATAACAAGTGTCCTCATGAACTTCTCTTTGGTTCCAAACCCAATTATCACAATCTTCGTGTTTTTGGATGTCTTTGCTATCCCTGGCTTCGTCCTTACTCTCAAAATAAATTATCAAATCGCAGCATGCCTTGTGTCTTTCTAGGTCACTCAACTCAACATCATGAATACCAATGCTATCACCCACCCACTAAAAAATTATATCTCTCAAGACATGTGATATTTCATGAATCAATTTTCCCTTTTCATAAGAATCTTTATGATTCCACCTCAACAAATTCAAATCCTCAAATATCCAACATAAATAACACCTTTCCTATATCTCGCCACCCCTTCATCATCCAAAATCTTCATGCACCTATCACTCCTACAAATCCTCCTACAATTCCTCCTCAGAATTCTACCTCATCTTTATCCACACCACCTCTTACCACAAATATCCCAAATACTCCTACCTCATCTAATCAAACACCTGATCAAACCCCACTCTCCACTACAGGATCACCACTACATACTCCTATGGATCCTCCCATATCAACATTGACTCCTCTACCTGCACCTGCTCGCCTAGTCACGAGAGGAATGAATCAAATACACAAGCCTAACCAAAATATCTCCTCACCACTAAACATCCTCTCCCCCACTCGGCCGAACCAACATGTGTAAGCCAGGCTCTCAAGACAAGTGAATGGCATGGCGCCATGAGCAAGGAGTTTGATACATTAATCCAACAACAAACCTGGGATCTAGTTCCGCGGCCTCCTAATAAAAATCTCATAGGCTGCAAATGGATTTATAGAGTTAAAAGAAAGGCCAATGGCGACACTGAGAGATATAAGGCCAGACTAGTGGTCAAAGGTTTTCATCAAAGACCCGGACTAGATTACACTCAAACATTCAGTCCAGTTGTTAAACCTACAACAGTAAAGTTAGTTCTTTCCTTAGCCTTACAACATAACTGGCCACTACGTCAGCTTGATGTGAACAACGCTTTTTTTGCATGGTTCTCTAATTGAAGAAGTCTATATGCAACAACCTCCAGGATTCATTCATCCAGAGAAGCCTCATCATGTTTGTCATCTAAAAAAGTCCATATATGGCCTCAAACAAACACCACGCGCTTGGTTCCAAACCTTGCGTAAGTTTCTCTATGACTATGGTTTTGTTAATTCAACATCTGATTCATCTCTATTTATTCTCAGAAATCGAGGTATTGTGTTATACACTCTTGTGTATGTAGATGATATTATAATCACAGGAAACTCTTTTGGTAAAGTTCATGAGTGCATTGCAGCCCTTGCAACAACATTTTCCATCAAAGATTTAGGTGCCTTGCACTATTTTCTTGGTGTTGAAGTCATTCCAAGTCCCACAGGATTATTTCTCAGCCAACAAAAATACATTGCAGAACTTCTTGAAAGAACAAAGATGATTGATGCCAAGCCCAACCTCACTCCACTGTCCACTACTACTTTTCTGTGTAAAGATGATGGTTCACCAAGTACCGATGCCACATTTTATCGCAGCACTATAGGCAGCCTCCAATATTTATCCATGACGCGGCCAGACATTGCTTTTTCTATTAACAAGCTGGCCCAATTCATGCAAAGACCAACTGCAACTCATCTACCTGCTCTGAAGAGGCTTCTACGCTATCTTAAAGGCACAATTTTTCATGGTCTCCTACTTCATAAATCAACTACTTCTGCACTCACTGCATACAGTGATACTGATTGGGCCGAAAATAAGGATGACTACACCTCCACATCTGCTCACCTTTTCTACTATGGGTCCAACTTAATCTCATGGGAATCGTCTAAGCAGAGAGCAGTAGCAAGATCATCCACAGAAGCTGAGTATAGGGCTCTAGCCAATTGTGCAGCAGAGTTGTCATGGATCAACTCTCTCCTCACTGAATTAGGTGTTTCTTCTTCGACGACACCCACAATCCTTTGTGACAATCTGAGTGCAACTTATCTTACTCATAATCCAGTGTACCACACTCTATGAAACACATCTCCATTCACATCTATTTTGTTCGCGACTTGGTACAGCAAGGGAAACTCAAAGTTCATCATGTTTGCACCACTGATCAACTTGCTGACTGCCTCACCAAACCTCTGTCCAAAGCCCGCCATCAACACTTACGAAACAAGATCGGTGTTACTGACGGAACTCCAATCTTGCGGGGGCGTGTTAGACCAGCCAGTACAGTTGCTAAGATCAAGGAATAAATATGATATTTATGCAACCATAATTCCCTGATATCTCATATTAATGCTGTCATTATCTCCTATAAATGTTGTAATCATTTTTATTTTATACTGCAATATTTTAGCTATCAGAATAGCATATGATTAGCCAAGATCACCTGATTCAATTATTCACAGATTCCCTAGCTTCTTCATCTATCAATTTATTGTATACTTCCTTAACTGTGTATTCGGTTGCAGTCTTGCCCAACCAGCACCATGAATCATCTACGTTTGCTATAGTTTGTCCACCTGCAACTGCGTTTACCATGTCTTCAAGTAATTCCTCCTCCCAAACAAAGAGTCTCCTCCTCCAAGAGAATTTCCAGCACCAAACTCCCAGCCTCCACTCGCCCATGTCTGAAGTTTTTGCCTCCTTCGACACTGAAATGTTGTATAGCCTCGGGAAGCTGTTTGCTAGTAGGATATCCGGCCCAATCCACTTTTCATTCCAAAAGCTAATACTTTTTCCCCTCCCTACCTTCCTAGTTAAACTTGCCGAAAGCCATCCCTCCCTATTTGAGTCTCTATTTTCTAAGCCACCTAAGTCCTCCCGTCATCTAGATACCTCCCCCCCATCCAATGACTTTTCACACCATGGAGATCTCCACAAAGAGGGATCCTCATATCTAATTCTAAGGACTTTAGACCACTGTTGAGAGTCCCACATCGACTAGAGATATGGCCTAAGTAGTGCTTATAAGGCTTGGGTAGTCCTCACCTTACAAACCGGTTTTGTGGGGCTGAGTTAGGCCCAAAGCCCGAATTTAAGATGGTATCAGAGCCTCCCATGATGTTGGGCCACCCGCAGATGTCCAGTCCTACCAACTTCACGCTCCAAATGTCCAGTCCTGGGCGTGAGGGGGGTGTATTAAGTGTCTAATTCCCACATTAGTTGAGTATATGAGCCTAGAACCATTTATAATAACTTGGGCATCCCTCCCTCTATGAGCTAGCTTTTTTTGAGCTAGCTTTTAGAGTGGAGTTAGGCCTAATTATTCTAACATGGTATCAAAGCCTATCCTAGATCTGTTATTGGGCCAAGATCTCTATTATTCCACCCATATTTGTCCATGCTCCAGATGTCCAAGCCTGGGGGTGCTGTGAGGGGGTGTGTTGAGATCCATGTTATTCCACCCGCATTAGTCCACACTTCAGATGCCCAGTCCTGAGCGTGAGGGGTTGTGTTGAGAGTCCCACAGCGACTAGAGATATGGCCTAAGTAGTGCTTATAAGGCTTGGGCAGTCCTCACCTTACAAGCCGGTTTTGTGGGGTTGAGTTAGGTCCAAAGCCCGAATTTAAGAACCACAATGAGTTTATTTCATTGAATAACCTCCTCCTCCACTTTCCTTGTAAAGCTAAATTAAAAGCATTTATGTCCCTAATCCTAAGACCTCCCATTTCCCTTTTTTTGCACACCACCTCCTACTTTACCCAACAAATCTTCCTACACTCCTCACTCCTACCCCAAAGAAACCTTCTTTGTAATTGTATTATTTTGTTTATTACCTTTCTTGGTGCCCGGTAGAAAGAGAGGGAATACACCAAGAGACTTGAGAGCACCGCAATGATTAAGATTACTCTTCCTCCAAAATAGAGGAATTTGTTTCTCCGCCCAAGTAGCCTTGATTGTAAAGAATTGATTAAGGCAATCCAAGTGTTGACTCTCCAAGGATTTTCCCCAACCAATATTCCAAGGAACTTGAAAGGCATGCTCCCAATTTTACAATTAAGGATATTAGCAGCACCCTCTAAGAACCCCGGACGACTTTTGATACCAATGAGCCCACTTTTGTAGAAGTTCACTTTCGTGCCAGCCACCAATTCAAAGCTTCTTAGAATACATTTTACTACCCTGGACATTCGAATTAATCATTTCACCCACCAAGATAGTATCATTTGCGTATTGGATGTGGGATATTCCAATTTCTCGATCTCTACCGGAAATAACATATTCTTTGTATATGCCCTTTTCCACCGCATCACGATTAAACCGTTGAGGCCTTCTGCTACTATGAGGAACAAGAATGGGGCCATTGGATCACCTTGGCGGATCCTTTTTGACATTTTAAACTCTCTAGGAGGGCTACCGTTTACTAGGACCGAAACCGATGCCGAGGTTAAGCATGTTTGAATCCAAGATCTCCACTTCCTATCAAAACCCATCCTAAAAAACATGTAGTCTAGGAATTCCCAGCTAACCGAATCATAGGCCTTCTCGAAGTCAACCTTGAAAATCATGCACGGTTTTCCCCCCTTTTTTGCATAAGCTAGAACTTCATTTAGGACTACCACTCCATCGAGAATGTTTCTTCCCTTCAAAAAAGTCATTTGGTTGGCATAAATTATTGAGCTCATCACCCCACTCAGTCTCTCCGCCAACAATTTTGCCAACACTTTATACATACACCCAACCAAAGAAATCGGCCTAAATTCATTCAGGCGATTTGGGCTATCTTTTTTTGGAATTAGGACAATACAGGATGCATTTCCCCCTCACACTATCCTCTCATTGTCATGGAAATCCGACACCATATTACAGAAATCATTCCCCACCACATCCCAAAACTTTTTCAATAAGGTAAAATTGTAACCATCGGGTCCAGGGCTCTTGTTTCCATCACAATCCCATACCGCCTTTTTTATTTCTTCCCTCGAGAATGTAGCCGTTAGTTTAATAGAACATAATTGGACACTAAGCTTCTTTTAAATGAGAAAACTCGACAGAAGCTCAAATGCAACACCAAAAGTAAAGAAATGGTCTTAACTCTTAAGTTCAAGGAACCAAAATATGTACTCCTTTATGGCATTATGTGTAAAATCCTTGCTGTTAAGAAAGCAGTTGAAATGCATGGTGTAAAAGAATCATTGAAGAGGATCGATAATGGCAAAGTAGTTGGATCGGATAATATGCTTATTGAGGTATGGAAGGGTCTAGGAGAGAAAGGCATTAGTTGGCCCACAAAGTTATTTAATGAGATTATGAGGTCTAAGAAAATACCCGATGAATGGAGGAAAAACACTTCAATTCCTATTTATAAGAACAAGAGAGATATACAAAATTGCGCAAATTATAAGGGGATTAAGCTCATTAGCCATACTATGAAGCTATGGGAGATGGTAAT
Source organism: Sophora flavescens (assembly GCA_030762895.1). Taxonomy (NCBI): domain Eukaryota; kingdom Viridiplantae; phylum Streptophyta; class Magnoliopsida; order Fabales; family Fabaceae; genus Sophora; species Sophora flavescens. The sequence goes on from CM061070.1 coordinate 104,162,551, forward strand.
TGAGCGGAGATTAAGACAATAGACCCACATTAGTGAAAATCAATTTGGTTTTATGGGAGGTCAATGGAAGCATTATACTTGTTAATTGTTATGACAATTGATGGAGCAATATCGGAGGAATAAAAAAGACTAGCATATGGTTTTCATTGATTTGGAAAAAGTGAAAGATAAGGTGCCAAAATGTCAAAGGACCTAACAGGATTGCAGAATACAAATAGAAAATCACTCTGAACAAAGGCAAATTGAGAAGTACTGAGCTTACTAGATAATGAATTGTGCCGATCCATGTGAGCCTCATCCTCCCACACTCTCCAACTGTGAATCTGGTTTAAACTATTAGAGTTATTATGTCAGATAGAAATCCAGAATGATAACACCTAAATGTTTTACCCAGTACATCAATATATAGCCACCAAATTAAATAAAACCTAGAAATATCTCAACGATATTGTATCATACTGAATAACACATTGGACAATCATTGACATTAACAATCAAAAATAAGTACACAATTTTTTTGAGTTTAATTTTAAGGACCCGGATTCGCTCCTGCCACCAGCATTTTTTTTCCCACTACCGGGCCCGGTAACCATTCATCTGCACAAATCACAGCCATCGATCTTGGCTGGAGCGGCGCTGGACGGGGGACTGGCGGGAGCGAATCCTCTTTCTAATTTTAATGCACTGCTTTTTTAAACCATCCACCAATCATAAGTTATTACATTTACGACTTTTAAGGTAGCTATTGTGAGAGTGCAGCATTTTTAATGACATGGGAATGCATAATCAGACGAATAGTCTAAAGTTTTTACACTAACGGTGTATTCAAATTAAATCCATTTTTTAATAAAATTTATGCACAACAACTCATTTCCATATATTAATTTTCATAGGCACAATCTCCATACTAACACTTTGAATAATATTCTCTATACTTTTTTTGGTATTGCATAAAAAGTTTAAATGCATAACCTGGTCTATATACTTTTTCCAGTCACGCCATCTCAAGAGACAATTCTCCCTAATTTTGATCGGCTTAACCATTTTGCATGATGAACGCGCTGTCGCGCACGCGCCAAAAAGCGAGCGGTTTGTAAAAATGTAGTTTAGGGAGCAACAAATCGGATATCGTCTCACAAGGACTCTTAGGTTGTTGTTATTAACACAAAATCAGTTTTTGGGGGGTTTTGGATTTGAAATAAAATAAAGAAACAAAACAGAAATAGAGCAGTAAAAACAAAGCAGTTTAAATGATTACCAAATAAACTAAAGCGATTAACCTACTGTTACCGGTTTCCCACTATCATCGGTTCATGTAAATTCCAAGCCCTAAGCAGATTCTAATCCCCTTTCGGTTGTAGCAACAATTAACAAGCGAAATCACTACTACAGATATATGTTCCTATTCCCGAATTAAGCAAACGGGGTTAAGCCCTTCGTGAACTAAGAGAACACGAATTGAACACACGCGAATTAAGCAAACGCGATTAAATATAGGAACATAACATCACCAAAATAAATCAACACAACACGATACACTCCTGAATTAAGCAAACAGAAATATATAGCATAGTATTGAAAAGAGAAAAGCAAACAAAATAGGAATTACAGAACCTCAAGTGATAATGGAAACCAATCGCAGTAGATTAATCAAGGAGACTAGTTCTCCATTACAAAGGAAAAACAAAACTGTAAACCTAAATTCGTAGCAGTCCTATTCTAAAAGAAAAGAAGATAAACTACTACCGACTAAAAACTACTTCAATCTGTCATAGAACAACAATTTATATCTGTGAGTTCTGCGCGAGCTCGCGAGGCGAACACTGTCTCGCGACGCGAATATTATGAAGAGTCTGCAACGTTTGGTCTTCTCGCGAGGCGAAGTACGGCTCGCGTGGCGAGGAATGGAAAAGTCATGGCTTTTGGTCTTCAGTCTCGCGAGGCGAGACTTGGATTCGCGAGGCGACACAGAAAGGTTTGCAATTTCTGGCACAGTCACGCTTCTGGTTCGCCAGGCGAATGCCTTCTCGCGGGGCGAAAAACTCCAGAATTATTTCTTTTTATTACCTGCAAACACGGATTAACAGTAAGTACTTTATTTGACTCTAAATCAACTAAATTAACCTAAAAATACTTAAACGACTCAAAATGCTGCTTAAAGACAATCAAGTCTAATTTGGGCGAAAACGATATATAATTAGCACAAAACCACGGTCATACTAGTCATAAAACTAGATGAGCCAGTGGCTGATCAAAATACCCCAAACTTAAACTTTGCTTGTCCCCAAGCAAACTAAAACTCAAAAACTTAAAAAGACTCAAGACATGGCAATCTTAAAAATTTAATCAACTTTGCACAAATTCAAGCAATTTCATCGAAACAGTTTTCTTCAATGTTCCCCCCTTTCAAACAAAGCAATCCCCACATTCATTTACTTTGAACATTTGAGAATTTCATCATTCAAACAATCATCAATTTAAGCAAGCGATCCAAGTTACACACAAGAGGGAGATCACCGAATTCAAACAACTGCCTTCCTCACAAGGGAGTTTAGTGTTTCACTCAATCGCTCAGTTTTTGTCAGGCAATTAACAATTCACTCAATTCATCCTTCAGAAGCACTTCCCATAAATTTGATTTTCATCTCAAAATGGTTCCCACAGAAAACATGCATGCAACATCAAAAGGTCTTTTAAGGTTGTAATGGGGCCTGGCTAAGGGTAGGATATACAAAGGTACTAGGCTGAAGTGCCTAGGAACTAAGAGAGCATGAAACAGTTTTATACATTGAATTTCCACTTAAGTTCCTTTTTCCATTTTTCTTTTTGCCTTGGTGACTATAGCCTTTTCTTCTAATACTTTTTTTTAAACATTTTTACACTTTTCTTCTTCTTATTTTTTTTTCTCTTTTTTTTTTTCTTGTTTTTCTGCTTTTCTTTTCTTGGCTCTAACCTTTTTATTATATTTTTTTCTTTTTTCTCAATCCCAAACAACACATTGCACCTTGTAGCCACCCCAAACTTAGTTTCTTGCAACCATTCTCTTGCTAAGATTCCATGCTCTCCTAATCCTAAGATTGGGTTAACATGGTTTTTCCAGATTCTAGGCTTGTAACATAGGGTCAACAAGAAACAATAGGCTAATTAGGCTCAAAGGGGCTAACTAGGAACATGCATTAGGGATGGTTATTTTAGGCTAAGTAGTTAATTACAAAGAATATGCCTAAATCATTTGAAGCAAACACATAAACATGCAAACCAAGTAGAGACTCAAGCAAATTCGGGAAAGTGCAACTTGAAAGTGATTCACACAGTTAAAAACATGTTGGAGGCTCAAATCCTCACCTGGACATTTTTGCAAATTGTTTGACCGAGATTCTATCCCTAGTGTGCACTTCCCATCACCCCAAACTTATCATAAATCATGCAATCACAACAAAATATCTCAAAGTTCAGTTTTCATTTTTTTTTTCAAGGGGATCAATTTTCAATTTCAATTCCTAGGGGAAAATCATCAACAGATAACAATATCATGCAATCAATCTATGCAAATTCAATTAAAATCCAATCAAGCTTGCCGACACAAGACTCAACACACATACTCCTGATCTTCTCAAATTATTCAGGAGCTAAAAGTAAACAAAACAAACAAAGCAAGGCAAAGCAAAAACTAACAAGAGAATAAAAATAGACTAAAGAGAAAGGGTTCAGAAAAACTCATTGAGGTGGTTCCACCAGGATCCCACTGTCTGTGATACAGCGGCCACGGTATACTCAAATTGCAATATGATCCTCCCGGATCCCATGACCTACAGCATAAGGCCCACGTGATAGACAAGGGACGGAAGCTTGTTCCATGGTCCCATAACTTGCAGCCTTGATATGGAGGTGAGTGCTTGACAGTTATGGTGACTCCGCCAAGTGCGGCGGACTTCTCACTCCCTCTTGGGTCAAAGTTGATCTCTTTCTCAATAAAGTCCTCCCAATAAAATCGGGGTTCAACCTCTTGGACTGTCCATGGTGCAAAATCCATAGGCTTGAACTCCATCAATGGTGGTTCCACAGTGGGAGGTGGCAGATAGGTAGGGATTGTTACTGGTGCTGCTTCATCTTCAGCATGTTCTTCATTCCTCTCCAAGTAAGCATCCTACAAATTCCCAGGAAGTGGCTTGAGCTCTAAGGAGGGTGGCTGCTCAATGGGTGGTATATTTGGAGTAGCCATGATGTCAAGAACTTCGATTGAACAAACAGCTTCACTCACACTATCACCCTGCAAAGTAGAATCAAGAAACTCAGCACAAACAACACAAGGGTGAGTGTCAGTACAGTCAGTACATGAATAAATATCATCAAAGCCAGAAACAAATTGAAAATCAGAATCAGAAAAGGCTCGAATGTCTGGAAATTCAGCACAAAGTTCATCCACCCCATCACTTTCAACACATGCATCTAATTCCAAAGGTTCTTCATTATCCTCAAGCATGGTACAGCAGATGTCCTCCTGATCCTCATTCTCTGTGTTTCTTGCCTGAATAGGGCCCTCAACCTCATATGTCTCATGTTCCATATGGATGTTTTGCTCTTCATACCTTTCAAAACATGCTACACACGAAGCAAATTCATTACAATCAGCACATGAAGTATAATAGATAGAATCAGGGGAGGCGTGAATATCTGGAGATTCAACACACAGTTCATCAACAGAAGTGTTCTTGACATCAATATCAAAATTGTCCTCAGAAGTATTGTCAAGAATAACTACTTGTGAATCTGTATGTTCTTCAAGGGGATGTGGAGTTTGCAGTGTATCCAAGGCATTAATGCTAGCATCTGTTCGCTGCTGTAACTATGTTTGTGAGGCCTGAAACTGTCCAAACTGCTGCTGAAAAAATGTAGTCATTTGTGCAGTTATTTGTGAAGTCATTTTCTTGAACAGGTCCTCTAGGGAAGGTTCGGAAGGTGCAGAAGTGGTCACTTGGGGAGAGTGGTACTCATCAGTGGAAAGATCAGGAACGTTGTACCGGTTCTGATTGTTGCCTTGATTGTAAGGATGGACTGCATAGGCTTGAGGCAAATCAGTAACTGACCCTTCTTTCAGAATGGGGCATGCATCAAACAGGTGCTCAAGAGAGCCGCACATGCCAGACAACCTTCCCGACTGAACCTTATCCATTGCCAATTGCTTCACCAAAGAAGTGAGCTCATCCATTCTATTCTCAAGGGCCTGGGTGGAAGAAGTAAGCCTATCAATCCTATTCTCAAGGGCCTGGTTGGAAGAAGAACTATGGACCTCATTCACACCAATCATGTCAAAACCACTGCTGAACTCATAACTTCCAGTAAAATTAGGATAATTTGTGCATGGTGGTGGTTTACTAAAATCAGGATAATACATGCATGGTGGTGGCTTATAATCAACATTAGGCATATCATCAAACAGGAGATTATCCATAGTAGTACTAAGATTCATAATCAGACAAAGCAGCCAAAACTAATTCAGCAAAGAGAATTTTTTTTTTTTATGTTATTTTCTGTTAATAACAACAAGAGTCCCCGGCAACGGCGCCAATTTTTGAACGCGCTATCGCGCACGCGCCAAAAAGCGAGCGGTTTGTAAAAATGTAGTTTAGGGAGCGACAACTCGGATATCGTCTCACAAGGACTCTTAGGTTGTTATTAACACAAAATCAGTTTTTGGGGGGTTTTGGATTTGAAATAAAATAAAGAAACAAAACAGAAACAGAGCAGTAAAAACAAAGCAGTTTAAATGATTACCAAATAAACTAAAGCGATTAACCTACTGTTACCGGTTTCCCACTATCATCGGTTCATGTAAATTCCAAGCCCTAAGCAGATTCTAATCCCCTTTCGGTTGTAGCAACAATTAACAAGCGAAATCACTACTACAGATATATGTTCCTATTCCCGAATTAAGCAAACAGGGTTAAGCCCTTCGTGAACTAAGCGAACACGAATTGAACACACGCGAATTAAGCAAACGCGATTAAATATAGGAACATAACATCACCGAAATAAATCAACACAACACTATACACTCCTGAATTAAGCAAACAGAAATACATAGCATAGTATTGAAAAGAGAAAAGCAAACAAAACATGAATTACAGAACCTCAAGTGATAATGGAAACCAATCGCACTAGATTAATCAAGGAGACTAGTTCTCCATTACAAAGGAAAAACAAAACTGTAAACCTAAATTCGTAGCAGTCCTATTCTAAAAGAAAAGAAGATAAACTACTACCGACTAAAAACTACTTCAATCTGTCATAGAACAGCAATTTATATTTGTGAGTTCTGCACGAGCTCGCGAGGCGAACACTGTCTCGCGACGCGAATATTATGATGAGTCTGCAACGTTTGGTCTTCTCGCGAGGCGAAGTACGGCTCGGGTGGCGAGGAATGGAAAAGTCATGGCTTCTGGTCTTCAGTCTCGCGAGGCGAGACTTGGATTCGCGAGGCGACACAGAAAGGTTTGCAATTTCTGGCACAGTCACGCTTCTGGTTCGCGAGGCGAATGCCTTCTCGCGGGGCGAAAAACTCCAGAATTATTTCTTTTTATTACCTGCAAACACGGATTAACAGTAAGTACTTTATTTGACTCTAAATCAACTAAATTAACCTAAAAATACTTAAACGACTCAAAATGCTGCTTCAAGACAATCAAGTCTAATTTGGGCGAAAACGATATATAATTAGCACAAAACCACGGTCATACTGGTCATAAAACTAGATGAGCCAGCGGCTGATCACATGATGATGCTTCATTGGACATGACTGATACTCCTTACATGATTAAGTATCAAAATGGTAGTTTGACTGTTGAACCATTCCTCGAAAGGAAAAGTTTTATAAGTTCCATAATATTGGTGGAGCACTCTATCAATAACCTTGTGCTGTTGTGCATGCTAAAAAATGTTCAACAGTAAATAAGCAGTAGAGAAAGGAATTGAACCTTGTGTATATGTTAGCATATACAATCTTGTCATAGACAATTGTTTTGTGGCAATTAGTTTTTTTGGTTTTGTTATGGTAATTTAATCAATATTCAATCTCTTCAACTTAATACTATCATTTGTTAGGTAAAGTAGTTCACCAAAAGCTTGCTAAGATCTATAAGTAAATGAGATAGGCATATTGCAGTCCTTCACTTGCAGCAGAAAGACAATAAACATGCCACAAACTACTCTATATCATTGCTCCAATAATGTTTAAGCATAGAAGAGAACAAGAAAACTCAACATGGCAAACCCAAGCAAGTTGATACAGAACATTAATATTTGGCTCATTTTTTGCAGAAATGATAAATGTGTGGCAGCAGGTCTCATCTACATATAAAAAAACAATATCTCACCTTTACAATTGCTAACAACATTGTTAGGCAACTGTAAGATATATGTGTTACGGCCATGACAAAAATGAATCGGTGTAACTGCTCTAGACCTTCATATGAAACAAATGGTTCATTACCCTGAGCAACAAAACAAATTATAAATTAACCTACATTAATTTAGATCAGTGAAAGCTAATGATAATCAAACTTAAAACATGTAAGGTATATTGCTCATACTTCTTTGCAGGAACTTCTATTTATGCCATTCAACATCCTCCTAAGTAAGTGTGGGTAAGCAGAAGACATCAATAATTTACGTTCATGGGAGCCATTCTCTTCCATATCTTCATCAATCTCAGATCTAGTGCATGGAGCAAAAGCACTATTGTAGAACTTAGATGGAATGCAAATATTGGCTATCATGCTTGAGGTAGCTGTTAATAGGAGTGATATAAATCCAAGCAACATCAACTCTGATGATAGAATTATAAAACAATGAGAGTTGATCATCAAAAACGAGAGACAAGTAATATAAAATTAGTATAACGCAGAAAAGTGAGTACGGACTAACAGATCAAAAAAATTCATTCATCTTTACATTTGAAAGGATTTACAGTAGAAAGTAATGTACAGTACCTTCTTTCATCTTCTCCAAAGCTGCAAACAACGGTTTTCGATTAGTTTTCCTCAGCCACTGCAGCCACAAAAAATATAACACATCAGATTTCATACCAAGGCTAACCATAAAAAAACGGTTTATTCAACAACACCGAAAAAGGGATGGTTTAGACACTTGTAAGGTAAATATATACATGCGGGTCCAATTGTATTTCGAAGAGAGAGATCTTACTTACATGCCAATTGATGCAGATCCAGACAAATTAGTTATTATAGACATACATTAAATCCATAAATGGAGTTTCTCACAACATTTGAATAGTTGTTGGGCAAAATGTGTTTTTTGGGTTTGTTTTCTCTTTTCATTGTTTTCCCTCTGCCCTTCATCCACTCAATTTCACAAACAAGAATGATATCAGCTCTCAAGTCAGCCTTATAAGTACTAGCAATACTCACATTGCTTAAACTGTGAATGGAGCGCTCCACAAGCAAGGAGACAGCAACAAAGATGGTCAACACAGTGGCAACAGACCATGTTGGAGTCAAGGCAAGTGACCGTGTTTCTTGTACATTTTCAGCCATTCTGGAGTAACCAAATCAAGGATCAAACCTTGAACAAGACCATTCCTTAAAAAAGTTTCATGCCAACTGATCAGCCTCTGGCTCATCTAGTTTCCAGCTAGAAAAGGGATAGATTTTGTGCCTAATTGGGCGAGTCAACCTCACTAATCTCCCGAATTGGCCTTGTTTTGTTCCTAAGTTAGGATTTGAATCGTTTGATGCATTTTTAGTAGTTTTTAGTTTATTTTGAGTAGAATTACGCTTTTTGTTTCTTTTTGTTGTTTCGGGTTAGAAGTGAAGCTCTTAGAGTCAAGGAAAATGAAGAAAATAGTGGAAAAACAATTCTGGGAGTTTCGCCTCGTGAAACAGAATCTCGTCTCGCGAGCCTGAAGACCAGCCTGAACAGCAACAGTCCCCCTTTCTATCTCGCCTCGCGAATCACTATCTCGCCTCGCGAGACTAAGGGCCTGACTGTGCCAGAGTTGTCACCTTTTCTGTCTCGCCCCACGAATCACCATCTCGTCTCGCAAGTATTCAAATCAGGATGGAGCCAAAAACTTAATTTCGCCTCGCGAGAGATTGCTCGCCCCGCGAGCGGGCGAGAACCAGAACTCCTATTTATTGGCTGTTTTAGGGCAGATTGGAAATCTCTTGTTTTAACCACTTGTTTAGATCGATTTGGGACGAATCGTATTTCTCTGGAGCTGCGTCTCCCTATTTTCTTTTCTTATTTTGTAGTTTGGATGAACTCCGATTGTTTGTGCGTTGTTACAAGCATGAGGAGCTAATCCCCTTGTCTAAGGGATCAATGAAACCACCCATGGCGGTGTAGCGTTCAATGTGATGTATGTTTTTCTCCCTTGCCTCAATTCTTGTTTTCCAATTCTGAATTTATTGCGTTGATCATAAGCATGCGTGATTGACTAGCTAATGTGATGAGGCTTAGTAGGCAATTCGCGTTTAGAACTTGAATTGGGATCACTGATTGAATATTGCACGAGAGTGAGTGGGAGATCAGTGCAACCTTATAGGGAACAAGATTTAATAGAGTTTGATGGTTGGGTTATGAGACCTAGTAAGAAATTAACTCAATCGTTGAATACGTCCTATTGAGCACGACAGTGAATTTAGGAGAATTTGGGGGTCCCGGTTGACATTAAAATTGAACTTAGGGAGAGGATCATCAACACTTGGGTACTATGCATGATTGGGTAGGTGGATTTGTGACCTTAGATGTTTAATTCCAGATTTTAATACCATATCTTTATTTGATTTGTTATTTGAATTGCGATCCTATTTTCTCTCTCTTCTCAACCACTTGTTGTTACTTGGCCAAACTTATCGAACTTCTTGCAAATTGGTAGAATTGGTAGCCCAATCCTTGTGTTTGACCTCGGTAATTACTTACCGTGTTATTTTATTACTTACGACGACCCGGTACACTTGTCAGTGACTCAACACCAACTTCTTCACAGGACTTGGTCTCTTAGAAGATCAACTTGAAAATTATACAAACAGAACTTGTAGTACTTGCAGTGCAGTGCTTAATCAACCTATAACTTACCAGGATGAAACCGAATCCTATAAATGGAAATCCTAATGGTATCTTTCACCAACAAAAATTAGCAATTTGCTATCTTGATTCGTTGTTTACACACAAAGATAGGGGAATAGGGCCCAAAAGAGAGCGCCAATTATTTCGTGTCTCTTTACCAGATTCCCTCTACAATACAAATGTTCCATGGACTCCCAGGTTTAAGCATAAGACACAGATCAATAGCACATGCCAACAGAGAGAACTTAGGAAAAGCCCCCAAATGAGAGAGGAAAGGTATCAGCTTTTCTCCCAATATGTCCCACACTGCAAAGTACCAACCACCTTAACTAAAACACTGTTAGGAATCTAGGCAGAGTGAAAACTGAAGAGAGATCTCTTTCTTTCACTCAAACCAAAGCCGCATTATAAAAAAACTATTTTAAAAAAGTATACGTAATTTTAAAACAAGGCCAAATTTGTCATTTTATATAACATAAATAAACTGAAAAAATAAAAAACAAAAAAAAATAAAAATTAATAATTTAAAAATAATAAAATATGAAATATAAAGTAAAAATAAAATATTAATATACAAATATAGAATTAATTTGAATTAATAAAAATATTAAAAAAAAATTATTTTATCACAAGACTAATTTTATTATTTTATATTATTTTTAAAAACTGAGAAATAGAAACAATATTCTTATAATTAATTATATATTTAAATTAAAAATAAAAATGAATATTTAAATTTTTTATAAAAAAATAAATTAAAAAATATTTTAAAAATTTAAAAAATTATATGTAATTTTGAAACAAGGGTAATTTTGTTATTTTATATAATTTTAATAATTTAAAATATAAAAAACTAAAATGTAATAAAATAGGAAAATATTTACAATAAAATCGAAAATTTTAAAATTCATATTAAAATTATAATATTATCTAGTTAGTTATCTGGTGGACATCAAACGTCGGATAGGAGAACAACTTATTATGCTCATATCCTATCCTACTCCTATTCTGTTATCTTATTCTATCAGCCCCTATCTTATCCTGACCACCAAACGAGCCCTAAAGGGACTATAAATTTTGAAGTGCACAAATCCAAATTGCCTTAAGCATTTTCTATAAAATTGCACCTCTCAAGCATAATCTCACAAAAACACCACCTCACTCACCCATTATTCCAAGATTTGGATTAGTTGGCATGTAGGCATAGCAAAAGAGTACGAACCACCACGATTTTGATGGGGAAAACCCATTTTGACGGACCCGACTCCGAACCCACCCCGCCATTTGAAAATTACAAAACTATCCTTAATTATAAAGTTATATATGGTTTATATCTCCCAATTCTTGATTTTTTTTTTTTTGAGATAGCTAGAAATTATTCTTAATTTTTTTATTATTTCAAATTATAGTTCTTCGAAATTTTCTCATAAAAAGTCTCGTAATAAATTTTTCATCACATTTTTGGAAAGGATAAAAGTTTCTAAAAATGCATATTACATAGCTAGGGCATGGGGCGAGGCGAGAAATCCGACCCTCGACAGGGGCATGGATGAGTGTGAATTCTCCACCCCAACGAGGATCAGAGACGGGGATGGGGTCGATGATTTTGTAGCAAGTCGGGGGAAGGGAATACAAAACCCGCCCCGCCCCCTTGGCAAGCCTATTGGCATGCTCATAGATTTCAACATGGTAATAGAGCCCACATGGACTTATGGCCTAAAAGGCTCCAAACTTGAAATACAAGCCCTGGACTCAAAACTAAAGGGAAGTCACAACTAAAGACTAAAAGGTGCTTTAGGCAACATCAAGTAGAGTTGAGACAATTAAAGGGTAGAACTTTTGGACAAAGTTGTAACTCTTAGACACAATCTCACTTAAAGACCAGCTCGCTCACTCCAGTCACTCCACATTGTAAGATTTGGACGGGGGCTGGTCCCCTCATAAATTTCAACAGTGATCAAGTTACCAAACTACGAATTTTGATTTTACTCGCTGCGATTCGTGAGCTTTCAATACATACACTTACATGCTAAATGAAGCCACTAACATGTGTAAAGTAAATGGGTCAATATTTGCTACATTAAGATCTAGTGAAGGACTTGATCATACGATTAAAGCCAATGCAACTCAAGTTCTGGAAAAGAGCAGGAAAACATTGTTAAAAATGAAATCTTGTGACAATGGTGAAGTAATTTAATAGAGAAGGAAAAAAGGTGCATTTTTGACATATTATTATTAATTGCACATTATACTTCAACCATTGAAAATTATCTTAATTCTACCCACCAGGGACATGTGCTTATTATATATATAGTCTGCAATAAAATGTCTTCAGCAGTATAAAACAAGATACCAAAGGGCACCACAGAAAAGAATGAGAGTGAATCTGTTTAGAGACCCCCGGTCAATCTGCATCTTCATTCCACGATTGCCAAGACCATGAGAATCAGCAGCATCCACATTTGCATCTGAGTCCATATTCTCATCCGTGAAGAACATATCTGGGGTCATATCTGCATAAACATCACGAAAGTGAGGGAAGTAATTAGGCTAATGCTGAAATGGCTGTGATGATAGTGACTGATGGAGTTGTTGACTTGGATGATCAGAATCTGATGCATTTGCAGAAGTGAACATAGCATTCATGTTGTATGGAGTTGGTGGCCTAGGAGGTATTCCCAGACCCGTATGGAGTGTCTTGGCTTCAGATTCTGAGTTAGAAATTCTGTGGCCATAAAGAGGGACCAATGAAGTAACAGAGATGTCACCTTTACAAACTGGGCAAGTCTCCTGCTGGTTCTCAGTGTGAAGCCACATGTAAATGCATGACCAGCAGTAGATGTGACCACAAAGAGTGGTCACAGGCTCATCAGCTGATTGCAAGCAAATATTGCAATCAAAGCCACCATTGCCACTCCTAGAGATTGTTCTCTCCATATCAGATCCTATTATGTCTTCTTCCATGGCCACATACCCTGTTACACAGATTTAAAAGATTGTTTATTCATGTATTCTTCAATGAATAGACACTCACACACAAAAATAAAAGCAATAAATTTTCCTCACTACCATCTTGATAAGGAGGATACAAAAATATACCTTCTCAAAAGAAGAAAGAAATGATTCAGATGTTATTCAATGCAATGGAGTAGTGTGAATATATAGTTAGAGGAGCAGACTAACTATGTTGGACAATGTTACAAGAAATTAAGAACAAGAGGGGCAGTAATGGTGCCACCTCTTAGATTTATTATTAAATATCATGTACATTTAATTTTTTGTAATGTACATAACATTTAAAATTAAGAATTATATTTAAAAGTTTTAAAACAATTATTAATTTAAATTTAAAGTGTTTTTAAAAAATAAATAAAATATCTAAAAGGAAAAAAGAAAAAACCACCTCAAACATTCCTCACCTTCTTCACTTGAGCCACCAAATACTTACCAAGTGAGAAACCCTGAGTGTGAATAAACTCAAAGAACACCATTACAGAAGCACTTAACAGTTAACATCCTTGCAACTAGTAAAATAAAACTTCTATCAAACATCCCTTTGATATCAGTAATAAGATTTCTTAACTATTAAATCAATAACTTTTTTTTGCATAATTAACATGATAATATATTGATATTAATATTATTTATTTGACAAAATTAGTTTTTTTTCCTCTAACTTATTTGTTTTGTTAAAATTGTCCTCTAACTTTTATTTGTATCAAGTTAGTCATTTAACACCGTGGAAAAATACGTCAAAAGCAAATAAAATTAATTTTTCTCACTCTTCTTCCTTTCCTTCTTCCTAAATCCTAAATTCCATTAACGGCAACCTAATCACTCTAGCAATGGCAACGACTTCCTTCAAATTTGGATCAAAGTGTGGTGACGTGTGGTTCTGGGTTGATAGTATTCGGTGAGGCGGCTGGTGGTGGTCAATCACCAAAAAAGATGGTAGAAGTTGCTAAAGAAAATGGTGGATGGAAGAGATAGAATAATTTTTTATTGACTTTTAATAGATTTTTTTTGTAATGTTATAACATTTCTGAGAGTTATTAGGCAAATGTTAACATTTATAAAGTTAATGGACTAACTTGACAGAAGTAAAAAAATTACAAGATTAACTTGAACAGACAAATTAAGTTAGAAGGAGAAAATACTAATTTAACCTATTTATTTTGAAATATATATTATAAAATGTACCTTAATTTTAGTTTATTTCCTTATTCTTTTTCCTTTAATTCTATGGTTTAGCTATGCATGTTCAAACTTACATATTATGTTAGTATATCGGTTTGACCCAATTCTGTCTCGGACATTATCAGCTTATGACTAAGGTTAGGTTCATGTCCAAATAAAAGACCCTATCAAAATATCGAGTCGGATTCGGGTCCGCCTCCAAATCCGTCTCATGAACACCCCTAAATTTGATTGGACTAACTGAAGGACCAATGCTAGATTTTCCAAACCAATCGACCATTCTGATTCAATTGTGAAAATAGTAAAGGACCGATTCTTGATTTCCTAATCCGATCGGCCAATCTGATTCAATTCTAAAAATTGTGAACTAGAATGTGACTATTGAATCGACTTCTAGGTTAGTCGACTTAGTCCAATTCTTATAATTAAGAGTAATGATTAATAGTACGAAAACAAATCGTACCATGATTCTCCATGATTTTTATCGGATATTTACCTTATTCGTGATTTCCGTCACCTTTTCGATGATTTTCATTTTTCTTCTTTACATCTTGATATCCATTGTTTCGCACCACATTGTACGGAAAAAATGCATACTAAATAATACTAATGTCCTGATAATAACACGATTATCTCTTATCACTAACTACACAAACAATCAATTGTTTTAAACTAAAACTCTTAGAGCAAGAGATAGATGGAGAAAAATTAAGCATATTTCATATAACAATCAAGTTTCTTGCAAGCACAATCAAATTCATATGTTAGAGGC
The DNA here is from genome assembly GCA_030762895.1 of Sophora flavescens. Taxonomy (NCBI): domain Eukaryota; kingdom Viridiplantae; phylum Streptophyta; class Magnoliopsida; order Fabales; family Fabaceae; genus Sophora; species Sophora flavescens. The sequence goes on from CM061070.1 coordinate 104,177,606, forward strand.
ATCAAAAGGAGAAGAAAGAAGAACCTGGAGATGAAGGGATCGAAAAGCTTCAAAGTTCAAAATCTTCTGCTTTGATCCTCTACTTCTCTAATCCATTGGCCCTTTAGTAGTGAAGTCCACCCCCTTCTTACAAAACAAGCAAATGAGCGGATGTACTTGTAGATTGGGAAGGGTCAGGCCCACTAACTTTTTTTATTAAAAAAATTAAATTACTATTTTTTTAAATTCTAAAATTACTAGTAGATATGCTTGAAAATTATTTCTGATCGAGTCTATCCTCTTGTGTATAGAGTGATAATTATTATTCTCACACTTCCTGTTTTTACAACTATTACAAAATGTTCTTTTTAGCTATGGATATAGTCAAAACTATACTTTGCAACAAGATGCTAGATGAATTTTTGATTGATTGTCGGCTAGCATACATTTAAAAGAAAATTGCTAAAAAGTTTAGTGTATATATAGATGATTTCCGTGACATGTAAGGTGTCTTGTGTTTGGATAGATTATTAATGTAATTAACATTTTGGAACATATAATTATGAATATTTTGTATGAAATTTAATGTCTATATATTTGTTGGATGAACTTTAATTTTTGTAGTCAATTCCCCTCCCCCAATCATCTAAGTCTGGCTTCGTCCCCGGACGCCCACAACATTTCTACTATAAATTTTTAATTTTGAAATCATTAAGGGCTTGTTTGTTTTGTTTCTAGTTTCCTGTTTTCATTTCCTGTTTTTAGAAATAATTACAAAACTGTCACCTTGTTTTCATTCTGTTTCATGTTCTCAGATATTTGTACAGGAAACACTGAAAACAACTTTTTTCTGCTGTTTCTTGTACAAATTTCTGAAAACAAGAAACAAAATGAAAACAAGGTGGCAGTTTTGCAATTAATTCTGAAAACAAGAAACTAGAAACAAAACAAGCAGGCCCTGATATGCTTTCATTTTCTTCTTTTCTTTTTTCAAATATTTGAGAGTAAAATATAGAAAAAAAAATTTTAAATTAATTCAATAAATTTTATTACAACAACATTTTCATTCAATCTAACAAAAGAAAACTTCCAAACCCCTTTATGTTTGTCATAGAAAATAAAATTTTAAAAAAAATTGTTACTAACTTGTACAACACATGCGATTCTTTTCTTTTTTTAAAAAAAATTAATATATATTTAATTATTATTTATTAATGTAATGTTTTAAATTTAATACATGTGTAAGTTACAATTTAAGAGGTTGATTTTGATATATTATTAGTGTAAATTTTTTGTCAACTAATCATAAATCATACATTTAACTTTTAAGGTAGTTATGATAAGGGTCAAATATTTTCAATGATTTGGTAATTTATGATTGGTTGGCAATATAAAAAAAATTACATTGACAATTGATCAGCCTCTGGCTCGACTGGTTTTTGACTAGTAAAGACCATGGTTTTATTCGATTTTAATCTCGTTTTCGCCCAAATTAGACTTGATTGTCTTCAAGCAGCATTTTGAGTCTCTTAAGTATTTTTAGGTTATTTTAGTTGATTTTGAGTCGAATAAAGCGCTTACTGCTATTTCTTGTTTTTAGGTTAATAAAGAGAAGCAATTCTGGAATTATTCGCCTCGCGAGAGGATACTTGCCTCGCGAGCCTGAAGCCTTACTGTGCCAGAAATGTCATCCTCTCTGTCTCGCCCCGCGAATCACTGTCTCGCCTCGCGAGAAATCCAAACCCTGAAGGACAGAGACCATCACGGCCTAGCCATGATGAAGGTCACGGCCGTGACAGATTGGAATTTGAAGTCTCGCCTCGCGAATCACTGTCTCGCCTCGCGAGAAAGCCAATCAATGAAGATACGATTCATAAGATTCGCCTCGCGAGCGCGCGAAGCCCAGAATCCCTATAAATTGTTGTTTTAGGGCAGATTGCAGGGATCTTCTTTTCTTTCCCATTTTGACGGCTGCGAAATTGTTCGTAGGTTTTTGTCATAGTTGTTAATGGAGAACTAGTCTCCTTGGATTGATCTGATGTAATCAATTTCTGCCGCACTTGAGGTTATGTAATTCCCATTTTATTTGCTATTCCCTTTCAATATTGTTCTGTATGTTCTGTTTGCTTAATTTAGGATTGTATAGAATTAGTATTGATTTGTTTCGATGATGTTATGTTCCTATACTTAATCGCATTTGCTTAATTCGCGTGTGTTCAATCGTGTTTGCTTAATTCACGAGAGCTTAATCCGTTTGCTTAATTCGGAATAGGAACATATATCTCGTAGTATCGATTACGCTTGTTAATTGTTGCTACAATCGAAAAGGGATTAGAATCCGCTTACGGCATGGACTTTATATGAATCAATGATAGTGGGAAACCGAAAACAGTATATTAATCGGTTTTAGCTTATTGATAATTACTTGTTTTTCTTAACTGTTTTCTTATTTGAATTTCAAATCCAAAACCCCCCCAAAACTGATTTTGTGTTAATAACAATCCAAGAGTCCTTGTGAGACGATACTCGAGTTGTCGCTCCCTAGCTACATATTTTTCCAATCACTCGCTTTTTGACGCGTGCGCGACAACGTGTCAAAATTAGCGCCGTTGCCGGGGACTCTTGTTGTCATTAACAGAAAATAAAAAAAAATTTGCATTGCTGAATTAGTTATGGCTGCTTTGTCTGGTTATGAATCCTAGTATTCCCATGGATAATTACATGCATGGTTATATGCCTAATGTTGATTATGAGCCATCACCATGCATATATTATCCTAACCTTGCTGGAAGTTATGAGTTTAGTAGTGATTTTGGCATGTTTGGGGTGATTGATTATTCTAGCCAACATAGTGGAGGACAGGGCATCTTGGATGAGATAGCTTCTTTGATACAACAAATGGCACAAAACAATCTTGAATTCCAGCAGAGGACAGAGGCAAGTCTTCAGGATTTTGCCACTCAAACTGGTCACATCGCCTCCGCCTTGGCTACACTGCAAACTCCACATCTCCTTGAAGAACATACAGATTCACAAATAGTTGTTCTTGACAATACTTCCTTTGAGGATAATTTTGATAATGATGTCAAGAACACTATTATTGATGAACTGTGTGTTGAATTTCCAGACATTCAAGCCTTTCTGATTCTGCCTGTTGTACTATATGTACTGACTGTACTAACACTAACCTTTGTACTGTTTGTGCTGAGATTTCTGCATGTGTGGCAGGTGATGGATTTGCAGTGAATGAAAATCGTGCAGAAGTTGAAGTAGCACCAGAGATCCTCGCTACCTGTTTACCACCTCCCACTGTGGAACAACCAGCGATGGAGTTCAACCCTCTGCCTGAGAGACTAGATTTTGCATCCTTGAATACGAAGACACTATGGCCAGTCCAAGAGGTTGAACCCCATTTCTATTGGGAGGACTTTGTTGACCGGGAGGTCAACTTTGACCCAAGAGGGAGTGAGAAGTCCGCCGCACTTGGCGAAGTCACTATGATTGTCAAGTGCCCACTTTCATATTCATGCTGCATGCCATGGGATCCGGGAGGATCATATTGCAATTTGAGCATTCCGTGGCCGCTGTATCACAGATAGTGGGATCCCGGTGGAACCGCCTCCATGAGTTTCTCTAAACCTTCTTCTTTTTAATTATCTTTTCCTTGCTTTGTTTTTGTTTTGTTTTCTTTTAGCTCTTGAATAATTTGAGAAGATCAAGAGCATGTGTGTGAGTCTTGAGTCGGTGAGCTTGCTGGATTTTGTTAAATTTTGCATAGATTGATTGCATGATATATGTTGATTGTTGATGATTCCCCCTAGGTTTTAAAAATTGAAAATTTGATCCCCTTGTGAAAAATTGGAAATTGGACTTTGAGATATTTCATTGTGATTGCATGATTTATGATAAGTTTGGGGTGAAGGGATGCACACACTAGGGATTGAATCTCGGTCAAACAATTTACGAAAAACGTCCAGGTGAGGATTTGAGCCTCCAACTTGTTTCCAATTGTGTGAATCACTTCCAAGTTGCACTTTCCCGAATTTTCTTGAGTCTCTTCATGGTTTGCATGCTTATGTGTTGCATCAGATGATTTAGGCAATTTTCTTTGAAAAAGCTACTTGGCCTAAATTGAACCAATCCCTAATGCATGTTCCCTAGTTAGCCGCATTGAGCCTATTAAGCCTATTGTTTCTGGATGACCTTATGTTATGAGCCTGAAATCTGGAAAAACCATGTTAACCCGATTTTAGGATTAGGAGAGCATGGATGCTTAGTGAGACAAAGGTTTGCAAGAAGCTAAGTTTGGGGTGGCTACGGGGATATGATGTGCTGTTTTGGATTGCGAAAAAGAAAAGTAAAGGTTGGAGCCAAGGGCAAAGAAAAAAGAAAAAGAAAGAAAAGAAAAAAGAACAAAATGTCAAAAAAAAAGGGTGTTAGAAGAAGAAGGCTGTAGTCACCCAAAAGCATAAAGAAAAAAATGGAAAAAGGAATTTGAGTGGAATTTCAATGTGTTAAAATGCTCATGCTCTCTTAGTTCCTAGGGACTTAAGCCTAGTACCTTTGAATATCCTACCCTTAGCCAGGCCCCATTGCAACCTTTAAAAGACCTTTTGATGTTGCATGCATGTTTCCGTGGGAACTGTGTTTGAGATGAAAATCAAATTCATGGGAAGTGCTCTTGAAATGTGAAATTGAGTGAAAAATTCATAGCCTAGACAAACTGAGCGAATGAGTGAAACATTAAATGCCCTTGTGAGGAAGGCGATTATTTGAATTTGGTGATCTCCCTTTTGTGTGTAACTTGGATCCCTTGCTTTGATTAATGATTGCATGAATGATGGAATTCTCAATTGTTTAAAGTAAATGAATGTGGGGATTACATTGTTGCAAAGGGGGAAAACATTAAAGAGAAAATTGTTTTGTTAAGATTGCATGAAATTTGTGCGAAATTGGTTGAATCCTTTAAGCTTGCCAATTTTGAGTCTTTTTGAGTTTTAGTTTGCTTGGGGATAAGCAAAGTTTAAGTTTGGGGTATTTTGATCAACCTCTGGCTCGACTGGTTTTTGACTAGTAAAGACCATGGTTTTATTCGAGTTTAATCTCGTTTTCCCCCAAATTAGACTTGATTGTCTTCAAGCAGCATTTTGAGTCTCTTAAGTATTTTTAGGTTATTTTAATTGATTTTGAGTTGAATAAAGCGCTTACTGCTATTTCTTGTTTTCAGGTTAATAAAGAGAAGAAATTCTGGAATTATTCGCCCCGTGAGAGGATACTCGCGAGCCTGAAGCCTTACTGTGCCAGAAATGTCATCCTCTCTGTCTCGCCCCGCGAATCACTGTCTCGCCTAGCGAGAAATCCAAACCCTGAAGGACAGAGACCATCACGGCCTAGCCGTGATGAAGGTCACGGCTGTGACAGATTGGAATTTGAAGTCTCGCCTTGCGCGAATCACTGTCTCGCCTCGCGAGAAAGCCAATCAATGAAGATATGATTCATAAGATTCGCCTCGCGAGCGCGCGGAGCCCAGAATCCCTATAAATTACTGTTTTAGGGCAGATTACAGGGATCTTCTTTTCTTTCCCATTTGACGGCTGCGAAATTGTTTGTAGGTTTTTGCCATAGTTGTTAATGGAGAACTAGTCTCCTTGGATTGATCTGCTGTAATCGGTTTCTGCCGCACTTGAGGTTCTGTAATTCTCATTTTATTTGCTATTCCCTTTCAATATTGTTCTGTATGTTCTGTTTGCTTAATTCAGGATTGTATAGAATTAGTATTGATTTGTGATAAGCCTCTGGCTTATCTAGTTTTATGACTAGATAAACTAGGGTTTATGTGCCACTTAGTCGAGTTCACTCTCGTTTTCGCCCAAATTTGCCTTGTTTTGTTCCTAAGTTGGACTTTGACTCGTTTTGCGTCTTTTGTGTAGTTTTTAGCTTCTTTTGGATAGAATTACGCTTGTGGTTGCTTGTGTTGTTTTCAGGTCCATGAGTGAAGCTCTAAGAATTAAGGAAAGTCAAGAAATAGTGGAGATTGCCATTCTGGAGATTCTCGCCCCGCGAGAGGAAGCTCGCCCCGCGAGAGTTTGAAGACCCGGGAAGACAGAGACCATCACGGCCTAGCCGTGATTCACATCACGGGGCGTGAAAGGAAGGTTCGCGTTGCGAGACGTCCTTCGCGTCGCGAGTGTGTGAACTCCAGAAAAGTACCAGAGTCAGAGACCATCACGGCCTAGCCGTGATGTATATCACGGCCGTGACCTAAAAGCCACACAAGTCAGAGACCATCACGGCCTAGCCGTGATGTGTATCACGGCCGTGACCCAAAATCCACACAAGGCAGAGAACATCACGGCTTGGCCGTGATTCACATCACGGGCCGTGACAAGAGGGCTCGCGTCGCGAGACATTATTCGCGTCGCGAGGGTTTAAATTCAGTGTGCGCCGCGAAGCGGAAGCCGTCACGGCCTGGCCGTGATGGCCATCACTGGCCGTGGACGCGTGGCCTCCTTATAAATAGAAGCGGATCGATCGAACAGAAAAAGAGGACTTTTTGGATCAGAACTGATTGGAGATCTTTTGTAATCCTTATTCTGGGGCTGCGTCTCCTCTTCTCTTCTCTTGATTCTTAGTCTTAGGATGATTTCCGATTGTACGTGTATCGTTGTTACGGACATGAGGAACTAATCCTCTTGTCTAAGGGATCGATAAAGCCACCATGGCGGCATAGTGTTCATGTAATGTAACTCTTTCTCCTTTAATTCAATTATTGTTTTCCAATTCTGTTTTCATTGTGTCGATTATATGCTAGCGTTATCGACTAGTTAAACGTGTTGAGGCCTAGCGGCGATTCGCGTTTTAGAACTTGAATTGGGATCATCGGTCGAGTATTGCACGAGAGTGAGTAGGAGATCGGTGCAACCTATAGGGAACAAGAATTAATAGAATTCGAGATTAGGATTATGAGACCTAGTAAGTAATTAATCCAATCGTCGAATACGTCCTAATGAGCACGGAAGTGGATTTAGGAGAATTTAGGGGTCCCGGTTGACATTAAAATTGAACTTAGGGAGGAGAATATCATCACTTGGGTACTTTGCATGATTGGGTAGGTGGATTCGAAACCTTAGATGCTTTTAATTCCAGATTTCATCACCATATCTTTGATTGTTTCGATTTGTTAATTTAAATTGTGATCCTAATTTCTTTCCAACCACTTTCTCTACTTAACCAACTTATCGGATTTCTCGCGAAATTAGTCGAATTGGTAACCCAATCCTTGTGTTCGACCTCGGTAGACTCTTACCGTGTTTTATTACTTGCGACGACCCGGTACACTTGCCGGAGTCACAACAAGTTTTTGGCGCCGTTGCCGGGGATTGGCACAACCAATTTTTCCTAATTTTTAGGAAATTTGATTGATTGGTTAAGTTGATTTTTCATTTTATTTTTCTGTTATTTCTTTGTTATTATTTCTCTACTTCTTTGATTCCACTTGGTCTTGCCGTGTTTTTGTATGCGAGGTACCCTTCTACAAGAGGACTTGCTATTCGATTCAGAGATCACCAGGACCGAGAGGCAATTAAGAAAAGAGGCCAGAGAAAGGAAGAGGTTGGAAGCAATTAAAATAGAGGGCATGGCTGAAGAAAATCCTCCTCCTCCTCCTCCTCCTCGTTACAAGCCTCTCTTTGAGTACGATCTACCAAGCTTGGGAGATTGTGACTCTTCTATTGTGAGGGGCAACCTGAACACAGACTCCTTCAAAGTTGAAGCATGTGTCACATACCAGATCCGGAGAATCGGTTTGATGGGAGTGGCAAACAGGGCCCTCATAGACACATCACTCGCTTCCTTGAAGCTTGTGACTTGCGAGAAGACCGGGGAGTCTCTCGGGATGAGTTTCGCTTGCGGCTTTTCCCTCTTTCTCTTAGGGATGTCGCTCGCGGTGGGTTGACAGATTTGGATAGGAACAAAGATCGAAACTTGGGAGCGGATGGCACGAAGTTCCTAACCAAATATTTTCCTCCCGGAGGAAGGCGGCACAAGCAAGAATAGCCGTCACTTCATTCAGGCAGACGGAGGATGAAACTTATAATGAAGCTTGGGAGAGGTACAATGGCTTATTGAGAAGATGCCCTTCAGCGTTCTTTGACCCCGTTTCCAAAGTACATCACTTCTTTAATGGGTTGAGGGACGCTATCGGATGAATCGTGATGCCGCAGTGGCGGCTCTTTTTCCTACTTATCACTGAGGATGGATGGACATTGTTAGAGAAGATGTCATATAATGATTACAACCGTGGTAGGGAGACCTCGAGTGGAATCGAGTTCGGGACAATGGAAGCCATTTTAGAGCAGCGAGCATGACTTTTGAAGATGCAGAATGAGGCTTTGTCCGGGAATAAGAGGGTTAATACGATACACGAGGGAATGCCTCCGGGTTGTGCAAATTGTAATGGAGATCATGACACTCAGATTTGCCCGCTAAATTTCTCTCAGGAACATGTGGACTCATGCTACAACTTCTATGACACTGTGCCCCAGAACAATTATCAGAGGAACAATCGAGAATCGAGAATAGGGGCTACATGAGAAGAGACCATCCGGGGATTTGCTTGGAGTGATGTTAATGGTGGTCTAGCCGGTCAACAACACCCTCAACAGAATTGGCAACAACCTCAACAGGTCCGAGACCGAACATTGGAATTCAGCGGCGCAATACTCGTGAGGCTCCTCCGGGGCCTAATCAGTTGCAAATATCAGATGGTGGAAGACAACAGTGGGAGCTGGCCTTTGAGAAGATGACCGCGACAGTTGAGAAGTTGTCAACCTATACATGCACAGCTTTGGAGAAAGTAAATGCGTCAGTTGACAAGTTGGCAACTCATACAGGTCAGCAATTCACAATCTAGAGACGCAGGGTTGCTCACTCGCGAGGCAACTTAATGAGCGTCTCCCGAGGCACTCTCCCAGGTGACAACGAGAACAACCCGAAGAACCAATGCAATGCCATCACAACTAGAAGCGGAAGGGTGTTGGGACCTAGCAGGGGTACCACTAGTTCTCAGGATGACAAGGGCCCGGAACAACTACCTGTTGAGGAAGAGCAACCAGAGAAAGAAGGGTTGGCAAGTGACAAGGGACCGGAGCAAGAGGGAAGGCTGAAACTTATGGATGAAGAGTTCCGAAAGAAGAAGTGGGTTGAACCCCAAGACCTCCCGCCCTACATGAAGGTTCCGTATCCTGAAAGATTGAAGAAGCCTCAACAGGATAAGCAATTCAATAAGTTCCTTGATGTCTTCCGAAAACTTCAGATTAACATTCCATTTGCGGAAGCCTTGGAACAGATGCCATCATATGCTCGGTTTATGAAGGAACTTCTCACTAAGAAGCGGAGGATTGTGGATGAAGAAACGGTTGCTTTGACCGAAGAGTGTAGTGCCATTCTTCAACGGAAACTGCCTCCGAAGTTGAAGGATCCCGGTTCCTTCTCGATACCATGCACCATTGGAGGAATGACCTTCGGAAAGGCATTATGTGATCTAGGGGCAAGCATCAACTTGATGCCCCTCTCGATGATGAAGAGGCTAGGGATCAAAGAAGTAAAGGATACGCGAATGTCACTCCAACTGGCCGATCGTTCTATCAAATATCCCTATGGAGTAGTCGAAGACTTGCTCGTGAAAGTTGACAAGTTCATATTCCCAGTGGACTTTGTGGTGCTCGATATGGATGAAGACGCTGAGATCCCTCTCATATTGGGTAGGCCCTTCTTGGCCACCGGGGGTGCCTTGATAGATGTGCGGAAAGGGAAACTCACTTTAAGGGTGCATGATGATGAGGTGGTCTTCAATGTCTTTGAAGCGATTAAGCACCCGGAAGAGAAGTCAGCTGTGTATCGAGTGGATGTGGTGGACCCAACTGAAAAGGTAAAGGCAACTCGAGAAGACCATGATCCTTCACTTGCAACAGTATCGGTAGAATCTCATGAGGAAGACAGTGAGGAAAAAGGCCCTTCGGGGGATGAAGTCTACCTTGAGTGGCTACGAGACATGGAACCCATACCGAGTCTCCCAAGGGAAGAATGTGCAAGGAAAGAACTCAGCAGCAAGGGAATGAAAAAGAAGGGTAAAGCACCAAGGTTGAAAGGTAGTACAACCGTGGTGGTCAATAAAGACAACAAGTTGATCCCAAAAAAGACCATCGCGGAGTGGAGAGTGCGTGCGGATTATAGAAGGATGCTGGACTTAAATGAGCTGTCCGGGAACAGCTTGCGAGTATATAAAAGTGCACAAACCTACAAAGAACGGGCCAAGGAATGGCATGGCAAGCAGGATCTTCCTCCGGATTAACCCTTAGAGGCGACTTGAGTCAGGCTCGGGACGTTAAACAAGCGCTACTTGGGAGGCAACCCAAGCTAGGTACCCTCTCCTTTCCTCACTCTTGTTTTTGTTTTTGTTTTTGTGTTTGTTTTGTTTTTGTTTGTCACTCTTGAATAATTTGAGAAGATCAAGAGTTGTTGTATGAATGTTGTGTCGGCAAGCTTGTTGGATTTTAATTATATTGAGCATAGATGGATTGCATGAATTATATTGACCATTGATGATTTCCCCCTAGGTTCTAATAATAGAAAAGTTGATCCCCACTTAAAAATTGAAAATTGAACTTTGAGATTTATTATGATTGCTTGATTTATGATAAGTTTGGGGTGAGGGGGTGCACACACTAGGAATCGTATCTCGGTCAAACAGTTTGCAAAATGTCCAGGTGAGGATTTGAGCCTCCAACTCTGTTTTTGAATGTGTGAATCACTGTTAAGTTGCACTTTCCCGAATTTGCTTAAATCTCTATATGGTTTGCATGTTTATATGTTGCATCAAATGATTTAGGCAATTTTCTTTGAATTAACTACTTGGCCATAAATTGAACCAACCTTGATGAATGATCCCTAGTTAGCCACATTGAGCCTTGAAGCCTATTGTTCTTCATGACCTTACATTACAAGCCATTAACTCAGAAAAACCATGATTTTCCCCTATCCTAGGATTTAGGAGAGTATGGAATTTTAGCTTTGTAAGTGTTGTTGTGGAACTAAGTTTGGGGTGGCTACAAGTTCATGAGTCATAGTTGAGAAAAAGAAAAACGGAAGTAAGGGCCGAAGGCTTGAAAAAAAAAAGAAAGAAAAAAGAAAGAAAAAAAAATGGGTGATGAAAAGAATTGAAAATGTGCCAAAAAGGGCAAAGAAAATTAATATAAAAAGGAAGAGGTGTGTAGCCACCAAATGCAAGGAAGAGAATAATATGAGAGTGGATTCAATTGTTGTGATACTAGTTTCATGCTCTCATCGATCCTAGGGACTTAGCCTCTATCCTTTGAATATCTTACCTTGAGCCAGGCCTCATTACAACCTTTGAAAGACCTATTGATGTTGCATGCATGTTTTCGTGGGAACTATGTTTGAGATGAAAATCAAATTCATGGGAAGTGCTCTTAGAATGTGAAAGTGAGTGAAAAGTTGATAGCCTAGACAAACTTGAGCGAATGAGTGAAATACTAAATGCCCTTGTGAGAAAGGCAATTGTTTGAAATAGGTGATCTTCCTTTGTGTGTATCTTTGAGCCTCAACTTAGAGTAATGATAGCATGAATGATAAATTCTCAATTGTTTAAAGTAGATGGATGTGGGGATTACATTGATGAAAAAAAAAGGGGGAATCAAAGAAGAAAACTGTTTTGTAAAGTTGCATGAAATTTGTGCGAAATTGATTAGATCTTTAGGCTTGTCAAGTCTTGAGTCGTTTTTGAGTTTTAAGCTTGCTTGGGGACAAGCAAGGTTTAAGTTTGGGGTGTTTTGATAAGCCTCTGGCTTATCTAGTTTTATGACTAGATAAACTAGGGTTTATGTGCCACTTAGTCGAGTTCACTCTCGTTTTCGCCCAAATTTGCCTTGTTTTGTTCCTAAGTTGGACTTTGACTCGTTTTACGTCTTTTGTGTAGTTTTTAGCTTCTTTTGGATAGAATTACGCTTGTCGTTGCTTGTGTTGTTTTCAGGTCCATGAGTGAAGCTCTAAGAATTAAGGAAAGTCAAGAAATAGTGGAGATTGCCATTCTGGAGATTCTCGCCCCGCGAGAGGAAGCTCGCCCCGCGAGAGTTTGAAGACCCGGGAAGACAGAGACCATCACGGCCTAGCCGTGATTCACATCACGGGGCGTGAAAGGAAGGTTCGCGTCGCGAGACGTCCTTCGCGTCGCGAGTGTGTGAACTCCAGAAAAGTAGCAGAGTCGGAGACCATCACGGCCTAGCCGTGATGTATATCACGGCCGTGACCTAAAAGCCACACAAGTCAGAGACCATCACGGCCTAGCCGTGATGTGTATCACGGCCGTGACCCAAAATCCACATAAGGCAGAGAACATCACGGCTTGGCCGTGATTCACATCACGGGCCGTGACAAGAGGGCTCGCGTCGCGAGACATTATTCGCGTCGCGAGGGTTTAAATTCCAGAAGTGCGCCAGAAGCAGAAGCCGTCACGGCCTGGCCGTGATGGCCATCACGGCCGTGACGCGTGGCCTCCTTATAAATAGAGCAGATCAGAACAGAAAAAGAGGACTTTTTGGATCAGAACTGATTGGAGATCTTTTGTAATCCTTATTCTGGGGCTGCGTCTCCTCTTCTCTTCTCTTGATTCTTAGTCTTAGGATGATTTCCGATTGTACGTGTATCGTTGTTACGGACATGAGGAACTAATCCTCTTGTCTAAGGGATCGATAAAGCCACCATGGCGGCATAGTGTTCATGTAATGTAACTCTTTCTCCTTTAATTCAATTATTGTTTTCCAATTCTGTTTTCATTGTGTCGATTATATGCTAGCGTTATCGACTAGTTAAACGTGTTGAGGCCTAGCGGCGATTCGCGTTTTAGAACTTGAATTGGGATCATCGGTCAGTATTGCACGAGTGAGTAGGAGATCGGTGCAACCTATAGGGAACAAGAATTAATAGAATTCGAGATTAGGATTATGAGACCTAGTAAGTAATTAATCCAATCGTCGAATACGTCCTAATGAGCACGGAAGTGGATTTAGGAGAATTTAGGGGTCCCGGTTGACATTAAAATTGAACTTAGGGAGGAGAATATCATCACTTGGGTACTTTGCATGATTGGGTAGATGGATTCGAAACCTTAGATGCTTTTAATTCCAGATTTCATCACCATATCTTTGATTGTTTCGATTTGTTAATTTAAATTGTGATCCTAATTTCTTTCCAACCACTTTCTCTACTTAACCAACTTATCGGATTTCTCGCGAAATTAGTCGAATTGGTAACCCAATCCTAGTGTTCGACCTCGGTAGACTCTTACCGTGTTTTATTACTTGCGACGAACCGGTACACTTGCCGGAGTCACAACAATTTGTTTCGATGATGTTATGTTCCTATACTTAATCGCATTTGCTTAATTCGCGTGTGTTCAATCGTGTTTGCTTAATACACGAGAGCTTAATCCGTTTGCTTAATTCGGAATAGGAACATATATCTCGTAGTATCGATTACGCTTGTTAATTGTTGCTACAATCGAAAAGGGATTAGAATCCTCTTAGGGCATGGACTTTATATGAATCAATGATAGTGGGAAACCGAGAACAGTAGATTAATCGGTTTTAGCTTATTGATAATTACTTGTTTTTCTTAACTGTTTTCTTATTTGAATTTCAAATCCAAAACCCCCCCAAAACTTATTTTGTGTTAATAACAATCCAAGAGTCCTTGTGAGACGATACTCGAGTTGTCGCTCCCTAGCTACATATTTTTCCAATCACTCGCTTTTTGACGCGTGCGCGACAGCGTGTCAACAATGCGTACCAATTAAAACCATAATTTAATATGATATACATGGATAATATGTAATAAATTTAAAATACTTGCTTCATTACCATTTAATTTTTAAAAAAATTGTGTGAGGAAAATTATATAAAGTTTAAGGATTAGTTTTTTTTTAAAGGAAATACTTGGTATGCAGAAAGCATCACTGTGAGAACCGACATCCCAGCTATGCTGGCACCCTAGAGCTCACCAATCATCTATAGCAACTGCAGTAAAAAATTATATAAAGTTTAAAGATTAGTTAGATAATTTGGTTCCCTAGGGTATCCCGCGTGCAACTGCGGCAGAGCCGTGGAAGCCACAAGGCAACTAAGGCACTTGCCTTAGGCCCCACATTCAATTAGCTAATGACCCATTATAATTTTATATATTATATAAAGGCCCAAAAATCTAACATGTAACAAATACATCAAAACATGACAAAGGCCCAACAATAACAACATGTATGTGAGTGGGATTTAATTAAGAAAAATGTTATGACGTTAAACTGAAGTAACTTTGTTAGTAAAAATGTTATTTTTTGGATAACATATATAGCAAATGTTATGTTGTTAACATATATGTTGTTAACATAACGTCAGAATTGGAAAGGTCATATATTTTAACAACAATAACAACATGCTGGCACCCTCGAGACCTCTGGTCAAACTGGAAGAGACCCGTGTCATCTCATCCAAGCGCTCTTGGGCGTAGTGTTATTTTTGGATCTTTTACCATATTGGGATTTGCCAATTTGGGAATAATAAAAGTCTAGTCCCCCGAACTTAATTTGATTTGTTGGAGATGAACTTAAATGGGAGTAATGGAAAGGTTGGAGAACCTTACACTATTAAAATTTGTTAATTTGGAAGCAATCAAAGTTTTGAGCAGGATCATGAATGCCTAGATAATAATCAAAGAATAGAAATATATATATATACAAGAGATGATAACATAAGTTATTAAGTTAACCAATATTATTCCATATACATTGAACCGGATTTTGGCTCACTTGATCGACCTTTTTGTCACAGTCCAATTTCAAGGATTGTGATGGATTGAGGATCAAATACTTCTAATTTTCAAGGCCTCACTAATAAACTCAAAACTAAATACTATCCATAACAAATCCCACAAGAATAACCATATAAATCATATAAATATCTTAAGTAAAACCCTCATAATGATGGCAGACTTCCTATTATTCAGGATAACGTGATAATAAAGTTATATTAAATTGAACATAAATGAACATATGTGACTTTATCAATAATTAAATTATAGACAATATATATATGCAGATCACCATGCAAGATGAATGGACCTAACTCTAGAATTGCAAACTCGGGTATCAAGTCTTTAAGCCTCTTGTATCAATTTAAAAGTGAAACGAGTCTCTAGGGTGGAGGTATAGAAAAGGCAAATGTTTTTTTAAGACAAAAATAGGGACATTATACGGTGTCCATGTGTTTTTTATGTATTCTTGGAATGCATGGAAATTAGAAGATAAAAAGTAAGTGAGAGATAGAGATAAATATATACGGTGTCATATATGGTGTCTAAATTTTGTGTTCAAATAACATAACTGTATATAGTGGCAGACGCAGGTAGTGATGAGGGTGTGCACATGCACCCCTCATCTTTTAGAAATAAATATGACTGCCTTAAATATTTATTTTGCCCCTCATTATTGATTTATTTGCACCCATGTCACTCTACCTTCTTTTTTTATTTCTTCATCTCACGTTCAGACAATTATGAAGTATGCAATTTATTTTATTAGATATATTTAAATTTTAAGATTTTAACATTTATATCTTTATCTTCTCATGTATAACAATGATTAGACTTAATTGTATTTTTGGTCCTCCTATAAATGGCCATGTGCGATTTTGGTCCTGCAGTTTTCTTTAGCAAATGCAGTCACCTTATTTTTTTTCATTGTTGCAAATTCGGTCATTATGTCTAATGTCCGTCAATTTTCCAATGATCAATAAAGAGTAACCAGTGCTTTAAGAGCATAGAACCTCTTGTTGAGCTTCTGTGGTGAATGACCCTTTGGTGGAATATAAAAAGAAAAATCCAGAAAGGAGGCACAAAACTGGAAATGTCATGGAGGAAAATAAATCATGTAGAAATGGAAAGGCACAGGAGGAAAAAGCTCAACCAGAGGTTCTATGTGCTTAAACAATGGTTCTTCTCTATGGTCATTGAAAAAATTTAAGGATATTGGACGAAATGTCCAAATACAACATTGAAAAAAATAGGGAGACCAAATATACTCAAAAGAAACTACAAGGATCAAAATCATTCTTTATTTCTTTCAAAAAAAAGAGATCAAAATAGCACGTGACCAACAATAGGAGGATAAAAGTACAATTAAGCCTTATAATTATAATTCATTTTTTTTGGAAATAGAATGCCCCACTGAACCAGTGGATCCGCCACTGACTGTATAGAAAATGTCTGACCAGAGTTTGAAAATTATAAATCATAAAAAACTGAATTTTACAACTTATAATAGATAGATACGATGACATTCAAGTAATCAAGTGCCACTTACAAGTATACTTTGTATGCAAGTCATGACAGACAACCAAGGAAAGGGGAACCAACCCTCTTCTAATTATTTTTTTATGTAAAAACTTTAGCATTAAAAAGCATTAAATTATCAAATGTTATTGAAAAGCACTGATTTTGTAGGTAGTCTTTCATGATATTTGTTATGCATACTGAAAATTAGGGGTGTTCGCCGATTGGATTGGATCGGTTTTGAACTAAAAAGTCATCTGATCCAATGACGAAAACATTGTGCGGTTTGGATTGGATCGGTTTGCTTCCTTAAAAAAATCCGATTCGATCCAATCCAATCAAATACGGTTTGGATTGGATTGGATAATTCGGTTTTTGTCATATTTTATTTTATTTTTTCTAATGTCAAATGTCCTTTATACTTATTTAATAGTGGTAAAAGATAATCTTTGTTTTAATTTGGGAGTTTGAGAAGAAAAAAATTATTGATATTTTTTAACACTTTCTTTTATATTAATTCTCTATATCTACTCCCACTTATCTTATTTTTTTCCTTGAATCGGCTACAAATAAATTGTAGCTAATTATTTTTTAAATTTACTTAATTGTTTTCCTATTTTTCATGATTACTCAATCAAATATATTTATGCTATGCATCAAAACTTTTAGTAAAATATAACCTCAAGACATTAATATTTATTCTAAATAGTCTTATATATGTCATTCCAACAAAAATATTAAAGAGAATGAGGGACATAAAAGTATGAAGAATAATGTTTAAGTATGAGTAATACTATAATTTCAAAAAGAATGGTATATGTATATAATAGATCGGTTTGGATTGGATTGGATTTTACTATAGGATCCAAAATCCGATCCAATCCAATAAAAAATTGCGGTTTTTTCGGTTTTCGGTTTGTTCATTTTTCGGTTTTTCGGTTCGATTTTTGTGGTTTGAATCGGTTTGGATCGGTTGATGAACACCCCTACTGAAAATGGTTCCCATGTCTAGGCATAGTGAGGGTCTAAGGGATGTTCTAGTTACCACACACTTGTAGGGTCTTGTAACTGTTCCAGTTTGGGTTTATAATGGTGAGTGTAATACTGTAATTCCAAAAAGAATGCAATTTGAGTTATACTACAGTGCACCTTAAGGATGTGGGAGTTCTACAGGCCTTCAAAGTTCAAATATCAATACTCAACATGGCTAACTCCCATTTTGTTTGATGTCTATTCAAGCTTAATTTACACTATTTAAAGAAAAGGTTATATTTACAATATACTTTCCATACTCCAAAGTTACAGCATGGCATCAGGAGAAAAATGTCTCCCATTCTACAATTGTCTCACAGAAATTAGTAATGACAAAAGGCATTTTAAGATCCAGAGACCTGATATCTAACCATGTAATTGGATTTTAGTTGTTTTAAGGGAACCAAAAGTAGTCACCTAACTTCTGAAAATCATACAACAAAAGCCACTTCACTTTCTTTCACCTCTCATTATCTTCCACTTGGCATAGAGGAGGATATTGCAATTGCTTCTGCTCTAGCACTGAATGGTGCTGACGAAGATATTGAAGCCGAGGGTCGAAGGAGGGGTGTGGCGGCCCTACTTGAAGCTTCATTTGCAAAAGGCAAAGGGGAAGATGTAATATTTGTTAATTGCTGTAATTCTACTTCAGTGCCAGTGGCAGTTCCAGGGGTATCGATTAATTGATCGTCTTCTTCGATAGACAATACAGTGCTGGTGTCTGTATGAATGGTGGAATCGTCGGTGAACATACCATGTCTTCTCTTTCTCCTAGCTGCCTTCCCCCATCCATGAATCGTCTCCCTTATCCTCTGTGGAATTAATGCAGCCTTATAGTTTGTTCCCATCTGAAATAAACATAGGAAAGCTGTTATTGCATGAGACATGACAGTGAACAAAATGATTCGCTAAAACTGTTATCCTTCACTAAAATGATTCATTCAATGCAACTTCATTTCTCAAGCAAACATGTTAGTAGTAGTCATGTCTAAATGAAGCCCGTTAATTAGGTACGCCATTTATATGACTTGACTTCCAAAACTAAAAACATGTCATGTACTCAGACATAAATTCATAATTCTGTTTTACAATCTAAGTCATGGATTACCTGTGTAACAAGTGCATAAAGTGGCAATGTGCTGTAGCTGCAAAGAAACTGTCCAGCAAACCTACAAAGTTGAATAAGGGAAAAGATAAAAGGCACATGGTTCATTTAACTAGAAATTCTTGTGTAGACTTAGCCAATAAATAACTGCCACTGACATTTTACATTGAACAATTGCATAAATTTCCGTTCTAAATAGTTGTTTTATATTTAAAATGATGACATGTTAGTTCTTTATAGACTTAGTTTAAACAAGACCTCTCTGTAAATAGAAAAAAATAAGAAAGGCTGTCATGATTTCTGCATACCCCAAGATTAGCCTTAAATACACGAGAAGATGATTTCTAATAAAGCAGGAATTGTATCCGAACTGCCACTGCAGTCAAAAAATACATTTTACATGTTTTCCTCGTGGTTCATTATCTCATTCAATATGGAGATAATGATTCATTACAAGAAATATATGGTGTATCTTATTTTATTTCAACTCCAAAATACATTATGTTGCTTAAATTTTTCATAAATTTGTTTTTGAACAATACATCTCTTCTACAATTCAAGATATATATATTTGTGATTTAATTGTAATGCACCATCAATGTGAGGATTTTTTACACTATCAACCAATCATGAATTGTCAATCATTAAAAATGTTTTCCTCTTATAATGACTTCCTTAAAAATCACACATGAGATAATTCATGATTGATTGACTGTTACAATGATAGTGTCTTAACGTTAAACTCTTATCTTTATCACTCCATGGTCTAATTCTACATCTTAACATGGATAAGAAAGTACCCAGAACCAAAAAAATGAAGCCAATTCAAATGCATTCTGCAAAAAAATGAAAAAATCATGAATCAGATTTTGGTAAGAAAATAACAAATTTCAGTAAGAAATAATTTCACAAAATGTAGATAAACCATGGCCAACCTGGAAGAGAATGAAATGGATCAAGATTAGCAACAGTTCAGGCTTATTAAACCAGAAAAGTTCATCACGAGGCTTCAATTTCGTATCTGAGAAAAAACCAGTGATTCCAGCATTCTCCAATGCCAAGGTTGCAATAACATGTTGTAGTTTTGTTCCCACCAAAAGAACAAGCTGTACATGAGGCCATGAACATGAACACAAAATAAATAACATGACACAGTTAATAGAAAATATTGCCAAATGAGAAATTCATGACAAGGAGAGGTTTAGTCTTTTAGTTCCCACCTATGGAATACCATGGATAAAAAGCTTCAAGTAAATTAAATACTTAATCATTAAAATGAAAATTTAATTTTGAATACTTACTAATAGGTTTTATGGTTAACGAAGCAAACATAATGAATGTATTGTAAAATGTCTTCAATAATTTATTTTGCGTATAAAAAATATTCCATTTCAGTAAATATGGCCATTTTTATGCAGGTTTATATTCAAATTCGAAAGAAAAACCTGCCAACTACCAGGTACATACCCAACCACATGCCATTCATAACATCTAAATGGCTCAGGAACAAAAGAAGTTCATGTTATCCACCACACAAGCATTTGGCCAAATAGGATAAGCAAACAGAATGGAAGGAAATAACCAAGATAACTTACAGATATAGGAATGATAGCTATCCAGAAATAGAGATTAGATCCTGTGATAGACCCAAAAAAAAACTAATTGTAAGCTTCAAGAGTATGCAAAACCAAATATAATTTGGCCACCATGTTCCAAGTAATCTTACAGAGAAAAGGAAGTGAAGTGGAAGATTTTGCTGAAAGAAAGATACTTAACAGGGAGATTATTTTGGGGAGAGAGCGAGTGCATTGTTAAAATCAACAATAAAGACAATAAACTACTTTTCACCAAAATTTAAAAGCATTGTTAAAATAAGCTATACCTTTGATGTTGAAAAGCATGAAAGCCACAACATATCCCCAGAGTGGGCCACTGCAAAAGATTTTACAGACAGAATCAACTTCCAACTTCTTCATGAGAATCAATTTGTGAAAGATGAAAGCAATAACAATATAATTGGTGATTTTTGCTATGAGGAATAGAAAAGTTGAACTACCTCTAAAAACACTAAATGTAAATGAATAGATGAATAGATGATTTTTGTTCGATTTATTAGAACACAGTCACCTCGGAAATTAAGATCAAGCACAATACATAGAAGTGCACAAGAAATCTTATTATACAAAATGAACATAAATTGACTTCCAAACTCATGAAGCTGTAATAAAAATGACTTCTGAATCTCAACTAACCTCACACTAACTATCCTTTGGAATTCCTCTTCCATGGATCGAACCATGTAGCTGTGAAAATCATATTTTGTTGTGAGGTTGTGATTCTGTCATGAATTAGGAAAACAGACTGAGTAAAGTAGTAAGCATTGACAAAGTGGTGTTGCAAACATACTACATAGTTCCAAGAAACCTGACATACAAATACCATGGTGGATTGTTACAAATGACACATCAACCAAAGTACAAAAACAAAATCAGAAAGAAGAAAATATTAAACAAATGCAAGAAGTCTATTCGCTTTAAAAAAGCATATTTCAATTTCCACAAAGAATTAATGTGAGGTTTATTTTTTAAGAAAAGATAAGTTTGTAGGTATTAGCTAGCTCATGCAGAGAAAAGAGTTTAAATAAAATAATAGCAATACAAATTAGATAAAAACATGCAGAATTGCAGATACACAGTGAGATAATAATCATATTAGGTAGATTTTGAATCAAAACCATTTCGAACTCAGACAAATTCTATTGCATTATTGCATACCATTTTGAAGCCTCTTCGAAGTGTAAGGTAGTCAGCACGAACAACAGAATGTCCAAATTGTTGGAAAAAACATGTCTACAATGCAATCAAACTTGAATCAGATAGACATAAAATTATTCTGAATAAGTGGTTCACAATGAAATTTGTCAAGTCCTTCTTACAAAGTATGCTTGTTGACAAAGATCTGGATGGTTGAAATGATATATAAATTAAGGAGCGGAGAGTATAAGATAACAGTAAAATATTCATCCAAAGAAAGTTTGGCCTCAACAAATGCTGACAGTTATAAGAGGTTCGTACAATTAGCCCCACTAAATTATTATCATTTTGTATTTGGAGAACCACAAAATGAATTCACATATGATTTACCACTTTAAAAAAATCATCATTAAAATTTTAATCTTATTTTATTCAACATACTTGTTTCCTCAAGAGATTAACTCGGCAACGATTTAGCCAACTCAATTGACAAATGCAGCACAACAAACCCCTCTGGCATAATTTGTGTGGAAAAGCAAATTGATCAACAGTCAAAATGTAAGAAGTCTAGCCCAGTTAACCATGCAAAGATATTAAACTCTTTTGAGCATATTTTTATTTCAACTATTCTTCATATCTTCTTTCTTTCATCAAATAAATTTAAGAAATTAAAGGCAGGCATGGAACAAACATAAATGAAATGAAAACAAATGGAAATGAGAAAACAAGACGTAAAATTCAGATATGTAATTACCACCCAAATGAGGACACTGTTTGTGGCCAACGGATTTGATGTATGGAACTTGACAAATGTTGATTGCCTTCGCATTGTCAACTCTCTTGTGAGGACTGTTACAAAAGAAATGGTCAATCAAATCCTAAAGATGGTTTCAATATGAATTACACGACCAACATTTCTGTCAACAACCAACTCTCTCAAAAGCTTAAGCAGTTAAGTAGAGGTACATGAATTTTTTAATAACATGCCCCCTCACACAAGAGCTCTTTGAGCATAAAGTATGGACAATTAACAAGCCTACATTACCTTGAGCTGAAATTTAATTTGAATATGAAGAATACAGGTGGCAACTAATTGGTCATAGAAGATCTAATACGAAGTCCCATACCAACTCTCATGAAAGCTTAAACTATTAGGGGAAGGTACATCTATATCTAACAATTTCCATCTATCAAAAATCATTAAATGATTCATTTTTGGAAGATTTAAATTTTGGTCATTCAAAACGTCTATTTATTTTCATGTTTTTTTTGCTAAGCAAAGATGTATATACAAGAGTACAAGGGGTAATCTAACCCATACACAAGGGGAACAAAGAAGTAGGAGGCAAAATGTAAATAAAATACTAACCGCTAATAAGCCAATATTAATTTTACAAATGCCAAAACCTGCGGCAAAAATACAGTCTCATTACAAATTCACCCAATCCTTGTCCAAAATGAAAACACCCACATTAAGGCACCTAACTACAGACAACTCCAAAGCAAATGAAAAAAGAGCTCTGATACAAGATTAAAAGTTCCAATGCCAAGAAAGTGGTCATCAGCACCCCAACCATGTCACAATCAAAGTTCTCGCAACTGATCAAACAAATAATCAACCTGCTGCAAAAAGGCAGAAAATACTGCTCTCCAACAGGACAGTAACATCAAAAACCTGTCCTAGTTTGGCCAAACAGCAAGAATCACCACATCATTGTGCATCCCTTAAGCATTGCATAGGATTAATGCACCAATCCAAAAAAGAATAGCAGTTTTTCTTGCTCCGAGCATTACACCAAGTCTAAACTTTGATTTTAATGAGATCAATTACCTTATCAAAATCCACCACTCCTTGTTTAAAAATCAAGTCGTCCCTATGCATCCAAAGCGACCAAATTATTGCAAACCAAAACATCCTCCAAACTTTGATTGAGGCCATCCTCGCAATTAATCCACCATGTTGCAATAACAAATCCTTCAAGTTTCCAATCGAGTCTTGAATCCAACCCTACCCAATTATAAATGTTCATCCACACATAGTAAGAGAATTTGAAATGCAAGAAGATGTATGAAGTAGTCTCTATCTCAAAATTCTGAAACCTACAAAATTAGAACTGTTTGTAAAGATAATTCCTCTTTTTGACAAATTTTTAGCAGTAGGAATCCTATCTTGTATGGCTCTCCAACAAAAAGCCTCTACCTTCAATGGTATATTTTTGTCCCACAACACCTTGTACACACAATCCAATTCTGTTATACCAACCAAGATACAGTTGCTAAGATCAAGGAATAAATCTGATATTTATGCAACCATAACTCCTATGATATCTCATATTAATGCTGTGATTATCTCCTATTAATGTTGTAATCATTTTGATTTTATACTTTGCAATATCTTAGCTATCGAATAGCATAGGATTAGCCAAGATTAATCTTTCCATCTTTGTTGTATATATTCAATGATGTAAATCAATACAAATCACCCGATTCAATTATTCACATGGTATCGACCTTACACTAGCCTAATGACCTATCAATCCTCATATCGGCCACCATGACCACCACCAAGAACACCTCCTCCTTAATGCTTCCATCACCTTCAAACTATCTCGCAGCAATTACCGAGCCTGGAAACTTCAGGTCACCACCCTTCTCTCTGGCATTCAAGTCATGGGCCATATTGATGGAACCATAGAACCTCAACCTCCCACCATTACTAGCGAAGGTTCCACTATTTCCAATCTAGAATACACGAACTGGTTCACCATAGATCAACTGATCATCAATCTTCTTCTTTCAGACATGACAAAGGCAGACAGTCTTTCCTTTGCCTCCTATGATACTGCTCGATAACTATGGGTAGCCATTCAAGCCCAATATGCTAACACCTCTCGCTCTCATGTTATGTCTATCAAAAATCAACTCCAGCACTTCACAAAAAGGAGACAAATCCATCAGTGACTACCTATTCTCAGTTAAAAGCCTTGCTGATGAACTTGCTGTCATTGACAAATCTCTGTCTAATGATGATGTTACTCTCTACATTCTCAATGGCCTTGGCTCGGAATATCGTGATATCGCAGCCTCAATTAGGACACGTGAGCACCCCTTCACCTTTGAAGAACTCCACAGCCATCTACTGGCTCATGACGACTATATTCATCGCGAATCTCAGGTTGATATCCAGGTGCCTACAGCAAACATTGCTCAGCGAAATTCAAAACAGGATGGCCTTCTACCAATACCACCCTATGGTCGCGGCAACTTCTCCTTCAAACCAGCTCACCATAATACTTCATACTCATCTCGTGGCTCTGGCTCCCAGTCATGCAAAACTCGTGGTTTCAATCCACGCGAAAGATAGGTTATATAGCCAGAAACTGTCCTGAAATCCCAAAACTCAGCACCCCACCAACAGCCCACAATGCATCTGCCTCCTCTGCCACAGCACCTAGCTGGCTGTTTGACACCGGTGCCAGCCATCATGTCACTACCAATCTTAACATTATGCATATTCATTCTTTGTATGATGGTCCTGAAGAAGTCCATATAGGTGATGGTACAAGTTTGAAAATTTTGCATGTTGGCTCCACCACTCTTCCGAGTCCTACTACTACTTTCAACCTTAAAAGTGTTGTGTTCCTAATGCAAAGCACAATCTTATTTCTGTTTCTAAATTCTGCAAATCCAATAAAGCTTATGTTGAATTTCACTCTTCTTTTTTGTGTGAAGGATCAGGTAACGGGGGTGGTTTTGATGTGCGGTCCAAGTAATGGTGATCTGTACACCTACAATCCAACACATCCATCATCTCCCACTGCTCTGTCAACCACAACCTCATCAATCTCCCTTTGGCATGCTCGATTTGGTCATCCGTCCCAACCAATTCATACTCAAATGTTGTCCAATTGTGGCCTTTCCAGGACTTTACACAATAAAATTTCACATTGTAATTCCTGCTCTATTAATAAAAGCCACAAACTTCATTTTTCCGTCTTATCCATAAAAACTATGTCACCGCTTGAACTTATTTTCTCCGATGTTTGGGGACCCTCTCCTATAACATCCATTAATGGCTACAAATATTATCTTGTGTTTGTTGATCATTTTACTCGATACACATGGCTTTATCCTTTGAAAAGTAAAACCGATGTAACTGTTATATTTCCTCAGTTTCATTCCAAAATTGAAAAACTTTTCTCACACAAAGTTAAATCAATTTACACTGATGGTGGCACTGAGTACTTCAAACTTAAACAATACTTCAATACAAATGGAATATCTCATTATATGAGTCCACCATACACCCCTGAACACATTGGCATCGCTGAACGTGAACATCGTCATATAGTAAAAACTGCACTCACGCTTTTATCTCATTCTTTCATCCCACAAAAATTATGGTTCTATGCATTTCAAATGGCAGTATATTTAATCAATCGCATGCCAACTGTTCACCTTAATAACAAGTGTCCTCATGAACTTCTCTTTGGTTCCAAACCCAATTATCACAATCTTCGTGTTTTTGGATGTCTTTGCTATCCCTGGCTTCGTCCTTACTCTCAAAATAAATTATCAAATCGCAAAGATGACTTGTGTCATTCTAGGTCACTCAACTCAACATCATGAATACCAATGCTATCACCCACCCACTAAAAAATTATATCTCTCAAGACATGTGATATTTCATGAATCAATTTTCCCTTTTCATCAGAATCTTTATGATTCCACCTCAACAAATTCAAATCCTCAAATATCCAACATAAATAACACCTTTCATATATCTCGCCACCCCCTCATCATCCAAAATCTTCATGCACCTATCACTCCTACAAATCCTCCTACAATTCCTCCTCAGAATTCTACCTCATCTTTATCCACACCACCTCTTACCACAAATATCCCAAATACTCCTACCTCATCTAATCAAACACCTGATCAAACCCCACTCTCCACTACAGGATCACCACTACATACTCCTATGGATCCTCCCATATCAACATTGACTCCTCTACCTGCACCTGCTCGCCTAGTCACAAGAGGAATGAATCAAATACACAAGCCTAACCCAAAATATCTCCTCACCACGAAACATCCTCTCCCCCACTCGGCCGAACCAACATGTGTAAGCCAGGCTCTCAAGACAAGTGAATGGCGTGGCGCCATGAGCAAGGAGTTTGATGCATTAATCCAACAACAAACCTGGGATCTAGTTCCGCGGCCTCCTAACAAAAATCTCATAGGCTGCAAATGGATTTATAGAGTTAAAAGAAAGGCCAATGGCGACATTGAGAGATATAAGGCCAGACTAGTGGCCAAAGGTTTTCATCAAAGACCCAGACTAGATTACACTCAAACATTCAGTCCAGTTGTTAAACCTACAACAGTAAAGTTAGTTCTTTCCTTAGCCTTACAACATAACTGGCCACTACGTCAGCATGATGTGAACAACGCTTTTTTTGCATGGTTCTCAAATTGAAGAAGTCTATATGCAACAACCTCAAGGATTCATTCATCCAGAGAAGCCTCATCATGTTTGTCATCTAAAAAAGTCCATATATGGCCTCAAACAAGTGCCACGCGCTTGGTTCCAAACCTTGCGTAAGTTTCTCTATGACTATGGTTTTGTTAATTCAATATCTGATTCATCTCTATTTATTCTCAGAAATCGAGGTATTGTGTTATACACTCTTGTGTATGTAGATGATATTATAATCACAGGAAACTCTTTTGGCAAAGTTCATGAGTGCATTGCAGCCCTTGCAACAACATTTTCCATCAAAGATTTAGGTGCCTTGCACTATTTTCTTGGTGTTTAAGTCATTCCAAGTCCCACATGATTATTTCTCAGTCAACAAAAATATATTGCAGAACTTCTTGAAAGAACCAAGATGATTGATGCCAAGCCCAACCTCACTCCACTGTCCACTACTGCTTTTCTGTGTAAAGATGATGGTTCACCAAGTACCGATGCCACATTTTATCGCAGCACTATAGGTAGCCTCCAATATTTATCCATGACGCGGCCAGACATTGCTTTTTCTGTTAACAAGCTGGCCCAATTCATGCAAAGACCAACTGCAACTCATCTACCTGCTCTGAAGAGGCTTCTACGCTATCTTAAAGGCACAATTTTTCATGGTCTCCTACTTCATAAATCAACTACTTCTGCACTCACTGCATACAGTGGTGCTGATTGGGCAACTTAATCTCATGGAAATCGTCTAAGCAAAGAGCAGTAGCCAGATCATCCACAGAAGCTGAGTATAGGGCTCTAGCCAATCGTGCAGCAGAGTTGTCATGGATCAACTCTCTCCTCACTGAATTAGGTGTTTCATCTTCGACGACACCCACAATCCTTTGTGACAATCTGGGTGCAACTTATCTTACTCATAATCCAGTGTACCACACTCGTATGAAACACATCTCCATTGACATCCATTTTGTTCGTGACTTGGTACAGCAAGGGAAACTCAAAGTTCATCATGTTTGCACCACCGATCAACTTGCTGACTGCCTCACCAAACCTCTGTCCAAAGCCCGCCATCAACACTTACGAAACAAGATCGGTGTTACTGACGGAACTCCAATCTTGCGCGGGCGTGTTAGACCAGCTGATAAACATTATTTGCATGCTTTGAAGATCCCTCATTTTTAGTACTTTTTACAAGCTAAATATGCATAATTGATTTAGTCTAGCAATGATTTATGAGTTTGGGCCTCATTGGGCTTTATTGCAAATTTTCACTAATTCATGATTATAGACGTTGACTCTGTATTTTAGCCATATCTTGAGTTCTGGGCATCTAAAAATTATGAACTTTATATTTTAGGAAAGCTAAAAGGAAGCCCAACAACTTTCATGAAGAACTCAGATGATTAATTGGATGTATAGTGGGTCACATTGGGCCTTGAAGTCAGAACATAATTGCTGTCGCTGGAACCTGAACTGGTCATGAAGATTGGGCCATAACTTGGGATGTAGATGTCGTTTGGAACTGAAACCGGTGGCAAATGAAAGATCAAACACATAGCTTTAACTCTTATGAAGACCATAGTTCCAAACAGAGTCGTTTTGAGGGTCTGCAATCCATGTGAAGTCAGAGGTCGTTTCAGCTGCCCTATGAGTTGAATGTGGACATAACTCTCTCATCTTAATTCGTAATTAAGCAAATTAAGTGGCTTTGGAAAGCTAAGAGGCAGAGGTTGAAGTTAATTGAAGGAGCATTCAGATATTGAGAGGAGGTCTTGAGAGAATTTGTATAAATAGGAGCCAGAATAGGAGACTGGTGGTTCCTTTAGTTTTTTGTTGCTTAATTAAGTTGTTTGTTATTGTTTTCGTATTTTTCTTTTCTCTTCCTCAAGCCTCCTTGGACTGTAGCCATGGAAGGCTAATTCTGAAATCAATCCAAGGTGCTTGAAGGAATTTCATTTGGCTTGAGACTTTTGTACGTCAACTTTCATTTTGAATTCAAGTAGTTTTTAACTTCTCTTCTCCTTACTAATCAGAATTCGTGATGCATGAATGGTGATTACTGTTTGTGTATTCGAAATTATGAATTAGGAATGTGATATTGATTGATAATTCAATATCTCATTCTGAGTTGAAGTAAATTAAACTACAGATTTGTGGTTTAAAGTTAATTGGTTCTTGTATTTAAACTTGCACTGATTTTATAGATTTGTAAAATCGTTTGTCAGTTAAATCCTAGATGATTATCTAGTAGTGAACCTCAATTTCGATGCAGAGATATCGGTTGAAATTGAATTAACCATTACTTGGATTCAGTTTGAGTATTCCGTGGTCTATGATAGCCAAAATTGGAATTCTGGTTAAGTGTCTTGGATTGGTTGATTTGTCACTTGATTTCTCTTAGTCTAAATTTATCTTTTGCAATCTAAAATCAAACACCAATAAACACATTATCAAACCCCACTCTCCACTACAGGATCACCACTACATACTCCTATGGATCCTCCCATATCAACATTGACTCCTCTACCTATACCTGCTCGCCTAGTCACAAGAGGAATGAATCAAATACACAAGCCTAACCCAAAATATATCCTCACCACTAAACATCCTTTCCCCCACTCGGCCGAACCAACATGTGTAAGCCAGGCTCTCAATCAGAGAGCAGTAGCCAGATCATCCACAGAAACTGAGTATAGGGCTCTAGCCAATCGTGCAGCAGAGTTGTCGTGGATCAACTCTCTCCTCACTGAATTAGGTGTTTCTTCTTCGACGACACCCACAATCCTTTGTGACAATCTGAGTGCAACTTATCTTACTCATAATCCAGTGTACCACACTCGTATGAAACACATCTCCATTGACATCCATTTTGTTCGCGACTTGGTACTGCAAGGGAAACTCAAAGTTCATCATGTTTGCACCACTGATCAACTTGCTGACTGCCTCACCAAACCTCTGTCCAAAGCCCGCCATCAACATTTACGAAACAAGATCGGTGTTGCTGATGGAACTTCAATCTTGCGGGGGCGTGTTAGACCAGCCAGTACAGCTGCTAAGATCAAGGAATAAATCTGATATTTATGCAACCATAACTCCCTGATATCTCATATTAATGCTGTCATTATCTCCTATTAATGTTGTAATCATTTTGATTTTATACTGCAATATTTTAGCTATCAGAATAGCATATGATTAACCAAGATCACCTGATTCAATTATTCACAGATTCCCTGGCTTCTTCATCTGTCAATTTATTGTATGCTTCCTTAACTGTGTATTCAGTTGCAGCCTTGCCCAACCATCGCCATGAATCATCTACGTTTGCTATAGTTTGTCCACCTGCAACTGCGTTTACCATGTCTTCAAGTAATTCCTCCTCCCAAACAAAGAGTCTCCTCCTCCAAGAGAATTTCCAGCACCAAACTCCGTGCCTCCACTCGCCCATGTCTGAAATTTTTGCCTCCTTTGACACTGAAATGTTGTATAGCCTCGGGAAGCTGTTTGCTAGTAGGATATCTGACCCAATCCACTTTTCATTCCAAAAGCTAATACTTTTTCCCCTCCCTACCTTCCTAGTTAAACTTGCCAAAAGCCATCCCTCCCTATTTGAGTCTCTATTTTCTAAGCCACCTAAGTCCTCCGATCATCTAGATACCTCCCCCCCCCCAATCCAATGACTTTTCACACCAAGGAGATCTCCACAAAGAGGGTTCCTCATATCTAATTCTAAGGACTTTAGACCACTGCTGAGAGTCCCACATCGACTAGAGATATGGCCTAAGTAGTGCTTATAAGGCTTGGGTAGTCCTCACCTTACAAACCGGTTTTGTGGGGCTGAGTTAGGCCCAAAGCCCGAATTTAAGATGGTATCAGAGCCTCCCACGATGTTGGGCCACCCGCAGATGTCCAGTCCTACCAACTTCACGCTCCAGATGTCCAGTCCTGGGCGTGAGGGGGTGTATTAAGTGTCTAATTCCCACATTGGTTTAGTATATGAGCCTAAAACCATTTATAATAACTTAGGCATCCCTCCGTCTATGAGCTAGCTTTTTTTGAGCTAGCTTTTAGAGTGGAGTTAGGCCCAATTATTCTAACATGGTATCAGAGCCTATCCTAGATCTGTTATTGGGCCAAGATCTCTATTATTCCACCCATATTTGTCCACGCTCCAGATGTCCAAGCCTGGGCGTGCCATGAGGGGGTGTGTTGAGATCCATATTATTCCACCCGCATTAGTCCACGCTTCAGATGCCCAGTCCTGAGCGTGAGGGGATGTGTTGAGAGTCCCACATCGACTAGAGATATGGCCTAAGTAGTGCTTATAAGGCTTGGGCAGTCCTCACCTTACAAGCCGGTTTTGTGGGGTTGAGTTAGGTCCAAAGCCCGAATTTAAGAACCACAATGAGTTTTTTTCATTGAATAACCTCCACCTCCACTTTCCTAGTAAAGCTAAATTAAAAGCATTTATGTCCCTAATCCTAAGTAGGGATGGCAACGGGGCGGGGCGGGCACGGGTAGCACTCCCCCCGCCCCCGTATCCGTCGGGTAAAATCCATACCCGTCCCCGCCTGTTACCCACGCGGGTATTTTTCGGGCGGGTTGATAAGCCTCTGGCTTATCTAGTTTTATGACTAGATGAACTAGGGTTCATGTGCCTATTTATTCGAGTTCACTCTCGTTTTCGCCCAAATTTGCCTTGTTTTGTTCCTAAGTTGGACTTTGACTCGTTTTGCGTCTTTTGTGTAGTTTTTAGGTTATTTTGAATAGAGTTACGCTTGTGGGTGCTTTTGTTGTTTCAGATTAAATAAGTGAAGCTCCGGGAGTCAAGGAAAGTCGAAAAGCAGTGGAAATTGCAAGTCTGGAGACACTCGCCCCGCGAGTGTATTCTCGCCTCGTGAGCCTGAAGGTCAACAAAGCAGCAAAAGTCAACATTTCTGTCTCGCCACGCGAGACTCTTCTCGCCCCGCGAATCATGAAGACCTGCAAGACAGAGACCATCACGGCCAAGCCGTGATGAAGACCACGCCCGTGAACAGTTTGAGGTTTGAAGACTCGCCCCGCGAGAGACATCTCGCCTCGCGAGTGAATGAAGACTTGGAAGTCAGAGGCCATCACGGCCCAGCCGTGATGAAGGTCACAGCCTGAAATTGAAGACTCGCCCCGCGAACACACTTTCGCCTCGCGAAAGTTCAAATTGAAAGCACGCCAATTTTAATTCTCGCCTCGCGAAAGGCTGATCGCCTCGCGAGCGAGCGCAGCTCAGGAATCCTATTTAAAGGCTTTTGCAGATCAGATTTGAGGGGGAATCGTGAGGGAATCGTTAGGGATCCAGTTTTCCACTTAGGTTAGGGCAGTAGTTACGAATCCTTATTTCTCCTTGGAGCTGCGTCTCCTTTTCTGGTTTCTTTTTATTTTACGATGGTGATTATGTCCGAGTGTTTGTCTATGAGCATGAGGCACTAATCCCCGTCGTCCGAGGGAACGATGAAGCCACCCATGGCGATGTAAATCCGATATGATGTATGTCTTTCTCCTTTAATTCAATTCTTGTTTTCCGATTCTGATTTGAATGTTTGATCATATGTTTTGCGTGATTAATCAGTTAAACGTGTTTGAGGCCTAACGGCGATTCGCGTTTCAGAACTTGAATCGGGATCATAAATGTTTTCTAATTCTGATTTGATTGTGTTAATCATATGTGTTGCGTGATTGACTTGTTAACGTTGATGAGGCTTAGTCAGCGATTCACGTTTAGAACTTGAATTAGGATCATCGATCGAATATTGCACGAGAGTGAGTAGGAGATCGGTGCGACCTTATAGGGAACAAGAATTAACAGAATTCGAGATTAGGATTATGAGACCTAGTAAGTAATTAATCCAATCGTCGAATACGTCCTAATGAGCACGAGAGTGGATTTAGGAGAATTTAGTGGTCCCGGTTGACATTGCAATTGAACTTAGGGAGGAATTCATCATCACTTGGGTGTACATGTTGGGTAGGTGGATTTGTGACCTTGGACATTTTAATTTTCATATTTTTAGTTAATTATTTAATTAGATTGTTAATTGAATTTCGATTCCATACTCTCTCTCTCAACCACCTTCTTCCGTAACTTGACCGAACGCATCGGATTTCCCGCGGATTAGTCGAATTGGTAGCCCAATTCCTGAGTTCGACCTCGGTAATTACTTACCGTGTTATTTTTATTACTTGCGACGACCCGGTACACTTGCCGGAGTCACAACAAGTTTTTGGCGCCGTTGCCGGGGATTGGCACAACCAATTTTCCTAATTTTAGGGAATTTGATTATTTGGTTAAGTTATTTTTGTTCTTAATTTTTTTCTTCATTTTTATTATTTTCTTTTTATTTTCTACTATCTCTCTACTTCTTTGATTCCACTTGGTCTTGCCTTATTTTGTATGCAAGGTACACGAAGGAATGCTTCCGGGTTGCGAATATTGTGATGGGAACCATGACACTTGGAGTTGTCCGTTCTACTTCCCTCAAGTATATGTGGAACCATGGCATAATGACAGCGTGCCCCAGAACAACTATCAGAGTCAGAATCAGTATTGGGGTGATATGAGTAAAGACCATCCGAATGTCGCTTGGAGTAATGTTGACGATGGTCTAGCCTGGCAACCACAACCTCAACAAAATTGGCAACCACAACCTTGGGAGTTGGCTCTTGAGAAGTTGTCAACTTTTACAGCCACATCTTTTGAGAAGATGAATGCGACAATTGACAAGTTGGCAACTCAGACGGGGATTGCACTTCAGAATCTAGAGATGCAGGTTGCCCAGCTCACAAAGCAACTAAATGAGTGTCCCCCAGAGACTCTCCCAGTTGATACCGAGAACGACCCTAAGAACCAATGCAATGCCACAACAACTAGAAACAGTGGGGTGTTGGGATATGACTGGGATGTAACTAGTTCTCAGGGAGTTGAGGAAGAACTACCACATGTTGTGGAAGAACAACCAGAGGAAAAAGAATTGGCAAGTGACATGGCCCCGAAACAACCACATGATGAGGAAGAGCAACCAGAGGAAGAGGAGTTGGCAAGGGACAAGGCACCGGAGCAAGGGGGTAGAGAACAAAATGAAGATAAAGTGGCAGAGGATTTCACCATGCTTGCCAAGCAACCTGATTTTGATGCGTTAAATAAATATGTCGGCTTGCATGCATGTGTGGACACCGGTAAGATAGACCCTCCCACTTGTCTGGCACACTTCCTCGTGAAGACACCATTTGACCCGAGAGGAAGTGAGTTCATAATTATAGAGGTCAATGGGGTTTTCACACAAAGGCCGGGTGGAATAATGAATAGAGTGGTATTGCTCCTGCGAGGGCCACTTCACAAACCATGGGATCCGGGTGGAGGATTTGATGTGATGAGCGTCCCTTGGCCTCTGTACCACAGACTATGGGATCCAGGTGGATGCTTCTTAATAAGTCAAGCTCGGGACGTTAAACAAGCGCTTCTTGGGAGGCAACCCAAGCTAGGTATCCCTCTCTTCTCCTAACTTTTGTTTTGTTTTTGCTTTTTGTTTTGTTTTTGTTTGTCACTCTTGAATAATTTGAGAAGATCAAGAGTTTTTGTATGAAATGTCGTGTCGGAAAGCTTGTTGGATTTTAATTAGATTGAGCGTAGATTGATTGCATGAATTATTTGACCATTGATGATTTCCCCTAAGTTCTGAAATTAGAAAAGTTTATCCCCACTTAAAAATTGAAAACTGAACTTTGAGATTTATTATGATTGCTTGATTTATGATAAGTTTGGGGTGAGGGGGTGCACACACTAGGAATTGTATCTCGGTCAAACAATTTGCAAAATGTCCAGGTGAGGATTTGAGCCTCCAACTCTGTTTTTGAATGTGTGAATCACTGTTAAGTTGTACTTTCCCGAATTTGCTTGAATCTCTATATGGTTTGCATGTTTATGTGTTGCATCAAATGATTTAGGCAATTTTCTTTGAATAACTACTTGGCCTGAAAAGAACCATCCCTAATGCATGTTCCCTAGTTAGCCAAATTGAGCCCAATTGACCTATTGTTTCTTGATGACCCTACATTACGAGCCAAAATCTGAAAAAACCATGTTAACCCAATCTTAGGATTAGGAGAGCATGGAAATGAGCAAGAGAAAGGTTGTGAGAAACTAAGTTTGGGGTGGCTACGAGGTGATATGTCATATTGGGGTGAGAAAAAGAAAATAAAGGTTGACCCAAGGCAAAAAGAAAAGAATAGAAAAGAAAAAAAAATTGCCAAAAGAAAAGGGGCAAATCAAAAGATTAGCAAGGAAAAGGATGTAGTCACCCGAGCCCAAATGAAAAAATGGAAAAAGGAACTTGAGTGGAAAAAAGTGTCAAAAATGCTCATGCTCTCTTAGTTCCTAGGGACTTAAGCCTAAATATCCTTCATTATCCTACCCTGAGCCAGGCCCCATTACAACCTTTAAAAGACCTTCTGATGTTGCATACATGTTTACGTGGGAACTACTTTTGAGATGAAAATCAAATTCATGGGAAGTGCTCTTGATAAGTGAAATTGAGTGAAAAAGTTGAAAGCCTTGACGAATTGAGCGAATGAGTGAAATTTTACATACCCTTGTGAGGAAGGCAATTGTTTGGAATAGGTGATCTTCCTTTTGTGTGTGACTCTGATCCTCAACTTAGATTAATGATTGCATGAATGATAAGTTCTCAATTGTTTAAAGTAAATGAATGTGGGGATTACATTAATGTAGGGGGGAGATCATTGGAGAAAAACTGTTTTGTAAAGTTGCATTAAATTTGTGCGAAATCGATTGATTCCTTTAGGCTTGCCAAGTCTTGAGTCGTTTTTGAGTTTTAAGCTTGCTTGGGGACAAGCAAGGTTTAAGTTTGGGGTATTTTGATAAGCCTCTGGCTTATCTAGTTTTATGACTAGATGAACTAGCGTTCATGTGCCTATTTATTCGAGTTCACTCTCGTTTTCTCCCAAATTTGCCTTGTTTTATTCCTAAGTTGGACTTTGACTCGTTTTGCGTCTTTTGTGTAGTTTTTAGGTTATTTTGAATAGAGTTACGCTTGTGGGTGCTTTTGTTGTTTCAGATTAAATAAGTGAAGCTCCGGGAGTCAAGGAAAGTCAAAAAGCAGTGGAAATTGCAAGTCTGGAGACACTCGCCCCGCGAGTGTATTCTCGCCTCGCGAGACTGAAGGTCAACAAAGCAGCAAAAGTCAACATTTCTGTCTCGCCACGCGAGACTCTTCTCGCCCCGCGAATCATGAAGACCTGCAAGACAGAGACCATCACGGCCAAGCCGTGATGAAGACCACGCCCGTGAACAGTTTGAGGTTTGAAGACTCGCCCCGCGAGAGACATCTCGCCTCGCGAGTGAATGAAGACTTGGAAGTCAGAGGCCATCACGGCCCAGCCGTGATGAAGGTCACAGCCTGAAATTGAAGACTCGCCCCGCGAACACACTTTCGCCTCGCGAAAGTTCAAATTGAAAGCGCGCCAATTTTAATTCTCGCCTCGCGAAAGGCTGATCGCCTCGCGAGCGAGCGCAGATCAGGAATCCTATTTAAAGGCTTTTGCAGATCAGATTTGAGGGGGAATCGTGAGGGAATCGTTAGGGATCCAGTTTTCCACTTAGGTTAGGGCAGTAGTTAAGAATCCTTATTTCTCCTTGGAGCTGCGTCTCCTTTTCTGGTTTCTTTTTATTTTACGATGGTGATTATGTCCGAGTGTTTGTCTATGAGCATGAGGCACTAATCCCCGTCGTCCGAGGGAACGATGAAGCCACCCATGGCGATGTAAATCCGATATGATGTATGTCTTTCTCCTTTAATTCAATTCTTGTTTTCCGATTCTGATTTGAATGTTTGATCATATGTTTTGCGTGATTAATCAGTTAAACGTGTTTGAGGCCTAACGGCGATTCGCGTTTCAGAACTTGAATCGGGATCATAAATGTTTTCTAATTCTGATTTGATTGTGTTAATCATATGTGTTGCGTGATTGACTTGTTAACGTTGATGATGCTTAGTCAGCGATTCACGTTTAGAACTTGAATTAGGATCATTGATCGAATATTGCACGAGAGTGAGTAGGAGATCGGTGCGACCTTATAGGGAACAAGAATTAACAGAATTCGAGATTAGGATTATGAGACCTAGTAAGTAATTAATCCAATCGTCGAATACGTCCTAATGAGCACGAGAGTGGATTTAGGAGAATTTAGGGGTCCCGGTTGACATTGCAATTGAACTTAGGGAGGAATTCATCATCACTTGGGTGTACATGTTGGGTAGGTGGATTTGTGACCTTGGACATTTTAATTTTCATATTTTTAGTTAATTATTTAATTAGATTGTTAATTGAATTTCGATTCCATACTCTCTCTCTCAACCACCTTCTTCCGTAACTTGACCGAACGCATCGGATTTCCCGCGGATTAGTCGAATTGGTAGCCCAATCCCTGAGTTCGACCTCGGTAATTACTTACCGTGTTATTTTTATTACTTGCGACGACCCGGTACACTTGCCGGAGTCACAACAAGGGTATCCAGCGGGTTTCGCGGATATCCGCGGGTTTGCGGGTATCCACGAATTATTTTTTCTAGAAAAAATATATACTCTTTTTGCTTGAAAAATTGCTAAAATATACGTAATTCAATTTAAAATAACCATGTTCATACAAATAGATGAGAAGAAAGAATCAAAGCATTATCCAATTATAAAAGTTACTAACAAAAGTAGTCAAATACATTTAGCAATTACTACATATATATAATAAAGGGAATTTTAGTAATTTAAGTAACGGGTACGGGTATCCGTGGGAACGGATAGTGTGATACCCGCCCCCGCCACGTTTATAAACGGGTATTGAAATTACCCGTTTATTTTACCCGCGGTACCGTTTAACTACCCGCCCGTGCCGTTGCGGATTTTATCTGCGGGTATCCACGGGTACGGGTAAAATTGCCATCCCTAATCCTAAGACCTCCCATTTCCCTTTTTTTGCACACCACCTCCTACTTTACCCAACAAATCTTCCTACACTCCTCACTCCCACCCCAAAGAAACCTTCTTTTTAATTGTATTATTTTGTTTATTACCTTTTTTGGTGCCCGTAGAAAGAGAGCGAATACACCAAGAGACTTGATCGAGCACCGCAATGATTAAGATTACTCTTCCTCCAAAATAGAGGAATTTGTTTCTCCGCCCAAGTAGCCTTGATTGTAAAGAATTGTTTAAGGGAATCCAAGTGTTGACTCTCCTAGGATTTGCCCCAACCAATATTCCAAGGAACTTGAAAGGCATGCTCCCAATTTTACAATTAAGGATATTAGCAGCACCCTCTAAGAACCCTGGACGACTTTTGATACCAATGAGCCCACTTTTGTAGAAGTTCACTTTCAGGCCAGCCACCAATTCAAAGCTTCTTAGAATACATTTTACTACCCGGACATTCGAATTAATCATTTCACCCACCAAGATAGTATCATTTGCGTATTGGATGTGGGATATTTCAATTTCCTGATCTCTACCAGAAATAACATATTCTTTGTATATACCCTTTTCCACTGCACCCGGATTAAACCGTTAAGGCCTTACTGCTACTATGAGGAACAAGAATGGGGCCATTGGATCACCTTGGCGGATCCTTTTTGACATTTTAAACTCTCTAGGAGGGCTACCGTTTACTAGGACCGAAACCGATGCCGAGGTTAAGCATGTTTGAATCCAAGATCTCCACTTCCTATCAAAACCCATCCTAAAAAACATGTAGTCTAGGAATTCCCAGCTAACTTGAATCATAGGCCTTCTCGAAGTCAACCTTGAAAATCATGCACGGTTTGCCCCCCTTTTTTGCATAAGCTAGAACTTCATTTAGGACTACCACTCCATCGAGAATGTTTCTTCCCTTCAAAAAAGTTGTTTGGTTGACATAAATTATTGAGCTCATCACCCCACTCAGTCTCTCCGCCAACAATTTTGCCAACACTTTATACATACACCCAACCAAAGAAATCGGCCTAAATTCATTTAGGCGATTTGGGCTATCTTTTTTTGGAATTAGGATAATAAAGGATGCATTTCCCCTCCACACTATCCTCTCATTGTCATGGAAATCCGACACCATATTACAGAAATCATTCCCCACCACATCCCAAAACTTTTCAATAAGGTAAAATTGTAGCCATCGGGTCCAGGGCTCTTGTTTCCATCACAATC
The DNA here is from genome assembly GCA_030762895.1 of Sophora flavescens. Classification (NCBI taxonomy): domain Eukaryota; kingdom Viridiplantae; phylum Streptophyta; class Magnoliopsida; order Fabales; family Fabaceae; genus Sophora; species Sophora flavescens. The sequence goes on from CM061070.1 coordinate 104,216,580, forward strand.
CCATACTGCCTTTTTGATTTCTTCCCTCGAGAATGTAGCCGTTAGTTTAATAGAACATAATTGGACACTAAGCCTCTTTTAAATGAGAAAACTCGACAGAAGCTCAAATGCAATACCAAAAGTAAAGAAATGGTCTTAACTCTTAAGTTCAAGGAACCAAAACATGTACTCCTTTATGGCATTATGTGTAAAATCCTTGCTGTTAAGAAAGCAGTTGAAATGCATGGTGTAAAAGAATCATTGAAGAGGATCAATAATGGCAAAGCAGTTGGATCGGATAATATGCTTATTGAGGTATGGAAGGGTCTAGGAGAGAAAGGCATTAGTTAGCCCACAAAGTTATTGTTGGTGTAAGCCTTAGAGGCCAGTGTATTTCTTAGACTTACATTTGTATCTTGCCATTATATATATATATATATATATATATATATATATATATATATATATATATATATATATATGAGGCATTCCAGTTTATTGTGTTACTTGTTTAAACATAATAAAGTCCTTAGAATAGAAATTCCAGTTTAATAGAATATCAAGTACATGACTTGATCGTGAGACACTATTGAACAATGAAATCCTATTCTTAAATATCCATAGTCAAGTATTTTATTAATAAGGACAATAATAATACATTGAGACTATTATGTGTGCAGACTGATGACCATATCTCACGGGTCATGGATATGAGATATCGAGTCGCCACATAGGTACACATTAGAGTAATGATGTACTGGATTGACCCACCATGAGAACACTACATGGAGCGTTATGTGAGTGTCATAAGTAGTTCTCATAGTGACAATGGTGTATGCAGTCCTTCGACCTGAAATCGCTACGATCCTACATGAGGAGTCGTGTGCTTTAATATCGTCAAACGCCATCTGTAATAGGATGATTATAAAGACGGTCATTGGGCATACCACGAGCCATGCAGAGGGATGTGAGTGACCTAGATGGAATTTGTCCCTCCTACATAACAGGAGTAATATCTGTGGGCCCCCTGATAGAGTGAGACTGTAAAATGCATGGCCGTGCTGAAATGAGTCAATATGAGATATTGACCTCATTTGTTGTTAAGTCTACTCGGGTATCAGGGAACATGATATTGAACCATACAAGGGTGACACATTCTATGTCTTGTGTTCAATATAGATATATGGACAAAGGGATAATAATGCACATGAATATTTGTCACAGAAAGGTTTCGTCAAATCACTGACTTTCTCACTACTTAGGTGGCAGTGATGTATTGCTAGATACCGCTCACTGTTTGTAATATTAAATGGGATTTAATATTACTACTAACGTTTTGGGAACCTATAGGATCACACACATAAGAGCGGATCAAAAGAAGCACTAAAAGGAGAGTTGGACTCTTCTATTGGGCCTAGCGCATAGTACATGGGGAATAGGTCAAACGGTGCTCACTAACTCACTTAAGGAGGTGCTACTATAAGTAGACCACTTAAGCTATTGTGCCTACACGGTTTGTTTACCCTAGCCGCACATAGAAAGTGACAGTGAGCAGGAGGTCTCGGTTTTCGAAGCTAGCACTGTGAGGCAGAGCCGCTTTGTGTTCGTGACGCTGGACGTTCACAGGATCTGCTCGTGTGGATACCTTAGAGACACCGTTCGTGCTGTGTTCGTGATAGACGATTTCAATCAATTCTCATCGCTTCAAGAGGTAAATTTTCTAACCATGAATCATGACCATTCGCAAGGATCCTTCGATGGGAATTTTTTTTCGCTACGTTATTTTGTTTTATACGCAAATTCCCAACAGTGGTATCAGAGCCGCTTGAGAAACCATGATTCTGTTACGTGGTTTACCTGTTATGTATGACAACATGTTAATAATGTGAATCGTTTTTCTGAAAATTGTTTTCTGAAAATCGTTTGCATCCGTTTTTGCGAAACCTTGTTTCTGTAATTTTCGTATGTATATGATATATGCGTCTATAGCACATTTATGTGTATATATGTGATATGTACATTGGTTCTGGAATCCTTATTATGTTCTGCGATGGCGTCAAGTGTTGATGTTAAACATGATCGGTTTCAGTTCTCTGTTGGTGGCGTTAAAGGGTGTCAGACATGAAAAGTTCATGTTCTTACGGCTGAGGTTCCAAGGGTTGAAACCCTAGCCGCCGTTCCTTGCAGCGTGAAGTGTTCACGGGCCTTGCGGTTTTAGGGTTGAGAGGTTGAAGCCCTAGCCGCTAAGGAAGCGGGAACCCCGTGCTACCTCTGCGTAGTGTGTTATTTCGAAATTCAATTTTTGAAATCTTTTATGTCACCATTTAATAACAACATCAATTACAATAAATGTGATTTATAGTAACATCAATTACAATAAATGTGATTTATTATATATATGTTATGTTTTCAAAATTCAGATTTTGAAATCTCTAATTAATAATAATAATAATAATTGTGTACTATTATTGGTTGTTACTATTTATTTGGTAATGTATGGTGAATGGTTATGGCCTTAGTCCTTTAATCTTTTCGTTTATATTTTGAAATACGGCTTGCGTGCCGTGCCTTTCTCTTATATTCCATATGTATATTCTTTTCTCATCTCACTCCCCTCATATGTAAAATGAGGTTTCTGTTTATGTAATGTAATGATGGAGACAAGAAGACGTTATCCCGTGGGAGATCATGCTTGGAGAAGCCTGGACGCTCCTAGGTTTCAGTTTAGATTCTCTCATTGGCTTGGGAGAATCAATGCGTTAGGGGCCATAACCATATCACATTTATTTGCCTTATATATGTATGAGATGGATGTATGTATATAGTATGTTAAAAGGGGTTTAACTAATATATGTATGAGATGCATGTATGTAAATAGTAAGTTAAAGAGTTTAACAAATGATGAGATCAAATTTTAATCAAATCCCTCAAAAGGAAATATTAAGTCACATTTAAAGGCCTTCCAATGCATGGCACTCGTCAAGACTATGATCGATTAAGTGTGGGTCCGCCAAAGCGGGGTACCTTTATCTATAATAGTAAGATGCGATGGGACAAATGTAATGTTCAACTGCTATCCATTGGGTCTGACTTAACTAAGCCAACTTCAATAGGATTGAAAGGCTTAGAGGCTTAAAAGTTGGGCTTTAGTCCATGTGATGGATTAGAATAAGAGTTATTCGCCCAACTGTCCAAGAGTTGCATGAGATGCAATCGGAAAGTGTTTCCTACCTATATAACCGAATTTTGAGTGATCAGCCAAAGCTGACTTAAAGCTAGGTGAAACATGGATCTTGGCCCACTAGAAAATCTTCCAACAGGATTTTTCGAATCAATGATGAGGGTCATTGTTTTGAGTAAAATAGTGGGAGGCGTATTTAATTAAAGACCTTATTAAATAACTTCATGGCATGATACTTATATTTTACATATTTATCTCTGTAGATTACCATGGCATCAAACACATCAAGTAACCTATCATTGCGATCCGTCCTTGAGAAGGACAAACTATCCGGAACAAATTTTACGGGTGGTACAGAAACTTGAGGATTGTCCTCAAACATGAGAAAAAGTTGTATGTTCTTGAGGAGCCTATTCCTGAGGAGCCACCGGCTTCAAGTGCTCCTAGGGCTGACAGGGATGCTTATAAGAAGCATCAGGATGACGCCTTAGACGTCGGCTGTCTTATGCTTGCTACCATGACCTCTGAGCTGCAAAAGCAACATGAAACCATGGAGGCGTACGATATGATCGTGCACCTCAAGCTGCTCTACCAAGAGCAAGCAAGGCATGAGCGGTTCGAAGTTTCCAGAGCCCTTTTCCAGTGTAAATTGGCAGAAGGAAGCCCCGTGAGTCCTCATGTACTCCAGATGATCGGGTACATTGAGAATCTCGAGAGACTGGGATTTCCTTTAGGCCAAGAGTCGGCCACCGACTTAGTTCTGCAATCGTTGCTTGAGAGCTATAGTCAGTTTGCCATGAACTATAATATGAATGATCTTGACAAACCTTTGCCAGAATTGTTGAGCATGTTGAGAACTGCTGAACAAAATATTAACAAAGGAAAGGGGAAGGCCATTTTGATGGTCCAGGCTGGAAATAGCAAGAAGCAGCCCAAGAAGCCCACGCACAAACAAAAGGGCAAGGGCAAGGGCAAGGGCAAGGCCATCAACAAGATCAAGCCCAGTGCTTCTGGCTTGAATCCTGTGGGTGGTGTGGCTAAGGAAGGCAATTTCTTCCATTGTGGTCGGACCGGACATTGGAAGAGGAACTGCCCAAAATACCTGGAAGAAATTAAGAAGAAGAAGGGAAGTGAGACTTCCACTTCAGGTGTGTTTGTTATAGAAGTCAATTTATCTACTTCTGCATCATGGGTATTAGATATTGGATGTGGTTCTCACATTTGTACAAATGTGCAGGATCTAAACAGGAGTAGACCATTGGCAAAGGGCGAAGTCGACCTATGAGTTAGAAATGGAGCAAAGGTTGCTGCTTTAGCTGTAGGGACTTATGTATTGACTTTGCCCACTGGGCTTACTATTCAGTTAGAGAACTGTTATTTTGTGCCTGCAATTAGCAGGAATATCATTTCCGTTTCTTGTTTGGACAAGATTGGTTTTTCTTTTATAATAAAGAACAAAAGTTGTTCTATTTATTTGGATGATATTTTCTATGCTAGTGCACACATGAGTAATGGGCTTTATGTCCTTGATCTTGAAATGCCCATCTATAACATAAATACTAAGAGGTTCAAACCAAATGAGTTGAACCCGTCTTATCTTTGGCATTGTCGTTTAGGACATATAAATGAGAAGCGCATTTCGAAGCTCCATAAAGATGGACTCTTGGACTCATTTGATTATGAATCATATGAGATATGTGAGTCTTGTTTATTGGGAAAGTTGACTAAAGCTCCATTCACCGGAAAAGGTGAAAGAGCTAATTATCTTTTGGGTCTTATACATAGCGATGTATGCGGACCCCTAAACACATTAGCTAGAGGTGGTTTTCAGTACTTCATCACATTCACTGATGATTTCAGTAGATATGGATTTGTGTATCTTATGAAACATAAATCGGAATCCTTTGAAAAGTTCAAGGAATTCAAAAATGAGGTACAAAACCAACTTGGTAAAAATATTAAAACTCTTCGATCAGATCGAGCTGGTGAATATTTGAGCCTAGAGTTTGATGATCATCTGAGAGAGTGTGGAATTTTATCTCAACTCACTCCACCTGGAACACCACAATGGAATGGTGTTTCTGAGAGGAGAAATCGAACCTTGTTGGACATGGTTCGGTCTATGATGAGTCATGCAAACCTTCCAAACTCTTTCTGGGGACATGCTCTATTAACAGCAGCTTTTACACTTAACCGTGTTCCATCCAAAGCGGTAGAAAAGACACCATATGAGATATGGACTGGTAGACGACCCAGCATGTCTTTTATGAAGATTTGGGGTTGTGAAGCATATGTAAAACGTCAAGTTTCTAATAAGCTTGATCCCAAATCTGATAAATGCTTCTTTGTGGGGTATCCCAAAGAAACTAAGGGGTACTATTTCTATAATCCTTCCGAAGGCAAAGTGTTTGTCGCACGGACTGGTGTATTCCTAGAAAAGGAGTTTATCTCCATAGGAACCAGTGGGAGGAAGATAGAACTTGAAGAAATTCAAGAATCACAGAGTAGTGACCTACCATTGGTGGAACAGGAGCAACCTTCACAAAATGTTGTGGAGGAACAACCTGCTCCAGTAGCACAAGACCAGCGTAGGTCTAACAGGATACGTCACCAGCCTGAGAGATATGGATTTCTCATGACTCCACAAGGTGATGTATTGCTCATGGATCAAGATGAGCCTGTGACTTACCGGGAGGCCATCAACGGCCCGAGAATCGAGAAGTGGCTTGAGGCCATGAAATCTGAGATGGATTCCATGTACACCAACCAAGTATGGACCTTGGAAGAGCCACCTGAAGGGGTGAAACCCATAGGGTGCAAGTGGGTTTTCAAAAAGAAAACTGACATGGATGGTAAGGTACACACCTTTAAGGCGCGATTGGTCGCTAAGGGTTTCAAGAAAATTCATGGTGTCGACTATGATGAGACCTTTTACTTTGTTGCGATGCTTAAATCCGTCCGGATCTTACTTGCTATCGCTGCATACCATGATTATGAGATATGGCAGATGGATGTCAAAACTGCTTTACTTAATGGAAAGCTTCTTGAGGATGTGTACATGACACAACCTGAAGGCTTTGGCATTTCGAGAGGATGCCTGGAAAGGTATGTAAATTGCGGCAATCAATCTATGGATTGAAGCAAGCTTCCAAGAGTTGGAACCCTCGTTTTGATGATCTTTGTAAGACAAGATGCGGATTCATCAAAAATGAAGATGAACCTTGTGTCTACAAGAAGGTTAGTGGGAGCATTGTTGTTTTTCTGGTGTTATATGTAGATGACATATTACTCATTGGAAATGGCATCCCTACACTACAAAATGTAAAGACATGGTTAGGGAATTGCTTCTCTATGAAAGATTTAGGTGAAGCTACCTATGTATTGGGAATCAGGATCTATAGGGATAGATCGCTGAAATTGCTTGGCCTAAGTCAGAGTACATACATAGACAAAGTGTTGAGACGCTTTAACATGCATGAATCCAAGAAAGGACTCTTGCCTATGTCACATGGTATATGCCTATCAAAGGCACAATCCCCTTCCACTCAAGAAGAAAGGGATCGCATGAGTAAGATTCCATATGCATCCGCAATTGGATCTATCATGTATGCCATGTTATGTACTCGACCAGATGTATCGTATGCTTTAAGCATAACGAGCGGTACCGATATGATCCGGTGAAAGTCATCGGTCCGCTTGTCAAGAAATTCCTTAAGTACTTGAGAAGAACCAAGGATTCGTTCTTGGTATATGGAGGCGAGGAAGAGCTTGCTATAAAAGGTTACACCGATGCTAGCTTCCAAACAGATAAGGATGATTCCAGATCGCAATCTGGTAATGTGTTCTGCCTGAATGGTGGGGCAGTGAGCTGGAAGAGTTCAAAGCAAGAGACAGTCGCCGATTCTACTACAGAGGCTGAGTATATTGCCGCCTCCAATGCAGCAAAGGAGGCTGTTTGGATCAGGAAGTTCATTGTTGAGCTTGGTACAGTTCCTAGTATTGTGGACCCCATTGATCTCTATTGTGATAACAATGGGGCCATTGCACAAGCTAAGGAATCTAGATCTCATCAGCGATCCAAACATATACTTAGGCGCTTCCATCTCATTCGAAAGATTATCGATAGAGGATATGTGAAAATATGCAGAGTACCAACACTTGATAACGTTGCTGACCCACTTACGAAACCTCTTGCTCAACAGAAGCACGAAGGTCACACTAGATCGATGGGCATTAGATTTATGCCTGATTGGCTCTAGTGCTAGTGGGAGATTGTTGGTGTAAGACCTAGAGGCCAGTATATTTCTTAGACTTACATTTGTATCTTGTCATTATATATATATATGATATGAGGCATTCCAGTTTATTGTGTTACTTGTTTAAACATAATAAAGTCCTTAGAATAGAAATTTCAGTTTAATAGAATATCAAGTACATGACTTGATCGTGAGACACTATTGAACAATGAAATCTTATTCTTAAATATCCGTAGTCAAGTATTTTATTAATAAGGACAATAATAATACATTGAGACTATTATGTGTGCAGACTAATGACCATATCTCACGGGTCATGGATATGAGATATCGAGTCGCCACATAGGTACACATTAGAGTAATGATGTACTGGATTGACCCACCATGAGAACACTACATGGAGCGTTATGTGAGTGTCATAAGTAGTTCTCATAGTGACAATGGTGTATGCAATCCTTCGACCTGAAATCGCTACGATCCCTACATGTGGAGTCGTGTGCTTTAATATCGTCAAACGTCATCTGTAATAGGATGATTATAAAGACGGTCATTGGGCATACCACGAGCCATGCAGAGGGATGTGAGTGGCCTAGATGGAATTTGTCCCTCCTACATAACAAGAGTAATATCTGTGGGGCCCTTGATAGAGTGAGACTGTAAAATGCATGGCCGTGTTGAAATGAGTCAATATGAGATACTGACCTCATTTGTTGTTAAGTCTACTCGGGTATCAGGGAACATGATATTGAACCATACAAGGGTGACACATTCTATGTCTTGTGTTCAATATAGATATATGGACAAAGGGATAATAATGCGCATGAATATTTGTCACAAAAAGGTTTCGTCAAATCACTGACTTTCTCACTACTTAGGTGGCAGTGATGTATTGCTAGATACCGCTCACTGTTTGTAATATTAAATGGGATTTAATATTACTACTAACGTTTTGGGAACCTATAGGGTCACACACATAAGAGCAGATCAAAAGAAGCACTAAAAGGAGAGTTGGACTCTTCTATTGGGCCTAGCGCATAGTACATGGGGCTTAGGTCAAACGCTGCTCACTAACTCACTTAAGGAGGTGCTACAATAAGTAGACCACTTAAGCTATTGTGCCTACACGGTTTTTTTACCCTAGCCGCACATAGAGAGTGACAGTGAGCAAGAGGTCTCGGTTTTCGAAGCTAGCACTGTGAGGCAGAGACGCTTCGTGTTCGTGATGTTGGACGTTCACGGGATCTGCTCGTGTGGATACCTTAGAGACACCGTTCGTGCGGTGTTCGTGATAGACGATTTCAATCAATTCTCATCGCTTCAAGAGGTAAATTTTCTAACCATGAATCATGACCATTCGCAAGGATCCTTTGATGGGAATTTTTTTCCGCTGCGTTATTTTATTTTATACGCAAATTCCCAACAGTTATTTAATGAGATTATGAGGTCTAAGAAAATATCGGATGAGTGGAGGAAAAGCACTTCAATTCCTATTTATAAGAACAAGAGAGATATACAAAATTGCACAAATTATAAGGGGATTAAGCTCATTAGACATACTATGAAGCTATGGGAGATGGTAATTGAGCGAAGATTAAGACAATAGACCCACATTAGTGAAAATCAATTTGGTTTTATGGGAGGTCAATGGAAGCAATATACTTGTTAATTGTTATGACAATTGATGGAGCAATATCGGAGGACTAAAAAAGACTTGCATATGGTTTTCATTGATTTGGAAAAAGTGAAAGATAAGGTGCCAAAATGTCAAAGGACCTAACAGAGTTGCGAGAATACAAATAGAAAATCACTCTGAACAAAGGCAAATTGAGAAGTACTGAGCTTACTAGATAATGAATTGTGCCGATCCATGTGAGCCTCATCCTCCCACACTCTCCAACTGTGAATCTGGTTTAAACTATTAGAGTTATTATGTCGATGACAATCCGAATGATAACACCTAAATGTTTTACCCAGTACATCAATATATAGCCACCAAATTAAATAAAACCTAGAAATATCTCAACGATATTGTATCATACTGAATAACACATTGGACAATCATTGACATTAACAATCAAAAATAAGTACACAATTTTTTTGAGTTTAATTTTAAAGACCTGGATTCGCTCCTGCCACCAGAGTTTTTTTTCCCACTACCGGACCCGGTAACCATTCATCTGTACAAATCACAGCCGTCGATCTTGGCTGGAGCGACACTGGACGGGGGACTGGCAGGAGCGAATCCGCTTTCTAATTTTAATGCACTGCTTTTTTAAACCATCCACCAATCATAAGTTATTACATTTACGACTTTTAAGGTAGCTATTGTGAGAGTGCAACATTTTTAATGACATGGGAATGCATAATCAGACGAATAGTCTAAAGTTTTTACACTAACAGTTCATTCAAATTAAATCCATTTTTTAATAAAATTTATGCACAACAACTCATTTCCATATATTAATTTTCATAGGCACAATCTCCATACTAACACTTTGAATAATATTCTCTATACTTTTTTTGGTATTGCATAAAAAGTTTAAATGCATAACCTGGTCTATATACTTTTTCCAGTCACGCCATCTCAAGATACATTTCTCCCTAATTTTGATCGGCTTAACCATTTTTCATGATGATGCTTCATTGGACATGACCGATACTCCTTACATGGTTAAGTATCAAAATGGTAGTTTGACTGTTGAACCATTCCTCGAAAGGAAAAGTTTTATAAGTTCCATAATATTGGTGGAGCACTCTATCAATAACCTTGTGCTGTTGTGCATGCTAAAAAATGTTCAACAGTAAATAAGCAGTAGAGAAAGGAATTGAACCTTGTGTATATGTTAGCATATACAATCTTGTCATAGACAATTGTTTTGTGGCGATTAATTTTTTTGGTTTTGCATGTTATGGTAATTTAATCAATATTCAATCTCTTCAACTTAATACTATCATTTGTTAGGTAAAGTAGTTCACTAAAAGCTTGCTACGATCTATAAGTAAATGAGATAGGCATATTGCAGTGGCCTTCACTTACAGCAGAAAGACAATAAACAAGGCCAAGTGAAAACTGAAGAGAGATCTCTTTCTTTCACTCAAACCAAAGCCGCGTTATAAAAAAACTAATTTAAAAAAGTATATGTAATTTTAAAACAAGGCCAAATTTGTCATTTTATATAACATAAATAAACTGAAAAAATAAAAAACAAACAAAAATAAAAAAAATTAATTTAAAAATAATAAAATATGAAATATAAAGTAAAAATAAAATATTAATATACAATTATAGAATTAATTTGACTTAATAAAAATATTAAAAAAAATTATTTTATCACAAGACTAATTTTATTATTTTATATTATTTTAAAAAACTGAGAAATAGAAAAAATATTCTTATAATTAATTATATATTTAAATTAAAAATAAAAAATGAATATTTAAATTTTTATAAAAAAAATAAATTAAACAATATTTTAAAAATTTAAAAAAATTATATGTAATTTTAAAACAAGGGTAATTTTGTTATTTTATATAATTTTAATAATTTAAAATATAAAAAACTAAAATCTAATAAAATAGGAAAATATTTACAATAAAAACGAAAATTTTAAAATTCATATTCAAATTATAAGGTTATCTAGTTAGTTATCTGGTGGACATCAAACGTCGGATAGGAGAACAACTTATTATGCTTATATCATATCCTACTCCTATTCTGCTATCTTATTCTATCAGCCCCTATCTTATCATGACCACCAAACGAGCCCTAAAGGGACTATAAATTTTGAAGTGCACAAATCCAAACAGCCTTAAGCATTTTCTATAAAATTGCAACTCTCAAGCATAATCTCACAAAAACACCACCTCACTCACCCATTATTCCAAGATTTGGATTAGTTGGCATGTAGGCATAGCAAAAGAGTACGAACCACCCCGATTTTGATGGGGGAAAACCCATTTTGACGGACCCGACTCCGAAACCACCCCGCCATTTGAAAATTACAAAACTATCCTTAATTATAAAGTTATATATGGTTTATATCTCCTGATTCTTGATTTTTTTTTTTTGGAAAGGATAAAAGTTTCTAAAAATACATATTGCATAGCAAGGGCATGGGGCGAGGCGGGAAATCCAACCCTCGATAGGGGCATGGATGAGTGTGAATTCTCCACCCCAACGAGGATTAGAGACGGGGATGGGGTCGATGATTTTGTAGCAAGTCGGGGGAAGGGAATACAAAACCCGCCCCGCCCCCTTGGCAAGCCTATTGGCATGCTCATAGATTTCAACATGGTATTAGAGCCCACATGGACTTATGGCCTAAAAGGCTCCAAACTTGAAATACAAGCCCTGGACTCAAAACTAAATGGAAGTCACAACTAAAGACTAAAAGGCACTATAGGCAACATCAAGTAGAGTTGAGACAATTAAAGGGTAAAACTTTTGGACAAAGTTGTAACTCTTAGACACAATCTCACTTGAAGACCAGCTCGCTCACTCCAGTCACTCCACATTGTAAGATTTGGACGGGGGCTGGTCCCCTCATAAATTTCAACAGTGATCAAGTTACCAAACTACGAATTTTGATTTTACTAGCTGCGATTCGAGAGCTTTCAATACATACACTTACATGCTAAATGAAGCCACTAACATGTGTAAAGTAAATGGGTCAATATTTTCTACATTAAGATCTAGTGAAGGACTTGATCATACGATTAAAGCCAATGCAACTCAAGTTCTAGAGAAGAGCAGGAAAACATTGTTAAAAATGAAATCTTGTGACGATGGTGGAGTAATTTATTAGAGAAGGAAAAAAGGTGCATTTTTGACATATTATTATTAATTGCACATTAAACTTCAACCATTGAAAATTATCTTAATTCCACCCACCAGGGACATGTGCTTATTATATATACAGTCTGCAATAAAATGTCTTCAGCAGTATAAAACAAGATACCAAAGGGCACCACAGAAAAGAATGAGAGTGAATCTATTTAGAGACCCCCGGTCAATCTGCATCTTCATTCCACGATTGCCAAGACCATGAGAATCAGCAGCATCCACATTTGCATCTGAGTCCATATTCTCATCCGTGAAGAACATATTTGGGGTCATATCTGCATAAACATCACGAAAGTGAGGGAAGTAATTAGGCTGATGCTGAAATGGCTGTGATGATAGTGACTGATGGAGTTGTTAACTTGGATGATCAGAATCTGATGCATTTGCAGAAGTGAACATAGCATTCATGTTGTATGGAGGTGGGGGCCTAGGAGGTATTCCCAGACCCATATGGAGTGTCTTGGCTTCAGATTCTGAGTTAGAAATTATGTGGCCATAAAGAGGGACCAATGAAGTAACAGAGATGTCACCTTTACAAACTGGGCAAGTCTCCTGCTGGTTCTCAGTGTGAAGCCACATGTAAATGCATGACCAGCAGTAGATGTGACCACAAAGAGTGGTCACTGGCTCATCAGCTGATTGCAAGCAAATATTGCAATCAAAGCCACCATTGCCACTCCTAGAGATTGTTCTCTCCATATCAGATCCTATAATGTCTTCTTCCATGGCCACATACCCTGTTACACAGATTTAAAAGATTGTTTATTCATGTATTCTTCAATGAATAGACACTCACACACAAAAATAAAAGCAATAAATTTTCCTCAATACTATCTTGATAAGGAGGATACAAAAATATACCTTCTCAAAAGAAGAAAGAAATGATACAGATGCTATTCAATGCAATGGAGTAGTGTGAATATATAGTTAGTGGAGCAGACTAACTATGTTGGACAATGTTACAAGAAATTAAGAACAAGAGGGACAGTAATGGTGCCACCTCTTAGATTTATTATTAAATATCATGTACATTTAATTTTTTGTAATGTACATAACATTTTAAATTAAGAACACCATTACAGAAGCACTTAACAGTTAACATCCTTACAACTGGTAAAATAAAACTTATATCAAACATCCCTTTGATATCAGTAATAAGATTTCTTAACTATTAAATCAATAAATTTTTTTGCATAACATGATAATATATTGATATTAATATTATTTATTTGACAAAATTAGTTTTTTTTTCCTCTAACTTATTTGTTTTGTTCAGATTGTCCTCTAACTTTTATTTGTATCAAGTTAGTCATTAATTTAACACCGTGGAAAACTACGTCAAAAGCAAATAAAATTTATTTTCTCACTCTTCTTCCTTTCCTTCTTCCTAAATCCTAAATTCCATTAACGGCAACCTAATCACTCTATCAATGTCAACGACTTCCTTCAAATTTGGATCAAAGTGTGGTGACGTGTGGTTCTGGGTTGACAGCATTCGGTGAGGCGGCTGGTGGTGGTCAATCACCAAAAAAGATGGTAGAAGTTGCTAAAGAAAATGATGGATGGAAGAGATAGAATAATTTTTTATTGAATTTTAATAGATTTTTTTATAATGTTATAACATTTCTGAGAGTTATTAGGCAAATGTTAACATTTATAAAGTTAATGGACTAACTTGACACAAGTAAAAAAATTACAAGATTAACTTGAACAGACCAATTAAGTTAGAAGGAGAAAATACTAATTTAACATATTTATTTTGAAATATATATTACAAAATGTACCTTAATTTTAGTTTATTTTCTTCTTCTTTTTCCTTTAATTCTATGGTTTAGCCATGCATGTTCAAACTTACATATTATGTTAGTATATCGGTTTGACCCAATTCTGTCTTGGACATTATCAGCTTATGACTAAGGTTAGGTTCATGTCCAAATAAAAGACCCTATCAAAATATCGAGTCGGATTCGGGTCCTCCTCCAAATCCGTCTCATGAACACCCCTAAATTTGATTGGACTAACTGAAGGACCAATTCTAGATTTTCCAAACCAATCGACCATTCTGATTCAATTGTGAAAATAGTAAAGGACCGATTCTTGATTTCCTAATCCGATCGGCCAATCTGATTCTATTCTAAAAATTGTGAACTAGAATGTAACTATTGAATCGACTTCTAGGTTAGTCGACTTAGTCCAATTCTTATAATTAAGAGTAATGATTAATAGTGCAAAAACGAATCATACCATGATTCTCCATGATTTTTATCGGATATTTACCTTATTCGTGATTTCCGTCACCTTTTCGATGATTTTCATTTTTCTTCTTTACATCTTGATATCCATTGTTTCGCACCACATTGTACGGAAAAAATGCATACTAAATAATACTAATGTCCTTATAATAACACGATTATCTCTTATCACTAACTACACAAACAATCAATTGTTTTAAACTAAAACTCTTAGAGCAAGAGATAGATGGAGAAAAATTAAGCATATTTCATATAACAATCAAGTTTCTTACAAGCACAATCAAATTCATATGTTAGAGGCATCAAAAGGAGAAGAAAGAAGAACATGGAGATGAAGGGATCGAAAAGCTTCAAAGTTCAAAATATTCTGCTTTGATCCTCTACTTCTCTATTGCATGGGCCCTTTAGTAGTGAAGTCCACCCCCTTCTTACAAAACAAGCAAATGAGCGGATGTACTTGTAGATTGGGAAGGGTCAGGCCCACTAAATTTTTTTATTAAAAAAATTAAATTACTATTTTTTTTAATTCTAAAATTACTAGTAGATAGGCTTGAAATTATTTCTGATCGAGTCTATCCTCTTGTGTATAGAGTGATAATTATTATTCTCACACTTCCTGTTTTTACAACTATTACAAAATGTTCTTTTTAGCTATGGATATAGTCAAAATTATACTTTGCAACAAGATGCTAGATGAATTTTTGATTGACTGTCGGCTAGCATACATTTAAAAGAAAATTGCTAAAAAGTTTAGTGTATATATAGATGATTTCCATGACATGCAAGGTGTCTTGTGTTTTGATAGATTATTAATGTAATTAACATTTTGGAACATATAATTATGAATATTTTGTATGAAATTTAATGTCTATATATTTGTTGGATGAACTTTAATTTTTGTAGTCAATTCCCCTCCACCAATCATCTAAGTCTGGCTTCGTCCCCGGACGCCCACAACATTTCTACTATAAATTTATAATTTTGAAATCATTAAGGGTCTGTTTGTTTTGTTTCTAGTTTCCTGTTTTCATTTCCTGTTTTTAGAAATAATTACAAAACTGTCACCTTGTTTTCATTATGTTTCATGTTCTCATATATTTGTACAGGAAACACTGAAAACAACTTTTTTCTGCTGTTTCTTGTACAAATTTCTGAAAACAAGAAACAAAATGAAAACAAGGTGGCAGTTTTGCAATTAATTCTGAAAACAGGAAACTAGAAACAAAACAAACAGGCCCTAATATGCTTTCATTTGCTTCTTTTCTTTTTTAAAATATTTGAGAGTAAAATATAGGGGAAAATTTTTTAAATTAATTCAATAAATTTTATTACACCAACATTTTCATTGAATCCAACAAAAGGAAACTTCCAAACCACTTTATGTTTGTCATAGAAAATAAAATTTTAAAAAAAAAATTGTTACTAACTTGTACAACACATGCGATTCTTTTCTTTTTTTAAAAAAAATTAATATATATTTAATTATTATTTATTAATGTAATGTTTTAAATTTAATACATGTGTAAGTTACAATTTAAGAGGTTGATTTTAATATATTATTAGTGTAAATTTTTTGTCAACTAATCATAAATCATACATTTAACTTTTAAGGTAGTTATGATAAGGGTCAAATATTTTCAATGATTTGGTAATTTATGATTGGTTGGCAATATAAAAAAATAAATAAGGCATCACTTACCTTAGGCCCCACATTCAATTAGCTATTGACCCATTATAATTTTATATATTATATAAAGACCCAAAAATCTAACATGTAACAAATACATCAAAACATGACAAAGGCCCAACAATAACAACATGTATGTGAATGGGATTTAATTAAGAAAAATGTTAGCAGCACACTATCTAACACACTCTTTCCAACACATTCCCTCCTATTGGTTGAAATTCATGTGGGTCCTATAAAATTAAAGTGAGACCCAGATGAATTAATGGGACCCATTTCCAAAATAGTGAGACCCACATGAATTTCAATCAAACGAGGGAGTGTATTGAAAAAAAGTGTGTTAGAAAGTATGTTGGTAGCACTCCTCTTTTATTAAAGCATTAAATGGATGGTCTTAATATTTATAAGTGTGTAGGAGTGAAATCTCGGGAAAGTAAAAATTGATTGCAATTGGAACTATTTGTTCCTTTCGTCTAAGAAGATTAAGCGTCGATACCGTTGGAGAAAAATCAGTTGTGCATGTGATTTTGTTAATGACAAACAATGAATTGAAATTAATAAAGTAATGGTTTTTTCCATATGTAGAATAAAATTTTTAAAAAAATCTCTAATAGATCTACCTTAGACCCCAAAATGTCTGGACACGGCTCTGAACTATGATCCTCAAGTCGGATAGGACTATAAGAACGACAAAGCTCTCCTTCAAGAGTTAGATTATGTACAAAAATTGCATATGTTAATTTTTGTATAGGATAAATAACTAAGTAGTGTTATATTATTTTATTTTTTTTGGTTTCCCAGGGTATCCTCCGCGCGTAACTGTGGAGACTAATCCCTCGAGCCTGGTAGGACCACAAGGGCGGCAAAGCTCTCCCTTAAGAGTTTTAACACTGCTGCATTCTCAGGACCAAGATTCGAACTTGAGACCTCTGGTCAAACTGGAAGAGACCCGTGTCATCTCATCCAAACGCTCTTGGGCGTAGTGTTATTTTTGGATCTTTTACCATATTGGGATTTGCCAATTTGGGAATAATAAAAGTCTAGTCCCCCGAACTTAATTTGATTTGTTGGAGATGAACTTAAATGGGAGTAATGGAAAGGTTGGAGAACCTTACACTATTAAAATTTGTTAATTTGGAAGCAACCAAAGTTTTGAGCAGGATTATGAATGCCTAGATAATAATCAAAGAATAGAAATATATATACAAGAGATGATAACATAAGTTATTAAGTTAACCAATATTATTCCAAATGCATTGAACCGGATTTTGGCTCACTTGATCGACCTTTTTGTCACAGTCCAATTTCAAGGATTGTGATGGATTGAGGATCAAATACTTCTAATTTTCAAGGTCTCACTAGTAAACGCAAAACTAAATACTATCCATAACAAATCCCACAAGAATAACCATATAAATCATATAAATATCTTAAGTAAAACCCTCATAATGATGGCAGACTTCCTATTATTCAGCATAACATGATAATAAAGCTATATTAAATTGAACATAAATGAACATATGTGACTTTATCAATAATTAAATTATAGACAATATATATGCAGATCACCATGCAAGATGAATGGACCTAACTCTATAATTGCAAAATCGGGTATCAAGTCTTTAAGCCTCTTGTATCAATTTAAAAGTGAAACGAGTCTCTACGGTGGAGGTATAGAAAAGGCAAATGTTTTTTGAAGACAAAAATAGGGACATTATACGGTGTCCATGTGTTTTTTATGTATTATTGGAATGCATGGATATAAGAAGATAAGAAGTTAGTGAGAGATAAAGATAAATATATACGGTATCATATATGGTGTCTAAATTTTGTGTTTAAATAACATAACTGTATACAGTGGTAGACGCAGGTAGTGATGAGGGTGTGCACATGCACCCCTCATCTTTTAAAAATAAATATGACTGCCTTAAATATTTTATTTTGCCCCTCATTATTGATCTATTTGCACCCATGTCACTCTACCTTCTTTTTTTATTTCTTCATCTCACGTTCAGACAATTATGAAGTATGCAATTTATTTTATTAGATATATTTAAATTTTAAGATTTTAACATTTATATCTTTATCTTCTCATGTATGATAATAATTAGACTTAATTGTATTTTTGGTCCTCCTATAAATGGCCATGTGCGATTTTGATCCTGCAGTTTTCTTTAGCAAATTCAGTCCCCTTTTTTTTCATTGTTGCAAATTCGGTCATTATGTCCAATGTCCGTCAATTTTCCAATGATCAATAAAGAGTAACCAGTGCTTTAAGAGCATAAAACCTCTTGTTGAGCTTCTGTGGTGAATGACCCTTTGATGGAATATAAAAAGAAAAATCCAGAAAGGAGGCAAAAAACTGGAAATGTCATGGAGGAAAATAAATCATGTAGAAATGGAAAGGCACAGGAGGAAAAAGCTCAATCAGAGGTTCTATGTGCTTAAACAATGGTTCTTCTCTATGGTCATTGAAAAAATTGAAGGATATTGGACGAAATGTCCAAATACAACATTGAAAAAAATAGTGAGACCAAATATACTCAAAAGAAACTATAAGGATCAAAATCATTCTTTATTTCTTTCAAGAAAAATGGATCAAAATCGTACGTGACCAACAATAGGAGGATAAAAGTACAATTAAGCCTTATAATTATAATTCATTTTTTTTTGGAAATAGAACCCCCCCAATGGATCTGCATAGAAAAAATGTCTGACCAGAGTTTGAAAATTATAAATCATAAAAAACTGAATTTTACAACTTATAATAGATAGATATGATGACATTCAAGTAATCAAGTGTCACTTACAAGTATACTTTGTATGCAAGTCATGACAGACAACCAAGGAAAGGGGAACCAACCCTCTTCTAATTATTATTTTTTTATGTAAAAACTTTAGCATTAAAAAGCATTAAATTATCAAATGTTATTGAAAAGCACTGATATTGTAGGTAGTCTTTCATGATATTTGTTATGCATACTAAAAATTAGGGGTGTTCGCGGATTGGATTGGATCGGTTTTGAGCTAAAAAGTCATCCGATCCAATGACGAAAACATCGTGCGGTTTGGATTGGATCGTTTGCTTCCTTAAAAAAATTCGATTCGATCCAATCCAATCAAATACGGTTTGGATTGGATTGGATAATTCGGTTTTTGTCATATTTTATTTTATTTTTTCTAATGTCAAAAGTCCTTTCTACTTATTTAATAGTGGTAAAAGATAATCTTTGTTTTAACTTTTAATTTGGGAGTTTGAGAAGAAAAAAATTATTGATATTTTTAACACGTTCTTTTATATTAATTCTCTATATCTACTCCCACTTATCCTATTTTTTTCCTTGAATCGGCTACAAATAAATTGTAGCTAATTATTTTTCAAATTTACTTAATTGTTTTCTTATTTTTCATGATTACTCAATCAAATATATTTATGTTATGCATCAAAACTTTTAGTAAAATATAACTTCAAGACATTAATATTTATTCTAAATAGTCTTATATATGTCATTCCAACAAAAATATTAAAGAGAATGAGGGACATAAAAGTATGAAGAATAATGTTTAAGTATGAGTAATACTATAATTTCAAAAAGAATGGTATATGTATATAATAGATCGGTTTGGATTGGATTGGATTTTACTATAGGATCCAAAATCCAATCCAATCCAATAAAAAAATTGCGATTTTTTCGGTTTTCGGTTTGTTCGGTTTGGTTTTTGTGGCTTGAATCAGTTTGGATCAATTGATGAACACCCCTACTGAAAATGGTTCCCATGTCTAGGCATAGTGAGGGTCTAAGACATGTTCTAGTTACCACACACTTGTAGGGTCTTGTAACAGTTCCAGTTTGCGTTTATAACGGTGAGTGTAATACTGTAATTTCATAAAGAATGCAATTTGAGTTGTACTACAGTGCACCTTAAGGATGTGGGAGTTCTACAGGCCTTCAAAGTTCAAATATCAATACTCAACATGGCTAACTCTCATTTTGTTTGATGTCTATTCAAGCTTAATTTACACTATTTAAAGAAAAGGTTATATTTACAATATACTTGCTCCATACTCCAAAGTTACAGCATGGCATCAGGCGAAAAATGTCTCCCATTCTACAATTGTCTCACAGAAATTAGTAATGACAAAAGGCATTTTAAGATCCAGAGACCTGATATCTAACCATGTAATTGGATTTTAGTTTTTTTAAGGGAACCAAAAGTAGTCACCTAACTTCCGAAAATCATACAACAAAAGCCACTTCACTTTCTTTCACCTCTCATTATCTTCCACTTGGCATAGAGGAGGATCTTGCAATTGCTTCTGCTCTAGCACTGAATGGTGCTGACGAAGATATTGAAGCCGAGGGTCGAAGGAGGGGTGTGGCGGCCCTACTTGAAGCTTCATTTGCAATAGGCAAAGGGGAAGATGTAATATTTGTTACTTGTTGTAATTCTACTTCAGTGCCAGTGGCAGTTCCAGGGGTATCGATTAATTGATCGTCTTCTTCGATAGACAATACAGTGCTGGTGTCTGTATGAATGGTGGAATCGTCGGTGAACATACCATGTCTTCTCTTTCTCCTAGCTGCCTTCCCCCATCCATGAATCGTCTCCCTTATCCTCTGTGGAATTAATGCAGCCTTATAGTTTGTTCCCATCTGAAATAAACATAGGAAAGCTGTTATTGCATGAGACATGACAGTGAACAAAATGATTCACTAAAACTGTTATCCTTCACTAAAATGATTCATTCAATGCAACTTCATTTCTCAAGCAAACATGTTAGTAGTAGTCATGTCTAAATGAAGCCCGTTAATTAGGTACGCCATTTATATGACTTGACTTCCAAATCTAAAAACATGTCATGTACTCAGACATAAATTCATAATTCTGTTTTACAATCTAAGTCATGGATTACCTGTGTAACAAGTGCATAAAGTGGCAATGTGCTGTAGCTGCAAAGAAACTGTCCAGCAAACCTACAAAGTTGAATAAGGGAAAAGATAAAAGGCACATGGTTGATTTAACTAGAAATTCTTGTGTAGACTAAGCCAATAAATAACTACCACTGACATTTTACATTGAACAATTGCATAAATTTCCGTGCCAAATAGTTGTTTTATATTTAAAATGATGACATGTTAGTTCTTTATAGACTTAGTTTACACAAGACCTCTCTGATTTAACATCATAAATAGAAAAAAATAAGAAAGGCTGTCATGATTTCTGCATACCCCAAGATTAGCCTTAAATACACGAGAAGATGATTTCTAATAAAGCAGGAATTGTATCCGAACTGCCACTGCAGTCAAAAAATATATTTTACTAGTTAGTCGAGTGCGGAATTTAAAAGTTGCACTGTGTGTAAATCTTTCATGCTTTCCTTGTGGTTCATTATCTCATTCAATATGGAGATAATGATTCATTACAAGAAATATATGTTGTATCTTATTTTATTTCAACTCCAAAATACATTATGTTGCTTAAATTTTTCATAAATTTGTTTTTGAACAATACATCTCTTCTACAATTCAAGATATATATTTGTGATTTAATTGTAATGCACCATCAATATAAGTATTTTTTACACTATCAACCAATCATGAATTGTCAATCATTAAAAATGTTTTCCTCTTATAATGACTTCATTAAAAATCACACATGAGATAATTCATGATTGATTGACTGTTACAATAATAGTGTATTAACATTAAACTCTTATCTTTATCACTCCATGGTCTAATTCTACATCTTACAATGGATAAGAAAGTACCCAGAACCAAAAGAATGAAGCCAATTCAAATGCATTCTGCAAAAAAAATTAAAAAATCATGAATCATATTTTTGTAAGAAAATAACAAATTTCAGTAAGAAATAATTGCACAAAATGTAGATAAACCATGGCCAACCTGGAAGAGAATGAAATGGATCAAGATTAGCAATAGTTCAGGCTTATTAAACCAGAAAAGTTCATCACGAGGCTTCAATTTCGTATCTGGGAAAAAACCAGTGATTCCAGCATTCTCCAATGCCAAGGTTGCAATAACATGTTGTAGTTTTGTTCCCACCAAAAGAACAAGCTGTGCATGAGGCCATGAACATGAACACAAAATAAATAACATGACACAGTTAATAGAAAATATTGCCAAATGAGAAATTCATGACAAGGAGAGGTTTAGTCCTTTAGTTCCCACCTATGGAATACCATGGATGAAAAGCTTCAAGTAAATTAAATACTTAATTATTTATATGAAAATTTAATTTTGAATACTTACTAATAGGTTTTATGGTTAATGAAGCAAACATAATGAATGTATTGTAAAATGTCTTCAATAATTTATTTTGCGTATAAAAAATATTCCATTTCAGTAAATAAGGCCATTTCTATGCAGGTTTATATTCAAATTCGAAAGAAAAACCTGCCAACTACCAGGTACATACCCAACCACATGCCATTCATAACATCTAAATGGCTCAGGAACAAAAGAAGTTCATGTTATCCACCACACAAGCATTTGGCCAAATAGGATAAGCAAACAGAAAGGAAGGAAATAACCAAGATAACTTACAGATATAGGAATGATAGCTATCCAGAAATAGAGATTAGATCCTGTGATAGACCCCAAAAAACTAATTGTAAGCTTCAAGAGTATGCAAAACCAAATATAATTTGGCCACCATGTTCCAAGTAATCTTACAGAGAAAAGAAAGTGAAGTGGAAGGTTTTGCCGAAAGAAAGATACTCAACAGGGAGATTATTTTGGGGAGAGAGCGAGTGCATTGTTAAAATCAACAATAAAGATAATAAACTACTTTTCACCTTGGTCTTCTGAAAATAAGCTATACCTTTGATGTTGAAAAGCATGAAAGCCACAACAAATCCCCAGAGTGGGCCACTGCAAAAGATTTTACAGACAGAATCAACTTCCAACTTCTTCATGAGAATCAATTTGTGAAAGATGAATGCAGTAACAATATAATTGGTGATTTTTGCTATGAGGAATAGAAAAGTTGAACTACCTCTTAAAACACTAAATGTAAATGAATTGATGATTTTTGTTCAATTTATTAGAACACAGTCACCTCGGAAATTAAGATCATGCACAATACTTAGAAGTGCACAAGAAATATTATTATACAAAATGAACATAAATTGACTTCCAAACTCATGAAGCTGTAATAAAAATGACTTCTGAATCTCAACTAACCTCACACCAACTATCCTTTGGAATTCCTCTTCCATCGATCGAACCATGTAGCTATGAAAATCATATTTTTTTGTGAGGTTGTGATTCTGTCATGAATTAGGAAAACAGACTGAGTAAAGTAGTAAGCATTGACAAAGTGGTGTTGCAAACATACTACATAGTTCCAAGAAACCTGACATACAAATACCATGGTGGATTGTTACAAATGACACATCAACCAAAGTACAAAAACAAAATCAGAAAGAAGAAAATATTAAACAAATGCATGAAGTCTATTCGCTTTAAAAAAGCATATTTCAATTTCCACTAAGAATGTGAGATTTATTTTTTAAGAAAAGACAAGTTTGTAGGTATTAGCTAGCTGACTATATGGTGAGAAAAGAGTTTAAATAAAATATTAGCAATACAAATTAGATAAAAACAGGCAGAATTGCAGATAAACAGTGAGATAATAATCATATTAGGTAGATTTTGAATCAAAACCATTTCGAACTCAGACAAATTCTATTGCATTATTGCATACCATTATGAAGCCTCTGCGAAGTGTAAGGTAGTCAGCACGAACAACAGAATGCCCAAATTGTCGGAAAAAACATGTCTACAATGCAATCAAACTTGAATCAGATAGACATAAAATTATACTCAATAAGTGGTTCACAATGAAATTTGTCAAGTCCTTCTTACAAAGTATGCTTGTTGACACAGATCTGGATGGTTGAAATGATATATAAATTAAGGAGCAGAGAGTATAAGATAACAGTAAAATATTCATCCAAAGAATGTTTGGCCTCAAAAAATGCTGACAGTTATAAGAGGTTCGTACAATTAGCCCCACTGAATTATTATCATTTTGTATTTGGAGAACCACAAAATGAATTCACATATGATTTACCACTTTAAAAATATCATCATTAAAATTTTAATCTTATTTTACTCAACATACTTGTTTCCTCAAGAGATTAACTCAACGATTTAGCCAACTCAATTGACCAATGCAGCACAACAAACCCCTCTGGCATAATTTGTGTGGAAAAGCAAATTGATCAACAGCCAAAATGTAAGAAGTCTAGCCCAGTTAACCATGCAAAGATATTAAACTCTTTTGAGCATATTTTTATTTCAACTATTCTTCATATCTTCTTTCTTTCATCAAATAAATTTAAGAAATTAAAGGCAGGCATGGAACAAACATAAATGAAATGAAAACAAATGGAAATGAGAAAACAAGACGTAAAAATCAGATATGTAATTACCACCGAAATGAGGACACTGTTTGTGGCCAACGGATTTGATGTATGGAACTTGACAAATGTTGATTGCCTTCGCATTGTCAACTCTCTTGTGAGGACTGTTACAAAAGAAATGGTCAATCAAATCCTAAAGATGGTTTCAATATGAACTTCATGAATTTTTTAATAACATGCCCCCTCACACGAGCTCTTTGAGCATAAAGTATTGACAATGCACAAGCCTACATTACCTTGAGCTGAAATTTAATTTGAATATGAAGAATACAGGTGGCAACTAATTGGTCATAGAAGATCTAATACCAAGTCACAGACCAACTCTCATGAAAGCTTAAACTATTAGGTGAAGGTACATCTATATCTAACAATTTCCATCTATCAAAAATCATTAAATGATTCATTTTTGGAAGACTTAAATTTTGGTCATTCAAAATGTCTGTTTATTTAATAGAACATAATTGGACACTAAGCTTCTTTTAAATGAGAAAACTGGACAGAAGCTCAAATGCAACACCAAAAGTAAAGAAATGGTCTTAACTCTTAAGTTCAAGGAACCAAAATATGTACTCCTTTATGGCATTATGTGTAAAATCCTTGCTGTTAAGAAAGCAGTTGAAGTGCATGGTGTAAAAGAATCATTGAAGAGGATCGATAATGGCAAAGCAGTTGGATCGGATAATATGCTTATTGAGGTATGGAAGGGTCTAGGAGAGAAAGGCATTAGTTGGCCCACAAAGTTATTTAATGAGATTATGAGGTCTAAGAAAATACCGGATGAGTGGAGGAAAAGCACTTCAATTCCTATTTATAAGAACAAGAGAGATATACAAAATTGTGCAAATTATAGGGGGATTAAACTCATTAGCCATACTATGAAGCTATGGGAGATGGTAATTGAGCGGAGATTAAGACAATAGACCCACATTAGTGAAAATCAATTTGGTTTTATGGGAGGTCAATGGAAGCAATATACTTGTTAATTGTTAAGACAATTGATGGAGGAATACCGGAGGAATAAAAAAGACTTACATATGGTTTTCATTGATTTGGAAAAAGTGATAAGGTGCCAAAATGTCAAAGGACCTAACAGGATTGCAGAATACAAATAGAAAATCACTCTAAACAAAGGCAAATTGAGAAGTATTGAGCTTACTAGATAATGAATTGTGCCGATCCATGTGAGCCTCATCCTCCCACACTCTCCAACTGTGAATCTGGTTTAAACTATTAGAGTTATTATGTCAGACAGAAATCCAGAATGATAACACCTAAATGTTTTACCCAGTACATCAATATATAGCCACAAAATCAAATAAAACCTAGAAATATCTCAACGATATTGTATCATACTGAATAACACATTGGACAATCATTGACATTAACAATCAAATATAAGTACACAATTTTTTTGAGTTTAATTTTAAGGACCCGGATTCGCTCCTGCCGTAGGAGGGTCCAACGTTTTTTTTCCCACTACCAGGCCCGGTAACACCTACCGAGCCCGGTAACCATTCATCTGCACAAATCACAGCCGTCGATCTTGGCTGGAGCGGCGCTGGACAGGGGACTGGCAGGAGCGAATCCGCTTTCTAATTTTAATGCACTATTTTTTTAAACCATCCACCAGTCAGAAGTTATCACATTTACGACTTTTAAGGTAGCTATTGTGAGAGTGCAACATTTTTAATGACATGGGAATGCATAATCAGACGAATAGTCTAAAGTTTTTACACTAACAGTGTATTCAAATTAAATCAATTTTTTCATAAAATTTATGCACAACAACTCATTTCCATATATTAATTTTCATAGGCACAATCTCCATACTAACACTTTGAATAATATTCTCTATACTTTTTTTGGTATTGCATAAAAAGTTTAAATGCATAACCTGGTCTATATACTATTTCCAGTCACGCCATCTCAAGATACATTTCTCCCTAATTTTGATCGGCTTAACCATTTTTCATGATGATGCTTCATTGGACATGACTGATACTCCTTACATGGTTAAGTATCAAAATGGTCGTTTGACTGTTGAACCATTCCTCGAAAGGAAAAGTTTTATAAGTTTCATAGTATTGGTGGAGCACTCTATCAATAACCTTGTGCTGTTGTGCATGCTAAAAAATGTTCAACAGTAACTAAGCAGTAGAGAAAGGAATTGAACCTTGTGTATATGTTAGCATATACAATCTTGTCATAGACAATTGTTTTGTGGCAATTAATTTTTTTCGTTTTGTTATGGTAATTTAATCAATATTCAATCTCTTCAACTTAATACTATCATTTGTTAAGCAAAGTAGTTCACCAAAAGCTTGCTAAGATCTTTAAGTAAATGAGATAGGCATATGGCAGTCCTTCACTTACAGCAGAAAGACAATAAACATGCCACAAACTACTCTATATCATTGCTCCAATAATGTTTAAGCATAGAAGAGAACAAGAAAACTCAACATGGCAAACCCATGCAAGTTGACACAGAACATTAATATTTGGCTCATTTTTCGCAGAAATGATAAATGTGTGGCAGCAGGTCTCATCTACATATAAAAAAGACAATATCTCACCTTTACAATTGCTAACAACATTGTTAGGCAACTGTAAGATATATGTGTTACGGCCATGACAAAAATGAATCGGTGCAACTGCTCTAGACCTTCATATGAAACAAATGGTTCATAACCCTGAGCAACAAAACAAATTACAAATTAACCTACATTAATTTAGATCAGTGAAAGCTAATGATAATCAAACTTAAAACATGTAAGGAATATTGCTCATACTTCTTTGCAGGAACTTCTATTTATGCCATTCAACATCCTCCTAAGTAAGTGTGGGTAAGCAGAAGACATCAATAATTTACGTTCATGGGAGCCATTCTCTTCGATATCTTCATCAATCTCAGATCTAGTGCATGGAGCAAAAGCACTATTGTAGAACTTAGACGGAATACAAATATTGGCTATCATGCTTGAGGTAGCTGTTAATAGGAGTGATATAAATCCAAGCAACATCAACTCTGATGATAGAATTATAAAACAATGAGAGTTGATCAGCAAAAACGAGAGACAAGTAATATAAAATTAGTATAATGCAGAAAAGTGAGTAAGGACTAACAGTATAATTCATTCATCTTTACATTTGAAAGGATTTACAGTAGAAAGTAATGTACAGTACCTTCTTTCATCTTCTCCAAAGCTGCAAACAACGGTTTTCGATTAGTTTTCCTCAGCCACTGCAGCCACAGAAAAAATATAACACATCAGATTTCATACCAAGGCTAACCATAAAAAAACGGCTTATTCAACAACACCGAAAAGGATGGTTTAGACACTTGTAAGACAAATATATGACTAATATAAATATATACATGCGGGTCCAATTGTATTTCGAAGAGAGAGAGCTTACTTACATGCCAATTGATGCAGATCCAGACAAATTAGTTATTATAGACATACATTAAATCCATAAATGGAGTTTCTTACAACATTTAAATAGTTGTTGGGCAAAATGTGTGTTTTTTGGTTTTGTTTTCTCTTTTCATTGTTTTCCCTCTGCCCTTCATCCACTCAATTTCACAAACAAGAATGATATCAGCTCTCAAGTCAGCCTTATAAGTACTAGCAATACTCACATTGCTTAAACGGTGAATGGAGCGCTCCACAAGCAAAGAGACAGCAACAAAGATGGTCAACACAGTGGCAACAGACCATGTTGGAGTCAAGGCAAGTGACCTTGTTTCTTGTACATTTTCAGCCATTCTGGAGTAACCAAATCAAGGACCAAACCTTGAACAAGACCATTCCTTAAAAAAATTTCATGCCAACTTCTTCATAGGACTTGGTCTCTTAGAAGATCAACTTGAAAATTATACAGACAGAACTTGTAGTACTTGCAGTGCAGTGCCTAATCAACCTATAACTTACCAGGATGAAACCGAATCCTATAAATGGAAATCCTAATGGTATCTTTCACCAACAAAAATTAGCAATTTGCTATCCTGATTCCTTGTTTACACACAAAGATAGGGGAATAGGGCCCAAAAGAGAGCTCCAATTATTTCCAATCTCTTTACCAGATTCCCTCTACAATACAAATGTTCCATTGACTCCCATGTTTGAGCATAAGACACAGATCAATAGCACATACCAACAGAGAGAACTTAGGCAAAGCCTCCAAATGAACCTTGTGGCTTCACTGCTTATCAAATCTTCCAGAAGAATAAAAACAGAAACACCCCCCACAACTTTTCCAATAGAAAAGATGGGGGGAAGGAAAATGGCTTGGCTTATTTTCTCTTACTTTTTTCCAAAGGAAAAAAAATTAAAAAAAAAGGATCTTTTCTATGCTTGCAGAAAGCTACTGTAGACTATTTAAACCAAACCCATTTTCAAATCAAGCTCACATTTCCTCAGAAAAGTTACTAACTTTGAAAAGAAGCTCATTTCAACAGTGCCAAGCAGATTCAGACATATTCTCAGACGAGAGAGGAAAGGTCTCAGCTTTTCTCCCAATATGTCCCACACTGCAAAAGTACCAACCAACCAACCACCTTAACTAAAACACTATCAGGAATCTAGGCAGAGTGAAAACTGAAGAGAGAGATCTTTCTTTCTCTTTGTGCCTGTATCAGTCACAAGTCACAACACACAAGTTTCAGAGGCTGGACCAAACCAAACCACCACAACAGAAAGCTAATGCATTGAATGAGTTCACCAAAACTACATTTAAGATTCCAAAGTCCTTCTAATAATAAAGAATATATTTTTTTAAAAAAAATTTATATGTAAAGGAAGTGTTTGCTAACA
This sequence comes from Sophora flavescens, assembly GCA_030762895.1. NCBI lineage: Eukaryota > Viridiplantae > Streptophyta > Magnoliopsida > Fabales > Fabaceae > Sophora > Sophora flavescens. The sequence continues at coordinate 104,246,041 of CM061070.1, forward strand.
TTGGTATTCCCATGTAAACTGCAAGGGCAAAGCGTCTTTTCTCCTGCTGCATTGCCAATGCACACACTATTCACTATTTCCTCACTGGGACACAGTTGGGTGCCAACTAGCAGTATCAGTATTTCAAGTATGACTTTGATACATTTTTAATATAAAATTTTCTATATCATTATTTAAATAATTATATATTACTGTATAATCAACCTTACTTTATTCAAGTAATGGTTCATGGATCCAATCATGTAGTTACTTTTGTAATCGTGCTTGCATTATTAAAAATATTTTAGTTTTATACTTAAAAATATTAAAAATGTATCGAGATTAAACTCATGATTTATTCACTTAATTAATAACTACTAATAAAATATTGATAAAAAATTGTTGATTATATGTAATATTTTCCGATATAAATACTGAGATGACATTACACATGAAAAAAACTGTTTAGAATTTAGATGTTCACAGTTGGTTATTGATGTCAATTCATTCCACTCCTTTGTGATTTTAAGTATTAGGTTTCTTCCAAATCTCAGTCACATATGCAAATATGCCGGTACCCCATATGACATGAGACATGTCACATGAAACTTTTAATATTATTCTTACATATATTATTTATATGTGGATTTTAATAATAATATTTAGGTTGGACGTGTGACTTTACTTACAAGTACTTATGATAAGATCTAAATTTGTAAATATAAAAACTCAGATTGTTAATATCAACGCACCTGAAAGCTGAAGCTGAGGTGCAACGCAAATTTCAAGCCAAGTTGCATACCAAACATTGTTGAATTTTGCATGTGGTAGGTGCCATTATATTATACATTCAAAATCACGTATAACAGCACCAATAATGCCCCAAACATTAATTATCCACAATCTCCGCTGCATCTGTATTGTATTTGATTGGCATTGTGGGTTTTGATCTTAATGCATTGATTGTCAAATGCCATGAACCAAAGAGACTAATAAACCCCTCTTCTGATCTTCTACTCTAACCATACCTCCTAAAATTACTCCCACACTAACCATTAACCAAGCCGAATAAACTCGGATTTGACACTTACGTTTCTATCCTTATCATGTGAATTGAATTCAGAAAAGGAGGGGGTTTAAACATAAATGCAAAAAAAAAGGGTAAAAAAAATTAAACAGTTTATTAATTATTCTTTATTTCTAACATAAATGCTTTAACAATACCAAGCATCGGACTAAAAACAAGAAAGAGAAAATAAAAGTACTAAAGATGAAAAAAATAAGGATACATGAGGACCCATGAAAAAAAAAAACAAGTAGCTGAAAGTTAAAAAATTGTCTAGTTAACTGAAAATTTGTAATTGAAGAATGAAATTTGATAAGCAAACTGATTAAATTAAAAATGTTTGATAAAATTAGTTAATCAATATTTAGCATTAAGATTGAAAATGACAATATTAATTAGAAACTGATAAAATGATTTTTTTTGGAAAGAAGTAAAATCGAAACAAAATTCTGCAACCCCTAGTTTAAAGTTATATATTACCTTTATTAGCTTATCTAATAAGAGCTTTTTGAAAGCTCCAAACAGTTTTTTAGTAGTTTTTTTTTTTTTTACTCTAATGAGGTAATTCACTATCTTATAGACTATTTTATTGCCTTCTAAACACACTCTTACTTCCATATGTTACTAGCAAATGTCAGTGTTATTAGATCATCAATTATTCAATTTTGGGTAAAATTTTACATCAGGCCAGTTTTCGACCATAAAGAACATGGGACATAAGTAGTCTTAGGTGCATCATTTAGCAAGCAGGGACAGGTATTTATTTGGGACAAAGGCATCAAATTATTTAGCTCGAGGCTTTATGAGATGAGAAATCCTTGTGACAACTTGTAGGATTCTCCAATGCACTTAAACGTATGTGGTGCATGGTTGCACTATTTGAATCCAACCACAGATTCAATAAAATAAATAAATTAATGAAGAGGTTTCAACTTGTGTTGACAACAACTCGCATATGAATAAATTTTATTCAAAATAGATTTGAATTTTCTCGATTTTTTTTCCCTCTCATGTTAGAAAGAGAACACAAAATCAAATTGTGTAGCCACTAAAACTTGCCTTTACGTCTTTCTTTCTTATGAGATAAATTCAGTGCATACAGCTTAGTAATAAAAGCACTCTCCCGTAACAGGATGGCAAAATAATAATATTAAATGAGAAAAATTGCAATTACATAAAACAATGTCCACCATAGCGCAACCCATATCACTAAAACTAAAGCTCAATAAATAAAACAAATCAAAATTCTGCATGTTATTATTTCCAAAACAGTATATTCCCTTTATTTCGTCTGCCTCCAAAGTTCAACTGATGACCTTCACTCAAAGCTTCATTTACATGACCAACCAGAATTCCTGATAGCAAAATTGATGCATTTGACGTACATAGTTGTCAGGCAGATGAAGTCCCTGCAGGTGGCCACGAGCAGAAAAAAAAAAGGTGAAAGAAAAGGTGACACGTTCTCTTCAAGGCTCTTAAGGAATGGAAATAAAACTAACTTATAATTGAAGTATAACTCCACAATGACTATGCCTGCAACCAAAACTTATGAATCACTTGTTGGTACCAGCTCAGCTGAAAGAAGCTGACCTGATGGAACCTTGGTGGCTGGATCCTGCTCAGACGAGTCACTATCGGGGTCACTATCTCCATATGTATTATCCCCCGTGTTTGGAAGTTGATCAGTAGTTTCTCCCTTCAACTCATTCTTGCTATAAAAATCCCTTTGAACAGGTAAACCTCTTTGCTGCTGGGACGAAAGAACATTTGCTATAACTTTAATAGTTGCAGATGCCTGATTGCCATCAACTGCTTCATCAATGTCCAAACCATTAACATTGGGTTCCTCGGACAAGTCATCCTGACGTGGAGGCGGAACAAAAAATGGAATTTTTCCCCTCTGCCAGTCATGAAGTACCATCTTTGCTGCAGTCATAAGGTCAGGCTCACCACCCTGGAAACAGCCATTACAAGTAACAGTCACACTAAAGTCTCACCGTGCCTCCCCAAAGCAAAAGGCTTCAAGAAAAACACAGCTGGAATACCAAAATAAAACAATTTGACATACTACTGTCATAAAAAAGAAACCTAGGATAAGGACATGAAATGGCTGTTGATTTGGTTCATAGTCAGTCAGGGCACAGAATTGTCATCCCATGCATAGAAGAATACTCACACAGAAAGCATGCTTAACTAGGTCTTGGCCAAATTAAGGAAAGCTAGATTATATTAATAGAGCTGCAGATCAGCTTCAGCAACAATGCTATAATGAAATAACTTCCAAATATATAAGTAAGAATCTAGATCAACTCAAGAAATTACCTTCAGAAGTTTGCCACTTGATTTGCAAAGCTGAAATAGGAAGTCGTTTTCATCTTCCCTGATGCCAATAACAGATATTGTTGAAATGAAAACCGATAGATTTTGTACATAAGATATAATAACACAAAAAGATAAGCAAATCAAGGTGAGTAATTATAAAGTGCATGTAACAGTTACATGATGAATGATAACCTGTCAGTAGAGACTAAAACTATGGGCAAGACAAACGGGAAAAAAAATCTTACAAGATGCCTGCACAAAAAGATATGTTAACATTTTATGAAGAAGGTTCAGATCAACTGAACCAAAAGGTTGTGGCCTGATATAATAGAATAAGCTTTAATCCACTTCTATTACTTTCAAAAGTCTAAAGTTTTCATGTGACAGAGGGTATGACATGGCTGGCACGACAATGTTGTTCTCTATCAACTACAATAGCACAGATCTTGTCAGTGCCAAAGATTGATTGGCAAACTTTTCAGCAAAACAAGTATAAAGAAGGCAGACACACTTTACAAGATTTACATTGTCACCATTAAGTTCAGGAGACAACCATACCACTCTTTTATTCTGTATGCTCTTTCCAAGTGCTCTTTCTTCACACGTTTCAAAACCTCGCCTATATGGTCTGTAGCATCTTGCAAGTTTGTCACTCGTACCTGGAAATAAATCGAATGTTGGCCGTGATTATGATAACATATCTACCAAGTAGTCACTAATATGCAAAACTAAATGCCACATAGACTTCTCCTACCATAAGCAAGCAGCAGAGTAAATTATACAAAATCCATTGGGCAACCAAAACAATGACATATTTTAAAAAATGCAGATATGGCAACCTTATCCCCAGTATTATTTTCCCTCACTAAGAAAAGACTCTGGCTTCATAATCATGGGGAAGAGTTATAACATAATCCAGCAAAAGCTTTGATTGTTCAGGAGATTCGATGTTGATAGGTTAGCACAATATCAATTTATAAACTATTTACATATCAATAACAGATAAGTCGCCATTCTAATAAATCAACACAAGTTGAGAAGCAATATTACTCATAATTTGTGGGCATGAATGCTATTATTAATACCACTAGTGTCTGTGTCTGTGTCTGTGTCTGTGTTAAATAGAACCCAAAGAGGCAATATACTACCCATTCAGTCTTGAAAGAATGGCTCCTTCAGGGCATGAGCCCTAGAAATCACAATGAATAATATATCAATAACAGATAAGTCGCCATTCTAATAAATCAACACAAGTTGAGAAGCAATATTACTCATAATTTGTGGGCTGAATGCTATTAACAATACCACTAGTGTCTATGTCTGTGTTAAAAAGAACCCAAAGAGGCAATATACTACCCATTCAGTCTTGAAAGAATGGCTCCTTCTGGGTATGAGCCCTAGAAATCACAATGAATAATATAACACAACCCAATAAAATAAATGATATCTCAGGAGACTACCAGTATGATTGGATATAACCAAATATTAGCATTCTATTTACTTGCATAGCCAAAAATAAAAATCACTATTAACAAATTAACATTCAGAAAAAGTTTGAACAAAATAATCTTTATTAAAGCACGACAATCAAAAGCAGGGAAAACAGGACGAAACCTACCACACCCTTTAGCACAACATCTGTTTCAGAGTCTTTGCTGTGGTAGACAACACCTGGACAGTCAATCAGAAAGATCCTCTTCGTAAGAGATATATACTGCCAGACTTTCGTTTCCCCTGGAATTGGAGCAACCTTGCAGACCTTAAACACAATAAGTGGACATATGTCAATTAACATGCTCAAATGCTTATTCCACAGTTGAGCTGAATTCTATGCTTCCATTAATTTCCATTCAAACTCATTAACAATAGCTAAAGCAGAAAATAAGCAGCAGTAAAGGAGAAAGAACTATTACATTCTTTGTACGCAATGTATTGATCACTGATGACTTCCCAACATTTGGATATCCAACAAATCCCACAGCTATTGCTTGCTTGTCACTTTTCAATCTAGCAAATTGTCTCAGCACAGATAGAAGTGAACCCTAAGCACAACAATGACCAATGAGAAAATATCAAATAACTGCATATATACAGAAATAGTTAAAGGAGAGGAAAGAAAGGCGTGTCCTCTCAAAACCTCAGTGATCGTACTTTTGTCATAAATTAAAAACAGAAAATTAAAATTTAAAACATAGTAAGGCCATTCAGCAAATCGGTAGATCAATTGAAAAAATTAAATAAAGATTAAGTCAAGTATATGAATCGGAAATACCTTTCCGAAGGACTTGTTAATGCTTGCGTGGAAAGCCAGAGTTGGATATTCTTTTGACAAAACACTAAGCCATCCTTGTGTAGCCCAAGCAGGAATCAGATCACACTGAAAATAAACATGAGGATTTAATATGTTCTACATTATGTAATTATGTGAAAACAATTTAGGGTATTAGCAACATTTTAGAATAATAATGCCAAGGACAAAAATTGATGGAACTCACCTTGTTCAATAAAAGCACCATGTGCTTGTGCTTGCAATTTTCCTTCAAATGTTTCTCCAAATGGTAACATCTTGTTCCTTGTGGGTCTCTTGCATCTAGAACCTGCATTAGGATACATAAAATATTCAAACTTAAAGGTGAGAAGAGAAATTTATAACACAACTGCACGGCATCTGGAAGTCAAAAGAAATCTGACATATCATGGATTCTTCAGCTTAAACAAGCAGGAAAGTAGCATATAAAGGAAAATGCTTAAAAAAGTGGAATACATTAGCTCTCAGTTTTATATACTTTGCCCCGGTATTATCATGACAGCATTTTTTTTTTAAGTTAAAAATAATGTTCACATTGACACTTGACAGATCAAGAATGCAAGATAACATGCAGATTTGAAGCAGAAATGTCCATCATAAAGCACCTTTTTAACCTTGTGACAAAAAATCATAGTATCTGACAGAAACACACGCATGCTTGTCACATCAGAACCAGTCAACATAGACATTATAATGTGAAAATTTCAACAAAATCTGAGCATAAGTTGAGACTGTACCTGGACGACGACATCAGAAGAATCTATCACTTTGTAGAGCTCACCCCATATGCGTTTACTTTGACCTTTTTCGAACATTGTATGTCGCACTAAATCTCTAAATCCATCTCCTTCGTTGGCTTCCGAAGATACACTAGGATCATACTTCTGTTCAAAAGCCTCTGGAAAGTAATGTCGGAAAAAAATCAGATTAAGAACAACATTATTTGGTAGAAGAAATGAGCATTCACATAAAGCAAGCATTCTCACAAAAGAAACATAAGTAGTAGATAAATTCAGTACACCAATGAAAAACAAGTAACAGATTAAGCAGTTAATGATAAATAAGCATCCAATATACATAAATGACAGAGAAATCATTATTTTTACCTTGAGAGCCATCAGCTTTCTTAACTAAGGACTCATAGTCAGCTGCCAAGAGAGTCGGGCGGTTTCTTTTAGTCTTGGGCCCAAATGCATCATCAAAAGGCTCTCTATCAAGAAGGTGAACCCTCGCTTGCTACAATCAAAATCCATATATCAGCTTTTTGTTAAAGCACATTCACCAAGAAAACAAAATGCTTGCAACAATTAAACAAACCTTTTGGTGATCGTTGAGGAGTGACAAGGGCAGTTTCTTCGCCTTCAAAATAACATTATAATTACTCGACATTCGGTTCTGTAGCTCATCCCGGAAGAACTCGAGCACCTTCTGGTTCACAACCCTAATAGGCCCTATTGATTAGGCAACAAAAATTGTCAACAACACAACAAAATTACAATCCAATTTCATCTTCCACACATTTCATGTCTAATAATTCCACAAAATAAACAAGACTAAAATTAATTAAAAATCAGCTTATTTGTGTTCAGATTAGCTTATTTAGTATTCAAAGCAGTTCCTTCTAATTCACAACCCTAGTGTTCCCTCTTCCAATTCCATCTTCCACGTATCTCATATCTAATAATTCAAAAAAATTAACAATGTGTTTGAAAGAGCTTATAAAAAGCTTATCTGGGCTTATTAGAATAGCTTATAAAAAAAACTTATTTAAATAGCTTATGAAAATAGTTTATGATCTTGGTATAAGGTCATTTAAGCTTATTGAATAAGCTTGTTAGAGAAGCTTATGAAAATAAGTTATTTTTAGCTTATCGAATAAGAGCATAGTGCATAATTAAGCTGATTACCCAAAACCATCCATAAGCAATTAGAAACAGCCTCTTCTTTTTTTGGATTAACTCATTTTGTATTTGAAAACAGCAAATTTAAAATCTTACAGAAAAACAAAAAAAATAACAAAAACAAATATTCGCTGAAAAACAATCCAATCCAAACATGCAAACTTATATACGATTCAATATCAATAGAGCAACTAGTTAAATTCGAAGTTGCATTCAATTGATAAATTCATTGGACTGACCGAACCAGCTCTGATAGGGTTGGATTCGGGTTGAGGGAAGCTCCTTGGACTGGAACTCGTTGCTGAGGATCTTTCCCTGGCGGTCGCGAACGGGTCGTGTTTTATACATCTTGAGGCGGCGGACGGTGGCGGCGGAGCGCGACTCCTTCTTGCTGGAGTCATTGCTCCGATTGACGTCGAGAGAGTGCTTCGGTTTTCCAGAAACGTTCACTTGCTTCTCCTTCTTCTTCGCCATTGATGCTGTTTTGCTAAGCAGAGAGAGATTGAATGATGAAATGGTTATTAGGGTTTAGGGTTTTGCTGAGACAAACGGTGGGAAGTTTTTTTTTTTTTAGGCTTTTTTTGTTGTAAAGGATTTCATCGGAGGCCCAATGTTAGTGGACCTGCAAGCCGAATTGAGAAAGAAAAAAAAAGTTCTGCTCATTCCGTCTAGTTATAACTTCTAAATACACTTGGTGCTTGTTTGGGAAGGATGGATTATTCCATTTTCAGCTGTTTTACTTGAAAAAAATCTTTTCTATAACAATCTATTATGTTTGGATTAGATACTTAATTTTAAAAAAAAGCTTTTTTTATGGGAAAAAAGTTGTTTTGGTAATATCTATGGCATAGGACGGTTTAATTGTTTTTCTTTTGATTATAATCTAACTTAGAGTCTCGCGTTGTAGCTTCATTCTGTCGTTCACGGATTAATCACACTTCAACAATTTTTCATCCTTTCTTTGAAGACACGTGGTGCTCTTAGGAAAAGATACTCACGTGTGAATTTTCACATGATAAAGTTGTACAGAGAGAAGAATTAGGCATGAAAATTATAAAAAGTTTTTACAAATCTAAAGTTCACTCATAAAGTTTCTTTATATTTATTTTTATCCTATATACTGTCACATAAAAATACTAACCAAGATAGATCTATTACTCGAATAATAACAAAAATGAATTTTGTCCAAAAAATTAATGATTGAGATAATAATAATATTATTATTATTAATAAAATATAAAATTATACTAAAAAGGATCATGATTGGTAATATAAAAAGTTACGTGATTAAAATAGTAAAAAATATATTATTTGAAATAATAATAATTTGTTTCTAAAACAAAGACATTATTCAAGATATAATGTTTAAAAAATCAAATATTATTAATACAAAAAAATATTTTCAAATCCCTTTTCGTAATGGTTTAATTATTCTATAGGTCTCTAAACTATTTAGGAATTTTCAAATAGGTCCCTAAACTTTAAAAGTTTTTAATTAGGTTCCTGATTATATGATTTTTTTTTTTTAATTGGTCCCTAGCCAGTATTCTGTTTATTCACCGTTAGTATGGAAGGTGACCTGTCATATTTTTTATTCAAAGATGTCATTTTAGGGTTTCATATACCCCTCCTACGGTCGCTAATCCCTTTCCCTTCTTCCTCTGCTCACCACTTCCGTCTTCAACTGTTGCATTCTCACTTTCTCCTAGTTCGTTTTTTATCTTTCTTCGATTGCTGCGATCACCATGTCCCAATCGTCATGTTCCACCCAATCCTATACTTAAAAGAAAGAATGTAAATACCACTGATAATCCCGTGACCGTGAGCTTAGTTGGGTTCTAGTTCAAGTCTTCATTGAGTAAGCACTTGGGTTTCTCTCATTTTCTCTTTCACCATATAGAAGATTCAAAAGAAAGAAAAAATTGAGACTGAGTTAAGTTCTACAGCTGCATAACACATCTTTTTAAAGGCTAAAACTTTTATCACATTGATGATTGTGCGCTGAAGTTTGTTGTACTATAATGTTAAAGCCTATACCAACTAAAATGGTTTCTTTATGTTACTATAATATAATCTTTTTTTGTCCCATGATAATGGAGAGTGAATCAGGGAGACATTGAAGAGTGAAGGGATGGATTGCTCACGGGCTCAGAAAGTTACGCAACACTTTCAAAGGCAGAATTAGGGATTTTGACCGCTAAGGGGAACTTTGAATGAGTTGGGAACCTGGAGACTCAAGTAGAAACTAAAGGGACATGGCATGAAACAGCTGATATGGCGGTACGAGGAATATTCCATCCAAAGTTGACTATTGTTTAAACGAAAAAATGGTCTTAGGGACTCAATTAAAAAAAATTCTATGACTAGGGATCTAATTAAAAAAAATCTTATGATCAGGGATCCAATTACAAATTTTTAAGTTTAGAGACCTATTTGAAAATTCCCAAATAGTTTAGGAACCTACAGAGTAATTAAACCTTTCTTAATTTATTATATAAAAGTGATTTTTTTGTATCACCCAAACAAAAATAGATTCTGATTACAAAAATAGATTCTGATTATAATCGATTATCACAATAATCGATTATACAAAAATCGATTATACAAAAATCGATTACCAGCATATTTTTTTTTCATCTTTCCCAAACACACTTGTCAATCAAATTGTCATATTATTAAAAAAGTTTTTTCTTATAATAACTATATTCTTATGAAATGAATCAAAACAATAACGAGATATCATAATTCATAAACTATGAAGAATAAAGAGAGAAGGGAGAAAGAGAGAAGAGAATATAAGAGTCTTTGCATTATGCTCTTTTTGGTACTCTCTTGACAATATTGCATGAGTCCTATTTATAGGACATAATTCTTGTAACTTACAAGCATATACATAATGAGCTATCTACAACACAATATTAAGGGTAACAACTTATGGATCATCCACATTTTATCACATGTTTCATAACATATAATAAAAATAGCATATAAGATAATTTGTGATTGATTGGCATAGAAAAAAACTTTACATTGATAATATTTCAAAAATAAACTCATTTTTTATTTGGATTTTGTTCCTATCATTACATTTATTTATTTATTTTGGAATTTAGTTTCCACAATTTTTAATTATTAAAGTATAATTCTCTATTTTTTTATGAAAGATTGGTTGTCATAAATTTTTTCTTATCAATGTATTAGTCCCTAACGAACTAAAATTTAAATGAAAAAGGCTAAAATATGTTTTTTAGTCCCTTAAGTTATTTTTTAGATTCATTTTGGTCCTTCAATTTTAAAAAGATTCATTTTGGTCCCTTATGTATGAAACGTTATACATTTTGGTCACTTTCTTCACATCCGTATATAATTAACGACGTTAGCAGCATTCTATGTGTAACACCCGGATGCTGACGAGGGCGGGGAGTGGTCGCCGGTACAAGAAGGCACGGACAAGGAGCGGCTCTTGGCAGACTTCTAGGCGGAGGGGCACATGAATGAACCGATTACACACCCGAATGTGAGGGATCCTGAGACTGTGTAGGTATGGGACTATACAGTTGAAGAAGGCTTATATGAATTGATTGGTACTACCTATACTAACAAGATGCATCTTCTTTTCTGTAGCCCATCACTTAAGAACTCCACAGTTAAGCGAGCTTGACTTGGAGCAATTATGAGATTGTGACCTCTTGGGAACTTTCACATGAAGTGTGCGAGTGAGGACAAAACATCCTGAAAAGACTCGTGTTGGTTTGTGGGACAGACGTCAATCCATAGAGAAGCCAGGGATGTTACAAATGGTATTAGAGCGGCACCTCTCCCAGTACGGTGTGGTTCGGGGACGAACCAAGCGGAAGCTGGCAGTCATGTAACACCCGGGTGCCGACGAGGGCGGGGAATTGTCGCCGGTGCAAGAAGGCACGGACAAGGAGCGGCTCTTGGCAGGCTTCTAGGCTGAGGGACACATGAATGAACCGATTCCACACCCGAATGAGAGGGATCCTGAGACTGTGTAGGTATGGGACTATACAGTTGAGGAAGGCTTATATGAATTGATTGGTACTACCTATACTAACAAGATGCATCTTCTTTTCGGTAGCACATCACTTAAGAACTCCACAGTTAAACGAGCTTGACTTGGAGCAATTCTGGGATGGGTGACCCCTGGGAAGTTTCCCAGGAAGCGTGCGAGCGAGGACAAAACACCCTGAAAAGACTCGTGTTGGTTTGTGGGGACAGACGTCAATCCATAGAGCGGCCAGGGATGTTACACTATGTGGCCGTTAATAATAGCTGATGTGGTCCTTTTATATTTCATACAGATTCATTTTGATCCATCAAAGTTTTGAGTGGATTTATTTTGGTCTCTCAACATTTTGAGTAGATTCATTTTGGTCCCTCAAAGTAGGACGTTGTTAACCTTGTCACTGACAGATATGACGGAAAGGGCCAAAATATGTAATTTTTATATGGGCCCTGCTATTTGCACTGGTTTTTGGCTATTTGCACCTTGCATAATTTTTTGTTTCTTCTTTCTTTCCAAAAATACCCTTTAAGTGACATCTCCTTCATGTTATGTCTCTAAAATGTCTGATGTGCATTTCCCTAAGTTTTGATGAGAGCTAAACATTGGTTAATGATTTAATTAACCTTCATATTGGTTGCTAACATGTCTATCTAGTGTGCAGATTAAAACAGTAAGAATCATCTGTCTGCTCATATAGATGACTACCTGTCTGGATAAGCGAAAGTCAATCTGTTTGCTGACTAGGATTATTGACTTCTTTCAAGTTACGTCTTCAACCTGTCTCCCCGCGAGTTCCTACACTTGTCTGAGGTTACTCGTTGAAGAACCAAAGACCTAACAAGCTTTTGTGAGCTGTCCTATCAGAAAGAGACTTAAAGCCTTCTCTCCTATTCAGTCTCATGCTTATCAAGAAATGTCAGAAGTTACTCTCTCAAGCAACCTCAGATATCAGAACCAAAGACCAGTGAAAGAATGCTTCCAACGTGCTTTATTCCCTAGTACCTCTGGTCCTTTTACGAAAAGGGAATTGTACTCAGCAAAGTACAAAAAGCTCTCTGCACAACTCTGATATGGCTGTTTCACGAAGCATAAAGCCATGATCCTTCAAGTTAGAGTACAACCAACGTTCCTATTGCATTAATGACTGCCCAGAACGACTCTATTGCATTTAATGAAATTCTGCTTGAAGCCAACATCTGAGGAAATGTCTCAAACGGATCTTAAATGCTTGAAGACTATAAATACATAAGTCATCCAAGATGAAGACATAGAGAATACATATAGCATTAAAGAGCCATTACTCTGTGCATTAATTTCTTTATTCTTTCATTATGTATTCTTCAATCATTTGAAGTTATTACGCAGACTTTCCTAAGCTTTACATTTAAACCACTCTCTGAGTGTTAGTGAAAGATCTGTCTGTCTGAAGTTGTATTTATTACAAACCAAATTTCTCAAACAAACCTGAGTGGGCCTGAAGAGGCTAGGTGTGCAAAGAATACTTGTCTTGGAGCTTGAAGAGGCTAGGTGTGGAAACAATACTTGAAGTCTGTAACCTGATCAGTTATAGTGGATAAAACGTGGTGCTGCAAAGGACTGGACGTAGCTCTTTACTTTGAAGAGTGAAAGGAGCTTCTCTAACCAGACCTCCTTACTTCAATGGAGAAAACTAAAACTATTGGAAAGATATGTTTCAATGGTTCATCCTATTTACAGACTCTGATCTCTGGGATGTCATTACAGATGGTCCATTCATTCTCAAGAATGATGATGACTCTAACAAGGCAAAAGCTCAGTGGACTACTGCAGAAAAGACAAAATGGGAGCTGAACCACAAAGCTAGATATAGCATCATTTGTGCTCTCAGTCCTGAGGAGTTTGAGAAGGTATGTGCTTGTGACTCTGCCAAATAAATATGGGACACTTTAGATGTCACACAAGAAGGTGTTAAGTCTCTAAAATGTCTGATGTGCATTTCTCTAAGTTTTGATGAGAACTAAACATTGGTTAATGATTTAATTAACCTTCATATTGGTTACTAACCTATCTATCGAGTGTGCAGATTAAATAAGAGAATCATACGTCCAACACAAGTAATAGAAGCTCACGTCCAACAGTGTAGTAATAGAAGCTCACGTCCAACACAAGTAATAGAAGCTCACGTCCAACAGTTTAGTGATAGAAGCTCACGTCCACCACACAAGTGATTAAAACAAACGTCCGACACTGTAGTGATTGAAGCGCACGCCCAAAACGCAAGAGATAGAAACTTGCGTCCACTAAAGTGATGAAAGCCAGCGTCTACTAAAGTGACAGAGGCGCTCGTCTACTTAAGGTATCAGAATGGTCCGTCCAATGACGTGGCAGATGGAGCTCGTCCATAAAGGTATCAGAATAGCTCGTCCATTAAAGTATCAGAATTGCTCGTCCAATAACGTGGCATCTGGATCTCGTCCATTAAGGTATCAAAAGCGCTCGACCAATGACGTGGCAGATGGAGCTCGTCCATTAAGGAATCAGAATGGCTCGTCCAATGACGTGGCATATGGAACTCGTCTACTAAAGTAACAGAGGCTCTCGTCTACTAAAGTAACAGAGGCTCTCGTCCACTAAAGTAACAGAGGCTCTCGTCCACTAAAGTAACGGAAGTGCTCGTCCACTAAAGGTGACAGAAGCGCTCGTCCACACTAGTTTTTGGACTTGTTGAGTCCTTAATATGGAGCTCGTCTACTAGCCCGAATGAAAACTCAAATGGCTAGATAGACGCGGCTATTTTCAAGATGGAAGCACTTATCTTATAGACGCGAATTCTATAAGGATTATCAGAATCGTATTTCAAGAACCAGAAAGAGACTTGAAGCCTTCTCTCCTACTCAGTTTCACAATTATCAAGAAAAGTCAGAAGTTACTCTCTCAAGCAACCTTGGATAATCAGAACCAAAGACCAGTTAAAGAATGCTTCCAACATGATTTATTCCCTTGTACCTCTGGTCCTTGCACGAAAAGGGAAGTGTGTTCAGCAAAATACAAAAAGCTCTCTGCACAACTCTGATGTGGCTATATCACGATGCATAAAGCCATGATCCTTCATGTTAGAGTACAACCAATGACTCTATTGCATTAATGGCTGCCCAGAACGACTCTATTGTATTTAATGAAGTTCTACTTGAAGCCAACATTTGAGGGAATGTCTCTAACGGATCCTAAATGCTTGAAGACCATAAATACAGAAGTCATTGAAGATGAAGAAAAAGAGAATACACATTGCATTAAAAAGCCATTACTCTGCGCATTAATTTCTTTATTCTTTCATTTTGTATTCTTCAATCATTTGAAGTTATCACGCAGACTTTCCTAAGCTTTACATTCAAACCACTCTCTGAGTGTTAGTGAAAGTTCTGTCTGTCTAAGTTGTATTCATTACAAGCCAAATCTCTCAAACAAACCTGAGTGAGCCTGAAGAGGCTAGGTGTGCAAACAATACTTGTCTTGAGCCTGAAGAGGCTAGGTGTGCAAACAATACTTGTCTTGAGCCTGAAGAGGCTAGGTGTGCAAACAATACTTGAGTCTGTAACCTGATCAGTTGTAGTGGATAAATCTTGGTGCTGCCAAGGACTGGACGTAGCTCTTTGTTTTGAAGAGTGAACCAGGATAAATAACTGTGTCAATCTCTCTTTCCTTAAACTCTTTAATTGCTTTGGTTTTCTTACGTCTATCAAGTGGTGTGTTTGCAAAAGTCACCCGTCCATCCTGTATTCTTCCACTCGTCCAAATTTAGCTTCTGTTTTCGAAAAGATTTCAACTTTGCTTAAATTCTGATAAACACAATTCAACCCCCCCTTCTAGTGTTTATACTTGTCTATTTCAGTTGGTATCAGAGCTCAGCCTTTGGGTTGAGCATCTAACAGTGTAGAGGTAAAAGGTCCTGAAGAATAGACATGACTGTTGGAGCTAGTTCAAGTGGAAGTCATCAGACCGAAGGAGCTTCCCTAACCAGACCTCCTTACTTCAATGGAGAAAACTACAACTATTGGAAAGATAGATTTCAATGGTTCATTCTATCTACAAACTCTGATCTTTGGGATGTCTTTACAGATGGTCTATTCATTCCCAAGAATGATGATAACACTAACAAACCAAAAGCTCAATGGACCACTACAAAAAAGACAAAATGGGAGCTGAACCACGAAGCTAGATATAACATCATTTGTGCTCTCAGTCCGGAGGAGTTTGGAAAGGTATGTGCTTGTGACTCTGCCAAAGAAATATGAGACACTTTAGCTATCACACATGAAGGAACAGCCAAAGTCAAAGAGTCAAAGATTGCCATACTTGTCAGAAAGTATGAAATGTTCGTCATGGAGGAAGGAGATTGTTGCTCAAATGATAGGAAGATTTCAAACTATAATCAACAATTTAAAATCTCTTGGCAAAGTCTATACCAATGATGAGAAGGTTGGAAAGATTCTAAGAAGTCTATCTAAATAGTGGAGACCTTTGGTCACTGCTATCTCTCAAGCCAAGGATCTCACTACCTTGACTATGGATGAACTTCTTGGAACACTCACTATTCATGAGCAAGAACTTGGAGATGAAGTTGCACCAAAGAAGGTCAAGTCAATTGCTCTGAAAGCTGATCAAAAGTCAGCGAAAGTTTCCAAGGCTCTGAAGGCAGATGAGTCATCCAGTGATACTGACCTATCAGAACTCGAGGATTCTGAGAGTGATGAAGAATTGTCTCTCCTGACCAGGAAGATAAAGCTTCTCCTACAGAAAAAGAAGTTCAAGAGGGATAAGCCATTCAGAAGATTCAACAAGGACAAGAACTTCAAAGAATCCACCTCAACAGACAAAAGTCCAATTGTCTGCTATGAGTGCAAGAAGCCCGGTCACTTCAAGGCAGAATGTCCTCGACTCAAGAAGGACCCTTTTAAGAAATTCTTCAAGAAGAAGAAGAAAGGAATTATGGCTACTTGGGAGGATCTGGAGTCAACATCTTCTGATGAAGAAACAGAGGAAGAAGCCAATCTCTGGTTGATGGCCAACATTGACTCAGACTCTGATGATGAGGTACATCCTGACTATGAGGAATTACTTGATGCCTATGAGGAGTTGATGGAGGAATCCAACTGCTTATCTAAAGTCTTCAAATCCCTCAAGAGAGAGTATGTAAAGCTCACCAGTGAGCATAAACAGAAATCTCAAGAGTACGAGAAGCTGGCTAAAGAGAACAGTGAGCTGAAGACTGAAAAGTCTAATGAAGCTAAGATCTCAAGTGAAACATCACCATCTGAAGAAGTTGAAAAACTTCAACAGAAAGTGGAAGAGCTCACTTCTGATCTTGCCAAATTTGTTAATGGTAGAGACAATCTGACTAAGCTACTTGGCAGTCAGAGGCACTCTCTTAACAAAGAAGGTATTGGATATGTCCATCAGACACATCATAAAGTATCAACTAAAGCTTCTACAGTATATGTTAAGTCAATTGTAACCAAATCAACACCTATTTGTAACTTCTGTGGAAAAACTGGGCATGTTATGTCTAAGTGTATCCATAAGAAGAGAAGGAAGTCTTTACAGACTCCTAGAACTAACAGAAAAGGACCCAGAAAAATATGGGTACCTAAAGATCAAATAATTTTTGTTACAGATGTCCTCAACAGGACAAAGAAAACACCACTGCTGGTACCTGGACAGTGGTTGCTCGCGTCATATGACAGGAGAAAGGTCTATGTTTCTAGACCTCTAACTTAAGAAAGGAGGACACGTTGCCTTCGGAGGGAATCAGAAAGGGAAAGTTATAGGAATTGGTACTATTGGTGGTAAACCCCCTCTTCCCTCTATATCTGATGTTCTTATGGTTAAAGGATTAAGACACGATTTGCTTAGCATAAGCCAATTATGTGATAGTGGTTTTGATGTTTTCTTTACCAAGGATGTATGCATAGTTAAAGACTGTTGTAGCAAAACCCTCTTTTCAGCTAAAAGGCAACAAAATCTTTATAAGATTGAACTGTCTGATCTCTCAGATCAAAGTGTAACCTGTCTGATGTCTAAAGAGGATGAGAGATGGTTATGGCATAAGAAACTAGGACATGCTAGTATGAAACTAATTTCTGAATTAAAAAGGAATAATCTCGTGAGAGGATTGCCTAATATTAGCTTTAAGAAAGATGTCTTGTGTGATGCATGTCAGAGAGGTAAACAGATAAAATCAAGTTTCAAATCTAAAAACCAAGTATCAACTTCTAGACCTCTTCAGTTGTTACACATGGATCTGTTTGGACCAGTTAGTGTTGCCATCCTGGCTGGAAGAAAATATGGATTTGTCATAGTTGATGACTATTCTAGATACGCATGGGTACTCTTCCTAACACACAAGGATGAGCCTTTTAAGGCTTTCTCAGTATTCTGCAAAAGAGTACAAAATGAGCAGGGTTTCTGTATTTCTACCCTTATAAGTGATCATGGGGGAGAATTTGAAAATGAGCAGTTTAAACAGTTCTGTGAGGAGAATGGAATCTCTCACAATTTCTCTACACCTAGAACTCCACAGCAAAATGGAGTGGTTGAGAGAAAGAACAGATCTCTGCAAGAGATGGCTAGATCTATGCTCAATGAAAATAATCTTCCTAAGTACTTCGGCGGGAAGGTCAAACACTGCTTGTTATGTACAAAACAGAATACTTATTAGGCCTTTTCTAAAAAGGACTCCTTATGTATTGTGGAAAGGAAAAAGCCCAACATATCTTATTTTCATGCTTTTGGATGTGAATGTTTTATTCTGAATACCAGAGATAATCTTGGAAAGTTTGATTCTAAGGTAGATAAAGGTATTTTCGTAGGATATTCTGAAAAGTCTAAGGCTTTTAGAGTATACAATTCAAGAACTTGTATTATTGAAGAATCTGTTCATGTTAAATTCAATGATGGATTAAAGACTGATAAAGAACTATCAGATCTAGAAGATGATCTTGCAGGTATTGATATGAACAAGCCAGAAAATCAACAAACCGATCTAACCAAAACAGAACCTGTGCCTGAGGCTGAAAGACAAGTGGAACAGACGAGTCAACAGACAAGTCAAGATCTTCATGATGATCTCAAAAGGGATTGGAATTTCAACATTCATCATCCTAAGGATCTTATTATTGGAAATCCTTCTGAAGGAGTAAGAACCAGATCCATATTAAGATAATCAAGTAATGTGGCCTTTATTTCAAATTTGGAGCGTAAACGCATTGAAGAAGCTCTTGAGGATGAAAGCTTGATTCTTGCTATGCAAGAAGAACTTAATCAGTTCCCCAGAAATGATGTCTGGACTCTTGTCTCTAAGCCTAAAAACAAGTCGGTTATTGGAACAAGATGGGTCTTCAGAAACAAATTGGATGAAGATGGTAAAATTGTCGGAAATAAGGCAAGGTTAGTAGCTCAAGGCTATAACCAACAAGAAGGTATTGATTATACTGAAACCTTTGCACCTATAGCTAGAATATAAGTCATACGCATTTTAAGCTGTACAACACCAAATTACCCTGTTTCAAATGGATGTAAAAAGTGCTTTTCTAAATCTCATAATTGAAGAAGAAGTGTATGTTAAACAACCCCCTGGTTTTGAGGATAATGATAAACCAGATCACGTTTTCAAACTTAAAAAGGCATTATATGGTTTGAAACAAGCACCTAGGGCATGGTATGATAGACTCAGTTCTTTTCTCATCCATAATGGTTTCACTAGAGGACAAGTAGACACTACTCTGTTCAAAAAATGCTCTAAAGAGAACTTTATTATAGTTCAAATATATGTTGATGATATTATTTTTGGAGCAACTAATGAAAACCTGTGCAAGGAATTTTCAAGTCTAATGCAAGCTGAATTTGAGATGAGCATGATGGGAGAATTGAAATTCTTCCTTGGATTACAAATCAAGCAGAAAAGTGATGGAATTTACATTCATCAACAAAAATATACCAAGGAGATAATCAAGAAATACAAAATGGAAAATGCAAAGCTCATGAAAACCCCTATGCAACCCAATGCAAAACTAAGCAAAGATGATGAAGGTAAAAAGGTAGATCAAACTGTCTACAGAGGTATGATTGGCTTTCTACTGTACTTAACTTCAAGCAGACCTGACATTCAATTTAGTGTCTGTATGTGTTCTAGATTCCAATCTGATCCTAGAGAAACTCATCTTAAGGCTGTTAAAAGAATATTTAGATATTTGCTTGGAACTACTAATCTTGGTTTGCTGTATTTAAGATCAAAAGAATACAGATTAGTGGGATATTGTGATGCTGACTTTGCTGGAGACAGAATAGAAAGAAAAAGCATCAGTGGAGGATGTCACTTCATTGGAGCAAGTTTAGTCTCATGGTCAAGCAAGAGGCAGACAACCATTGCCCTGTCTACTGCTGAAGCAGAATACATCTCCGCTCCTAGTTGTTGCTCTCAACTCTTATGGGTAAAACATCAACTTGAGGATTACTCTATTTATGAACATAACATATTTGTATGGTGTGATAATTCCAGTGCTATATGCTTAACTAAAAATACAATTCAGCATTCTAAGGCTAAGCATATTGAAATAAAACATCATTTCATTAGGGATTATGTTCAGAAAGGCATCTTTGATATTAAGTTTGTTAAAACTGAAAATCAATGGGCTGATATTTTCACTAAACCCCTCGCAGAAGAAAGGTTTTTATTTATTAGAGATAATCTAAACATGCATTGCATTGTTGAATGACATGTATGAATGTTAACCTGTCTATGCTAAATCTGTCATTACTCCTATATACATGTTCTTTTAACTAAGCATTAGTTCAGGGGGAGTAATGATACAATAGTTTAAGTGGAGTATGTCTAATATGCTTGCTGCATTACTATGATTTTCTTAAACATGTTATTTTGCCCTTAACATATCTCATAAATAAAACTTGATAACCCTTTTTGATGTTGACAAAAGGGGGAGAATAGGAGAAATTGAGATTTGTGATAGAAATGTGTTATAGGATAATGGGAGGATGAATATGATATGACCTGTTCGCTTAAGAAAATTTAATAGGAGAAATTGAGATTTGTGATAAAAATGTGTTATAGGAGAATGGGAGAATGAATATGATATGACCTGTTCGCTTAAGAAAATTTCAACATGTCTATATATGCTATTTTCTTTGTTGATATTTTCCGAGATTCATTAAATCATCTCAATGTTTGTCATCATCAAAAAGGGGGAGATTGTTAAGTATCTAAAATGTCTTATGTGCATTTCTCTAAGTTTTGATGAGAACTAAACATTGGTTAATGATTTAATTAACCTTCATATTGGTTGCTAACCTGTCTATCGAGTGTGCAGATTAAATAAGATAATCATACGTTCAACACAAGTAATAGAAGCTCACCTCCAACAGTGTAGTAATAGAAACTCACGTCCAACACAAGTAATAGAAGCTAACGTCCACCATACAAGTGATTGAAACAAACGTCCAGCACTGTAGTGATTGAAGCGCACGTCCAAAACGCAAGAGATAAAAACTTGCGTCCACTAAAGTGATGAAAGCCAGCGTATACTAAAGTGACAGAGACGCTCGTCTACCTAAGGTATCAGAATGGTCTATCCAATGATGTGGCAGATGGAGCTCGTCCATAAAGGTATCAGAATAGCTCGTCCATTAAAGTATCAGAATGGCTCGTCCAATAACGTGGCATCTGGATCTCGTCCATTAAGGTATCAGAAGTGCTCGACCAATGACGTGGCAGATGGAGCTCGTCCATTAAGGAATCAGAATGGCTCGTCCAATGACATGGCATATGGAGCTCGTCTACTAAAGTAACAGAGGCTCTCGTCCACTAAGGTAACAGAGGCTCTCGTCCACTAAAGTAACAGAAGTGCTCGTCCACTAAATGTGACAGAAGCGCTCGTCCACACTAGTCTTTGGACTTACTGAGTCCTTAATATGGAGCTCGTCTACTAGCCCGAATGAAAACTCAAATGGCTAGATAGACGGGGCTATTTTCAAGATGGAAGCACTTATCTTATAGACGCGAATTCTATAAGGATTATCATAATCGTATTTCAAGAACCAGAAAGAGACTTGAAGCCTTCTCTCCTACTCAGTTTCACAATTATAAAGAAAAGTCTGAAGTTACTCTCTCAAGCAACCTTGGATAATCAGAACCAAAGACCAGTTAAAGAATGCTTCCAACATGCTTTATTCCCTAGTACCTCTGGTCCTTACATGAAAAGGGAAGTGTGCTCAGCAAAATATAAAAAGCTCTCTGCACAACTCTGATATGGCTGTATCACGATGCATAAAGCCATGATCCTTCATGTTAGAGTACAACCAACGACTCTATTGCATTAATGGCTGCCCAGAACGACTCTATTGCATTTAATGAAGTTCTGCTTGAAGCCAACATCTGGGGGAATGTCTCTAACGGATCCTAAATGCTTGAAGACCATAAATACAGAAGTCATTGAAGATGAAGAAAAAGAGAATACACATTGCATTAAAAAGCCATTACTCTGCGCATTAATTTCTTTATTCTTTCATTTTGTATTCTTCAATCATTTGAAGTTATTACGCAAACTTTCCTAAGCTTTACATTTAAACCACTCTCTAAGTGTTAGTGAAAGTTCTGTCTGTCTAAGTTGTATTCATTACAAACCAAATCTCTCAAACAAACCTGAGTGAGCCTGAAGAGGCTAGGTGTGCAAACAATACTTGTCTTGATCCTGAAGAGGCTAGGTGTGCAAACAATACTGGAGTCTGTAACCTGATCAGTTATACTGGATAAATCTTGGTGCTGCCAAGGACTGGACGTAGCTCTTTGTTTTGAAGAGTGAACCAAGATAAATAACTGTGTCAATCTCTCTTTCCTTAAACTCTTTAATTGCTTTAGTTTCTTACGTCTATCAAGTGGTGTGTTTGCAAAAGTCACCCGTCCATCCTGTATTCTTCCACTCGTCCAAATTTAGCTTCTGTTTACGAAAATATTTCAACTTTGCTTAAATTCTGATAAACACAATTCAACCCCCCTTCTCGTGTTTATACTTGTCTATTTCAGAAAGAACAACCAAAGTCAAAGAGTCAAAGATTGTCATACTTGTCAGAAAGTATGAACTGTTTGTCATGGAGGAAGGAGAATCTGTTGCTCAAATGATAGGAAGATTCAAAACTATAGTCAACAGTTTAAAATCTCTTAGCAAAGTCTACACCAACGCTGAGAAGGTTGGAAAGATTCTGAGAAGTCTACCTAAACAGTGGATACCTTTGGTCACTGCTATCTCTCAAGCCAAGGATCTCACTACCTTGACTATGGATGAACTTCTTGGAACACTCACTGTTCATGAGCAAGAACTTGGAGATGAAGTTGCACCTAAGAAGGGCAGGTCGATTGCTATAAAGGCTGATCAAAAGTCAGCAAAAGCTTCCAAGTCTCTGAAGGCAGACGAGTCATCCGGTGATGCTGACCTGTCTGAACACGAGGATTCTGAGAGTGATGAAGAATTGTCTCTCCTGACCAGGAAGATAAAGCTTCTCCTACAGAAAAAGAAGTCCAAGAGGGATAAGCCATTCAGAAGGTTCGACAAGGACAAGAACTTCAAAGAATCAACTTCAACAGACAAAAGTCCAATTGTCTGTTATGAGTGCAGGAAGCCTGGTCACATCAAGGCTCAATGTCCTCAACTCAAGAAGGCCCCTTTTAAGAAATTCTTCAAGAAGAAGAAGAAAGGAATGATGGCTACTTGGGAGGATCTGGAGTCAACATTTTCTGATGAAGAAACAGAGGAAGAAGCCAATCTATGTTTGATGACCAACACTGACTCGGACTCAGACGATGAGGTACATCCTGACTATGAGGAATTACTTGATGACTATGAGGAATTGCTGGAGGAATCCAACTGCTTATTTAAGGTCTTCAAATCCCTCAAGAGAGAGTATAGAAAGCTCACCAGTGAGCATAAACAGAAATCTCAAGAGTGTGAGAAGCTGGCTAAAGACAACAGTGAGCTGAAGACTGAAAAGTCTACTGAAGCTAAGATCTCAAGTGAAGCATCAGCATCTGAAGAAGTTGAAAAACTTCAACAGAAAGTGGAACATCTCACTTCTGATCTTGCCAAATTTGTTAATGGTAGAGATAATATGACTAAGCTACTTGGCTGTCAGAGGCACTCTCTTAACAAAAAAGGTATTGGATATGTCCATCAGACACATCATAAAGTATGAACTAAAACTTCTGCAGTATCCGTTAAGTCAACTGTAACCAAGTCTACACCTGTCTGTAACTTTTGTGGAAAAACTGGACATGTTATGTCTAAGTGTATCCATAAGAAGAGAATGAAGTCTTCACAGACTCCTAGAACTAACAGAAAAGGACCTAGAAAAATACGGGTACCTAAAAATCAAATAATTTTTGTTGCAGATGTCCTTAACAGGACAAAGAAAAAGATCATTTTTTAAAAGACTTTAACAAAAGCAATATCAAAACCCCTCGGTTAGTAAGAAACAAACAAAGCTGTAAGAGATAAGAGATAGAGGAATCACGCAAGATGTTTTATACTGGTTCACTCTCTTCCAACCAAGAGTTACGTCCAGTCCCTTCTACTTGAAGGATTTTCTCCACTATTTTCCAAATAGATTACAGCCAAGTATTCAACACCTCTCTAGGCTACAAGTAATTCTTTCTTACCAAGTCTCTTCAGGCTCTAACTCTAAAAAAGAGATTTAATGTTTGATCTTCTTAACTCACTATGTGTGAGGATATGACAGTTTAAGATCAGATGAATATTTTCACAATATTCAAACTAAGAAATACTGACTATTGCTCTATAAAGAAATATGAGAATGAGTGATTATAGTTTTTACAAAAAAATGAGCTAGAAAGGTTGTGCAGTCAAGAGTCTTTTTCACCACTTTCTTCAGTATCTCGGGTCTTCTATTTATAGTGACCTTCTTCTTCACTTGTATTTTTTAAACGGTTACTTTGAATAATCCCGTTTAGAGACGGCATTTAATGCATGATATCCGTTGTGACTGATAGCTTGATTGTGGCAATGCTGAATAGTATTATTGGTTATCGAAGTAGCATGAATTTGGAGGTTCACTCCTCTGAGTATTGCAGCTTGAGAACTTGTTGTTCCTCTTTTGTAAACAATCCAACTTTTTCAGCCATAAAGTTGTCATCATGCAGATCGTTTTGCAGTATCTTATTGTACGATTCTGCTTTTTGCATTTCTTGATGGTACTATATTTCTTTTACAACAAGGTAAAATATTAAAGCAGATAGGACAATAGTGAAGAACAAATATTCTATTGAAATAAATATCAATCATTTGAAATAAATTCAAGAGATTCGGATAACATTTATTTATCCGAAGATGAAGCTTGTCTACTTTAAGAAACTTCGTCTACTTAGTTACATGTGAGACTAAGTCTGGTTCAACAGATTATTTTGCTCGTCCGATGACATGGCATATCCTCTTGTCTATCAAGTCTTTGGACTTTCTTTTCCACAAAGAGTTAAAAAGATCACAGTCCAGTGACGTGGCAATTAGAGCTCGTCTACTAGATTACTTTATTTTTCAGTTCATTTACTTTTACTAATTACTTCCGTCTGCTTACGTGGCAAGATGGACACGCTTATTATCAAGTCTTTGGACTTGCTGTATCTAACAAGTTTTTTTGGTATTCGTCTACCAAACATTTAAAGTCTCGTTCACTTAAGAAACCCAGTCTACTTAAATAAATAAATGAGTAACTTTACCAAAAAATTGAGCAGCCCTTAACAAGGGTGGATGCGTATTCTTTCAATGAAAACTTATCCCAAGTTTATTTTACTTTTATTAAAATATTCTTGCATAACTGAAAGCACATGTTAGATCTCAACTAACACTTTGCCAAGCAAATTTAATCCTTTTGTTAGCATCAAAACTTAGAGATTATTTAATCCAAAACCACTTTGGTTCCAACAATCTCCCCCTTTTTGATGATGACAAAACTAATTAAATTTGAAAAGCAAAGTCTAAGAGAGCTTGCAGGGCTCCCCCTAAGACAAAGCATTCAAATATTTAAGCAAAAAATGCATATGAAGAACAACTGCATATTAGCTAACAGATAGGTGCAACAGCTTATCATACTTAGAGTATATATGAAGGAATAAATAAGCATAATCAGCAGATATCAAAGCAAATAAGCAAACATAAGTATCAGAGCAATTAGCAAGTAGAAAAGAATGTGCATATGCAGACAACTATGAGCTTTTCAAAACTGACCTTTTATTTTTATATAAACAGATCTCTTTCCTTTCCTTTCTCCCCCTTTTTGTCATCAGCCAAAAAGGTAAAAGGAGATGACCATCATTGTCAGTATAAGAGAAAAAAGATAAAAAGGTAAAGGTTAAGCAGGAGGAGGTGGTGGAGGTGGAGGGTTCTGAGTCTGAGTTTTCTTGAAGTACATAAGGAATTCCAGCATTTTATTCACAACCTCTAAGGTTGGAGCCATTGAAGTTTGAACTTGCTTTTGGACATCCTCCTTTATTTTCTAAGTCATCTTCTCAACCTTCTCATCAACTATCTTTCCAACTCTGTCATCAACTATTTGTCCAAGAACCTCTTCCAGATTAGGTGGCAGAGCTTGTTGCCTTGAGCTTTCAGCAGACTATTGAAATGTGCTTAGTGTCCTTGAATGATTTGAAGGGTGCATCACAACTAGAGCTAATGGTTGAGAAGAGTGTTTTTCTGATGAGCTCTGATTGTGAATGGATTTAGCTGTATCTTCTAAGCCAACAGTTGTGGTATTTTGATCAGGTTCTTCAACAACAAGTTCATCTGCGATAGGCTCTGAAGTAGGTGGAGGGATCACTAAGACTTCTTTTGCCCATCTGATAGGGTAGATGAATTCCACATTTTTACTATTTATAGGAAGTCCCTAAAGGTCTTTATAGATCATATATCTAAAATTTGAAAGACCACACTTCCCTCTGACCTTAGGAATTTCCTTCTTCTCTTTCTCAGTCAGTCCAGAGGAAGATGCCTCTCTTGTGCAGTGAATAATATGAGATTTCCAGAAATCTGCAGCTCGATGTTCATTGATCAACTCAATGGATTCAATATGTAAAAAGAAATCTAACATTGAGTAGTCAAAAGTTTCTTGGTTCAGATCAAGCATTGCTGATTCAGCTTCAAGCATGACTCCTTTGAATCTTCCATTTTTCTTGTCTTTGTCCTTATTCAGATCTACCATTGGCAGTCTTGGACAGATCCTGTAAGGCATGATTACAACTCTGGTTGCTTCATTATGTCTCAGCCAGGATGGAGGGACAAAATGCACGGCTCTATCAACTCTAAAATGACTGAATTCCCACTTCAACATTTCATAGATGAGCTGATCAAAGAAGAAATCAGAGGCCCTCCCATTGACTCTGGGATGCTCAAAAGACACCCATTTTGTGTCCCTTGGCATGATCATGGGAACATGCTTTGAGGATCTTGCTCTTCGCTCAGGGATAGTAGGAAGATTTTTTCTATTGGGGTCAGTCTCCCAAACAGGTATGATATGTCTCTCAACTCCATCAGTGAGGGGTATGAAAGGAGGAGTTTTGACAAGGTTAGGGTAAAATTTTCTGGGGGGGAAATTGGTTAGGGGTAGGTGAGTGACTAATGGTCCTAAGTTGTTGTGCATTTGTCAAGGCACATTTTTTATTAATTTACAGTCAGGATGTGGTAAAGGGGTTTAACAAGTGGGATGACTTCTTCCTCATACTCGGGTAGAGGATACCATCTGTTGGGAATGTGTTCGGGTTCAGGTTGATGAGAGTGAAACATAAGTTTCCATTCCCTTTTTACCTTGGCTCAATCCTCAGATTTGCCATCATAAAGAACAAAAATGGGAGTGAGGGGAAATAGGGTTCTCAAGGGTTTTGGAAAAGGAGCACCGGGGGAAATGCCATCATCTGGTTGATTGAACCAGGGATCATCGGCAGGGATAATAGGATGAAATTGTGGAGTGGCTATTTGTGTTGGTTGGGGTGAAAGGGGTGTGGGGATGTACACATCATCTAGAGTGGAGACAACAATGTTATTATCAACAGGCACATCACCAATTCTAGTTTCTAAACTAGACACTAAGGCGTCCATTGCTATTTGAACAGGATCACTAGCACAGATGATTACCTTAGAGGTCTTAGTTGTTCTGGTTTTTCTTGCTGGTTGCCTTCTAGGTTTTGTTGTAATAGGTACAACGACCTCAGCAGCAGCAACAGAAGTCTTCTGCTTCTTCAGGATTGTACTGATAGGGATGTTGTCCTCATCAACTTCCTCATCTTCATTGTGTGAGAAGATAACTCTTCTTTGCTTCTTTGCAGCAGGAGCATCAGAAGGTTCCCTGATAACAATGCCGCCTGCTGGTCTCTTGGGGGCAGGCTTCCTTGTTGCAGTGGTCTTTTGCCTAGTTACTCTTTTTACTCCTAGGACTTCAGCATTGTTTTGTTCCATCATTTCTTCTTTAGTTTTCATTAACTCCTCAGTCTTGGCCGTTGCAGCAGCAGCATAGGTACTGAGGTTCCTATTAGATATATTCATTTTACCAAAGTCTGTAGCCGACATTGGTTTTTCAGTTAAGATCCTAGCTTGCTCCTCAAGAGTCCTTGCAGCAAGAATTTCATGAATTCCTTGAGCCTTGAAAATATTGGAAAAAAGATGGCAATAGGGAAATGCTGAGAGGCTTTTCTTGTTCATCACAGCATCTCTAAATCTTCCATACAGAATTCTTGGAAGATTGATCTTCATTTCGGTGAGAAGATGGCAGAGGCAGAATTTGTGCAGGGAGGAGAGGTTGTCTTTGGATCCAACCTTATGAAGAACCACCTTATTAAGGAACCGATGAAGGATGCGAACAATGTCCTTCATTTCAACAGCTTTCCAAGTATGATTTCATACTGTGTCTTCTTTCATGAGACAGACTTCAATGGTCTCAGCCACCCAAATCCTCTTCCCATGACTCAGTAAAAATCAAACCTTCCTGAGCATAGAAAATAGCATCAGCAATAGTCTTTTTCGAGACTACAATCTTCTTTCTCAACACCGTAGAGAAGAAGTCGGTATCAGTCACTTGAACATTCCTCCATAAATCCCTAATCAGGTCGGGAAAGATAGTGACTTTCTCAGTGGAGAGTCCTCCCCACCCAGCTTCATTAACATACTTGCTTATGTCTAGGTTGTAGTCTTGCAACACTCCAAAGTTGAAATGATGCTCAATTTCCAAGTTGATATTGTCCACGTTAAAGGTTGAAGAAGAAGCCATTTTAGGTGATTAGAGAGCTTAGGGTTTCAAAGAAGAGAGAGAGATAGCTCGAGAGGTTAGAGAAGTGTAAAGCTTTTCTCAGAGGGAAAAATATTACTTATAAAGGAATTTTGAATCTCAAAGGTTAAAAAAACTTTTGACATGACATGTCATTATGATAAAACAATGTTGATAACCTGGAACTATAAAAAGGTCTTGATGTGATTGGTGGAAGTACCGACTCAGCAAAGAGAATAAAGGATAAATTTGTCATTGAGACAAAATAAATGCATTTATTATCACAAAAAAATGTGATTAAACACAGGCAGATGTGAGCTCGTCTAAAACTATACAATGGACACGGTAACCAGTATCAATGGACGCATCATATGGACGTGCAATACAATATGCAATAGAGGCACAACTTTTAATAAATATTAGACGTGCATAGGTAGTAGACGCAAGATTAACAAAACAAATTTTTAAGGCTGGACGCCTAAATTAATCCACACATATTATATTAAGATGCTTCCTAATAAAGATAAATCTGTCCTCTGCAAGAGGTTTAGTAAAGATATCTGCCCATTGATGGTCAATATCTACAAATTGAATATCAAACACATCTTTTTGCACATAATCCCTGATAAAATGATGTTTAATCTCTATGTTCTTAGATCTAGAATGCAAAATTGGATTTTTAGATGGATTTATTGCAGCAGTATTATCACACATAAGCAGAAGACTACTTACAAACACATTGTAGTCCTCCAATTGATGTTTGATCCAGAGAAGTTGTGAGCAGCAACTTGCAGCTGATATATATTCAGCTTCAACAGTCGATAAGGCAATGGTACTTTGTCTTTTGCTTGACCATGAGACAAGATTAGCCCCAATGAAGTGACATCCTCCACTGGTGCTTTTTCTTTCAATTCTATCTCTAACATAGTCAGCATCACAGAAACCAACTAATCTGTAATCTTCATTTTTCTTAAAGCGCAAACCAAGATTAGTAGTACCTTTTAAATATCTAAAAATTCTCTTAACTACTGATAAGTGAGATTCACTGCGATCAGATTGAAATCGAGCACTTAAACATACACTGAACATAATATCAGGCCTAGACACAGTAAGATATAAGAAAGATCCTATCATACTTCTGTATACCTTTTGGTCTACCTTTTTCTCTCTATCGTCTTTGTTCAGTATGGAGGTGGGGTGCATAGGAGTATTCATTGGCTTACAATCATCCATCTTAAACTTCTTCAGAAGTTCTTTTGTATACTAAGTTTGGTGGATGAGCACCTCGTCCAAGGTTTGTTTTATTTGAAGTCCAAGGAAGAATTTGAGTTCTCCCATCATGCCCATTTCAAACTCTTTCTGCATTAACTTAGAGAATTCTTTGCATAGAGACTCATTAGTACCACCAAAAATATATAATATCATCAACATATATTTGTACAACTATGAAATTAGACTTAATGGATTTTCTAAATAAGGTTGTGTCAACATTTCCTCTATTGAATCCATTTTCCATAAGAAAGTAACTTAGTCTGTCATACCAAGCTCTAGGAGCTTGCTTAAGACCGTACAAAGCTTTCTTAAGCTTATATACATGTTCAGGATGGGTTTCGCACTCAAAACCCGGAGGTTGCATAACATAGACTTCTTCATTAATAAAGCCATTTAGAAAATCACTTTTAACATCCATCTGAAAAAGTGTAATACTATGATGTGCAACAAATGAAAGTAGAATTCTAATAGCTTCTATTCTAGCAACAGGTGTAAAAGTTTCAGTATAATCTATACCTTCTTCTTGAGCGACACCTTGAGCAACAAGTCTTGCTTTGATTCTTATTACCATACTATTTTCATCAAGTTTGTTTCTGTAAACCCACTTTGTTCCAATTACTGATTTGTCTTTGGGCAGTGGAACCAGAGTCCAAACATCACTTCTTTCAAAGTGATTGAGTTCCTCTTGCATAGGTAGAATCCAACCATCATCCAGCAGAGCCTCGTCTACTGTCTTTGGTTCCATCTCAGACTAGTGCAGAAATATCTTGTTCTCTGAAGGTTGATATGGTTCTTAGCTTGTCATTGGGGTTTCCAATGATCTAATATTGTAGATGATAATTCTTGAAGTACCAAGATTTTTGAACTGTATCATGTTGAGAAGTGGAAGTTTCTGGTTGTTGAGTGGGGTAATTTGCTTGATCATCAATTTTTATCTCTGGTGAGTCTCCTGGAATGTTTAGATCTAGATCTGCAAAGGTTTCATCTAGCTCTGATAATTTTTTATCAGGCTATTTTTCATCAAACTTGACATCAATACTTTCCTCTACTATCAGAGTCCTAGAATTATAAACTCTAAAGCCTTTAGATGTTTCAGAATATCCTAATAGTATTCCATTATATGTTTTAGCATCAAACTTACCAAGTTGATCTTTAGTATTCAGTATATAGCATTTACAACCAAATGGGTGAAAATAAGATATGTTGGGTTTCATCTTTTCCACGGTTCATAAGGAGTCTTATTCAGGATAGGTCTAATATATATTATGTTATGAATGTAGCAGGCAGTATTAATAGCTTCATCCCAGAAGTGTCTAGGGACAGGGTTGTCATTGAGCATAGTCCTAGCCATCTCTTGAAGAGATCTGTTCTTTCTCTCTACCACACCATTTTGCTGTGGTGTTCTAGGTATTGAGAAGTTGTGAAGGATACCACTTTCTTCACAGAACTTATGAAATAGCTCATTTTCAAACTCTTCCACATGGTCACTTCTGATTGAAGCGATACACATGCCTTTTTCATTATGTACACGTTTGCAGAATATAGAAAAGACCTTAAAAGACTCATCCTTGTTAGTTAGGAACATAACCCATGTCCATCTAGTGTAATCGTCTACTATGACAAGACCATATTTCTTACCACTAACAGAGGCAGTACTTGTTGGACCAAAAAGATCAAGATGTAGCAACTCTAGTGGTCTATTGGTACTAATAACTTTCTTAGATTCAAAAGAACCTTTGACTTGTTTTCCCTTTTGACATGCATCACAGAGAGCATCATATTTGAACTTAAGGTTTGGTAGTCCTCTCACGAGGTTATGCTTGTTTAGCTTTGAAATTAATTTCAAGCTTGCATGACCTAGCCTTTTGTGCCAAATCCATCACTCATCTTCAATAGACACTAGACATGAGACACTTTGATTTTAGAGGTCCTCCAAGTCAATATTATAGAGATTGTTTTGCCTTTATTGCAGTGAATAAAAGTGATCCATCATCTTTCTTGATAGTACACATGTTCTTATCAAACGCAACTGTATATCCACTGTCACATAATAATTGACTTATGCTCAGTAGATTGTGCTTCAAGCCATTTACTAAAAGAACATTATCAATTGAGGGAAAAGGATGTTTACCAATTTTACCTATACCAATGATTTTCTCTTTCTGATTTCCTCCAAATGTGACCCAGCCACCATCTTTGGGCTTAAGGTTTTGGAACATAGACCTTTCTCCCATCATGTGTCATGAGCAGCCACTGTCCAAATACCAAGACATCTGTTTTCTTCTTGTTGTTAAGCAAATATGCAACATGTATTATCTTATCTTTAGGTACCCAAACTGACTTGGGTTATTTCTTGTTAGTTGTCACTGGACGAGTATGAGTAGTCTGTTTATTG
Source organism: Sophora flavescens (assembly GCA_030762895.1). Lineage (NCBI taxonomy): Eukaryota > Viridiplantae > Streptophyta > Magnoliopsida > Fabales > Fabaceae > Sophora > Sophora flavescens. The sequence goes on from CM061070.1 coordinate 104,278,615, forward strand.
TGTATGCATCTAGATGTACCATGCCCACTTTTTCCACACACTTTGCAAAAGGTGTCGGGCGAGCTAGACTTAGCTTTTGTATATTTGTTTGGAATTTTTGAAGCTCTATGCTATGTAAAAGGTTTTGACTTTTTGTGAGATGCATCTTGCTTCTCTTTGTCATAAACAAGATATGTTTTATCATGAGATGACCTAGAGTACCTTAAAATGAGACTAAGCTTATCTGAGCCACCTACAAACTTTGACAGAGAATCCGTTAGATATGTTACATCTTGTTTCAGTTTTGCAACTTCACAAGAAACATCAGGTTCACACACCATTTTGTCAGCTAGACTTATATTCACTGATTTAAGTATGTCATTTTCATCTTTAAGGTTTTGTTTCTCAGTGCAGACCCTATCATATTCTCTAGTCAGTTTAGAAAATTTCTTTTTGAGACTCTTATACATTATACAGCAATTGTCATAGACAAACAACACACATAACTAACAGATCATCCTCAAGTTAATATATATCATCCTCTACCCCAATCTCATGCTTCTCAAAGACACCACAGCTGCACACCTATTTCCTAAGGTGGAAGTGGTCTCGCGAGAACTCTTGATTTTACGTGTATTATATTACCAATACACGGTGTTTTATATTACCAATACACAGAAGTGTTTTACGTGTATTATATTACCAATACACGGTGTATTATATTACCAATACACAGATGTCCTTGTGTATTATATTACCAATACACTTTTGTCCTTGTGTATTATATTACCAATACACGATTGTGGACAACCACATATATACTTGAATCTCACCAACCCGTTTTAACAACAACCTAGTGCCTTAACCTTCCATTAGAACTTGACACATATTCTATGCAATAACACCTCTTTAACATACATCATATAGGTTAGGAACTTCTAATTCATCAATATCCTCACACCCAAAACAATCATCTCTTAGACAACATATATATCTTTGCTTAAAAACCACTAAGCATAATAATACACACCAGACAGATCATGCATAACACAATATCAATCAAAATATTCTCATATCACCAACATAGCACAAAATCAATTCAATAAAGGTAATAAAATCAAATCAACCATCAACAATATAAAATCAACCTAATATCGATAAACCTACAATCCCCGAATCGCCATTGGTTTTTCAGAAAAGGTTTCCAATGTGATTATGGTCTTGTCGATTACTCAACTACTAGTAGGGTTTAGATCGCCCTACACAATTATTATATAATATAATACTTATCGATTCCGACGATAGGTTGATTCTTTCCCCCACCTGGGTTATCACCGAACTCCCGAACTCGAAGCTCCTCGTTGTCACACCACAAAGTACTAACTCCACCTTCTGTGAAGGTAAGGAGATTAGATGCTGGAAGAGGTATACCACGAACGTCCTCGTTTCCTTCGCGATGGAAGTCTAAGGTTATGAACACAAAATCACAAGTTAAAATCAAACAAGAACACTAAACCACAAGGTATAGGTTTGGCCAAGACTAGTTCTTAGGGTTAGAGATTCCCGAAAATTATACAACTCATGGACTTATGATCCTTAAGTGTTAGGAGTTCATAAACAATGATCACTTAACAAAGTTGAATTAAAATCCCACTAAGTTATAAACTTAGGGTATTCGGACAAGGCTAGTAAAATAGGCTAGCATTCACTAAACTTTCCAATCTCTTAAGTTTAGCATCCATATGTATTAAGGAGCTCAAAACCATGATCATTTTGGAAAAATAAGGACAAAGCATCCTAGGTCCATAACCTTCTAGGTTCGGCTTTCATAGGATTTATAGGTTAGAAATCTTTAAACTTTCCAATCTCTTAGACTTAGCATCCAAATATCTTATGGAGCTCAAGTCCATGATCATTTTGGAAAACAATGGAAACTTAAACATTCCAATCTCTTAGACTTAGCATCCAAATATCTTATGGAGCTCAAGTCCATGATCATCTTGGAAAAAAATGAAAGTAATACATCCTAGCTTAAATAACATAGAATAAACAAGTTAGAAATCCTTAAACTTTCCAATCTCTTAGACTTAGCATCCAAATATCTTATGGAGCTCAAGTCCATGATCATTTTGGAAAATAATGGAAACTTAAACATTCCAATCTATTAGACTTAACATCCAAATATCTTATGGAGCTCAAGTCCATGATCATTTTGGAAAACAATGGAAACTTAAACATTCCAATCTCTTTGACTTAGCATCCAAATATCTTATGGAGCTCAAGTCCATGATCATCTTGGAAAAAAATGAAAGTAATACATCCTAGCTTTAATAACATAGAATAAACAAGTTAGAAATCCTTAAACTTTCCAATCTCTTAGACTTAGAATCCAAATATCTTATGGAGCTCAAGTCCATGATCATTTTGGAAAAATGAAAGTAATACATCCTAGCTTTAATAACATAGAATAAACAAGTTAGAAATCCTTAAACTCTCCAATCTCTTAGACTTAGCATCCAAATATCTTATGGAGCTTAAGTCCATGATCATTTTGGAAAAATAAAAACTCAAACATCCTAGTACCTAAACACTAAGTTTCGGCCATCATAGGATGATGAGAAAAATATTCTTTGTTTAACAATAACTCTTAGGTTTAGAATCACAAGGTATTAAGAGTACTAAATCCATGATCATACTTGGAAAGTTGAAACATAGTATCATAGGCTTGCTTATTCATATTTTCAGCTATCATAGGAACAAACTATCAAAACTTCCAAGATTTATAGATTTAAGATCAATGGATAGTTAGAAACTCAAACACATGATCATATTCCAAAAGTTGAAACAAAAACTTCCTAGGTCACAAATGTAAGCATTCGGCCTTCATTGGAAGAGATAGGTAGAGATTTTTTTTACACGACCTCTTAGTATGTGAAAATATAAGTTAATACAAGACTAGAGAAATTGGTTTCAACTCAAAAGGAGTTTTCTACCATTTTAGAGAGATTTTAGAAGTTTAAAGCATATAAAGAACATATAAAGTAAACTAAGAAATAAAAGATGAAACTTGCAAAAAGATTCATATGAGAGCATTACCCTTAGTGTAAGGAAGAACTTTAATGAATAACTTAAGTAGAAAAGATGAATAAAAACTAAAGCTTTAAGAGCTTGAACTTTTAGAAGAAAGGAAGAAGCTGAAGGTTTAATGGAGTTTGAAGAAGGAATATGATGAAGTGAAAATGAGAGGTGTATATATAGAGAAGGGAGAGAGTGACACGAAATTGAGGAGAAAGGAATGAGCTTGGAGAGCAAGTTTTGACCTTGTGCCTTGTTTGGTTTGAGAAGAGAGAGAAAAATAGGTTTTTAGAATATAATATGTTATAATTTGAAAAGTGTGATGATCACACTTTTGGAGTGTCATAACCCATTTCCATCAAGTCCCATCAAGTCACTTCACTTATTTTGTGCTCCCTAATCTGCTCCATTTCGTACCCGGTTATATTTTCCGATCGTAAGTCTTCCGACGTTTTCGCCCGAATAAAATATTACATTCTATTTTTGAACGAAAATTTTCAAAATAACCAAAGTTGAAAGAAACATATTAAAAACACTAACCGTCTCGTTCACGGGTCAAAATTAGGTTTTCTGCACAGCAAACTTGTACCGGCAGTGAAAACACAGACCGGCTTTCGTCTGAATTTTCAACCAAAAATTTTATCGTAACCCTCTACCATAAAGTAGACTATGAATATGATTTTATTTTAATCAAAAATACTTTATAACTCTCAAATGAAAATATAATTATCTTTTAACCGGTTGAACAACATAATTAAAATCAAGCTGTTATAATTGTAACCTACATGTGATTTTTGTGGTGAACACCATAAACCTGAAAATTGTGAGGTTCAATTCAATGCACAAGAAGAGGTTTATTACATGGAGAACCTCATGAGGGAACACGATGGACAACCTTACCATCAATCCAATAAGTCACTAGATAGAGTGTCCTACCTTGAAAAGGATTTAACTCAATTTATTGGAGCTACTCAAACGAAATTCAAGGACATACAATATTCAATTAAGAATCTTGAGATTAAAGTTGGGATGTTATCTGAGTAATTGGTTGGAATTGTGCAGAAAAAGATAGAGTTAGTAAGAGAGCAAGAGTCACATGTTTGGGAAATGGTTGAGCAAGAAGAAGAAGTGCTTGTAGAAATGGAAAGTGAACATGACTCAATAGAAGTGGTGGAAGAAAAACAAAAAAAAGTGTAGTTGTAGTATTAGATGAAAAACAGAAAAACAAAAATAGTGACATGGAAGAGAAGCCAAGGGTGAGGCATGAAGAGATTCATATGACTGAGACTCAACCTTTGGTGATTAAAGAGAAGAGTCCCATGCGAGATGAGTTTTATATACTTCAAGAATGGAGAAACACATATTCCAAATGCCTAATTGTTGGGGCATGGGAACATTTGCTTCCTTATAGTAAATACATGGGACAACTTGTGAAGAAAAGAAAGCGGAAGGAGGATATATTCTTCTTGTCATATAAACCGCCCTAAGAAAAGAGCTCAAATGTCAAGTTAGTGACGTTAAAGAAGCGCTACTTGGGAGGCAACCCAAGTATTTTCTTCTTGCATTTTTTTCTTTTTCTCCTTATCAGGAAAAAAATAAGTTCATTGAGTTGTTGAGTAGTTCCTTTGGTGTGTGAACCATATATTGTGGTATAATGGATTTGAATTGTTGTGCAGGCACATCTAAGGAAAGTGGAGCAAAGGAAGTGGAGAAATGACACAAGAATAGGGTGAGAATGGCTTCCTGTATTCGTCGGGCGCTACTGTGAGCGCTGGGCGCCCACAGAGCACAGAAACAGCAGAATTCGTAGACCTGCATGCGTTGGGCACCTATGTGGAGCGCTGAGCGCTGGGATGCAAAAAAAAATTAAAATTAAAAAAAAAATTGTACGTGCTCGTCCAATGTGCAAAAGAAATGGGGTGCTCTAAACTCTTTACTTTTTAGTCCTCCTTAATTCATAGTTAGTTTTAGTTGAATAAATTGTCCAAACTTGCATATTTTGCACAAACTTGTGTTTTGAGTAGATTTTTGTGTAGATTCTCTTGTGAGCATAGAACTTTTGCTTGGCCAAAATTTCTAGCATCATGTATTTTGTACTTGCTGAGCATATAATTTCATTGAAACCATTGATCCTTGTGAATTGTTTTTGACAAGCATTCATGCTATGATTGTTGCAATGTTGGATGTACGGATTTCTCTTGCACATAACCATGAACGGTGAGCTTTTGAGCCCAAATACATCATATCACTTGATTTCTTTCATGTGTGCTTGTCCATCACTTGCATATTCTCACTTTTTCTTGCCTTGATGCTTGTTACTATCACATTGTTCCTGCATATGCATAAATGATTGAGGCACCAATTCTTTGCTTAAGCTCAGGGCCATAATTGCCATCCTAACATTTACCATTGTTGAGCCCAATTGAGCCTTGACCTATTTTTCTTGATATGATAGCTCATCATAAGCCTAAATCGAAAAAACAATTTTGTCCCTCTATTTTGGCTTAGAGGAATGTTTGGACTTAAGTTTGGGGTTGTTCTCTTGCTTAGGGACAAGCAAACAAATAAAGTTTAGGGTGAAAGTAGGCCACTAAAGATGCCTACTATGAAAAAAAAATTCGAAAAAAGAAAGAAAAAGAAAAATAGAAAAAGCCAAAAAGAGGAAAAGAAAAAGAAAAAGTTTACAAAAGTTGAGAAAAAGGCAAAAATAGAAAATAAAGAAAGAAAAGAAGGAAACAAAAGAAAAGAAAAATGTTGTAAATAAATAAATGGTGTGTTGGCACAAATTGTGTGCTTGTGTACTAAGCATTTGACTCCCAAAAGTCAAAATATTCCTCGAAGCCAAAATAGCTTAACCTACATTCCATGATTTTATCCACCATCACCTTAGCCCCATTACAACCAAATAAAAGACCTCATGATATGTGTTGCATTAACATGTGTGATATGTGTTCTTAGCATCTTGTCAAGATTAGGAATGAGGAGTGCATTGTGATTGGAATTGAGAGTAAATCACACCCAAGTGAGGATGAGTGAAACACTTGATAGAGAGGTTGGAAGGGATGATCTTATACATTCGATGGAGCTAATTTTGTGGTATGTTTGATTGCCCTAAAACATGAAGCATGTGATCAATTGGAATTAATGCTTGATTGTGCGATGCTTGTGCATTTTGCAAAAGTGTTAAAAAGTTGAAGTCTTGCATGAGTAATGTGTTTCACAAGAGAATTGAACATGAAAATCCATTTCTCAAACCCTTATGTGAATCTAATTGTTTGCTCGAGGACAAGCAAAATCTCTAAGTTTGGGGTTGTGATGAAAGTGCAATATATGTTAGTTTGTGAATCCAAATAGGAATAAGTTATGAATAATCTTAGGAATTATAGGAAAAGTGATAAGAAAATGTATACATTCATTTGAATTAAGTTTTGATCTTTAGAAACTTGATTTGTGTGAAAAATACACTCAAAAGATGTTGAAAATACGTAGGAATGAAGGTCCAGCGTTCAGCTCAGGAAACGAGCGCTCAACCTTGAAAGGAAACATAAAACACAAGTTACGGTACCAGAACTGGCGCCCAGCGCAGGATCCGAGTGCTCAGCATGGACAGAAAGAAGGGCTGTTAGCGCTGAACGCTATCTTTTGGGCGCCCAGTGCCAGGTTCAGACAGAAAGTGTGTTTCACGCACAGTGCAGCGCTCAATGCTGGCCAGGGGCGCTCAGCACTGGCGGACGAACAGAAACAGTATAAATGCATTTTTGGACAGATTGAGAAGGATCTTTTGGCTCATTTTACACATTTCTCACCTTGGTTCATCACTTTCTCTCTGGATTCTTTGGAGAGATTCAAGCTTGGGAACAAGATTTGTAGTTTCCATGGCTTCCTCTACTCACATCTACTCAAGTTCTTTCATCTCTTCTCTTTCTATTATGAGTTGCTAGATCTCTTAGGTTAGGTTTAGGATGATTTCAATTGGAATTTGATGTAATTGACTTTGATTTCTGATTTCAATTCTATTTCATTCAATTTGAGTAATTGCTTCTATGCTTAATGCTTCTCTTGGATTGATCAACCTTGATTTGATGTTAGATTCAATTTCACAATTGAAAAATTGGTTATTGGATTGGAATTGAAGTATATTACCCTTGTGATGTTGATTCTAGGAATAGAACTCTATTGCAATGCATCCTTATGAGTCTTATGCTTAATGTTTGTGCTAATTCTTGAATTACCTAAGGAATTAGGGTTCTTAATTGGTACAAAATGATTATCACCTAAGGAATTAGGGATAAATCTAGGTTAGTAACTTGAATGTCAATTGTATGGAATGAATTGAAGTTAGGATTAAATAAGGTTACGTCAAGTGAAGATTGAATGACTCCGATGCCTAACCGCTTTTACCTATATTAAATTCATTTGTTACTTGTATTGCATTCATTCATTCTTGTGACAACTTGGAATCAAAAATTCATAAACATTCTTGGAACTATGAAATTCATTCGTTCAAATAGCTATTGCCTATGCCACGTTGATACTTGATCACAATCCTCGTTGGGAACGATACTTTACTTTCACTTTATTACTTGTACGATTTGGTACACTTGCCAATCGATCAACATCCACCTTTCTTAGGTTCGAGGTCTAGGAACATAGACCTTTCTCCTGTCATATGTCGCGAGCATCCATTGTCCAAGTACCATGATAGGTGTTTGCTTTGTCCTGTTAAGCATGTCTGCAACAAGAATGATCATGGACTTAGGTACCCATATTTTCTTGGGTCCTTTTCTGTTAGTATTAGGAGTCTGGGAAGGCTTCCTTCTCTTTTTGTGATTGCACTTAGACGTGATATGTCTAACGTTTCCACGGTAGGTACATATAGGGTTATTTAAACTAACTGACACAGATTTGACAATTATTTTTTAGAACTTTGTTGATCCTTCATGATGTTCTTGACTGGAATAACCTATACCTTCTTTGTTAAAGGAATGCCTCTGACTTCCCAAAAGTTTAGTCAGATTATCTCTACCATTAACAAACTTGGCAACATCTGAGGTGAGCTCTTCCACTTTCTGTTGAATTTTAATCACTTCTTCAGATGGTACAGTTTCATCTGAGATCTTAGCTTTAGACTTTTTAGTCTTAAGCCTACTGTTCTCTTCAGCTAACTTCTCACACTCTTGAGATTTCTGTGTATACTCATTTGAGAGTTTAACATACTGTCTCTTGAGGGATTTGAAAGCTTTAGATATATAGTTGGATTCTTCCAATAGTTCATCATAGGCATCACTCAATTTCTCAAGTTTAGAGTGTACCTCAATTTCTGATTCTGAATCAGTATCTGCCATAAGACAGAGATTTGCTTCAAAACTGAAGCAAATCTCTGTAAGGGATAAAGGTTTTGTGTAATTAATACAACTTGCAAATCTTTCAGATAACACCCAGTGAAATAAATATGAAGTGTGAAAGACTGTGAATTAATATCAAATGATTGAAGAAGTATTCAATGAAAGAATGAAGAAGTTAATGAAGTGAGTAAATGCTTCTTGCGCAGTGTTCTTAATGATATTCAACTTCTTGTCTTCATCTTCATGGTATATAAAGACTTCTATCAATTTGATCCGTTAGGCACAGCTTCAGAAAGTGTGTTCTTTGATTTAAGCTTCTGGGACGTCATTAATGCCAAAGAGTCGTTCTGTGTAGGTATTAAATGCTTAGGAATGTTGAGCTTTGATAAGGTAGTCCAAGAGTACACTTTGTTCTAAGCAGCTGTTGTTTAAGAGTTGCAGCAGCAGGCTTCTTGTACTTGTAGCAAAGAGCTTTCCTCTTTCAGTACAACACTCAGTTCACTTTCTAGAAAGCACTTTTACTTTGTACTAAAACAGCTAAATGGTTACTGCTGTGGTACAAAGATTGCGTGTTTATTCCTTAAATCCTTGAAACAAACGTTCTTTATTCTTTATCATTGGTGTTATTGTCCAGAGGTATTCGAGATCCTTAAGGAAGACATCTAATTTGAATAAGGTTGACTTGGACTTCCTTTCTGACATTCTGACATTTTATCAAATGTAGCAATGTTAGATTTGTAGACGAGTGCTTGTGGAGTCCAGATTTAGACGGGTGGCAATGAGCCAGAAACTCAGACGAGTGATGAAGTCATTTTCTTGATGAGTGATCCACTGAGTCTTCTTCAGACATATGCTTCTTGCCACGTCATTAAGTATATCGGAATCTTGACTGAGCGTTGACTTGGTCTTTGTCTGTGTTGAATGATTTTTAGACAAGTAGTTTTTAGATGAGTCTAAAAACTGTGCTCTACCAAAAAGTAGACGGGTCATAAAATAGACAAGTGACCTTAAGTCTATTTTCCTGCACACATATCTGACATGTCAGTATTTTCATATGGTTCAATATTTGCCATGGTTAATCTATTTGAAATCATCAAAACTTAGAGAATCTACACATGGAATGTGTCTTGGACTTATGAGGTCTCAACATGACATAAACATAATTCTTCACTAATCAACTTTTAGATTTCTCTTGTTGGTATAAAACATGCAAATTCTATTATAAATTTTTGTTAAGGTAGGCGGTCTTTCCTGATCTTACAAAGAGGCGTGCATTTTTCTAATCTAAACTTTCATGTAAAAAAAATTTTAAACTTTCAATGGTAATTAATGTCATTAATTTTTTCCCGATGGACTATTTTATTATTATTTTTTGATCCAATCCCGATGGACTATAACAAAAGTTTTTTTTATCACACAGGGTCCATTACATAGATCATAAAATGTTTGGTATTGAAAGGATGATTTGATGGTGTATATATATCTTTAAAGAACTTACTTATCTATTTATAAAACCTGAAGCGTGAGCTATAGAATTGCCATGTCAACTCCTTGAATCTTTATAGCATGACACTGATGCAATGTTAAGGTTTAGAAACTAGGGACAATTGTATATGTATAATTGAAGTCATTGTTTTTGCAAAATCTGTAAGTGTACTCAACCGCGTTAGCAAAATTATTTTTTACAATAAATTAAAACTTGCATACTTTTATGTAATGTTTAAACAATATTTTCAGATTATGAACAAAAACAAATTATTGTCTGGTTAACAATTTTATAATTATATATCATATGATAAATAAGAAAAAATCTAAAATAGGTATATTATAAAATAAAATAAAAAATCAAACCAAACAGTTCATGTCGACCGCATCAAAACTAGTTTATAAATAAAGAGTAATGTAATGTCAGTGTAATATCCCAAAGTACATTAAGATACTACTAGATACAAAACATAAGATACACTGAAATTAGTTTTTCGCTAAACATCTTTTATATATATATATATATATATATAAAATACATTTTCAAAATCATACTTCGAGACTAAACAATGACAATATGACACTTGACTCCGATCCGGCTACGTCTTCAATAACAGAAACAGCTTACATTGGAACAACTGCCAAGTATTTTCGGGGATACTTCACAGTTCTCCAACATAGGAGGGATTAACCTGAAACAAAAGGGTGAAGGGGTGAGATATGAAATCTCAGTGAATTCCCTGCAAACAGAGCACTCAGTCCCACACATATACATATATTAGTAAACTTATACATATCATCAGGTATAAACATCATTGCTGCCCCCCACGCACCAAGGTACTTAAGAGGGACTAGCTTTGGGTTTAATCCTGGTATCATCATGTCATTCAAAATATTTGTGAACCACTCATTTGGACATCCCTTTTTAATTTTGCCAGTGAAAAACGTCACTGTTCCCCGTGCACCGAGGTACTTAAGAGGAACTAGCTCTATAATGTAAGGCAGGACATACGTCTATGACCACAAGCGGCGTCCCACTTGCTTTACACTTACTTGCTTGCCTTTCGAACTGAAAGGACTCTGTGATTGCCTTTCAAACGGGAAGGACTCTATACCTAGCTTCCAAACTGAAAGGACTTCTGTACTTGACATCTAAAATGTCATTGATAACCATTCTAATTCGATTAGCATGGTTACTACCTTTGGATGTCAAATGGTGTTTCACATTCATTTCTTCAATATTAAACAACTTAACTCACATATCAATTTATAGCTTAAAAACTAATGACCTAAAGCAAAACTTATAAACCATTCACATGAACACTATATAATCTCTCAATCAAGTGTTCAACAAGGGATAATGCATCAACAACAAAAGCAGAATTTCAGCAGTTTTCAGTTAACTTCTATGATTTTATTAAAATACCAAAAGAAGTCGAATTTGGACAAACGACCCCTCTATGGAAAGCTAAACAAGTCTAGTTTATGAATAAAATTTTACTCTTGGAAAAAAGCCTTCCAAAAATTACATTTTTGATAGGAAAGCCCCTGCACTCAGAAAACAGGACAGCTGCAATACCCTAAATTGTAACAGGTTTTTCTCCATCAATACTCAATGAAAAACAGCAAAATCAGTGTCTAAAGTGTAGTATTTCGAGTCTACTTTCTAAAAAAATAAGAATCATACCAAACAGAGCACAATAGAAATAGTTACAAATAAAATATTACACATATGGCTATACGGATTTGTCAGATCAGCAGCTTCTTTTAGGACTTTTAACAAACAGAATACATGCATGTAAATTGAATATTCTACATCACAATTCTGCATTCATTTAAAACCATATAATCAACATGCAATTCTGAAATCAAACAATAAAATCAAATTTAAAATTCCTAAACTTGGATTTATGGTTACCAAGCACTAACTAAGGAAACTCACTTGACCAAGTAGTGGATTTGGGGTTGTTTGTGTGAATCACCCTTGAGTTCTTCCTATTTCGAAATCTTTGAGGAGAGCTAGAGGTCTTGCATGTTGTCCTTCATAAGTTTCTGGTCGAAAATGAAGAGGAAGGGTGGAAATAAAATGGTTGCCTTGTGTTCAAATGATGAATGAGAAAGAAGTGTGGGAAAACCTAGCCATGGAGTTATGACCGAATTTGAGAGAAGAGATGGAAGGGTTTTGGCTGGCCAAAATTGTCATGGATGAGGAAGAAGAAGAGCTTTGTTTCTTGAAGAAAATGAAGTTTTTTAATGAAATAAAAAGTGAGTGTGTGTGGGTATGTGGGCAACCGTGTAAGTCAAAGAAAATGAGGGGAAAAAGTGTGTGATGTATGTATGATAAATAAATAAAACAAAATTCTATTCCATTTAAAAATCACAGATAATTAACTTCATTAAATTAATCAACCACATAATTTCATATTTACGAAATATAAAAAAATTCAAACACCCCATAATAGAATTAAAAATGAAAAGACTAAAATATCCTTGGGAAATGAAATTACAGTCAGGTACAAAGACTAAAATAAACATTGCCCTCTTTGAAAGATCATTGCTTTTGGGCAAAACTCAAGCTCTTGGGATCAATGACGTCCACTTGGAGGCGTAACGTCCGACCATTGTCTTCCTCAGTCCATTTAATGGAATTCTTCTCCAGCTGCTTAATAACCTACGGCATAAATTAGGAATATCGTTAATCTTCATCAATTTGGCTAAACTAAGATATCAAAATGCTCCGATTTTAGTCAAAAAAATAAAGGAAAAATATATAATTTTCAATATCTGCCTCCTAAGAAATTAAGGGTGTTTGATGCATGGACATCCAACATTTTTGCTGATATCATGTTTCATGCGTAGATAAGAGATGATCATAGGCATTGTACGTGCCCATATATAATTGGCATTTATGATGACGTCATTTCAAATTATGTCTGCATATGAGGCTTACCTTATTTTACAAATTATCAATATGATACTCATTTATGCATTAAAAAAAAAATTTACAATCATTCATCTTTATCAATTTTACTTGTATATTAATTTATAAGTTACTAGAAATATATGATTATAATGACAGGGTCAATAAGCATAACTTGTAAATAAACATATCAGTCCCCACAAAATCTGAGGTACTAATTTGTTAGTTTAATCATAGGTGTGTGCCTTACCAATCTTTTCCTAGTCCCTTTCCTATCTTCATCTCCTGCCCCAACTACGACTCTAAGATACTTGATTGCTGGAAATGCAAAAGTAAGAAATCATTTGTAGGCATAAAGTGTGCCATTAAATTCTTTCCCATAATGAAATAAATATATAGTTGCTTACTATGAATGCCACAGAGAGAAGTTAAATGACATTTGAGAAGACGAAGGGCTTGCTTTGGCTCTTGTTCGTGCAAGTCAAGAGGTATCTCATCATCATCATCATTGGTTTCACTGCATTTCATTTCAAGTAATGTTTTTCAATGAGCCATGAAAGGAAACACATGGTTTAAAATGGGAAGGGAGAAAGAAACTGTTTTTTTTTTGTTTTTTTGTTTTTTTGCTACTAACTTGGTTTGAAGAAGCTTTTGTGCAGATTTTTCATCTGCTTCTCGAGCCTTTCTGTTATAAAAATGTCCCTGCACGTTAAAGAAAATTGTAAACAATCAAATAACATCATTAAAATAGATTACTAATTACTAAAGTGCATCTATGCTGAAATGTTGGTCTTTGGAGTCAATTATTTTAAGCTACAATGGCATACGAAACCCGATTCCTTAGGTTACCCATCATAGAAAAACACAACTAAACACCTTGAGGACAAAGAAAAAGACCAATCTTGTTAGAAACCCAGCCCAGCCCAAACCCCTTCTGGTCTATACCCGCAGGCCCAAGACACGTATCAATCCAGATAATCCCTGAGGGGTTTACTCTTGATTCTAGAAGGGTGATTCAGCATGTCGATTCCGTAGAATAAGGAAGTGGTTATAGAAAGAGGTAATCTGTTATGCAACAGAGGGAATCTGTTATGCAAGGGGGGGAATATATTGGGGGAAAAGAGAATGTGGTAGGATGAGAAGTTTTACGTTGTGAATTAGGGTCTGGAATAGATATTCAGACTTGGGGGAGCTATAGCTCTTTTCTTTCTTGTAACTTCCTTCCTTTTATCATTCAATAATACAAAGAAGTATATCATCCTTTATCATCTTCTGCTCTACATTTCTGTTTTTCTGTTTACTGATAGGAACTAGTTCCTATCAATTGGTGCTTTCGTTGAGAGATATTGGGAGTGCATGCTAACAAGAATGTCGACAACGACGCAGCGATTGGACGCCATTGAAATGCGGGTTGCAGCCGTCGAATCGAGTCTCAGAAACCAAGAGGGGTTGCTTAGGGGGCAGGATCAGATGGTGAGGTCACATGGTTCGACACTGAAGGAGCATTCAGCTCAGCTGAGTTCCTTGAGGACTAGTGTCGACGAACTCACCAACTCCCTTCAAGCGTTAATCCTCGAGGTGCGAGATGGGTTCAGGCAGCAGCGACAGCAATCCCCAACCTCTGGGTCATCATCGAAAAACGAAGCGTCTCGCCTGTCCGCCAAACATGTGGAGATGCCCTCCTTCCAGGGCTGTGACCCCGTCGGTTGGGTCGCCAAGGCGGAAGCGTATTTTGCGATCCAGAGGACGCCGCCAGAGATGAGAGTGCAGCTGGCCCAGATTTATATGGAAGGAATGACATGGCACTGGTTCAAGGTCCTCCGAGACTCTGAGCCTGAGATGACCTGGGAAAAGTTCAAGAGATCACTGATGGATCGTTACGGCGATCATGAGGCAGGGAATCCATTCTCTCAACTCAAGTTGTTGCAGCAAACTGGTTCCTTGGATGAGCACATGGAGGAGTTTGAAATCCTCATGGCACAAATTCCTCCATTACCAGAAGACCAATACATGGGGTTTCTGTTGGGAGGAATGAAGGAGGAAATTCGGATGGAGGTCATAGCCTTTGAGCCGCCCAACCGTCATAGGATGATCGCGGTGGCACGATCAATAGAGAGGAGGTTGAACAAGTCAACGCAATCTGGAGGATGGCGCAACACTACCCAGAACCGTAGGCCCACCTTGTCAGCCAACCCACGTCAGAGTGGGAATCGGCCCAATTCGGCCCAACCGTCTGCAGGGAGTGTAAATGGGCCTAATGATAGAGGGTCCAAACCTGCCCAACCAGTATCGAGCCAGATCTGTGGGGGCACCAGAAACCTATCCTACCAAGAACTTATGGATAGAAGGAGATTGGGCCTCTGTTTTAAGTGTGGCCAACATTGGAGTTCTACCCACACCTGCCCTGACAAGCACTTAAGGCTCCTCATTTTTTATGGAGAGGAACCCACCGACGATAACGTCTTGGCCGAGGAAGAAAGGATCGAAGAGGAGAACGAGGAGAAGGTATGTCAAGTTCTCGATTACAGAGCTCTTGATTCCAAGGAGTTGGCCGGCTCTAAGACCATCAAGCTGGAGGGAACCTTGATAGGGTACCCAATCATTCTCTTGGTTGATAGTGGCGCCAGTCACAATTTCGTGGCCAGAGAGTTGGTGACATCCTTAGGTCTTCCCGTCTCTGGTACGGAAAGGTTTTGCGTGGGGCTAGGAAACGGCAGTAAGTGCTCATCCCAAGGAGTTTGCAGAGCACTCGAGATCAGAGTCGGAAGGTACACTATGACGGTTGATGCCTATGTATTGGATCTCGGGGGGGTTGATATTATTCTGGGGATGGCGTGGTTGGAAGCTTGTGGGACAACAACCATGGATTGGAAAAGGAAGACCATTAGTTTTGAGGAACAGGGCCACAAGATCACTCTCAGGGGTTACCACTTCCACGATAGGGTGCAAACCCCCGCTCTACAAGGGGTTTTACACGAAGCTGTGGTTGATAGTTTTGATTCCTGTAACATAGAAGGACCAGGGATTTCAAATGTTTCGCCCATGGGTCACGAGCTAGGCGAGGTATTGGACCAATTTACTAAAGTGTTCGGTGGAATGAAGGGTCTGCCACCACACAGAGCTCATGATCATGCCATTACTCTAGTAACAGGAGCAAAACCCGTGAGCGTTCGTCCTTACCGATACGCCTATCATCACAAAGACGAGATAGAAAAACAAGTGGAGGAGATGCTTTCTGAAGGACTAATCAGACACAGCACCAGCCCCTTTTCTAGCCCAGTCATCCTGGTTAAGAAGAAAGACAACTCTTGGCGAATGTGTGTGGACTACAGGGCCTTGAACAAGGCTACCGTGCCAGATAAATACCCGATTCCGACAATTAACGAGCTGCTGGATGAACTACACGGTTCCATGTTCTTCTCCAAGATAGATCTCAAGTCCGGATTTCACCAAATTCGAGTTAAAGAAGCAGACATCCATAAGACCGCATTCAGAACCCATGAGGGCCATTACGAGTACCTTGTCATGCCATTTGGACTTGTAAATTCTCCTTCAACCTTCCAATCAACGATGAACTCCATATTTAGGCCCTTACTGAGGAGGTGTGTTCTAGTTTTTTTTGACGACATACTGGTATACAGCCCTACTTGGCAGGCTCATCTAACCCATCTGAGTACTGTACTGACCTTTCTCAACCAGCATAGGTTTGTGGCCAACAAGAAGAAATGTGTGTTTGGTCTATCCTCTATTAAGTACCTTGGTCACGTGATTTCCGCTCAGGGTGTAGCCATGGAT
This sequence comes from Sophora flavescens, assembly GCA_030762895.1. NCBI lineage: Eukaryota > Viridiplantae > Streptophyta > Magnoliopsida > Fabales > Fabaceae > Sophora > Sophora flavescens. Next base: position 104,295,214 of record CM061070.1, read on the forward strand.
CCTTCCAAGGTTCAGGCTGTTTTGGAGTGGCCGATACCCAATAATGTGAGGGCGGTCCGTGGATTTCTAGGACTCACAGGCTATTATCGCAGGTTCATTCGGGATTATGGAAAAATTGCCCAGCCGCTTACTGCACTCATCAAGAAGGATGGGTTCAACTGGGGCTCAGAGCAAGCCCAAGCCTTTGAGCATCTTAAGCAATGCCTATCTTCTGCCCCAGTTCTGGCTCTCCCGGATTTTTCCAAGGAATTTGTCATCGAGTACGATGCCTTGGGTAGAGGAATTGGGGCTGTTTTGATGCAAGAGCGTCGCCCCATCGCTTACTATAGCAAGGCTCTAGCGGCTGCCACCTTGTCTAAGTCTGTCTATGAAAAGGAAATTATGGCTTTGGCTCTTTCGGTCGAACATTGGAGGCACTACCTGTTGGGCAGAAGTTTCAAGGTCTACACTGATCACCGCAGCCTTAAACACCTGTTACAGCAGCGGATCACCACCACAGACCAGCAGTGTTGGTTGTCTAAATTGATGGGGTTTCAGTTTGAAGTGATCTACAAACCAGGGCCCGAAAACAAGGCTGTAGATGCACTATCCAGGCAGTTCCACCCTCCAACCGAGCTGTCCACCATCTCCATGAGTCCCTATTGGGTGGATTTTCCCAAAATCAGAGAAGATATTGGCTCCGACGCCGAGCTGAAAACCTTACAAAAGTCCCTGCAATCTGATCCTAATTCCTTGCCTAATTTCTCTCTCCGAGATGGACTCATCTTTTTCAAGAACAGGCTGATGCTATCCAAAAATTCTGGTTTGATTCCTACACTCCTAACCGAGTTTCATGATACACCAATAGGGGGTCATTCTGGGTTCACCAAAACATACAAAAGGTTGGCTGGAAGTTTCTTTTGGAGGGGTATGAAACAACACATCATGGATTATATTTGTCGATGTGATATCTGTCAGAAGAGCAAGTACCAAGCCATGTCCCCCGCTGGTCTGTTACAACCCATCCCTATTCCGAAGCTGGTTTGGGAGGATATATCTATGGATTTCATTTCGGGACTGCCTAGGTCCCATGGATTCGAAGTCATCATGGTAATTGTGGATCGCCTTTCCAAATATGCTCATTTTCTGCCTCTGCGTCATCCATTTACTTCTAAGTCGGTGGCAGAAACTTTTGTGAAAGAGGTGGTCAAATTGCATGGTTTTCCCAAGTCCATAATCAGTGATCGTGACCCACTTTTTCTTAGCAGATTTTGGAAAGAGATGTTTTGACTCCAGGGGACTTCATTACGGATGAGTACCTCCTACCATCCACAGACCGATGGTCAAACCGAGGTGGTGAATCGCTGTCTAGAAACCTTTCTCCGCTGTTTCGCATCAGAACAGCCTCGTTAGTGGATCTCGTGGCTGTCATGGGCGGAGTTCTGGTATAATACTTCCTCCCATTCGGCCACAGGGAAGTCTCCCTTCGAAATAGTTTATGGACGGCCCCCTCCCTCGATTATTCGTTATTTGAAAGGTGAGACCGCTGTAGAGTCGGTTGCTGCTGTACTCTCAGACCGTGATGAAGCACTACGGCAGCTGAAATACCATCTTCATCGTGCTCAGCAGTGCATGAAGAAATATGCAGATGCCCACCGCCGGAATGTTGTTTTTACTATTGGAGATTGGGTTTATGTCAAGTTACGCCCGCATAAACAACAGTCCCTGGTTAGGAGAATCAATCCTAAGCTTTCTCCTAGGTACTTTGGGCCTTTCCAGATTGAATCTCGTGTGGGAGAAGTGGCCTACAAACTCATCTTACCCTCTACTTCCCGAATTCATCCGGTATTTCATGTCTCCCAACTCAAACGTTCAATCCCAGGCAGTCTTGAAGCAGTTCCTTTCCTCCCGATATGGCATTGGAGGCCACAGAAACTCCTGTTCCTGAAGCGGTTCTGGCCACTAGGGACGGGAAGCGTAATGGTCGTTTCGTCACGGAATGGCTCATCCTTTGGAACTCACTGCCTGTTGATGAAGCTACCTGGGAAGACGCGGAATCCATCCAGACCCGCTTTCCTTCTTTCTGTCTTGAGGACAAGACATGTTTTACGGAGGGTGGTATTGTTAGAAACCCAGCCCAGCCCAAACCCCTTCTGGTCTATACCCGCAGGCCCAAGACCCATATCAATCCAGATAATCCCTGAGGGGTTTACTCTTGATTCTAGAAGGGTGATTCAACATGTCAATTCCGTAGAATAAGGAAGTGGTTATAGAAAGAGGTAATCTGTTATGCAACAGAGGGAATCTGTTATGCAAGGGGGGGAATATATTGGGGGAAAAGAGAATGTGGTAGGATGAGAAGTTTTACGTTGTGAATTAGGGTCTGGAATAGGTATTCAAACTCGGGGGAGCTATAGCTCTTTTCTTTCTTGTAACTTCCTTCCTTTTATCATTCAATAATACAAAGAAGTATATCATCCTTTATCATCTTCTGCTCTACATTTCTGTTTTTCTGTTTACTGATAGGAACTAGTTCCTATCAAATCTGCAACTGAAGTGTCAGCCAAGGATATCTGTTCTTCTATATATTATTGCACTAATCCTCCAAATAGTTCACTAAAAAGGACATTCGGCGGGAGAGATTTCCCAACAGTTAGATTAATCCAACAACTGACATTTGTTTGGAGAGAAATCGAGAAGTATTGTGGCTGGAAAGGATCCATTTTGCACTAAAGATATGCTGAGTCCTCAAAATTAAAATTTGGAAATTCAAACAAGATTAATGGTCAACTAGAAGTCTGTGGGGAACAAATCACACATCTCATATATACCTGTTCGAGAAGTCTGTCTGCCCGTGCATTATCACCCTTAGCAAATGCATCAAAAGCCTGCAAAGCAGTTGAAAACATTAAAACTACTTATCAATCACATGCATGGCCTTATGTACTGAAAATTGCAAAGAAGGTGTTGATATCTCCCCTCCCAAATTGCAAATTGATCCTAACTGGTCTCACATTAATCCTGACTAGTTTGACAAGTTCCATTTCATACAAACTTTTAGTCTGTAATCCAGAAAAGGAAAAATTGGGAAGGTATCTTACAGATTTGTAGTATTCTTTCATAGTACTCCAATGCTCCTTCACCGCTCTAGGAAGTACCTTGTAGCTATTCTCATCATCATCACTCTCTACATGCAAAATAATGTGACAAGGAGGATAAATAGCACAAATAAATACATTTAAACAGAGTTCAGAAAGTAGAGTGAACTAAATAAGTAAAACGTGCTTTGTGAGGCAAGGAAGGCAACAATCAGTCTTAATGATTCATGTACTGATTTATTGGGCTAGGACATGAAAGGATTCTTACATAAAAAGATTTGTTCATGGATTATAGCAATGTGACAGACTTACACTGCCCGGAGGAAAGAGTAAATTGAGCAAAATCATGGCAACACGAGTTTAGATCTATATGTAAAGGTGTAAGTGTGTGTGTGTTGAAACTTTATCAGTTAATTACATTATGTTAGGGCCCAATTCAATGTTAGGATCTTCATCTTCCTCAAAGAAGGTTCCTAACACATTAAAAGCATGAAATTCTTAGATTAATTGGATTTTCAAGAAAAATGGTAGATATATAGCTAGAAAAATGGCATATCACTAGTGAAAAGTTATTATTATTATCATTGCTTGAAAACTGTTTGTCACATTGGATAATGACAGTTATGAAGAGTGAAGGAATTTGCTTCAGCTATCTGTGTCCTAGTTATAAAAAAGCTGAAGAGTGAGCATGAACCACACTGAACTATTGATATCAGATTGTCCCATTATCTCGTCAACTTCTTCATAAATTTTTATGGATAATTACTTATTACTCTCATATGTACACATACCTTCCTTAACAATTTGTGACTCTATGATAGTACTCGGTTGAACGGTTGTGGTATCTTCTGGAAGATCCACAGCAGGTTTACTAATCTAAAATATGGTATTTCTCTCACTGGACGCCTACGCTTTGGTGCTTCTTCAGACCTTTATGGATAGCTAAATAATGATCCTAAAATTTCTTTCTGCAGCCCAACTCTATCTGTCTTTTGTTGGTGAATCATTTGAATTGCATAGTTCCTCACTGCAGAATGCATCCACATTAGTATTTATCCTCTCAAAATGAAAAGGTCAAAAGCAGAATGAAGTTACATAAGATGGAATACTAAGCAACACAATGACAACGAGGCACCTGGATGCATATTTTACATCTGGATGCTGATCTCTTGACTGTCACAAGAAAAAATAAATGACAAGAAAACTGCATTAGGAAACCAGGAATGAATGGTTTATATTATAATTAAGGCATACTAAAATTCAAGTTGCATAAAATCATCAATCAGTAGAATGTGTTCTTACTGGAAGGTTCATCCTCCAATTAAGAAACTACAATTGATTTTAAAGAGAATTAGAAACATTAAAGCAAAACAACCAACATAAATTAGTAGTGTCTTGTATCATGTATAGTATTAAAAGGGTTCCTGGGAGTTGCAACCTAGTCCACTTCAACAGTTTTGCATCAAATACCAGCTCAAGATAGTCAAACTTTAGCATCCTGTTTTCTTTGCTAAGCGAAACCCTTCTATTTGCACAAAGAATGACACCTCTTTGAGGGCTGTATTCTTAATATCTGTATGACATTCTACATAAAAATATTATGAAGGTTTATAACAGGTTATACGGTTACAGTATTAGCAATAAATTTGGTCTGAGTTTTACAATATTTGTGAGGAATGACATGTTATTTGACAAAATAAATATATTAATAAACAGCCTGATCTATATCAATATGTTTGCTATTTTTTACTACAAGATTAGACAATGGAGAGCAGATTGATGATGGTTTTCCTTCCTTATTGTTAAACCTCTAGAAGTAGTTCTATATGACAAATTATCAAAGATTTGATGCCACCAATAGTAAAGTATTTAGATAAAAAAAGTTCCTACTATGACATCGAAACACCTGTGAAATGGCACATGTTTAATGCATATAGATACAAATGGTCCAATGAAATAGCACGTGTGAAACCTTACATTTTCATCAGCCAGACCATGAACATCATCGTATTTCTCCAAAGTGGGATTTGACATGTCAAGCAGCTCCTCCATAGTCTGCATAATGACTCCAAGTCAATTCTTGTAATTGATGGACTTGAGTTTAAAGAGAAACTTTTAGGTAAGTACAATGACAGAGAGGATTTTAGGAAGAAAAGTGATGCAAATACTCACACGTTGATAATGATGTTTGATTCATCTGCTGACCAATTAAAGATAGAACATAGAATTCAGACCCAGGATTTCTATATCTCATAGCTACTGCTTGATTGAATTTTTTTTGTTAAAAATAATGACAATCCACTGCAATGTATTGGCACTTTATTCACGCCAGTCAACCCCAAAACGATACATACCATAGACATATGTTGCCACCCATTCAGAAGCTTATGTTGATTAGACACGTATACTTTATATTGAGAAGCTTGTGCTCTTTGCAATAAATGCTAGCTAGTGACAATTGGTGTGGTAAACATTATTACAAAACGAGTACTTATTGGTCTAATTTTCAACATCATTCACGCTTCTAAATTTTCAAGCATGCAAACAAGTAAAATTAACCGTACCTTCTCTACATCATATCCACAGAGAACTGCAAATGCAAAGGATTGCCATATCAAGCACATTTCAACCATAATATTAACAATGTATTAATATGATAAACATGAATGACAAATTCCCCCTCAAATAATAAAAATTAACAGTAAAACAAATACAGGACAAAAAATTCTGAAAATCTAGAATGGGCAAGTGTAAAACTAACATCCGGAAGTCAATGTCTAAAGAGCAGGATATAAATGGAATTAGCATTGAAGCATGAAGAAAAGCAACTTCACTCTAAAAATCTGAAAAGACTCGGTTAATATGTTACTGCAAATTGACAATTAGCAAGTTAAGTTTACCATCATAAGAAAAAGATGATGAATACCATCAAGTCAAGTTAATATTGGGTATGCACACGTGAGGAAAGGAAACTATATGCTATATCAATTGGGAACATACATACTATAAACAAGTGCCATGTGGTGGAAATGGGATAGGAATACTTGCAAGATATCCTAGGTGAAAGTACACGACAAAAAGCCTATGGTTTTCAGCATGTAACTCGCCAGAATCAACTCAGTATAGCATGCAAAATTGACTAGACTAATTTAAACAAAAAACAACTCTCATGCTTTTCCCTTTTCAAACAGAATCATTCATTACTACTCTGCCAGCAATAAACACTCAACTCAATAAAGATGTATAAAACTTTACCAAGAACATCCTGTATCTTTTTCTTGTCAAATTCAAAGCCATCTCCAAGCATCTTAAAGAGGAAGTTGACAACATCATCACTCATGGTGCCCTTTGATGCTGCAGTACTCTGAGATGACTTTTCACCCCATATCACTGATTCAGGCAGCTCCTTTGCATCTAACTTCAAAGGTTTATTTACTTCCTGATATGGCTTAGTCCATGATTTGGGTTGAATGTAGTCTTTTCCAACAACACCAGAAACAGTTCCCAATGATGCAGGCTGAAACTTTGATTTCCCTGCTTCAGAATTTCGTTTTCCATCAAAAGAAGACTTTGGAGATTCACTTGCAGATGAAATCTGAGCAGGTTTACTTGCACCCTTCAACATCAACACATAATTTGAGGCACAGAGAATTTCAGCAGCCAAATTAACATTGCGATTTGCCTCACAATAAGCAGTTGCTATGTCGTCCAAAGAAAATGTAGAACCAAAGGATTCAAGCAACCCCATCAGGTTCCTTTCTTCTTCATTGTCAGATTGTGATTGCATTTTCAGCTATTCTTCTAAGTACAACACAAAATTCAAAACAAAAAAAAAACCAAAAAACATGTTAGCCTATGTCAATAACAGCATGAACAGCAGATAACAAAGCGGAAATGGATTCCCTGCCATCAAAAATTGACTGCAAGAGATCATATCCATACATTATTTTTGGTGCTTGAAAAAAAATTTATACAAAAATGACTCAATAAATTTCTAACAAAGCATAGAAATTACAATGAAGAGAAAGTAAGAAACTTTTCCTAGAAAATTGAGTATACAATACAAAAAGATTACACTGGAAACTTTATTTTCTTCAAGTAACTCATATTGAAAATGTAGAAGACTGTGTGTCAGGTGTCACACTTTTACTATATGTTCTCAGCAGCCAAACAAGTGAACTGATGAATGAATAATAGCTCATGCAAAATTTAATAATATATATATATAGGGAGAGAGAGAGAAGCGTAACATTGATAAAAAAAAATAAAAAAAAATAAAGAGCGTTTGAAGAACCTGAGAAGCGATGATGAATGTGAAGTGTGAATGGGAGAATGTGAAGGGTTTGACGGTGGCGAAAGGAAAGAGGGAAAGAGCATGATATGGTTTTCTGGCTAATGCTTCCGGCAGAAGAAAACGAAGCGACACAAGAGAGAAATGATGGATGCATGAGCATGAATGATGATGCATGGATGTGACTATGTTATGTATGTATGCGCATACATGCATGGCAGACATGATGTGAAGAAACGAATTGGGTATGCATGGATATTCAACGACGTGCCGTTGCTCACCGCTATTTTTGGTGCTCATTGCTCTCAGTAGTCAGTACTCTCCATTTTGAAAAGCAAGTACAGTACACCATCCAATTCCATCCCTTCCCTTCCACGCGCGCGCTCTTCCCATTTACACAAACTAGATTCGTTTGATGGAATCATTTGCTTAAACTAACTAGCGTTTAATTATGATCAGGTTAGCTAGAAAGCTAAAATTGAAGTATTTTTTATGATAAATATTTGTAACCAAATAATATCACAGACAATCTCAATATCAACTTGGTCCTTGAAATTATCGAATTTCAAAAGCATCCCTGAATGATAAGTTAGTATCAATTTGGTCCCTCATTTTACTCACTTGATATCAATTAAGTCCCTGACACTGCAAACTTAATTAATATCAACTTAGTCCTTATGATTTTTAACGGAGGGACTAAGTTGATCACCATTTTACAATTTCAGAGACTAATTTGAAATTTCGATAATTTCAGGGATCAGATTGATACTACTTCACAATTTTAGGGACCAAATTGGGTGTTTACTCAACAAATATGCCTTATATAGGCTTACAAATATAATAAAATAAGAAGAGACTTATTAACTAAGTAACTTATCAAGTAAGTAAACTTAGGAAATAAGATATTAAGAGACTTAACTACTAAGTAATCCGAGTCAAACTTTGCAACTCAAGTCAAAGTTTGCAACTCAATTCTAATTTGAATTTGCTAACTTGAAAGGTCAAATTTTGCAATTCAATTTGCAATTGAATTTACAACTCAAAGTTGTAATAAGGCTAGGCAATCTTTTCTTGATAATAATTATTGATTTTCTCAATACTCCCCCTCAATAATTATTTTCTCTTATCTTGGACCTTGCTATCATGTCGAGTTGTCTTCTAAATTCTTCAAACTTCATACCATTGAGTCTTTTTGTGAAAATATCTGCTACTTGATTATGAGTGTTGACAAACTCCATTCTTATATCTCCAAGCAATACTTTTTCACGAACAAATTGGTATTGAATTTCTACATGCTTTGTACAAGCATGAAACATCGGGTTCTCCGCCAAGCATATTGCAAACTGGTTATCACTATACAGAGGTATAGCATAATCAATTGGTTGGTGCAAGTTATTCAAAAGTTCTTGTAGCCACAAACTTTCTTGAGCTGCCATAGCTGCTGCTCTATATTCTGCTTCAGTGGTTGACAAAGACACTGTTGGTTGTCTTTTACTGCACCATGATATAGAACCTGAACCCAAACTAAACACATACCCAGTTGTGGATCGGCGCATGACATGATCACCAGCATAATCAGCATCGCAATATCCAATCAACTTGCAGTTTCCATTTCTCGAATAAAAGATACCATAATCAAACGTACCTTTAATGTATCTTAGAATACGTCGAAACATATCCAAATGGGGCTTCTTTGGATTTTGTATAAATCAGCTTGCTACTTCAACTGCAAAAGAGATCAGATAAATCAGGCTTCCAACTATCTGCCTGTACATAGAGGAATCTTCTAGATCTTTGCCTTCAACTGCACAAAATTTGGCATTAACTTCTATCGGTGTTGCTATGGGCTTGTAATCCAGCATTCCAAATCTTTCTAGAAGATCTCTTGTATATTTCTGATGACATAAGAACAATCCTTGGCTTGTATAGCCTATTTAAAGCCCAAGAAAATGTTTGACTTACCCAAGCTCTTTCATCTGAAAACGCACAGACAAGTTCCTTTTGATCTGATCAATTTCTTTTGTGTCATCTCCTGTAATGATGAGATCATCAACATAAACCAGCACAATTGCTAGTTTTTCATTTCGAATTTTAATGAACAAACTCGAATCAGTCGATGCCATTGCAAAATCATTGCTAAGTAAGAACTCAACAATTTTCCCATACCATGCTCTCGGAGCTTGCTTCAAGCCATATAGCGTTAGCTTTCTTTAGCTTGCACACGTACATTGGGTGAGATTTGCACTCAAACCCTTGAGGCTGCTCCATATATATTTCTCGATCCAATTCACCATACAGAAATGCATTTTTAACATCCATCTGCCAGAGATTCCATGATTTAGTAGCTGCAATTGCTAATAAAACACGAACAGTGGTGATTTTTGCGACTGGACTAAACGTCTCATCATAGTCCAATCCATACTCCTGAGAAAATCTACGATCTACCAAGTGAGCTTTGTATCTACCAATGGTTCCATCAAGGCGTACCATCAACTTGTAAAGCCATTTGCTTCAATGCAAGAATTTATTCTTCCATAGCCTTCTTCCATTCTTGCTTTGTTGTGGTTCTTTAACCATATCCAATTCTTCTAAAGCCATATTAGCATATTTTGGATTTGGTTTTCGTTGCCTCTGTGATCATCGAGGTTGTGATTGCACGAAAGCTTCTTCTGGTTCATCAGAGTGTTCTTCGGGACTCTGATGATGTACTCCGGTCTGCCATGGACTCCTCTCAACTTCAGCTTCATCTTCAATTTCTGGTGTTGATTCTATAGAGTTTTCAGGAGTTGAAAATGATTCTTCTGGCTTCATATCAAGCTTCTAGTGCAACTTGTCTTCTATTTCTTTTGTATCTGGTAGAACAACTTGTTCTGGTGACCACCAAGATGATGCCTCATCAAATACAACATTCCTTGACACATGTATCCGGTTTGTTGTTGGATCTATATATCTCCACCCCTTTCTTTGATCATCGTAGGCAACAAAAATGCATCGAACTGCCTTTTTGTCAAACTTGCTTTGAAGGTGATCGGGAACAAATACATAACAAACACTTCCAAAGACTCAAAAGTGACTCACCACTGATTTGAGACTCCATAGATTTTCAAATGGAGAAACAAAACCCAATCGTGCTTTAGGCAATCTGTTGATTACATGGGCTGTAGTATTCATGCACTCAGTCCAAAATCTGGATGGCACATTTTTGGCGTGCAGCATGCTTCGACAAATTTCTGCCAAATGTCGATTCTTTCTTTCAGCTACTCCATTCTATTGTGGAGTATTAGGACAGGTGAACGACCTTCTAACCTTATGCTCTCAAAGGTATGTATTGAACTCATCAGATGTATACTCCCCACCATTATCTGAGAGCAAACATTGTATCCTTCGACCAACTTCACTTTCTACCTTTTCTTTGAATTCTTTGAACTTAGACAATGTTTTGGATTTTTCTTTCATAAAAAAAACCAAAACATACCTTGAAAAAATAACAATGAAAGTCACCATATATTTTAATCCACTTATAGATGGTTGTTTGATAGGCCCGAACACATCTGAGTGAACTAACTCCAGTGGTTGCTTGGGTCTGAAAGTTGACTCTTCAAATGGAAGTTGATGAGCCTTTCCATATTGACATCCCGCACAGATTGTGTCCGCTCTAGTGTCCAACTCGGGAAGGTCTTTGAGCATAGACTTCATCATCATGACTTTTAGCTTGTGATAGCTAACATGTCCCAATAGAGCATGCCAAAGATCTCTCGTCTCGTTCTTTCTTATCTTATCTACGTATGCTGACTCAGCTGACATCACGTAGACAGATTCTTGTTTCTTCCCTTCTATAAATGGTGTACCAATAATTTACATATTCTGATGGACTTTCACATCATCAAGACCAAACACGACATAGTTACCTGCAGCTGTCAGCTGAGAAACTGACAATAAATTCTTCTTCATCCCAGGTACATAGTAGACTCCTTGGAGTTGCACTTGCTTTGAACTGAACTTAGGTACAACCATAGTTTTACCAATATGACTTATTGGTAATCTCCCCCCCCCCCCCCCCCCCCCCCCCCCCCTTCCCCTCCCCCAAAAACCCCCCCAAAAATCGGGTGGATCTTGAATTATTTGTTGTCACGACCACTCGATCACCTTTATATTCTGATAAGTTGAGAAGCTTCTCTTTATCACCTGTCATGTGATTAGAGCATCCTGAGTCAACAATCCAACTCTTAGTATAATCAATTTTACTAGGAGTGGATATTGCTAACGCTAGCTCCTCCTTCTCTGTCACAGCAACTCCAGTTGCAACTACATCACCGATATCTTCAATCACTGCATAAGAGGCCTCCGTATCCCACTCATCTTCATTATTCTTTTGATTACTTGATGTAGCTGTTTTGCCTTCGATTGTCCGCCTTTTAAATCAACAATCACGAGCAAAGTGGCCCTTCTTTCCACAATTATAACATTCAAATTTATGAGATTTTCCCTGCTTTTTATTGAAATTTTGATTCTTGTCAGCTCCCTCTACTTGGTTGCTTCTGTTTTGGCCTTTCTTTGAGTTGTCATACTTATCTGCATGTTGATTTCTCGATCTGTTTTGACTGTTGTTGCTGAAAAGTGCTTCTTCTTCATTCTTCAAAGAAACACCAGCTACTTGCTTTACAAGAGTCTCTTGGTTAGCTAGAAGATTTTCTAACTCTTCTAGTGATGGTTGAACTGGCCATCCTTGTATTGCAATGATGAAATTTCTATATTCAGGCTTTAACCTATGAATAATAATTCTTCTTTTACGATCATCGTTGATATTTGATGCAGCATCTAATTCAGAGATCTCCCGACATAAAGACTTTACTTTTATAAAATATCGATTTACCGTCAAATCACGTTGTGTGAGAGACATCGGTTCATTTTCCAAAAGTTGTAGTCTCATGTCATTTTTCTTAGACGATAGTGAGACAAATACGTCCCAAGCCTCATTTGGAGTTGTAGTATGTCGAATGTGTTCCAACATCTCCTCCACAATGGTCGTCTTTATCACGAACATCGCTTTTCCAGTTTTGATGCGCCACTTTCTCAAATTCTACATCTGCTGGTGGTGTGATCTCACTCCCATTGACAACTTCCCATAAATCTTGACCTTGCAAATACGATTCTATGCACGTCTTCCATGTGCTATAATTTTGATTATTGAGTTTCTTGATGCAGCCAACAGAGATAAAATCTGCCATCGTGGTAACTTGTTATAACTTCCTTAGTAATAAGAAAGTTTGGTCCCATACCAACAAGCTTTACAGTCACTGACTGTGCACGAGCAGGGTCTCCACTAATGGTACCTCCGATTTGACACCTCCACTAATAGTCCCTGACTATTAGACTTTCTTGGGCAACACCTCAACTCTCTAGCACCTCACCTGATCCTAGACCGTATGGCTCTTGATGCCAGATGTTGAGATAAATGGCAACAAGAAGTTGACAAATTTCTCTCTCACACACACAATAAGGGAAGCAAAGAAGCAAGAATGCTACTGAATTGCTTTAATTCATTCTAAACACACACAAAACAAACATACAACAAATATGCCTTATAGGCTTACAAATATAATAAAATAACAAGAGACTTATTAACTAAGTAACTTATCAACTAAGTAAACTTAGAAAATAAGATATTAAAAGACTTAACGACTAAGTAATCTGAGTCAAACTTTGCAACTCAAGTCAAAGTTTGCAACTCAATTCTAATTTGAATTTGCTAACTTGAAAGGTCAAACTTGCAACTCAATTTGCAACTCAAAGTTGTAGTAAGACTATGCAATCTTTTCTTGATAATAATTATTGATTTTCTCAACAATATCATATCCCTATGCAATCTTTCTTTTTGGGCTTAGACCCTATTACTAAAAAGAAAAAAGAAAAAACCACCTCAAACATTCCTCACCTTCTTCACTTGAGCCACCAAATACTTACCAAGTGAGAACCCCTGAGTGTGAATAAACTCGAAGAACACCATTACAGAAGCACTTAACAGTTAACATCCTTACAACCAGTAAAAAAAAACTTCTATCAAACATTCCCCTTTGATATCAATAATAAGATTTCTTAACTATTAAATCAATAACTTTTTTTGCATAACATGATAATATATTGATATTAATATTATTTATTTGACAAAATTAGTTTTTTTTCCTCTAACTTATTTGTTTTGTTCAAATTGTCCTCTAACTTTTATTTGTATCAAGTTAGTCATTTAACACCGTGAAAAAATACGTCAAAAGTAAATAAAATTTATTGTTCCCACTCTTCTTCCTTTCCTTCTTCCTAAATCCTAAATTCCATTAATGGCTACCTAATCACTCTATCAATGGCAATGGCTTCCTTCAATTTTGGAGCAAAGTGTGGTGACGTGTGGTTCTGGGTTGACAGCATTCGGTGAGGCGGCTGGTGGTGGTCAATCACCAAAAAAGATGGTAGAAGTTGCTAAAGAAAATGGTGGATGGAAGAGATAAAATAATTTTTTATTGATTTTTAATAGATTTTTTTTATAATGTTGTAACATTTGTGAGAGTTATTAGGCAAATATTAACATTTATAAAGTTAATGGACTAACTTGATCACAGAAGTAAAAAAATTACAAGATTAACTTGAACAAACTAATTAAGTTAGAAGGAGAAAATACTAATTTAATCTATTTATTTGAAATATATATTATAAAATGTACCTTAATTTTAGTTTCTTTTCTTCTTCTTTTTCCTTTAATTCTATGGTTTAGCTATGCATGTTCAAACTTACATAGTATGTTAATATATCGATTTGACCCAATTCTGTCTCGGACATTATCAGCTTACGACTGAGGTTAGGTTCATGTCCAAACAAAAAACCCTATCAAAATATCGAGTCGGATTCGGGTCCGCCTCCAAATCCGTCTCATGAACACCCCTAAATTTGATTGGACTAACTGAAGGACCAATTCTAGATTTTCCAAACCAATCGACCATTCTAATTCAATTGTGAAAATAGTAAAGGACCAATTCTTGATTTCCTAATCCGATCGGTCAATCTGATTCAATTCTAAAAATTGTGAACTAGAATCTAACTATTGAATCGACTTATAGGTTAGTCGACATAGTCCAATTCTTATAATTATGAGTAATGATTAATAGTGCGAAAACGAATCGTACCATGATTCCCCATGATTTTTATCGGATATTTACCTTCTTCGTGATTTCCGTCACCTTTTCAATTATTTTCATTTTTCTTCTTTACATCATGATATCCATTGTTTCGCACCACACTATACGAAAAAAAATGCATACTAAATAATACTAATGTCCTTATAATAACACGATTATCTCTTATCACTGTAACACCCCGACTTTCCGCTGTTTTTTAATATCAGAAATTTATATAATTATGTTTATATTTTTATCTGAGACTTAGAAAACTATTTTAAATAGACGGAGTTTACCACTTAATCCTACTTGAATGTAGGAAGCTACGATTAAAATTTAGGTTGGAAAGTCAGGCGAAACCCTACCATGAATTCCATTGACAGTATAATAATACTGCTCAAAAGACCTAATTTTAATTCTTGAACGAAAGACTTAAGTTTAGTATTTTATTTTCTACAATTCTGTATTTTTAGAATTATTTTCAGAAAAAAAAATATAAAATAATTTACGTATTACGGGCGGAAAGCGTAATCGGGTAGACGACGGAAGGGAAATTAGAGTTTATAAGAGTAGAGAGAGGGTTTATCTTAGGATTTTGAGATGATTCAAGGGGATGAATCATAGTTTTAAGTCTAGAAGGTTTTTCAGGGTTAAATAGAAAATTTAAAAATTTTACGTTTAAGCCCCTGAACTTTCTGTAAATTACCCTTTTGTCCTTAAATTAGTTTTTTAAGTTTTTCCAAGTGGATTGGGCTAGAATCCTTGTTTCTAATCTTAAATGGTCGTGGCTTAGAAGCCCAAACCTTTCTAGTTCATAGTTTGAGTTCAAAAAGCCATTAAAGTTTCCTTAAGTTTCCTATCTTAAGCCTAATGCCTAAATTTTCAAGTGGGACCCACAAGAATGAACCCAAGCCCAAAATAACCCAGCCCATGCGCAAGCCCATGTGAATTGTGGCTGCCTTATTGTTGTTGAATGCATCATGTTGATTCTAGAGTTTTCCATAAGTTTCTACAAGTTTCTACTTTATCCTTGATTTTTCCACAATGTTCTTGATTCTTCCTAAATACATTGAATTATCCTAACTTGTCTTTGACTCATAAATTCAGCCAACAAAGTCAAGATAAGCTAGCATTTAATGTGGCAAAATCATCATCATGACACTTTATTGATAAATTGCAAACTAGTCCTTCAACTATTGGAATCTTTGCAATTTGGTCCTTAGAACTTAATTGCATTTTGATCCTTTAGCATGACAACTCACCATCATCTAGAGTCTTCCTAATAGGACACCACTCTCACTATAAATACCCTACTCTCACTTTTCATTTAGTTTCTTTTGTCATTTGCTTCCAAAACTCTAAAGTTTACAAGTTCCTTAGTTCTAAGTTGTAAAGCAAGTTCTTGGATTTCATTTGTCATTGATTTTCAAGAGGTAAATCCTAATCTTCATTCTTAATCATGTCTATGTTCTTTAGCAAGTTTCTTGATTCAAGGCTTGTATCATAGTTGTTTATCACTTTAAAGTTTCTAACCCTAGAACTTTGAAAAGTCATAATAAATTCTAGAAAAATCTAATGATGATGAAACTACTTTCTATCTTCTTGATATCATGCATATTATCTAAATCCAAGAGCATGATGTAATCAAAAATTTATTTCTTGAAAACCTAGCCTTGGCCGAATCTATCACATTAGGGTTGGTAGAGTTTTGTTCATGTGTTTTCATGTATGATCATGTATTCTATGTGACATGTATGACTACACACTCTAATCCATGTTAGTATCTTAAAATGAATATTTTTCTCAAAATATCTTTGTGTTGGCCGAACCCTAAGTGGGTGAGTTTTGTTGAGTTTTGTTCATGGTTTTCATAAATGATCTTAGAAATCAATCTCTTAGTATGTATGCTTTATGAATCCAAATTGATTTGTTAAACTAAGAACCCTAGCTCTATGAACCTATTAAGGCCGAATCTATGTATAAAAGAGTTAGGAAGTTTTGGGTTTTAAACTTAATTATTTAGTCACTAATCTATGATTTAGGTTAATCAAGGATCATTAATCCATAACTTAATCATGATTAGAAGTTTTAGTCATTCAAAAACCCTAGAGGTCATGACTATGTATTAGGGTTTAGAATGTTTTAGTTTCTTGAGGTGTAACTATTTGGTTGTAATGGTTGAAGGTTAGTTGAGTCCGACGTTTACGAGGTAACTGAAATTTCGAAGGAATCTATAAGTTCATCAAGGAGTCTTCAAGAGGTAAGGGGAGCTTACCTGAGGGATTTTTCTCAATAACTATTTGCTTGTGGTGTGGTTTATATGATTTATATGTGGTTGTGGTTAATGATTTTGTTGTTTACGTGGTGTAGTTTATATGATTTATATGTGGTGTGGTTTATCGGTGTATTGGTGTGGAGTTGTGTTTAATTTATTTAATTATTTGCAATTGTATATTATACTGCTATGATGCATGATCTGCCTGGGGAATATCTGTGATATAACTGTTGGTTGATGTGTGAGAAGCCTCACAGTGGTCAGTGCTCAATTAAAGTTAATCGGATAAAAGCTTTAAGAAGCTACACAAATTATATTCAATGTTTTAACGGCAAAATATTGATATATAATATTAAAGGAATTTTATTTTGAGGAAAATGAGGAGTTTTGGAAAATATTATTATTTTAATAGGTTATTTTTAGAAAAGGGAATTATGAGTCACAACGAGTGCGAAACTGTGAAAATATTTTAGCACTGCTAAATTTTACATAAGAAACCCAGAATATTACAAAATATTCTTTTATAAAAGTAATTGGTGAAAATAAGTTAATCATGATTTTAGAAAATTAATTAAGTGGAAAAAAATTAAGTTTTTGGTTTAAAGTCTTAAAATAATATTTGACGGCAAGTTTGGAAAAGTGTAGACGGCAAATATTTTCGAAACGGCAGTGCCTATTTTGAGGAAATTAAATCTCAAGTGACTCATTGATTTGTGAAAAACTAAGTTGTTATTATTTAAGGATTTTATAATGAATTTCTACCTTGGAAAAGAATTTCCAAAAATCAAAAGTTGATTTAACCGTGTTGAAAGTACAATTGGACTTAGTAACCGAGACGTCGGGGTATTAATGTTCTGTGTTGTGATGGACTCAGTCATTTGGACTTTGAGGGCCTATATTGTATACATGAGGTATACTGTGTTGGAACATTGAAGATGTTTTCTATTACCACGAACCTCTGACTGGTGCATCGGTTGAGAGGTGTCGTGATTGAGCACTCGGACTGTGAGGTCCTATGTTGTAATAAAAGTTTTAAGGGTGTTTTAAAATTATGTGGGTCGTAAGCCATTTTGAGCTTCGGTAAAGAAAGATTGAACACAAAGAAAAGAATGAAACAAAAGTGTTTTGCATGCATTGGCAGACGTGCCTGTGTTCTGGCTGTGGGCCTGTATTCATGCATAGTTCTGGCTGCGTGCCTGTGTTCTGGCCATAGTTCTGGCTGTGTGCCTGTGTTCTGGCTGTGGGCCTGTATTCATGCATAGTTCTGGCTACGTGCCTGTATTCTGGTTGTGGGCCTGTATTCATGCATAGTTTTCCAATGTTGATGTTTGGGGTGTGAAACCCACTGATAAACTGTATGCTATAATTGAAATGTTTATGTATATGTGTATGTGTCTTCTTTTGTGTGAGCATTTAGTTATCGTGTTAAATCCATATATTGGCATCTCACCCTTACAACACATATCAGAGATGCACAAGAGATACGATTTCTACAAGAAGGAGAAGGCTGTCTAGTTCAAGGCATGCTGTGCTGCTCCAGTTGACGGTAGTGTCAGTTAGTTACGACCAGCTTAGGTCCTATGGAGTTATGTTATATTTTGAGAGTCACTAAACTGATAATGATATAGGTGTGAAGACATATGAGGCAGTATAGTTGTATAACTTATATACAGTATGTAATTATGTGTGGTTTGACTTCGTTAGTGTTGTCTTGAGGATTAAAAGAAAAAAAAAATTATCACCATATTTTGAAAAGATGAACGTTGAGAAAACATTATTTTCCGAAAGTAACTAGCAAATTAAGTTTTATTTCCGCAAACGGGTAACCATGTGATGACCCGGGTTAGGGTGTCACAATCACTAACTACACAAACAATCAATTGTTTTAAACTAAAACTCTTAGAGCAAGAGAGAGATGGAGAAAAAATTAAGCATATTTCATATAACAATCAAGTTTCTTGCAAGCACGATCAAATTCATATGTTAGAGGCATCAAAAGGAGAAGAAAGAAGAACCTGGAGATGAAGGGATCGAAAAGCTTCAAAGTTCAAAACCTTCTGCTTTGATCCTCTACTTCTCTATTGCATTGGCCCTTTAGTAGTGAAGTCCACCCCCTTCTTATAAAACAAGAAAATGAGTGGATGCACTTGTAGATTGGGAAGGGTCAGGCCCCCTAATTTTTTTTATTAAAATAATTAAATGTCTATTTTTTAATTCTAAAATTACTAGTAGATAGGCTTGAAAATTATTTCTGATCTATGTCATTGGTTGGTAAACACTAGAAAAGCAGAGTCTATCCTCTTGTGTATAGAGTGATAATTATTATTCTCACACTTCCTGTTTTTACAACTATTACAAAATATTCTTTTTAGCTATGGATATAGGCAAAACTATACTTCGCAACAAGATGCTAGATGAATTTTTGATTGACTATCAGCTAGCATACATTGAAAAGAAAATTGCTAAAATGTTTAGTGTATATATAAATGATTTGTGACATGCAAGATGTCTTGTGCTTTGATAGATTATTAATGTAATTAATATTTTGGAACATATAATTATGAATATTTTGTATGAAATTTAATGTCTATATATTTGTTGGATGAACTTTAATTTTTGTAGTCAGTTCCCCTCCCCCAATCATCTAAGTCTGGCTTCGTCCCTAGACGCCCACAACATTTCTACTATAAATTTATAATTTTGAAATCATTAAGGGCCTGTTTGTTTTGTTTCTAGTTTCCTGTTTTCATTTCCTGTTTTTAGAAATAATTACAAAATTGTCACATTGTTTTCATTCTGTTTCCTGTTTTCAGATATTTGTACAGGAAACACTGAAAACAAATTTTTTCTGTTTTCACTGTTTCTTGTACAAATTTATGAAAATAAGAAACAAAATGAAAACAAGGTGGCAGTTTTGCAATTAATTCTGAAAACAGGAAACTAGAAACAAAACAAACAGACCCTGATATGCTTTCATTTGCTTCTTTTCTTTTTTAAAATATTTGAGAATAAAATATAGAAAAAAATCTTTTAAATTAATTCAATAAATTTTATTACAACAACATTTTCATTGAATCCAACAAAAGAAAACTTCCAAACCCCTTTATGTTTGTCATTGAAAATAAAATTTTTAAAAAAATTGTTACTAGCTTGTACAACACATGCGATTCTTTTCTTTTTTAAAAAAATAATATATATTTAATTGTTATTTATTAATGTAATGTTTTAAATTTAATACATGTGTAAGTTACAATTTAAGTGGTTAATCTTGATACATTATTAGTGTAAATTTTTTGTCAACTAATCATAAATCATACATTTAACTTTTAAGGTAGTTATGATAAGGGTCAAACATTTTCAATGATTTGGTAATTTATGATTGGTTGGCAATGTAAAAAAAATTACATTGACAATGCGTACCAATTAAAACCACAATTTAATATGATATACATGGATAATATGTAATAAATTTAAACTACTTGCTTCATTACCATTTAATTTAAAAAAAAATGTGTGAGAAAAATTATATAAAGTTTAAAGATTAGTTTTTTTTAAAGGAAATATTTGATATGCAGAAAACATCGCTGTGAGAACTGACATCACAGCTATGCTGGCACCCCAGAGCTCACCAATCATCTGTAGCAACTGCACTAAAAAATTATATAAAGTTTAAAGATTAGTTAGATAATTTGGTTCCCTAGGGTATCCTGCGTGCAACTGCGGCAGAGCCATGGAAGCCACAAGGCAACTAAGACATTTGGCTTAGGCCCCACATTCAATTAGCTATTTACCCATTATAATTTTATATATTATATAAAGGTCCAAAAATCTAACATGTAACAAATACATCAAAACAGGACAAAGGCCCAACAATAACAACATGTATGTGAGTGGGATTTAATTAAGAAAAGTGTTAGCAACACACTATCTAACACACTCTTTCCAACACACTCCCTCCTATTGGTTGAAACTCATGTGGGTCCTACAAAATTAAAGTGAGACCCAGATGAATTAATGGGACCAATTTCCAAAATAGTGAGACCCACATGAATTTCAATCAATAGGAGGGAGTGTATTGGAAAAAGCGTGTTAGAGAGTATGTTGCTAGCACTCCTCTTTTTTTAAAGCATTAAGTAGCAACGTTTGCAAGCCCAAGTTGGCATCAAGTGCTATGATTATATGACCCTACAATCTTAATTCATTTTTTTTAAAATGGGATGGTCTTAATATTTATAAATGTGTAGGAGTGAAATCTCGGGAAAGTAAAAATTGATTGCAATTGGAACTATTTGTTCCTTTCGTCTAAGAAGATTAAGTGTTGATACCGTTGGAGAAAAATCAGTTGTGCATGTGATTTTGTTAATGACAAACAATGAATTGATATTAATAAAGTAATGATTTTTTCCATATGTAGAATAAAATTTAAAAAAATCTCTAATAGATCTATCTTAGACCCCAAAATATCTGGACACAGCTCTGAACTACGATCTCAAGTCGGATAGGACTACAAGAACGACAAAGCTCTCCTTCAAGAGTTAGATTATGTATAAAAATTGCATATATTAATTTTTGTATAGGATAAATAACTAAGTAGTGTTATATATATATTTTTTTTGATTTTCCAGGGTATCTTCCGTGCCCAACTGTGGAGACTAATCCCTCGAGCCAGATAGGACCACAAGGGCGGCAAAGCTCTCCCTCAAGACCTCCGAGGAATAGGATTCGAACTCGAGACCTCTAGATAAACTGGAAGAGACCCGTGCCATCTCATCCAAGCGCTCTTGGGTGTAGTGTTATATATTTAGATTGTACAAATTGGAAGAAACAAATATTTTTTGATCTTTTAACATATTGGGATTTGCCAATTTGGGAATAACAAAAGCCTAGCCCCCCAACTTAATTTGATTTGTTGGAGATGAACTTAAATGGGAGTAATGGAAAGGTTGAAGAACCTTACACTATTAAAATTTGTTAATTTGGAAGCAATAAAAGTTCTGAGCAGGATCATGAATGCCTAGATAATAATTAATCAAAGAATAGAAATATATATACAAGAGATGATAACATAAGTTATTAAGTTAACCAATATTATTCCATATACATTGAACCGGATTTTGGCTCACTTGATCGACCTTTTTGTCACAGTCCAATTTCAAGGATTGTGAGGATCAAATATTTCTAATTTTCGAGGCCTCACTAGTAAACGCAAAACTAAATACTATCCATAACAAATCCCACAAGAATAACCATATAAATCATATAAATATCTTAAGTAAAACCCTTATAATGATGGCAGACTTCCTATTATTCAGGATAACATGATAATAAAGTTATATTAAATTGAACATAAATGAACATATGTGACTTTATCAATAATTAAATTATAGACAATATATATGCAGATCACCATGCAAGATGAATGGACCTAACCCTATAATTGCAAACTCGGGTATCAAGTCTTTAAGCCTCTTGTATCAATTTAAAAGTGAAACGAGTCTCTATGGTGGAGGTATACAAAAGGCAAATGTTTTTTGAAGACAAAAATAGGGACACTATACGGTGTCCATGTGTTTTTTTATGTATTATTAGAATGCATGTATAGAAGAAGATAAAAAGTAAGAGATAGAGATAAATATGTACGGTATCATATATGGTGTCTGAAACATAACTGTATACAGTGGCAGACGCAGGTAGTGATGAGGGTGTGCACATGCACCCCTCATCTTTTAAAAGTAAATATGACTGCCTTAAATGTTTTATTTTGCCCCCCATTATTGATTTATTTGCACCATGCTACCTTTTTTTATCTCTTCATCTCACGTTCAGACAATTATGAAGTATGTAATTTATTTTATTAGATATATTAAAATTTTAAGAGTTTAACATTTATATCTTTATCTTCTCATGTATGATAATAAGTAGACTTAATTACATTTTTGGTCCTCCTATAAATGGCCATGTGCAATTTTGGTCCTGCGGTTTTTTTTAGCAAATTTGGTCCCCTTATTTTTTTCCATCGTTGCAAATTCGATCATTACGTCCAATGTCCGTCAATTTTCCAATGATCAATAAGGAGTAACCGGCGCTTTAAGAGCATAGAACCTCTTGTTGAGCTTATGTGGTGAATGACCCTTTGGTGGAATATAAAAAAAAATTCAGGCACAAAACTGAAAATGTCATGGAGGAAATTAAATCATGTAGAAATGGAGAGGCACAGAAGGAAGAAGCTTGATGGACGATTCTGGGCAAGTATACCCAGTCGTGCAAGTAATACGGTGGTAAGACCGGTTTATCGTATCCACGGGGATTGGATGTCAACTACCAATTCACAAGCTCAGCAACTATCTAGACTAAACTATTAATCAAGAGAAAGTAAAACAAACAAAAGAAAAGAAATAAAATCTTTTTGTCTTTTTGGGGACTTTTGACAAACACTTGGCGTGCAGAAAGGATATGTTGGGACTAGACTTCACCAAACCTCTAACTCATGTACTATCAGGACTAGATACCTCCCATTCATGCTTCAGATATTAAAATCAATCCACTAAACTACTCAAACCCCGATTCCTCGGATGGCAAGAGCCTAAATCCACTAATAGACCCTAATTCCTTAGGTGGCCTAGATTAATGAATTTGCATTAAGATTAGGGATTACGCGATTACTAGCAAACCTAGTTCCATTCCTAGATACAAGGCTTACTAGGTGATTAAATTCAATTCCGGTTATGATACGAACATTCCCATTGCATACCAAAACACAAATCAAGTCATGGGGGTGCTAGCCACAACAAGCATTAAGCACAGAAAAATAACCACTAATATGAAGACATGAACATAGATTAATCAGTCAAGATAAATACATAAACATAAGTTTGATTACATCTAATCCCAACACAGGGATTTAACTACTCATAAAACAAAGAAAACCAATTAAACCAGAGAAATAGGAAGGAAGAGGAGAGAAGAGGCCCCATGTGAGCTTTCCTTCTTCTTCAAAGCAACCCCTCTTGGCTCCCTTCTAGGGTTGAAACCCTAGCCCAGTTGCAGCCTCCAAATGCCTTCAAATGGACCCCAAAAACTCTCGTGTTCTGTCTGCTGCGTTCTTATTTATAGGTCTGCTGCGCGTCACGGCCGTGATGGCCATCACGGCCAGGCCGTGACGCGTTCTGGAGTGGGCGTCATTTCACTTTTTAACTCTCGCGGGGCGAGAGAATTGTTCGCGACGCGAAACTTGAATTTCTGGTAGGTCACGGCCGTGATGTCTGTCACGGGCAGGCCGTGACAGTCTCTGACTTTTGCCTTCTGCTCTGCTTGATCACGGCCGTGATGGTAATCACGGCCAGGCCGTGATGGGCTCTGTTTGGCTCATATTCTTCACTTTTCAAGCTCTTTTTCATCCAAGCTCCACCAAGGCTGATTTTGATCATTTTTACATTGAATTCCTGCAAAACAACACCAAGAAACCGCTTCACCCGTTCCAAGGGAAAATCTAACTAAAATCAACTAAAGAATGCCTAATCTATATGCAAAATGCATGCAAAAGTATATATAAAACATGATGTAAAATCACACTATCAAATCACCCCAAGCTTAATCAATTGCTTGTCCTCAAGCAATCACTAAGGCCAGAAGAATAAACAGAACATTGATAGTGAACTAAGAACCCGAGTAAATGATCCAAGCAATTGGCAATTCAAACAATTCAGCAAGAGACAATCAATTCAAGTCCAATTAGAGGTTTAGGTTCATTAGACTCATGTTCTCACTGATTTGGGCACTCTTTCTCACCTTAAGCTCACCCCAAGCTTGTTCATTTGCTTGGCTCTCTTCCTCACCACTCAAGTGTTTAGGGGATAAGACATTTCACTCAATTTTCCTCAAGGAATGAATCCTACCATAGGCTTGACTATCAACCAAATCTCTACTTTATTAATGAAAACAATCAAGAATCAAGAGGTCTTTTATTTGGTTGTAACTTGGCCATGGGATTAATCGTTAGGTGGGGATAACAAGAAAAGGACATTCCAAAAGGCTACATAAAAATCAAGCTTTGCAAACATGACCTTCTAAAATACCTTCTTGGGTTTTCAATTTATTTTTCCACCTTTCTTTTCTTTCTTTTTCTTTTTATTTCTCATTTCTTTTTTGTCATCCCCTTCTCTATTTATTTTTTTCTTTTTTTTTTCTATTTTATTTGGAGAAGGGGAGATTTTTTTCAACTCAAAAGAATTTTTTCTTTTCTTTTCTTTTCTGATTCTTTCATCCCAAATTTTCAACTACCTTTTTCACCCTTTTGTAATACTTTAGAAGGTCCTATCAAGCATCATTCAACAATATATTTCAAGGTACCAAGAAAAGCATTTTATTCTTTCAGGCTCAAAATTGGGTAACTAAGGGGTAGCATTTCATCATTCAAAGCTCAGAAGGCCAGAAAAATACCTATTGCCTCAATCATTTTCAAAAATGTTTTCAAAAAATTTTAAGCTTCAAAATGGTTTCAAGTCAAGTTCTAGAGAAAACAGACCAAGAGGAATAACACTCTAACACAAAGAATGGGGTAAAATTTTGTGAGTACCCCTTTGGCTCAAAATCTCACATTTTTTAGCAGTTCAAAAATCAATGAAAAACACAAATCTTCAGAACCACATGCTAATTATCAACTATCCAAGATTATCTCACACAAATTCATTTGCAGCCATATCACAAGAATAAACAGAATTGGGTTCAATAATTCACTATCACAAGTTATTTGGCACTTAGTTCTCACAATTGGATGCAAAATTCATGCAAGGGGCAATCTAATAATGTGAACATGCAAAGCTAAAATGCAAAACTATATGAATGCAACATGAAAAATGCAAATGCAAAATACCCCTACCCCAAGCTTAAGAATTTACATTGTCCCCAATGTAAACAATCAAGTTGGAGAAAGGAAAGAAAAATAAAATAAAGCAAAATAAAAAATTGGAACGGCTTACCGAGGCGGTAGCGGGTGTTGGCTTTCATTTCAGTCAGAAACTTCTTGAAAGTTGGGTTGCTTTTTCTTGTCTTCTTGCTCTTCCCTCCTTCCTTCTTACCCTGGAATCACTTGGCAATTTTATTAGTAAAAGAAAACTCTTGAGCTTCTCAAATTATTCAAGAGTTTAAAAGTCAAAAACAAATCTAACTAAACAAAAAGGAAAAAGGAAAAAGGAAAAGAAAAATTGGGTTGCCTCCCAATGAGCGCTTATTTAATGTCACTAGCTTGACTTATTAAAAAGCATCACCTAGATCCTCCTCCCGGATCAAATGGAAATTGGGGTGGTGATTGCAACAGTAGTATAACTTTATTCTCAATTCCACCCAGCCATTGGGTGAAATATCCATTGACCTTTGCAACCATAATAATGCACTTACTTCCTAGCGGGTCAAATGGCATTTTCACCAGGAAGTTTGAAAAACATGGGGAAGGGACTAGTTTACCAATGTCCACACATGAATGCAAGCCGACATATTTGTCCAATGCAGAAAAATCAAACTGCTCAGCAAGCATGGTGGAATCCCCTACCACTTCGTCTTCATCTTGAACTATCCCCCAAACCAGATTTTCCTCAAATTGGGCTTCATGTGACTCTTGTACTAACTATTGGCAAATCTCCTCAACGTGCGTTTTGAAGTTCTGCTTCACAGCTTCGATACTCTCACAATTTGCTATTGCCTTGGCCTTAGAGGCGGATAGCTCTTGGGAATACTGTTCTAGAGCAGCTTTCAACGGTATTTGCTCCTTCCATTCCCATTCCTCCTCATGCTTCATTATCACACTATAAGCTTGTGCATGAGGGCAGTGGCGTCCCAGAGCCCGTAGTCTCCCAAGACTACATTGGGCCCAAAGTGGTACTTTGTAACACCGTCCAAGGTGGGAAAGTAATAAGTCTCCATGATTTTCAGTCCACCTTGCACAAACAAAACTCAAAACAAAAAGATCAAATATATACAGAAAAATAAAAAAGAATAAAAATGTCTAAATTAGTTGCCTCCTTTGTTACTAATGATATTGGCAAAACCAATCCCCGAAGAACGGCGCCAAAAACTTGATGGACGATTCTGGGCAAGTATACCCAGTCGTGCAAGTAATACGGTGGTAAGACCGGTTTATCGTATCCACGGGGATTGGATGTCAACTACCAATTCACAAGCTCAGCAACTATCTAGACTAAACTATTAATCAAGAGAAAGTAAAACAAACAAAAGAAAAGAAATAAAATCTTTTTGTCTTTTTGGGGACTTTTGACAAACACTTGGCGTGCAGAAAGGATATGTTGGGACTAGACTTCACCAAACCTCTAACTCATGTACTATCAGGACTAGATACCTCCCATTCATGCTTCAGATATTAAAATCAATCCACTAAACTACTCAAACCCCGATTCCTCGGATGGCAAGAGCCTAAATCCACTAATAGACCCTAATTCCTTAGGTGGCCTAGATTAATGAATTTGCATTAAGATTAGGGATTACGCGATTACTAGCAAACCTAGTTCCATTCCTAGATACAAGGCTTACTAGGTGATTAAATTCAATTCCGGTTATGATACGAACGTTCCCATTGCATACCAAAACACAAATCAAGTCATGGGGGTGCTAGCCACAACAAGCATTAAGCACAGAAAAATAACCACTAATATGAAGACATGAACATAGATTAATCAGTCAAGATAAATACATAAACATAAGTTTGATTACATCTAATCCCAACACAGGGATTTAACTACTCATAAAACAAAGAAAACCAAACCAGAGAAATAGGAAGGAAGAGGAGAGAAGAGGCCCCATGTGAGCTTTCCTTCTTCTTCAAAGCAACCCCTCTTGGCTCCCTTCTAGGGTTGAAACCCTAGCCCAGCTGCAGCCTCCAAATGCCTTCAAATGGACCCCAAAAACTCTCGTGTTCTGTCTGCTGCGTTCTTATTTATAGGTCTGCTGCGCGTCACGGCCGTGACGCGTTCTGGAGTGGGCGTCATTTCACTTTTTAACTCTCGCGGGGCGAGAGAATTGTTCGCGACGCGAAACTTGAATTTCTGGTAGGTCACGGCCGTGATGTCTGTCACGGGCAGGCCGTGACAGTCTCTGACTTTTGCCTTCTGCTCTGCTTGATCACGGCCGTGATGGGCTCTGTTTGGCTCATATTCTTCACTTTTCAAGCTCTTTTTCATCCAAGCTCCACCAAGGCTGATTTTGATCATTTTTACATTGAATTCCTGCAAAACAACACCAAGAAACCGCTTCACCCGTTCCAAGGGAAAATCTAACTAAAATCAACTAAAGAATGCCTAATCTATATGCAAAATGCATGCAAAAGTATATATAAAACATGATGTAAAATCACACTATCAAAGCTCAATCAGAGGTTCTATGTGCTTAAACAATGGTTCTTCTCTATGGTCATTGAAAAAATTGAAGGATATTGGATGAAATGTCCAAATTTACAACATTGAAAAAATAGGGAGACCAAATATACTCAAAAGAAACTACAAGGATCAAAATCGTTCTTTATTTCTTTCAAACAAAAGGGGTCAAAATCGCACTTGGCCAACAAGAGGATAAAAGTACAATTAAGCCTTATAATTATCATTATTTTTTTTGGAAATAGAATGCCCCCACTCACCCGGTGGATCCGCCACTGACTGTATAGAAAATGTCTGACCAGAGTTTGAAAATTATAAATCATAAAAAACTGAATTTTACAACTTATAATAGATAGATACGATGACATTCAAGTAAACTAGTGCCACTTACAAGTATACTTTGTATGCAAGTCATGACAACCAAGGAATGTTAAAGACGTTTGAACTGTGTTACACTAAGAGTGAAAAATATGTAGTAACATAGAGAAGATGCAGGGTTTCCCAGTCTTCTCATTCATTTTTTTTTTATGTAAAAACTTGAGCATTAAAAAGCATTAAATTATCAAATGTTATTGAAAAGCACTGATATTGTAGGTAGTCTTTCATGGTATTTGTTATGCATTCTGAAAATGGTTCCCATGTCTAGGCATAGTGAAGGTCTAAGGCATGTTCTAGTTACCACACACTTGTAGGGTCTTGTAACAGTTCCAGTTTGGGTTTATAATGGTGAGTCAGTGTAATACTGTAATTCCATAAAGAATGCAATTTGAGTTATACTACAGTGCACCTTAAGGATGTGAGAGTTCTACAGGCCTTCAAAGTTCAAATATCAATACTCAACATGGCTAACTCCCATTTTGTTTGATGTCTATTCAAGCTTAATTTACACTATTTAAAGAAAAGGTTATATTTACAATATACTTGGTCCATACTCCAAAGTTACAGCATGGCATCAGGAGAAAAATGTCTCCCATTCTACAATTGTCTCACAGAAATTAGTAATGACAAAAGGCATTTTAAGATCCAGAGACCTGATATCTAGCCATGTAATTGGATTTTAGTTTTTTTAAGGGAACCAAAAGTAGTCACCTAACTTCTGAAAATCATACAACAAAAGCCACTTGCTTTCAACTCTCATTATCTTCCACTTGGCATAGAGGAGGATCTTGCAATTGCTTCTGCTCTAGCACTGAATGGTGCTGACGAAGATATTGAAGCCGAGGGTCGAAGGAGGGGTGTGGCGGCCCTACTTGAAGCTTCATTTGCAATAGGCAAAGGGGAAGATGTAATATTTGTTACTTGTTGTAATTCTACTTCAGTGCCAGTGGCAGTTCCAGGGGTATCGATTAATTGATCGTCTTCTTCAATAGACAATACAGTGCTGGTGTCTGTATGAATGGTGGAATCGTCGGTGAACATACCATGTCTTCTCTTTCTCCTAGCTGCCTTCCCCCATCCATGAATCGTCTCCCTTATCCTCTCTGGAATTAATGCAGCCTTATAGTTTGTTCCCATCTGAAATAAACATAGGAAAGCTGTTATTGAATGAGACATGACAGTGAACAAAATGATTCACTAAAACTGTTATCCTTCACTAAAATGATTCATTCAATGCAACTTCATTTCTCAAGCAAACATGTTAGTAGTAGTCATGTCTAAATGAAGCCCGTTAATTAGGTACGCCATTTATATGACTTGACTTCCAAAACTAGAAACATGTCCTGTACTCAGACATAAATTCATAATTCTGTTTTACAATCTAAGTCATGGATTACCTGTGTAACAAGTGCATAAAGTGGCAATGTACTGTAGCTGCAAAGAAACTGTCCAGCAAACCTACAAAGTTGAATAAGGGAAAAGATAAAAGGCACACGGTTGATTTAACTAGAAATTCTTGTGTAGACTAAGCCAATAAATAACTACCACTGACATTTTACATTGAACAATTGCATAAATTTCCGTGCCAAATAGTTGTTTTATATTTAAAATGATGACATGTTAGTTCTTTATAGACTTAGTTTACACAAGAGCTCTCTGATTTAACATCATAAATAGAAAAAAATAAGAAAGGCTGTCATGATTTCTGCATACCCCAAGATTAGCCTTAAATACACGAGAAGATGATTTCTAATAAAGCAGGAATTGTATCCGAATTGCCACTGCAGTCAAAAAATACATTTTACTAGTTAGTCGAGTGCGAAATTTAAAAGTTGCACTGTGTGTAAATCTTTCATGTTTTCCTTGTGGTTCATTATCTCATTCAATATGGAGATAATGATTCATTACAAGAAATATATGTTGTATCTTATTTTATTTCAACTCCAAAATACATTATGTTGCTTAAATTTTTCATAAATTTGTTTTTGAACAATACATCTCTTCTACAATTCAAGATATATATTTGTGATTTAATTGTAATGCACCATCAATGTGAGGATTTTTTACACTATCAACCAATCATGAATTGTCAATCATTAAAAATGTTTTCCTCTTATAATGACTTCATTAAAAATCAGACATGAGATAATTCATGATTGATTGACTGTTACAATGATAGTGTATTAACATTAAACTCTTATCTTTATCACTCCATGGTATAATTCTACATCTTAACATGGATAAGAAAGTACCCAGAACCAAAAGAATGAAGCCAATTCAAATGCATTCTGCAAAAAAATTTAAAAAATCATGAATCAGACTTTGGTAAGAAAATAACAAATTTCAGTAAGAAATAATTGCATAAAATGTAGATAAACCATGGCCAACCTGGAAGAGAATGAAATGGATCAAGATTAGCAATAGTTCAGGCTTATTAAACCAGAAAAGTTCATCACGAGGCTTCAATTTCGTATCTGAGAAAAAACCAGTGATTCCAGCATTCTCCAATGCCAAGGTTTCAATAACATGTTGTAGTTTTGTTCCCACCAAAAGAACAAGCTGTGCATGAGGCCATGAACATGAACACAAAATAAATAACATGACACAGTTAATAGAAAATATTGCCAAATGAGAAATTCATGACAAGGAAAGGTTTAGTCCTTTAGTTCCCACCTATGGAATACCATGGATAAAAAGCTTCAAGTAAATTAAATACTTAATCATTTATATGAAAATTTAATTTTGAATACTTACTAATAGGTTTTATGAATAATGAAGCAAACATAATGAATGTATTGTAAAATGTCTTCAATAATTTATTTTGCATATAAAAAATATTCCATTTCAGTAAATAAGGCCATTTTTATGCAGGTTTATATTCAAATTCGAAAGAAAAACCTGCCAACTACCAGGTACCTACCCAACCACATGCCATTCATAACATCTAAATGGCTCAGGAACAAAAGAAGTTCATGTTATCCACCACACAAGCATTTGGCCAAATAGGATAAGCAAACAGAAAGGAAGGAAATAACCAAGATAACTTACAGATATAGGAATGATAGCTATCCAGAAATAGAGATTAGATCCTGTGATAGACCCAAAAAAAACTAATTGTAAGCTTCAAGAGTATGCAAAACCAAATATAATTTGGCCACCATGTTCCAAGTAATCTTACAGAGAAAAGGAAGTGAAGTGGAAGATTTTGCTGAAAGAAAGATACTTAACAGGGAGATTATTTTGGGGAGAGAGCGAGTGCATTGTTAAAATCAACAATAAAGACAATAAACTACTTTTCACCTTGGTCTTCTGAAAATAAGCTATACCTTTGATGTTGAAAAGCATGAAAGCCACAACAAATCCCCAGAGTGGGCCACTGCAAAAGATTTTACAGACAGAATCAACTTCCAACTTCTTCATGAGAATCAATTTGTGAAAGATGAAAGCAGTAACAATATAATTGGTGATTTTTGCTATGAGGAATAGAAAAGTTGAACTACCTCTTAAAACACTAAATGTAAATGAATAGATGATTTTTGTTCAATTTATTAGAACACAGTCACCTCGGAAATTAAGATCATGCACAATACATAGAAGTGCACAAGAAATCTTATTATACAAAATGAACATAAATTGACTTCCAAACTCATGAAGCTGTAATAAAAATGACTTCTGAATCTCAACTAACCTCACACCAACTATCCTTTGGAATTCCTCTTCCATCGATCGAACCATGTAGCTGTGAAAATCATATTTTGTTGTGAGGTTGTGATTCTGTCATGAATTAGGAAAACAGACTGAGTAAAGTAGTAAGCATTGACAAAGTGGTGTTGCAAACATACTACATAGTTCCAAGAAACCTGACATACAAATACCATGGTGGATTGTTACAAATGACACATCAACCACAGTACAAAAACAAAATCAGAAAGAAGAAAATATTAAACAAATGCAAGAAGTCTATTCGCTTTAAAAAAACATATTTCAATTTCCACTAAGAATGTGAGGTTTATTTTTTAAGAAAAGATAAGTTTGTAGGTATTAGCTAGCTCATGCAGAGAAAAGAGTTTAAATAAAATATTAGCAATACAAATTAGATAAAAACATGCAGAATTGCAGATACAGTGAGATAATAATCATATTAGGTAGATTTTGAAACAAAACCATTTCGAACTCAGACAAATTCTATTGCATTATTGCATACCATTATGAAGCCTCTGCGAAGTGTAAGGTAGTCAGCACGAACAACAGAATGCCCAAATTGTCGGAAAAAACATGTCTACAATGCAATCAAACTTGAATCAGATAGACATAAAATTATACTGAATAAGTGGTTCACAATGAAATTTGTCAAGTCCTTCTTACAAAGTATGCTTGTTGACACAGATCTGGATGGTTGAAATGATATATAAATTAAGGAGCAGAGAGTATAAGATAACAGTAAAATATTCATCCAAAGAAAGTTTGGCCTCAAAAAATGCTGACAGTTATAAGAGGTTCGTACAATTAGCCCCACTGAATTATTATCATTTTGTATTTGGAGAACCACAAAATGAATTCACATATGATTTACCACTTTAAAAAAATCATCATTAAAATTTTAATCTTATTTTACTCAACATACTTGTTTCCTCGAGAGATTAACTCGGCAACGATTTAGCCAACTCAATTGACCAATGCAGCACAACAAATCCCTCTGGCATAATTTGTGTGGAAAAGCAAATTGATCAACAGCCAAAATGTAAGAAGTCTAGCCCAGTTAACCATGCAAAGATATTAAACTCTTTTGAGCATATTTTTATTTCAACTATTCTTCATATCTTCTTTCTTTCATCAAATAAATTTAAGAAATTAAAGGCAGGCATGGAACAAACATAAATGAAATGAAAACAAATGGAAATGAGAAAACAAGACGTAAAAATCAGATATGTAATTACCACCCAAATGAGGACACTGTTTGTGGCCAACGGATTTGATGTATGGAACTTGACAAATGTTGATTGCCTTCGCATTGTCAACTCTCTTGTGAGGACTGTTACAAAAGAAATGGTCAATCAAATCCTAAAGATGGTTTCAATATGAACTACACGACCAACATTTCTGTCAACAACCAACTCTCCCAAAAGCTTAAGGAGTTAAGTAGAGGTACATGAATTTATTTTTTTAATAACATGCCCCCTCACACGAGCTCTTTGAGCATAAAGTATGGACAATGCACAAGCCTACATTACCTTGAGCTGAAATTTAATTTGAATATGAAGAATACAGGTGGCAACTAATTGGTCATAGAAGATCTAATACGAAGTCACAGACCAACTCTCATGAAAGCTTAAACTATTAGGTGAAGGTACATCTATATCTAACAATTTCCATCTACCAAAAATCATTAAATGATTCATTTTTGGAAGATTTAAATTTTGGTCATTCAAAATGTCTGTTTATTTTCATGTTTTTTTTGCTAAGCAAAGATGTATATACAAGAGTACAAGGGGTACTCTAACCCATATACAAGGGGAACAAAGAAGTAGGAGGCAAAATGTAAATAAAATACTAACTGCTAATAAGCCAGTATTAATTTTACAAATGCCAAAACCTGCGGCAAAAATACAGTCTCATTACAAATTCACCCAAATCCTTGTCCAAAATGAAAACACCCACATTAAGGCACCTAACTACAGACACAGCTCCAAAGCAAATGAAAAAAGAGCTCTGATACAAGATTAAAAGTTCCAATGCCAAGAAAGTGGTCATCAGCACCCCAACCAGCGCACAATCAAAGGTCTCCCACCTGCCCAAACAAATAATCAACCTGCTGCAAAAAGGCAGAAAATACTGCTCTCCAACATGACAGCAACATCAAAAACCTGTCCTAGTTTGGTCAAACAGCAAGAAACACCACATCATTGTGCATCCCTTAAGCACTGCATAGGATTAATGCACCAATCCGAAAAAGAATAGCAGTTTTTCTTGCTCCAAGCATTACACCAAGTCCAAACTTCGATTTTAATGAGATCAATTACCTTATCAAAATCCACCACTCCTTGTTTAAAAATCAAGTCGTTCCTATGCATCCAAAGCGACCAAATTATTACAAACCAAAACATCCTCCAAACTTTGATTGAGGCCATCCCTGCAATTAATCCACCATGTTGCAATAACAAATCCTTCAAGTTTCCAATCAGTGCCGAATCCAACCCTACCCAATTATAAATGTTCATCCACACATAGTAAGAGAATTTGCAATGCAAGAAGATGTGTGAAGTAGTCTCTATCTCAAAATTACAGAACCTACACAAGTTAGAACTGTTTGTAAAGATAATTCCTCTTTTTGACAAATTTTTAGCAGTAGGAATCCTATCTTGTATGGCTC
The DNA here is from genome assembly GCA_030762895.1 of Sophora flavescens. Classification (NCBI taxonomy): domain Eukaryota; kingdom Viridiplantae; phylum Streptophyta; class Magnoliopsida; order Fabales; family Fabaceae; genus Sophora; species Sophora flavescens. Next base: position 104,330,152 of record CM061070.1, read on the forward strand.
TCCAACAAAAAGCCTCTACCTTCAATGGTATATTTTTGTCCCACAACACCTTGTACACAATCCGATTATGTTATACCAGCCAGTACAGCTGCTAAGATCAAGGAATAAATCAGATATTTATGCAACCATAACTCCCATGATATCTCATATTAATGCTGTGATTATCTCCTATTAATGTTGTAATCATTTTGATTTTATACTGCAACATTTTAGCTATCAGAATAGCATAGGATTAGCCAAGATTAATCTTTCCATCTTTGTTGTATATATTCAATGATGTAAATCAATACAAATCACCTGATTCAATTATTCACATGGTATCAGCCTTACACTAGCCTAACAGCCTATCGATCCTCATATCGGCCACCATGACCACCACCAGCAACACCTCCTCCTTAATGCTTCCATCACCTTCAAACTATCTCGCAGCAATTACCGAGCCTGGAAACGCCAGGTCACCACCCTTCTCTCTGGCATTCAAGTCATGGGCCATATTGATGGAACCACATAACCTCAACCTCCCACCATTACTAGCGAAGGGTCCACTGTTTCCAATCCAGAATACACGAACTGGTTCACCATAGATCAGCTGATCATCAATCTTCTTCTTTCAGCCATGACAGAGGCAGACAGTCTTTCCTTTGCCTCCTATGATACTGCTCGATCACTATGGGTAGCCATTCAAGCCCAATATGCTAACACCTCTCGCTCTCATGTTATGTCTATCAAAAATCAACTCCAACACTTCACATAAGGAGATCCATCACTGACTACCTATTCTCGGTTAAAAGCCTTGCTGATGAACTTGCTGTCATTGACAAATCTGTCTGATGATGATGTTACTCTCTACATTCTCGATGGCCTTGGCTCGGAATATCGTGATATCGCAGCCTCAATCAGGACACGTGAGCACCCCTTCACCTTTGAAGAACTCCACAGCCATCTACTGGCTCATGACGACTATATTCGTCGCGAATCTCAGGTTGATATCCAGGTGCCTAAAGCAAACATTGCTCAGCGAAATTCAAAACAGGATGACCTTCTACCAATACCACCCTATGGTCGCGGCAACTTCTCCTTCAAACCAGCTCACCACAATACTTCATACTCATCTCGTGGCTCTGGCTCTCAGTCATGCAAAACTCGTGGTTTCAATCCACGTGGCAACAGACCCCCACCTCGCTACCAGTTTTGCTCTGCTATAGGTCATATAGCCAAATATTGTCCTAAAATCCCAAAACTCAGCACCCCACCAACAGCCCACTATGCATCTGCCTCCTCTGCCACAGCACCTAGCTGGGTGTTTGACACCGGTGCCAGCCATCATGTCACTACCAATCTTAACAATATGCATATTCATTCTGAGTATGATGGTCCTGAAGAAGTCCAGATAGGTGATGGTACAGGTTTGAAAATTTCGCATGTTGGCTCCACCACTCTTCCGAGTCCTACTACTACTTTCAACCTTAAAAATGTTCTTTGTGTTCTTAATGCAAAGCACAATCTTATTTCTGTTTCTAAATTCTGCAAATCCAATAAAGCTTATGTTGAATTTCACTCTTCTTTTTTCTGTGTGAAGGATCAAGTAACGGGGGCGGTTTTGATGTGCGGTCCAAGTAATGGTGATCTATACACCTACAATCCAACACATCCATCATCTCCCACTGCTTTGTCAACCACAACCTCATCAATCTCCCTTTGGCATGCTCGATTTGGTCATCCGCCCCAACCAATTCTTACTCAAATGCTGTCCAATTGTGGCCTTTCCAGGACTTTACACAATAAAATTTCACATTGTAATTCCTGCTCTATTAATAAAAGCCACAAACTTCCTTTTTCCGTCTCATCCATAAAAACTACGTCACCACTTGAACTTATTTTCTCCGATGTTTGGGGACCCTCTCCTATAACATCCATTAATGGCTACAAATATTATCTTGTGTTTGTTGATCATTTTACTCGATACACATGGCTTTATCCTTTGAAAAGTAAAACCGATGTAACTGTTATATTTCCTCAGTTTCATTCCAAAATTGAAAACTTTTCTCACACAAAGTTAAATCAATTTACACTGATGGTGGCACTGATTACTTCAAACTTAAACAATACTTCAATACAAATGGAATATCTCATTATATTAGTCCACCATACACCCCTGAACACATTGGCATCGCTGAACGTAAACATCGTCATATAGTAGAAACTGCACTCACGCTTTTATCTCATTCTTTCATCCCACAAAAATTCTGGTGCTATGCATTTCAAATGGCAGTTTATTTAATCAATCGCATGCCAACTGTTCACCTTAATAAAAAGTGTCCTCATGAACTTCTCTTTGTTTCCAAACCCAATTATCACAATCTTCGTGTTTTTGGATGTCTTTGCTATCTCTGCCTTCATCCTTACTCTCAAAATAAATTATCAAATCGCGGCATGCCTTGTGTCTTTCTAGGTCACTCAACTCAACATCATGCATACCAATGCTATCACCCTCCCACTAAAAAATTATATCTCTCAAGACATGTGATATTCCATGAATCAATTTTCCCTTTTCATCAGAATCTTTATGATTCCACCTCAACAAATTCAAATCCTCAAATATCCAACATTAATAACACCTTTCCTATATCTCGCCACCCCCTCATCATCCAAAATCTTCATGCACCTATCACTCCTACAAATCCTCCTACAATTCCTCCTCAGAATTCTACCTCATCTTTATCCACACCACCTCTTACCACAAATATCCCAAATACTCCTACCTCATCTAATCAAACGCCTGATCAAACCCCACTCTCCTCTACAGGATCACCACTACATACTCGTATGGATCCTCCCATATCAACGCCGACTCCTCTACCTGCACCTGCTCGCCCAGTCACAAGAGGAATGAATCAAATACACAAGCCTAACCCAAAATATCTCCTCACCACTAAACATCCTCTCCCCCACTCAGCCGAACCAACATGTGTAAGCCAGGTTCTCAAGACAAGTGAATGGCGTGGCGCCATGAGCAAGGAGTTTGATGCATTAATCCAACAACAAACCTGGGATCTAGTTCCGTGGCCTCCTAACAAAAATCTCATAGGCTGCAAATGGATTTATAGAGTTAAAAGAAAGGCCAATGGCGACATTGAGAGATATAAGGCCAAACTAGTGGCCAAAGGTTTTCATCAAAGACCCGGACTAGATTACACTCAAACATTCAGTCCAGTTGTTAAACCTACAACAGTAAGGTTAGTTCTTTCCTTAGCCTTACAACATAACTGGCCACTACGTCAGCTTGATGTGAACAACGCTTTTTTGCATGGTTCTCTAAGTGAAGAAGTCTATATGCAACAACCTCCAGGATTCATTCATCCAAAGAAGCCTCATCATGTTTGTCGTCTAAAAAAGTCCATATATGGCCTCAAACAAGCGCCACGCGCTTGGTTCCAAACCTTGCGTAAGTTTCTCTATGACTATGGTTTTGTTAATTCAACATCTGATTCATCTCTATTTATTCTCAGAAATCGAGGTATTGTGTTATACACTCTTGTGTATGTAGATGATATTATAATCACAGGAAACTCTTCTGGTAAAGTTCATGAGTGCATTGCAGCCCTTGCAACAACATTTTCCATCAAAGATTTAGGTGCCTTGCACTGTTTTCTTGGTGTTGAAGTCATTCCAAGTCCCAAGGATTATTTCTCAGCCAACAAACATACATTGCAGAACTTCTTGAAAGAACTGTTGAAGTTATGGATTTTAGATAGAGAAGAAAGAGAGGAAAAAGAATGAAGACTATAGTTGAAAGTGAAACTGGATGTCTCTTGTATTAACATTCCAATAGGACTACAATATATAATAGATAGGGGAACCTAATTCCTAGAGCATTAATTATCTATGCTAAGTCCTAGGAGAATAGATGCAACGAAATTAAGAATACGATGGATGAGAATCCACCGTCCACACCGTCCAAGATTAATATAACATTAATCCTAATCTAGTTTCAATAAGAATATTAATTATAAGCAATTTCCAATGAGAACCAAGATGATTGATGCCAAGCCCGTCCTCACTCCACTGTCCACTACTGCTTCTCTGTGTAAAAATGATGGTTCACCAAGTACCGATGCCACATTTTATCGCAGCACTATAGGCAGCCTCCAATATTTATCCATGACGCGGCCAGACATTGCTTTTTCTGTTAACAAGCTGGCCCAATTCATGCAAAGACCAACTGCAACTCATCTACCTGCTCTGAAAAGGCTTCTACGCACTCTTAAAGGCAATTTTTCATGGTCTCCTGCTTTAGAAATCAACTACTTCTGCACTCACTGCATACAGTGATGCTGATTGGGCCGGAAATAAGGATGACTACACCTCCACATCTGCTCACCTTGTCTACTATGGGTCCAACTTAATCTCATGGAAATCGTCTAAGCAGAGAGCAGTAGCCAGATCATCCACAGAAGCTGAGTATAGGGCTCTAGCCAATTGTGCAGCAGAGTTGTCATGGATCAACTCTCTCCTCACTGAATTAGGTGTTTCTTCTTCGACGACACCCACAATCCTTCGTGACAATCTAAGTGTAACTTATCTTACTCATAATCCAGTGTAACACACTCGTATGAAACACATCTCCATTGACATCCATTTTGTTCGCGACTTGGTACAGCAAGGGGAACTCAAAGTTCATCATGTTTGCACCAATGATCAAGTAATTCCTCCTCCCAAACAAAGAGTCTCCTTCTCCAAGAGAATTTCCAGCACCAAACTCCCTGCCTCCACTCGCCCATGTCTGAAATTTTTGCCTCCTTTGACACTGAAATGTTGTATAGCCTCGGGAAGCTGTTTGCTAGTAGGATATCCGACCCAATCCACTTTTCATTCCAAAAGCTAATACTGTTTCCCCTCCCTACCTTCCTAGTTAAACTTGCCGAAAGCCATCCCTCCCTATTTGAGTCTCTATTTTCTAAGCCACCTAAGTCCTCCCATCATCTAGATACCTCCCCCCAATCCAATGACTTTTCACACCAAGGAGATCTCCACAAAGAGGGATCCTCATATCTAATTCTAAGGACTTTAGACCACTGTTGACAGTCCCACATCGACTAGAGATATGGCCTAAGTAGTGCTTATAAGGCTTGGGCAGTCCTCACTTTACAAACCGGTTTTGTGGGGTTGAGTTAGGCTCAAAGCCCGAATTTAAGCTGGTATTAGAGCCTCCCACGATGTTGGGCCACCCGCAGATGTCCAGTCCTGCAAACTTCACGCTCCAGATGTCCAGTCCTGGGCGTGAGGGGGGTGTATTAAGTGTCTAAGTCCCACATTGGTTGAGTATATGAGCCTAGAACCATTTATAATAACTTGGGCATCCCTCCCTTTATGAGCTAGCTTTTTTTGAGCTAGCTTTTAGAGTGGAGTTAGACCCAATTATTCTAACATGGTATCAGAGCCTATCCTAGATCTGTTATTGGGCCAAGATCTCTATTATTCCACCCATATTTGTCCACGCTCCAGATGTCCAGGCCTGGGCGTGCCGTGAGGGGGTGTGTTGAGATCCATGTTATTCCACCCGCATTAGTCCACGCTTCAGATGTCCAGTCCTGAGCGTGAGGGGGTGTGTTGAGAGTCCCACATCGACTAGAGATATGGCCTAAGTAGTGCTTATAAGGCTTGGGCAGTCCTCACCTTACAAGCCAGTTTTGTGGGGTTGAGTTAGGCCCAAAGCCCGAATTTAAGAACCACAATGAGTTTTTTTCATTGAAGAACCTCCACCTCCACTTTCCTAGTAAAGTTAAATTAAGAGCATTTATGTCCCTAATCCCAAGACCTCCCATTTCCCTTTTTTTGCACACCACCTCCCACTTTACCCAACAAATCTTCCTACACTCCTCACTCCCACCCCAAAGAAACCTTATTTGTCATTGTATTATTTTGTTTATTACCTTTTTTGGTGCCCGGTAGAAAGAGAGGGAATACACCGAGAGACTTGAGAGCACCGCAATGATCAAGATTACTCTTCCTCCAAAAGAGAGGAATTTGTTTCTCCGCCCAAGTAGCCTTGATTGTAAAGAATTGATTAAGGGAATCCAAGTGTTGACTCTCCTAGGATTTGCCCCAACCAATATTCCAAGGAACTTGAAAGGCATGCTCCCATTTTACAATTAAGGATATTGGCAGCACCCTCTAAGAACCCCGGACGACTTTTGATACCAATGAGCCCACTTTTGTAGAAGTTCACTTTCAGGCCAGCCACCAATTCATAGCTTCTTAGAATACATTTTACTACCCGGACATTCAAATTAATCATTTCACCCACCAAGATAGTATCATCTACGCATTGGGTGTGGGATATTCCAAATTCCTGATCTCTACCAGAAATAACATATTCTTTGTATATACCCTTTTCCAGCGCACCACGGATTAAACCGTTGAGGCCTTCTGCTACTATGAGGAACAAGAATGGGGCCATTGGATCACCTTGGCGGATCCCTTTTGACATTTTAAACTCTCTAGGAGGGCTACCGTTTACTAGGACCGAAACCGATGCCGAGGTTAAGCATGTTTGAATCCAAGATCTCCACTTCCTATCAAAACCCATCCTAAAAAACATGTAGTCTAGGAATTCCCAGCTTACCGAATCATAGGCCTTCTAGAAGTCAACCTTGAAAATCATGCACGGTTTGCCCCCCCTTTTGGCATAAGCTAGAACTTCATTTAGGACTACCACTCCATCGAGAATGTTTCTTCCCTTCACAAAAGTCGTTTGGTTAACATAAATTATTGAGCTCATCACCCCACTCAGTCTCTCCGCCAACAATTTTGCCAACACTTTATACATACACCCAACCAAAGAAATCTGCCAAAATTCATTTAGGCTATTTGGGCTATCTTTTTTTGGAATTAGGACAATAAAGGATGCATTTCCCCCTCTAACTATCCTCTCATTGTCATGGAAATCCGACACCATATTACAGAAATCATTCCCCACCACATCCCAAAACTTTTTCAATAAGGTAAAATTGTAACCATCGGGTCCAGGGCTCTTGTTTCCATTACAATCCCATACCGTCTTTTTGATTTCTTCCCTCGAGAATGTAGCCGTTAGTTTAATAGAACATAATTGGACACTAAGCCTCTTTTAAATGAGAAAACTCGACAGAAGCTCAAATGCAACACCAAAAGTAAAGAAATGGTCTTAACTCTTAAGTTCAAGGAACCAAAATATGTACTCCTTTATGGCATTATGTGTAAAATCCTTGTTGTTAAGAAAGCAGTTGAAATGCATGGTGTAAAAGAATCATTGAAGAGGATCGATAATGGCAAAGCAGTTGGATCGGATAATATGCTTATTGAGGTATAGAAGGGTCTAGGAGAGAAAGGCATTAGTTGGCCCACAAAGTTATTTAATGAGATTATGAGGTCTAAGAAAATACCGGTTTAGTGGAGGAAAAGCACTTCAATTCCTATTTATAAGAACAAGAGAGATATACAAAATTGCGCAAATTATAAGGGGATTAAGCTCATTAGCCATACTATGAAGCTATGGGAGATGGTAATTGAGCGGAGATTAAGACAATAGACCCACATTAGTGAAAATCAATTTGGTTTTATGGGAGGTCAATGGAAGCAATATACTTGTTAATTGTTATGACAATTGATGGAGCAATATCGGAGGAATAAAAAAGACTTGCATATGGTTTTCGTTGATTTGGAAGAAGTGAAAGATAAGGTGCCAAAATGTCGAAGGACCTAACAGGATTGCAGAATACAAATAGAAAATCACTTTGAACAAAGGCAAATTGAGAAGTATTGAGCTTACTAGATAATGAATTGTGCCGATCCATGTGAGCCTCATCCTCCCACACTCTCCAACTGTGAATCTGGTTTAAACTATTAGAGTTATTATGTCAGACAGAAATCCAGAATGATAACACCTAAATGTTTTACCCAGTACATCAATATATAGCCACCAAATTAAATAAAACCTAGAAATATCTCAACGATATTGTATCATACTGAATAACACATTGGACAATCATTGACATTGACAATCAAATATAAGTACACAATTTTTTTGAGTTTAATTTTAAGGACCCGGATTCGCTCCTGCCGTAGGAGGGTCCAGCGTTTTTTTTCCCACTACCGGGCCCGGTAACACCTACCGGTCCCGGTAACCATTCATCTACACAAATCACAGCCGTCGATCTTGGCTGGAGCGGCGCTGGACGGGGGACTGGCAAGAGCGAATCCGCTTTCTAATTTTAATGCACAATTTTTGTAAACCATCCACCAATCAGAAGTTATTACATTTACGACTTTTAATGTAGCTATTGTGAGAGTGCAACATTTTTAATGACATGGGAATGCATAATCAGACGAATAGTCTAAAGTTTTTACACTAACAGTGTATTCAAATTAAATCCATTTTTTAATAAAATTTATGCACAACAACTCATTTCCATATATTAATTTTCATAGGCACAATCTCCATACTAACACTTTGAAAAATATTTTCTATACCTTTTTTGGTATTGCATAAAAAATTTAAATGCATAACCTGGTCTATATACTATTTCCAGTCACGCCATCTCAAGATACATTTCTCCCTAATTTTGATCGGCTTAACCATTTTGCATGATGATGCTTCATTGGACATGACTGATACTCCTTACATGGTTAAGTATCAAAATGGTAGTTTGACTGTTGAACCATTCCTCGAAAGGAAAAGTTTTATAAGTTCCATAATATTGGTGGAGCACTCTATCAATAACCTTGTGCTGTTGTGCATGCTAAAAAATGTTCAACAGTAAATAAGCAGTAGAGAAAGGAATTGAACCTTGTGTATATGTTAGCATATACAATCTTGTCATAGACAATTGTTTTGTGGCAATTAGTTTTTTTGGTTTTGTTATGGTAATTTAATCAATATTCAATCTCTTCAACTTAATACTATCATTTGTTAGGTAAAGTAGTTCACCAAAAGCTTGCTAAGATCTATAAGTAAATGAGATAGGCATATTGCAGTCCTTCACTTACAGCAGAAAGACAATAAACATGCCACAAACTACTCTATATCATTGCTCCAATAATGTTTAAGCATAGAAGAGAACAAGAAAACTCAACATGGCAAACCCAAGCAAGTTGATACAGAACATTAATATTTGGCTCATTTTTTGCAGAAATGATAAATGTGTGGCAGCAGGTCTCATCTACATATAAAAAAACAATATCTCACCTTTACAATTGCTAACAACATTGTTAGGCAACTGTAAGATATATGTGTTACGGCCATGACAAAAATGAATCGGTGTAACTGCTCTAGACCTTCATATGAAACAAATGGTTCATAACCCTGAGCAACAAAACAAATTACAAATTAACCTACATCAACTTAGATCAGTGAAAGCTAATGATAATCAAACTTAAAACATGTAAGGTATATTGCTCATACTTCTTTGCAGGAACTTCTATTTATGCCATTCAACATCCTCCTAAGTAAGTGTGGGTAAGCAGAAGACATCAATAATTTACGTTCATGGGAGCCATTCTCTTCCATATCTTCATCAATCTCAGATCTAGTGCATGGAGCAAAAGCACTATTGTAGAACTTAGATGGAATGCAAATATTGGCTATCATGCTTGAGGTAGCTGTTAATAGGAGTGATATAAATCCAAGCAACATCAACTCTGATGATAGAATTATAAAACAATGAGAGTAGATCAGCAAAAACGAGAGACAAGTAATATAAAATTAGTATAATGCAGAAAAGTGAGTAAGGACTAACAGATCAAAAAAATTCATTCATCTTTACATTTGAAAGGATTTACAGTAGAAAGTAATGTACAGTACCTTCTTTCATCTTCTCCAAAGCTGCAAACAACGGTTTTCGATTAGTTTTCCTCAGCCACTGCAGCCACAGAAAAAATATAACACATCAGATTTCATACCAAGGCTAACCATAAAAAAACGGCTTATTCAACAACACCGAAAAAGGGATGGTTTAGACACTTGTAAGGTAAATATATACATGCGGGTCCAATTGTATTTCGAAGAGAGAGAGCTTACTTACATGCCAATTGATGCAGATCCAGACAAATTAGTTATTATAGACATACATTAAATCCATAAATGGAGTTTCTCACAACATTTGAATAGTTGTTGGGCAAAATGTGTTTTTTTGGTTTTGTTTTATCTTTTCATTGTTTTCCCTCTGCCCTTCATCCACTCAATTTCACAAACAAGAATGATATCAGCTCTCAAGTCAGCCTTATAAGTACTAGCAATACTCACATTGCTTAAACTGTGAATGGAGCGCTCCACAAGCAAGGAGACAGCAACAAAGATGGTCAACACAGTGGCAACAGACCATGTTGGAGTCAAGGCAAGTGACCGTGTTTCTTGTACATTTTCAGCCATTCTGGAGTAACCAAATCAAGGACCAAACCTTGAACAAGACCATTCCTTAAAAAAGTTTCATGCCAACTTCTTCATAGGACTTGGTCTCTTAGAAGATCAACTTGAAAATTATACAAACAGAACTTGTAGTACTTGCAGTGCAGTGCTTAATCAACCTATAACTTACCAGGATGAAACCGGATCCTATAAATGGAAATCCTAATGGTATCTTTCACCAACAAAAATTAGCAATTTGCTATCTTGATTCCTTGTTTACACACAAAGATAGGGGAATAGGGCCCAAAAGAGAGCTCCAATTATTTCCTGTCTCTTTACCAGATTCTCTCTACAATACAAATGTTCCATTGACTCCCAGGTTTGAGCATAAGACACAGATCAATAGCACATGCCAACAGAGAGAACTTAGGCAAAGCCTCCAAGTGAACCTTGTGGCTTCTCACTGCTTATCAAATCTTCCAGAAGAATAAAAACAGAAACACCCCCCACAACTTTTCCAATAGAAAATATGGGGAGAAGGAAAATGGCTTGGCTTATTTTCTCTTACTTTTTTCCAAAGGAAAAAAAAAAGGATCTTTTCTATGCTTGCAGAAAGCTACTGTAGACTATTTAAACCAGACCCATTTTCAAATCAAGCTCACATTTCCTCAGAAAAGTTACTAACTTTGAAAAGAAGCTCATTTCAACAGTGCCAAGCAGATTCAGACATATTCTCAGACGAGAGAGGAAAGGTCTCAGCTTTTCTCCCAATATGTCCCACACTGCAAAAGTACCAACCACCTTAACTAAAACACTGTCAGGAATCTAGGCAGAGTGAAAACTGAAGAGAGAGATCTTTCTTTCTCTCTGTACCTGTATCAGTCACAAGTCACAACACACAAGGTTCAGAGGCTGGACCAAACCAAACCACCACAGCAGAAAGCTAATGCATTGAATGAGTTCACCAAAACTACATTTAAGATTCCAAAGTCCTTCTAATAATAAATAATATATTTTAAAAAAAATATATATATGTAAAGGAAGTGTTTGCTAACATTGGTATTCCCATGTAAACTGCAAGGGCAAAGCGCGTCTTTTCTCCAATCTCCTGCTGCATTGCCAATGCACACACTATTCACTATTTCCTCACTGGGACACAGTTGGGTGCCAACTAGCAGTATCAGTGTATCAGTATAACTTTGATACATTTTTAATATAAAATTTTCTATATCATTATTTAAATAATTATATATTACTGTATAATCAGCCTTACTTTATTCAAGTAATCCAATCATGTAGTTACTTTTGTAATCATGCTTACATTATTAAAAATATTTGAGTTTTATACTTAAAAATATTAAAAATGTATCGAGATTAAACTCATAATTTATTCACTTATTTAATAACTACTAACAAAATATTTGATAAAAAAATTGTTGATTATATGTAGTATTTTTCAATATAAATATTGAGATGATATTACGCATGAAAGAAACTGTTTAGAATTTAGATGTTCACAGTTGGTTATGGATATCAATTCATTCCACTCCTTTGTGATTTTAAGTATTAGGTTTCTTCCAAATCTCAGTCACATATGCGAAGATGCCGGTACCCCATATGACATGAGACATGTCACATGAAACTTTTAATATTATTCTTACATATATTATTTATATGTGGATTTTAATAATAATATTTAGGTTGGATGTGTGACTTTCAACTCAATACTTATGATAAGATCTAAATTTGTAAACATAAAAACTCAGATTGTTAATATCAACGTACCTGAAAGCTGAAGCTGAGGTGCAACGCAAATTTCGAGCCAAGTTGCATACCAAACATTGTTGAATTTTGCATGTGGTAGGTGCCATTATATTATACATTCAAAATCATGTATAACAGCACAAATAATGCCCCAAACATTAATTATCCACAATCTCCGCTGCATCTGTAATCTACTTGATTGGCGTTGTGGGTTTTGATCTTAATGCATTGATTGCCAAATGCCATGAACCAAAGAGACTAATAAACCCTTCTTCTGATCTTCTACTCTAACCATACCTCCTAAAATTACTCCCACACTAACCATTAACCAAGCCGAATAAACTCGGATTTGAGATTTACGTTTCTACCCTTATCATGTGAATTGAATTCAGAAAAGGAGGGGGGTTTAAAAATAAATGAAAAAAATTAAAGGGTAAAAAAAATTAAACAGTTTATTAATTATTCTTTATTTCTAACATAAATGTTTTAACAACACCAAGCATCAGACTAAAAACAAGAAAGAGAAAATAAAAGTACTAAAGATGAAAAAAATAAGGATACATGAGGACCCATGAAAAAAAAAAACAAGTAGCTGAAAGTTAAAAAGTTGTCTAGCTGACTGAAAATTTATAATTGAAGAATGAAATTTGATAAGCAAACTGATAAAATGTTTTTTTTTTTGGAAAGAAGTAAAATCGAAACAGAATTCTGCAACCCCTAGTTTCTAAGTTATATATTACCTTTATTAGCTTATCTAATAAAAGCATTTTGAAAGCTCCAAACAGTTTTTTAGTAGTTTTTTTTTTTTTACTCAAATGAGGTAATTCACTATCTTATAGACTATTTTATTGCCTTCTAAACACACTCTTACTTCCATATGTTTCTAACAAATGTCAGTGTTATTAGATCATCGATTATTCAATTTTGGGTAAAATTTTACATCAGGCCAGTTTTCGGCCATAAAGAACATGGGACATAAGTAGTCTTAGGTGCATCATTTAGCAAGCAGGGACAGGTATTTATTTGGGACAAAGGCTTCAAATTATTTAGCTCGAGGCTTTATGAGATGAGAAATCCTTGTGACAACTTGTAGGATTCTCCAATGCACTTAAACGTATGTGGTGCATAGTTGCACTATTTGAATCCATCCACAGATACAATAAAATAAATAAATTAATGAAGAGGTTTCAACTTGTGTTGACAACAACTCGCATATGAATAAATTTTATTCAAAATAGATTTGAATTTTCTCAAAAAAAAATTTCCCTCTCATGTTAGAAAGAGAAAACACAAAATCAAATTGTGAAGCCACTAAAACTTGCCTTTACGTCTTTCTTTCTTATGAGATAAATTCAGTGCAAACAGCTTAGTAATAAAAGTACTCTCCCATAACAAGGATGGCAAAATAATAATATTAAATGAGAAAAATCGCAATTACATAAAACAATGTCCACCATAGCGCAAACCATATCACTAAAACTAAAGCTCAATAAATAAAACAAATCAAAATTCTGCATGTTATTATTTCCACAACAATATTTTCCCTTTATTTCGTCTGCCTCCAAAGATCAACTGATGACCTTCACTCAAAGCTTCATTTACATGACCAACCAGAATTCCTGAAAGCAAAATTGATGCATTTGACATACATAGTTGTGAGGCAGATGAAGTCCCTGCAGGTGGCCAGAGCAGGAAAAAAAAACGTGAAAGGAAAGGTGACATGTTCTCTTCAAGGCTCTTAAGGAATGGAAATAAAACTAACTTATAATTTAAGTACAACTCCACAACGACTATGCCTGCAACCAAAACTTATGAATCACTTGTTGGTACCAGCACAGCTGAAAGAAGCTGATCTGATGGAACCTTGGTGGCTGGATCCTGCTCAGACGAGTCACTATCAGGGTCACTATCTCCGTATGTATTATCCCCCGTGTTTGGAAGTTGATCAGTAGTTTCTCCCTTCAACTCATTCTCGCTATAAAAATCCCTTTGAACAGGTAAACCTCTTTGCTGCTGGGACGAAAGAACATTTGCGATAGCTTTAATAGCTGCAGATGCCTGATTGCCATCAACTGCTTCATCAATGTCCAAACCATTAACATTGGGTTCCTCGGACAAGTCATCCTGACGTGGAGGCGGAACAAAAAATGGAATTTTTCCCCTCTGCCAGTCATGAAGTACCATCTTTGCTGCAGTCATCAGGTCAGGCTCGCCACCCTGGAAACAGCCATTACAAGTAACAGTCACACTAAAGTCTCACCGTGCCTCCCCAAAGCAAAAGGCTTCAAGAAAAACACAGCTGGAATACCAAAATGAAACAATTTGACATACTACTGTCATAAAAAAGAAAATAGGGATTGAATTGCACCCCTTTCTCCTTGAAGGAGGAACCTAGGATAAGGACATGAAATAGCTGTTGATTTGGTTCATAGTCAGTCAGGACACAGAATTGTCATCCCATGCATAGAAGAGTACTCACACAGAAAGCATGCTTATCTAGGTCTTGGCCAAATTAAGGAAAGCTAGATTATATTAATAGAGCTGCAGATCAGCTTCAGCAACAATGCTATAATGAAATAACTTCCAAATATAGAAGTAAGAATCTAGATCAACTCAAGAAATTACCTTCAGAAGTTTGCCACTTGATTTGCAAAGCTGAAATAGGAAGTCGTTTTCATCTTCCCTGATGCCAATAACAGATATTGTTGAAATGAAAACCGATAGATTTTGTACATAAGATATAATAACACACAAGGATAAGCAAATCAAGGTGAGTAATTATAAAGTGCATGTAATAGTCACATGATGAATGATCATGTCTAACCACCTTATTGTGCATAACCTGTCAGTAGAGACTAAAACTATGGGCAAGACAAACGGGAAAAAAAATCTTACAAGATGCCTGCACAAAAAGATATGTTAACATTTTATGAAGAAGGTTCAGATCAACTGAACCAAAGGGTTGTGGCCTGATATAATAGAATAAGCTTTAATCCACTTCTATTACTTTGAAAAGTCTAAAGTTTTCATGTGACAGAGGGTATGACATGGCACGACAATGTTGTTCTCTATCAACTACAATAGCACAGATTTTGTCAGTGCCAAAGATTGATTGGCAAACTTTTCAGCAAAACAAGTTTAAAGAAGGCAGACACACTTTACAAGATTTACATTGTCACCATTAAGTTCAGGAGACAACCATACCACTCTTTTATTCTGTATGCTCTTTCCAAGTGCTCTTTCTTCACACGTTTCAAAACCTCGCCTATATGGTCCGTAGCATCTTGCAAGTTTGTCACTCGTACCTGGAAATAAATCGAGTGTTTGTCGTGATTATGACAACATATCTACCAAGTAGTCACTAATATGCAAAACTAAATGCCACATGGACTTCTCCTACCATAAGCAAGCAGCAGAGTAAATTATACAAAATCCATTGGGCAACCAAAACAATGACATTTTAAAAAATGCAGATATGGCAACCTTATCCCCAGTATTTTTTCCCCTCACTAAGAAAAGACTCTGGCTTCATAATCATGGGGAAGAGTTATAACATAATCCAGCAAAAGCTTTGATTGTTCAGGAGATTCCATGTTGACAGGTTAGCACAATATCAATTTATAAACTATTTACATATCAATAACAGATAAGTCGCCATTCTAATAAATCAACACAAGTTGAGAAGCAATATTACTCATAATTTGTGGGCATGAATGCTATTATTAATACCACTAGTGTCTGTGTCTGTGTTAAATAGAACCCAAAGAGGCAATATACTACCCATTCAGTCTTGAAAGAATGGCTCCTTCTGGGTATGAGCCCTAGAAATCACAATGAATAATACATCAATAACAGATAAGTCGCCATTCTAATAAATCAACACAAGTTGAGAAGCAATATTACTCATAATTTGTGGGCTGAATGCTATTAACAATACCACTAGTGTCTATGTCTGTGTTAAAAAGAACCCAAAGAGGCAATATACTACCCATTCAGTCTGGAGAGAATGGCTCCTTCTGGGTATGAGCCCTAGAAATCACAATGAATAATATAACACAACCCAATAAAATAAATGATATCTCAGTAGACTACCAGTATGATTGGTTTACACCATATAACCAAATATTAGCATTCTACTTACTTGCATAGCCAAAAATAAAAATCACTATTAACAAATTAACATTCAGAAAAAGTTTGAACAAAATAATCTTTATTAAAGCACGACAATCAAAAGCAGGGAAAACAGGACGAAACCTACCACACCCTTTAGCACAACATCTGTTTCAGAGTCTTTGCTGTGGTAGACAACACCTGGACAGTCAATCAGAAAGATCCTCTTCGTAAGAGTTATATACTGCCAGACTTTCGTTTCCCCTGGAATTGGAGCAACCTTGCAGACCTTAAACACAATAAGTGGACATATGTCAATTAACATGCTCAAATGCTTATTCCACAGTTGAGCTGACTTCTATGCTTCCATTAATTTCCAATCAAACTCATTAACAATAGCTCAAGCAGAAAATAAGCAGCAGTAATGGAGAAAGAACTATTACATTCTTTGTACGCAATGTATTGATCACTGATGACTTCCCAACATTTGGATATCCAACAAATCCCACAGCTATTGCTTGCTTGTCACTTTTCAATCTAGCAAATTGTCTCAGCACAGATAGAAGTGAACCCTAAGCACAACAATGACCAATGAGAAAATATCAAATAACTGCATATATACAGAAATAGTTAAAGGAGAGGAAAGAAAGGTGTGTCCTCTCAAAACCTCAGTGATCGTACTTTTGTCATAAATTAAAAACAGAAAATTAAAATTTAAAACATAGTAAGGCCATTCAATAAATCGGCAGATCAATTGAAAAAATTAAATAAAGATTAAGTCAAGTATATGAATCGGAAATACCTTTCCGAAGGACTTGTTAATGCTTGCGTGGAAAGCCAGAGTTGGATATTCTTTTGACAAAACTCTAAGCCATCCTTTTGTAGCCCAAGCAGGAATCAGATCACACTGAGAATAAACATGAGGATTTAATATGTTCTACATTATGTAATTATGTGACAACAATTTAGGGTATTAGCAACATTTTAGAATAATAATGCCAAGGACAAAAGTTGATGGAACTCACCTTGTTCAATAAAAGCACCATGTGCTTGTGCTTACAATTTTCCTTCAAATGTTTCTCCAAATGGTAACATCTTGTTCCATGTGGGTCTCTTGCATCTAGAACCTGCATTAGGATACACAAAATATTCAAACTTCAAGGTGAGAAGAGAAATTTATAACACAACTGCACGGCATCTGGAAGTCAAAAGAAATCTGACATATCATGGATTCTTCAGCTTAAACAAGCAGGAAAGTAGCATATAAAGGAAAATGCTTGAAAAAGTGGAATACATTAGCTCTCAGTTTTATATACTTTGCCCTGGTATTATCATGACAGCATTTTTTTTTAAGTTAAAAATAATGTTTACATTGACACTTGACAGATCAAGAATGCAAGATAACATGCAGATTTGAAGCAGAAATGTCCATCATAAAGCACCTTTTTAACCTTGTGACAAAAAATCATAGTATCTGACAGAAAGTCAGAAACACACGCATGCTTGTCACATCAGAACCAGTCAACATAGACATTATAATGTGAAAATTTCAACAAAATATGAGCATAAGTTGAGACTGTACCTGGACGACGACATCAGAAGAATCTATCACTTTGTAGAGCTCACCCCATATGCGTTTACTTTGACCTTTTTCGAACATTGTATGCCGCACTAAATCTCTAAATCCATCTCCTTCGTTAGCTTCCGAAGATACACTAGGATCATACTTCTGTTCAAAAGCCTCTGGAAAGTAATGTCGGAAAAAAATAAGATTAAGAACAACATTATTTGGAAGAAGAAATGAGCATTCACATAAATCAAGCATTCTCACAAAAGAAACATAAGTAGTAGATAAATTCAGTACACCAATGAAAAACAAGTAACAGATTAAGCAGTTAATGATAACTAAGCATCCAATATACATAAATGACAGAGAAATCATTATTTTTACCTTGAGAGCCATCAGCTTTCTTAACTAAGGACTCATAATCAGCTGCCAAGAGAGTCGGGCGCTTCCTTTTAGTCTTGGGCCCAAATGCATCACCAAAAGGCTCTCTATCAAGAAGGTGAACCCTCGCTTGCTACAATCAAAATCCATATATCAGCTTTTTGTTAAAGCACATTCACCAAGAAAACAAAATGCTTCCAACAATTAAACAAACCTTATGGCAATCGTTGAGGAGTGACAAGGGCAGTTTCTTCTCCTTCAAAATAACATTATAATTACTCGACATTCGGCTCTGTAGCTCATCCCGGAAGAACTCGAGCTCCTTCTGGTTCACAACCCTAGTATTCCCTATTCATTAGGCAACAAAAATTGTCAACAACACAACAAAATTACAATCCAATTTCATCTTCCACACATTTCATGTCTAATAATTCCACAAAATAAACAAGACTAAAATTAATTAAAAATCAGCTTATTTGTGTTCGGATTAGCTTATTTAGTATTCAAAGCAGTTCCTTCTAATTCACAACCCTAGTGTTCCCTCTTCCAATTCCATCTTCCACGTATCTCATATATC
Source organism: Sophora flavescens (assembly GCA_030762895.1). NCBI lineage: Eukaryota > Viridiplantae > Streptophyta > Magnoliopsida > Fabales > Fabaceae > Sophora > Sophora flavescens. Next base: position 104,348,935 of record CM061070.1, read on the forward strand.
TAATAATTCAAAAAAATTACTAATGTGTTTGAAAGAGCTTATAAAAAGCTTATTTAGGCTTATTAGAATAGCTTATAAAAAAAACTTATTTAAATAGCTAATGAAAATAGTTTATGATCTTTGTATAAGGTCATTTAAGCTTATTTAATAAGCTTGTCAGAGAAACTTATGAAAATAAGTTATTTTTAGCTTATCGAATAAGAGCATAGTGCATAATTAAGCTGATTACCCAAACGCACCCATAAGCAATTAGAAACAGCTTCTTCTTTTTTTTTTTTGGATTAACTCATTTTGTATTTGAAAACAGCAAATTTAAAATCTTACAGAAAAACAAAAAAAAACAAAAACAAATATTCGCTGAAAAACAATCCAATCCAAACATGCAAACTTATATACGATTTAATATCAATAGAGCAACTAGTTAAATTCGAAGTTGCATTCAATTGTTAAATTCATTGGACTGACCGAACCATCTCCGATCGGGTTGGATTCGGGTTGAGGGAAGCTCCTTGGACTGGAACTCGTTGCTGAGGATCTTTCCCTGGCGGTCGCGAACGGGTCGTGTTTTATACATCTTGAGGCGGCGGACGGTGGCGGCGGAGCGCGACTCCTTCTTGCTGGAGTCATTGCTCCGATTGACGTCGAGAGAGTGCTTCGGTTTTCCAGAAACGTTCACTTGCTTCTCCTTCTTCTTCGCCATTGTTGCTGTTTTGCTAAGCAGAGAGAGATTGAATGATGAAATGGTTATTATAACTGAATGAGAGAATGGAACCGCCAAAGCACAGTTGAGGGATTAGGGTTTTGCTGAGACAGACGGTGGGAAGTGTTTTTTTTTTAAGGCTTTTTTTGTTGTAAAGGATTTCATCGGAGGCCCAATGTTAGTGGACCTGCAAGCCCAATTGAGAAAACAAAAAGAAAAGTTCTGCCTCATCCCATCTAGTTCTAACTTCTAGTACACTAGTTTGCTTGTTTGGGAAAGATGGATTATTCCATTTTCAGCTGTTTTACTTGAAAAAATGCTTTTCTATAACAATCTATTATGTTTGGATTAGATGCTTAATTTTTAAAAAAGTTTTTTTTATGGGAAAAAAGTTGTTTTGGTAACATCTATAGCATAGGACGATTTTATTGTTTTTCTTCTGATTATAATCTAACTCACCGTTTCGCGTTGTAGCTTCATTCTGTCGTTCACAGATTAATCACACACTTCAACGGTTTTTCATCCTTTCTTTGAAGACACGTGGTGCTCTTAGGAAAAGATACTCACATGTGAATTTTACAAAACCAAAGTTCGCTAATAAAGTTTCTTTATATTTATTTTTCTCCTATATACTGTCACATAAAAATACTAACCAAGATAGATTTACTACTCGAATAATAACAAAAATGAATTTTGTCCAAAAAATTAATGATTGAGATAATAATAATATTATTATTAATAATAAAATATAAAATTATCCTAAAAAGATCATGGTTGATAATATAAAAAGTTACGTGATTAAAATGAGTAAAAAAATATATTATTTGAAATAATAATAATTTGTTTTTAAAACAAAGACATTATTCAAGATATAATGTTTAAAAAAATCAAATATTATTAATACAAATAAATATTTTCATATCCCTTTTCGTAATGGTTTAATTATTTTGTAGGTCCCTAAACTATTTGGGAATTTTCAAATAGGTCACTAAACTTTAAAAGTTTTTAATTAGCTCCCTGATTATATGATTTTTTTTTAAAATTGGGTCCTAGCCAGTATTCTGTTTATTCACCGTTAGTATGGAAGGTGGACTGTCATATTTTTTATTCATAGATGTCATTTTAGGGTTTCATATACCCCTCCTACGGTCGCTAGTCCCTTTCCCTTCTTCCTCTGCTCACCACTTCAGTCTTCAGCTGTTGCATTCTCACTTTCTCCTGGTTCGTTTTTTATCTTTCTTCGATTGCTGCGGTCACCATGTCCCAATCGTCATGTTCCACCCAATCCTATACTTAAAAGAAAGAATATAGATACCACTGATGATCCCGTGACCGTGAGCTTAGTTGGGTTCTAGTTCAAATCTTCATTGAGTAAGCACTTGGGTTTCTCTCATTTTCTCTTTCACCATATAAAGTCTCTTCTTCTATTCAAAAGAAATAAAAAATTGAGACTATGAGTAAAGTTCTATAGTTGCATAACACATCTTTTTAAAGGCTAAAACTTTTATCACATTGATGATTGTACACTGAAGTTTGTTGTACTATAATGTTAAAGCCTATACCAACTAAAATGGTTTCTTAATGTTACTATAATATAATCTTTTTTTGTCCCATAATAATGGAGAGTGAATCAGGGAGACATTGGAGAGTGAAGGGATGGATTGCTCACGGGCTCACAAAGTTACGCAACACTTTCAAAGGCACAATTAGAGATTTTGACCGCTAAGGGAAACTTTGAATGAGTTGGGAACCTGGACACTCAAGTAGAAACAAAAGGGACATGGCATGAAACAGCTGATATGGCGGTATGAGGAATATTTCATCCAAAGTTAACTGTAGTTTAAACGGAAAATGGTCTTAGGGACTCAACTAAAAAAAATCTATGATTAGGGACCTAATTAAAAGAAATCTTATGATTAGGGACCCAATTACAAATTTTTAAGTTTAGGGACCTAATTGAAAATTCTCAAATAGTTTATGGACCTACAGAGTAATTAAACCTTTCGTAATTTACTATAAAAAAGTGAATTTTTTGTATCACCCAAATAAAAACAGATTCTGATTATAATCGATTATCACAATAATCGATTATACAAAAATCGATTATCAGCATAATCTTTTTTTCTATCTTTCCCAAACACATTTGTCAATCAAATTGTCATATTATTAAAAATGTTTTTTCTTATAATAACTATATTCTTATGAAATGAATCAAAACAATAACGAGATATCATAATTCATAAACTATGAAGAATAAGGAGAGAAGGGAGAAAGAGAGAAGAGAACGTTAGAGTCTTTGTATTATGCTCTTTTTTGGTACTCCCTTTAAAATGCTACATAAGTCTTATTTATAGGATATAATTCTTGTAACTTACAAGCCTATACATAAATGAGCTATCTACAACACAATATTAAGGGTGATAACTAATGGATCATCCACATTTTGTCACATGTTTCATAACATATAATAAAAATAGCATATAAGATAATTTGTGATTGATTGGCATAGGAGAAAACTTTACATTGATAATATTTCAAAAATAAACTCATTTTTTGTTTGGATTTTGTTCCTATCATTACATTTATTTATTTATTTTGGAATTTAGTTTCCACAATTTTTAATTATTAAAGTATTATTCGCTATTTTTTTATGAAAGATCGGTTCTCATCATAAATTTTTTCTTATCAATGTATTAGTACCTAACGAACTAAAATTTAAATGAAAAAGGCTAAACTATGTTTTTTAGTCCCTTAAGTTATTTTTTAGATTCATTTTGGTCCTTCAATTTTAAAAAGATTCGTTTTGGTCCCTTGTGTATGAAACGTTATACATTTTGGTCACTTTCTTCACATCCGTATATAACGATGTTAGCGGCATTCTATGTGTAACACCCGGGTGCCGACGAGGACGGGCAGTGGTCGCCGGTGTAAGAAGGCACGGACAAGGAGCGGCTCTTAGAAGGCTTCTAGGCGAAGGGGCACATAAATAAACCGATTACACACCCGAATGAGAGGGATCCTGAGACTGTGTGGGTATGGGACTATACAGTTGAGGAAGACTTATATGAATTGATTGGTACTACCTATACTAACAAGATGCATCTTCTTTTATGTAGTCCATCACTTAAGAACTCCACAATTAAGCGAGCTTGACTTGGAGCAATTATGGGATGGTGACCTCCTGGGAAGTTTCCCAGGAAGCGTGCGAGTGAGAACAAAACACGTTGAAAAGACTCGTGTTGGTTTGTGGGGACAGACGTCAATTCATAGAGAAGTTAGGGATGTTACACTATGTAGTCGTTAATAATAGCTGATGTGGTCCTTTTATATTTTATACATTCATTTTGATCCATTAAAGTTTTGAGTAGATTTATTTTGGTCTCTCAACATTTTGAGTAGATTCATTTTGGTCCCTCAAAGTAGGACGTTGTTAACCTTGTCACAGACAGATGTGACAGAAAGGCCCAAAATATGTAATTTTTATATGGGCCCTGCTATTTGCACTGGTTTTTTTGGCTCTTTGCACCTTGCATAATTTTTTGTTTCTTCTTTCTTTCCAAAAAATACCCCTTAAGTGACATCTCCTTCACACATCACAGCATCCGGAAAACCTAATCCATGTCTTTCATTTGAGCGTTGCGCCTTCCCTCCCTCACCGCCGCCGAGCTCGGGTCCTCCATACACCGCAACCCTCTTCTTTTTCCGGCAACCTACAAAGGCGTGACAGTCGCGACCTTCCTCCTCTCTTCCGAGCTCAGGTCCTCCATACCCCGCAACCCTCTTCTTGCATCAGGAAAATCTACACATCCGGAAAGTATTTTTCGGAGGTGTTAAAAAATTGACACATTCGGAAAATAGTTTCTGGATGTATAAATTGTACCTCCGGAAAGTAAATTCCGGACGTACAAAATGTAACATCAGCAATATGTGAATCCGGAAAAAACTTTCTGGAAGTGCACAACACATGTCCGGAAAACACTTTCCGGAAGTGCAAAACACATGTCCGGAATGCATTTTCAGGAAGTTACAACTTTAATACTTCCGGATTATCTATTGCGGTAGTTCAAAACAATGGCCATATACGCATCCGGATTTCGAATTCCGGAGGTGTGACCAGTGTCCGGAAAACGAAATCTGGAAGTTTCCGGAAAGTAAATCGCGGATGTAATAGCACAAACAAAAGTGGCAGAAACTCACATTACAAGTGACGTGCATGAACGATGATGTACAGGTTGTATCCTTTTGCCAAAACACGATCGAAAACAACTTCGAACCCCACAACTTTGGGTGTGGGGTGAATCGAGTGACTGATATAGTGAGTGGGTGAAAATGGTATTTTTGGAAATGAAAAATTGAATTTGAAGCTGCAAGGTGCAAATAGTATTTTACAAGGTGTAAATAGTAGTGCCTTTTTTATATATAAAAGATCAAAATGAATCTTTTTAAAGTTGAAGGACAAAAATGAATCTAAAAAATGACTTACGGGACCAAAAGAAAATTTTAATCCAAAAAAATCTTATTTAGTCTTAATAAAAACAACTAACTAGTTTAATTTTGATACATCGTACGGTCTATATTTTTTACAGTCAATCAGTAACAAATAATACTACGTGTAATTTTTAGTTATGATAAGAGTTAAACACTTTTAATGATATTACAACTTATGGTTGATAATTTGGTTGACAATTAAAAAAAAAAAAACTTTATAGCGATGGTGAATTTGTATTAGTTTATTTTGTGCCTAAGTTAATGTTATAAAGCACAGACTCGATGCTCTCAGTCAGATTCTTGTAAGGTCGGTATCCGATTTGCATTTCAAAAGTATGGAGAGTGATATGCTTTTTAGGGTGTATGATTAAGGAAGGAATTTGCTCAATAACAACGGTAGTGTACCTCCAATTTTTGGCTAAGCCATTTCTTCAATACAAAAGGACTTGTTCTCGGTTATCATTACATGTTCTCCAATTTATTTTTTATATTAACAAAAGTATATTGATAACAGTAAAATGGTACACAAACCCATATATAGAGACAGAAAGAAAGAAAATTACATTAGAGAGAACAAGTTAATTGTTCGAGTCTTTCATGCTTGAAGCTGGCCAACAATTCCCTCAGATAGGTAATCACTACTGACTTGGGGACTTCTCTCCCTTTTTAATTCTTGTAAAATGAATAAAGGTATAAACATGCATGTGGGAACCATTTCAGCAAATAATACTTTATAAATAGTTAGCATGGAACAATTGTCATAAGATAGATCAAACAAAAAGGCTATATATGTTTCAATTACTTTATAGATGTATCACAGACAAGTTGAAGCCTTTGATTCTGTGATACTAAACTGCATAATTATTTTGTTTTCAATGACATAACTAACTCTCTATGTGCCATGAGTCTCAACTCTCAAAGAAACATAGAAGAAACATATCATTTATTTAACCTATCAACCTCTTCCCTTTCCCTCCAATTATTTATCATCAATATATCTTAACATTTCTGCTTGTTCAAATAGCTTCAAAACCAACAGTTGTCATATCCATGCTGCTAAGATATCGCTCGCCCAAGTCTAAAGTCTTCTTTATTCATGTGACTAGTGTTGCTGAGGAAACTTGAAAACCATTGAACAGAAAGTTTGGGAAATCGTTCAAGAGTCTGCCTGTCCACATAATAGAGCCCAAATCTTGTGCCATAGCCATCTGTCCATTCAAAATTGTCCAACAATGACCATACCATATATCCTCTTACATCTGCACCTTTCCTGCACATAACAAAATTAGCCCTTATCAACAAAGTAATAAAAATAAGCCTATAATCAAAGGGTGTTATTCATATAATATATTAATCCCTGCTATGCACCTTATGGCTCTTAGCAGAGCTGCAAGGTAGGCTTCATGAAACTCTATTCGCTTAAAATCTTGTAGAGAATCATTCATTGTTGCATCCTGTTTGGGAGGTAAAGAATACCCTGAAACAAATTTTGTATAGCCATCCATAATTTGTTAAGTAAATCATAGCATGAAACACAAAGGCATTATTCTTTGTATCATATTTTAAGGTGAGTGTTTGATATTGTACATTTATACTACTCAATTGATCAAGCTACAAAGCCAATAGAAAACAAATTGGGAGAAAATGACATCATCAAATTTATTCACCCACCATTTTCTGTAATATACATGGGCATGTTATGGTATCTTATCTTAATGTAATCCACAGTCTTCTCCATGCCACTTGGAACCACAAAGAACCTCGGCATTCCTGTCTGTTTAAAACAATAGAAATTATACCAAATATTATGTTCAATAATTAATTCTTTGATTGAGTATATAACACAATGGTAAGAGCAGCTACACTACATCAAGTTACCACATCACCAATTGGAATGCCATCTCTCATTCCAGTTGTTTCCACAAAGCCTCGTATTGGATGATCTGCTCCAAGAGCACAAGCGGAATGGGAGCAGTCCTTGGCATAGAGAGTTCCATAGTGATTGATGCCAATGAAGTCCAGGCTCCCTTTTAAGAGATGCTTTTCCTTAGGAGAGAACCTTGGCAACTGGCTCCCAAGGATGGACCGCATCTCGGCAGGGTACTCACCAAAAACCAAGGGATCTAATAACCTGATTGTCAAAAAATATGAAGGGAAATTGTGCTGCTAATTCCATTCATTAATAATGTACATAGTAGTTTATGTAGGCACGATTGTCATAATTCATAAGCAAAACAATTAACTTGTTTTTCCTTTGATAAAACTTTTGCGGCTATTAACTAGGAAAAGGAAATGATACTTCTAAACAACTTACCAGGCCATGAGAAAAGCCAAGCCCCTAGTCACAGCTTGTCTGTCACATTCTTCATCTCTAAGAGGTTCATACATGAACGTATGTGCAACAATGCCAATAGTTCCACCTTGTTTTGCCTGGATTAAACACATTCTTCATCAATGTTTGCTGATTAAACACTCCTCTTGGCCTTTCTTAGAAAATGTGACTAACAATGCCTTCAATTCAAGCCCAGTTTTATTACCTGAAAGTACTTGCGGTATAATTCAACAGCCTTGGCATGTGCCAGTAACATATTGTGCATGACGATGAGAGGCTCAACATCAGAGTTACCAGTAGAACAATTTCCAAATGGCGGGGAACAATGACCCGGGGCGAATTTTCCCCTTATAAAGGCCATGTCTGCAACCAGGTTTGGCTCGTTGATGGTGATCCAGTACTTTACCCGGTCTCCAAAACTCTTGAAACAAATTTCAGCAAAATGAACAAAGTCTCTCCTACAACAAAGGGAGTATACAGTTGTGAGAATCTTATTGTTCTCTTAGCCTAAACTTTTGGACTAAAATTAAGCATGAGAGTTCATCAGCTTACATGACAATTCATTAAAAAACTGACAAACTTCCAAATACATAGCATTATATATTACTGGAGTATGAAAATAAGACTATGAGAGCATCGGATTTACTGTATTAGGGGACTGAGCCAACCACCATATTTTTCTTCCAATTCTTGTGGCATATCATTATGGTGAATTGACACAAATGGCTCAATCCCTGGATTATGCACACCATGTCCAGATTTAGGTGAAGCTAAGGAGAATGTCATACCAAGACTGAATATTATTAATCAAAAGTCAAAACATATTATCATTTTGGAATACAAACAACCAAGTGGACAGTGGACACTATTACTTCACCGCTAAGCATCAGATTGTCTATGATCTTGTTGTAGAACATAATCCCAAGTGGATTTATGTCCCCATATATTCCTCCTGTTACAAATCACGAAGATCAAATTGAGCAGATAATTTGAAAGATAAGATTATGGGAACTAGTCATGTGAATTATGAAATACTTACTAGGTAAAATCCTTGTCCATGAAATGGAAAACCGATATACATTTATCCCAAGAGAAGACATCAATTTGAGGTCTTCCTGTCAAGAATGAAGGACAATGGTTAAGAAGAGAGTTAAAACAGTAAAGGCAGGTAAAATGTGAAGCTGGTGTCATATTATTATTACCAAATAACGATGATAATGGTCATCTGCTATGTCCCCATTCTCATTATTTTTTACCTTTCCTGAAAAATTATCAAATCACATGGTGTAGTGATTATTCATGTTCATCATTATAATTTTATATCTGTATGCAAAACAAACAAATAAGATAGACTGAAATGAGACAACCAATCACCATTGACCTGGAGTATGACTAAAAGCATCCCAATTGCTCCAACCCTTACCATCTTCAAGAGGTGCTCCTTCAATCTTTTTGTTTTTGAGAAAGGAAAGAAAAAAAACCATAAACAGAACCAATAGCTGAGATATTTTTCAGGAAGAAACTATATAAATCCAACAAATTAACTTCATACATTTCAGGTCCAACATGAGCAACCCAACAATGGTCAGCTCAAATTGCGACTCCAAACGATCTTAGATCTTACGGTTAATTCCCTACATAACAAGAAACTACTTAGAGGAAGGAACTTTGTTATAGGTTATTTGATGAAAAAATTATTTTTTTAAATAAAAAAAAAATCATTTTTAAAAGTTTGATCGTGTTTCTTTCCGCTTTTTTAAAAAATGATTTTTTTTTTTTGAAAAAATCATCTTTAAGGTTAAAATAAAAAATTATTTTCATTAGTTTTTGAGAAAAATTATTTTTTTATCATTACACATTTTTAAAAAAAGTGATTCTTACGATTGTAAACAAACACAAAACAATTTTTACTTTTTTTTAAAATCTCTAAAAATAATTCTAAATTATTCATTGTCATAATCCTTTATTTTTTAATCTATAACAAACGGGCCCTAAATCCTAACAGAATCTCTCTTTAATGAAAATATTTAGGAGTCACATTTCTCTCCTAATTATTTATCCTAAAACTAAGAAATACTAGTATCTTTCCACCCTTGCGATGCACGGGTCATCAATTACTGTTGATAGCATTGTTATTATTAATAACTTGAATTGTGCCTCTATATCTACCAAACTTTTTTTTGCTTTATCTCAAATTAAGTCGATCATGTCAAACATTTTCTTTACTTATTTCACACTTTGCTTTCAATATTTCCTTCCCACCCATAACGTTGGTACTCATTTATCTCCGATGCTTTTTATTTATAGACAGAAGTGATCAGCAAAAACCTTGAAACAATTTTATCTATAATTTGAGTGCAAAGAATTGAATATTATCTTTATTTTAAATGATATTACAATACGTAATGTAACACTATGTGTTAAGTGTTCCTCTTTTGATTATTACTAATGATCAACCAATCTTCTTAAATCATATGGTGCTGACACGTGTCCCTTTATTAGAAAATCAGCAATTTCCCTTATTAATTAGTAAAGATATAGATTTATTATTTAAAATAAAAAAAACAAAGGCAAGGATGTAGAAAAAATAGATTAGAAAATATGAATAGCTCTGCCTCTATTTATGTCAATTCAGAGATTGTCATGTTTGACTCCCAAAACATTGTACATTTACCGGTTTGTAAATATTTTAAAACAAAAAAAAATAGAAAATAAAAATAAAAATAAAAAACTTCATCACTTGACATGTGGCTTGCATCATTATGCTACACTAAAATCAGCATTTCCCCTTATTAATTAGTATAGATATAGATTTATTATTAAAAATAGAAAAAACAAAGGCAAGAATGTAGCCAAAAAAAAATATAAAATATAAATAGCCCTGTCTCTATTTATGTCAATACAGAGATTGTCGCGCTTGACTCCCAAAACAATGTACCTTTATCGGTTTGTAAATATTTTAAAACAAAAAATATATAAATTTTAGAAAATAAATAAAATAATAATAAAAATATTCCATAACTTGACACATGACTTGCACCATTGTGCTACACTAAAATCAGAATTTTCTCTTATCAATTAGTATAGATATAGTTTTATTATTGGTTTGGTTTGGATAAAATAATAATAAAAATATTACATAACTGGACACGTGGCTTCACCATTGTGCTACACTAAAATCAAAATTTCCCCTTATCGATTAGTATAGATATAGATTTATTATTGGTTTGGTTTGATTCCGTTCGAACCGGAAAATATTTATATATATATATATATATATATATATATATAATATAAAATTTTAAACTATTAAATTATATATACATTAAAATATAAGTATATAAAAATTAAAACATAAAAAACATGACAACTCTACTTTTACTGTTTGCCAATTTATGATTGGTTGACAATGTAAAAAAACTTTACACTGTCAGTGTATACAAATAAATTTTTAAAAAAAGTATTAGGAAAAAAAATTATTAGAAAAAAAATTTAAAAAATTAAGGAAAACGTAAAAAAAAATAAAAAAAAAGATTCTTAAATTTTTTTAAAAAAATGTAAACAAATTTTTAAAAAATGTTTAAATAAAAATAAAAAATTAAACGTAAAAAAAACAAAAATGTAAAAAAAAATAATTTTTTTTTAAAAAAGTAAAAAAAATCCTCCCGCTGACACGTGGACGTACAGTAAAAATGTCTCTCCACCTTTTATTATCTACCTAGATCTTATTTCTACCCAACTTTACAGAAAATTTAGCATAGAAGTAGTTTGCATAAGCCAAACAAGTGGAGAATATGAATAATTAGGAGCATCAGGTTAACTACTAGTAATTGCGGTATAAGTAGTCTTCTCATATCCCCCAATTGAATGTACTTTATCTTGAAATTCTCATGGAAAAAATGTATAAAACATAGGAGTATGCATCTTCTCTGTACATTAATTTTAAAAATTATATCATTGTGGCTCTAACGACGCTTGCATCTCTTATGGACTTCTAAATATACAGCTTGCTGCCGTATTTTACTTTGTTTGCATAATCGAGAAATTTGTGAATGCTGAAGGAAAATCATAAGCATAATTTATATACAATGCATGCACCGCATCCACATAAGAACATGATTTCTTTTTATCCATCTTGAAGTTGAAGATAAAATGCTTTTATTTTTTTTGTTATCCTTTTCCTTATACATAACAAATTCATTATCAATATGGGCTTGATTCGAATGCTAACAGGCTTTGGACTCCTTAATCAAGTGATCAGGAGTTCGATTCCTAACTTCTATGTATGAAGAAAAACCTAATTAGAAGAAAGTAATTCTTAAATACCTTACAGGTCCCCCACGATGGAGATTAACCACCCTTTACAATGATGGTACTCCATACCAATGACATGGGGACCACAAAAAAATAAAGAACAAATTAATATCTTTATCTCCATTTCTGCTTACATTTGAGTTTCAATGGCTTGAGTTGAGTGGAGTGATACCTGAATCTTTTGCCTTACTTAACAGTTAACAAGGTGGACTTCATGTAAGTGGATAGAATGAATATAACACATGTCATTCGAACATCTCATTCTCATTTATGATGGAACAAAATTTCTTCTAAATAATGCAAGTAATAAAGAAACTAAGTCTTATGTATTTGAAGGCAGAGAAAGCAAAAGTAAACAAGTACTACCTGGTAAGAAGAAGTGGTTGTTCCGAAGAGGAACCCTTCTGGGAATTGAGATCTGCTGATTCCACTTTCAACTTTATTGCAACTTTGGACATGAAAATGAACACAGCAAAGCAGTATCAAAACAATGCTCACTCGCATTTTCATTTGGTTTGTAAGAACTGACTTAGCAAAAACAATAAAAAGCAGGTACTACTGAGGGTTATGACTCAATTTAGCAGTTGAGATTAATAATATATGGGCAATGATTGAATAGATATTAATACTTATCAGACATTTATAATGTTGGGCCCAAAAGGTTCATAATGTATAGTACTATATTTAATGTAGTGGGATCGTGTACTATCAAGTTCTAACTAATTTGGAGCTCACTCATAATGAATTAGGTGTTTTTCTTTCTCTTTTTTTTCATGAAAAAGGGAATTTTTAAAAATATATATCTAATATCATAACATATATTAAGTGCTAAACTAACATAGTAATATATAAAATCCCACTTAATTTGAATAAAGCATAAAAGCGTATGTTCACAAAAACATAAAAGCATACAACATATATAAAAGTTAAAAAGAAATCACTGTGTGCCCGCTTCAAAACCTTGAGAATTGATTCTGTCACTGTCAGACGTGATTTTTTGTAAAAATGAGGTGTTTGATTACTAACAGGTAAAATTAATTTTACCTAGAAGCTACAAAAAGTACCTTTTATATTGGGTTGAGAAATTTACGCTAAGTTTTACATCAAACTTGCTTTCAAAATAAAAACATTCAAACGTAAATCACTTTACTTTAAACTCAATTCTAACCCAAATCAATTTTACAAAATCAATTTTAATCGAAATCACTTTTATCAAACATTTATTCAAACATACATACAAGTGTCATGTAAATTAGTAAATGGAATATACAATTAAATAATAAATAATCTATATAAAAATCAAGAGAGGAACAAAACTTCTCCTATTGTATGCTTTTTATCACGATAAAGCATTTAGCTACAGCCACGGATGTTCATCATATTTAAAAGAATCAGTTAAAATTTTTTTTTTGGTACATTAAAGTTTAGATTGAGGGAAGACACGCCCCTTGTAAGGCCCTGGAATACCACTAACCTCAACGATGATTTATAGTGGAATTTACATATTGTCTATCAACAGGAGAGATCTAGGAATCGAATACAAGTCACAGTTAGTATGAGCAGAAGGCTTGACCAGATGTACCAACCCCTATTGGCAATCAGTTATTTATTACTTGTTTTGGACTTGTTGGTATTTTATTATAGGCTTTAATCATGAGCTTTTATAACTTAAATTAGAATTAACTCATTTCTCTATTTGAATAAAAAATTCCTTTTAAATGAGTTGGGAATAAAAACGGTTAAAACTGAGTTTGTGAAATCCATTTCTGGTATAGACTGGTCATGCTTGAAGCTGGCAAACAATCCCCTCAGATAGGTAATGACTACCGACTTGAAGACTTCTCTCCCTTTTTTTCATGTAAACTGAATAATGGTTGAAACATGTATATGGAACCATTTCAGGAAATAATACTTTACAAAATAATTGGTATGGTTCTTCTAATCGCAAAATCCATACAAGTAATTTATTTTTCTTTCCCACTAGTGACCATTGCTGTTAGCATGGAACAGTTGTCATAAGATCAATCAAAAACAAAAAGACAACATATGTGTCAATTCCTTTATAGATGTATCACAGACAAGTTGAAGCCTTTCTTTCCTTGCCATCCTAAACTGCATCTTTATTTTGTTTTCACTTTTCAATGACATAAATAACTAACTATATGCCTGTGAGTCTTAACTCCCAAAGAAATTGTTAAGAATCCATTAATAGAATAAATCTTTATTGAATTCCAGTACAAAAACAGAACGACAATAGGAGAGTAATCTCCTCCAAGGGTTTCCCCTTTACAAAGGATTTCCCCTTTCACAACTAAGCCTTTGCCCAGTTCTCCCAAACTGACAACTCTGAATCTCATTTCTCTTACTCTCTTCCCCTACTTATACAGCTGAAACTTCTAACTAACTAATTGCCTCAATTAATGCTAACTAACTAACTATTACATTTCTCTTTATTCCTAATTGGATTGGGCCCTAACAGAAACATATAATTTATTTAACCTATTAACCTCTTCCCTTTCCTTCATACTATTTATCATCAATATATCTTTAAATTTCTGCTTATTCAAATATCTTCAAAATCAGTAGTGGTCCATGCTGCTAAGATATCGCTCGCTCAAATCTAAAATCTTCTTTAATCATGTGACTAGTGTTGTTGAGGAAACTTAAAAACATTGAACAGAAAGTTTGGGAATTCGTTCAAGAGTCTGCCTATCCACATAATAGAGCCCAAATCTTGGGCCATAGCCAGCTGCCCATTCGAAATTGTCCAACAATGACCATATCATATATCCTTTTACATCTGCACCTTTCCTGCACATAAAATAATTAGCTTTTTCAAACAAAATAATGAAAATAAGCCTATAATAAAAGGCTGCTACTCATATATTAATCCCTATCACGCACCTTACGGCCTTTAGCAGAGCTGCAAGGTAGGCTTCATGAAACTCTATTCGTTTGAAATCTTGTAGAAAATCATGCATTGTCACATCTTTTTTAGGAGGAGGAGAATACCCTGAAACAAAATTTGTGTTGCTATCCATAATTTGTTAATTAAGTCATAGCATGAAATACAAAGTCATGTTCTTTGTATCTGAATTTAAGGTAAGTGTTTGATATTGTACTACTCAATTGATCAAGCAGCAAAACCAGTAGAAAACAAATTGAGAGAAAATGACATCATCTAATTTATTCACCCACCATTTTCTGTAATATACATGGGCATGTTATGGTATCTTATCTTAACGTAATCCACAATCTTCTCCATGCCACTTGGAACCACAAAGAACCTTGGCATTCCTGTCTATTTTAAACAACAGAAATTATATCAAATATTGTGTTCAATAATTAATCCTTTGATAAACATTTGAGTAACCAATATAACGCAATGGTTAAGAGCAGCTACACTACACCAAGTTACCACATCACCAATTGGAATGCCATCTCTCATTCCTGTTGTTTCCACAAAGCCTCGTATTGGATGATCTGCTCCAAGAGCACAAGCGGAATGGGAGCAGTCCTTGACATAAAGAGTTCCACAGTGATTTATGCCAATGAAGTCCAGACTCCCTTGTAAGAGACTCTTTTCCTTAGGCGAGAACCTTGGCAACTGTCTCCCAAGAATAGACCGCATCTCGGCAGGGTACTCACCGAAAACCAGCGGATCTAATAACCTGAATATCAAAAATTATGAAAGGATATTGTGCTGCTAATTTCACACATTAATAATTAATAATGTACATAATAGTTTATGTAGGCATGAGTGTAATAACTCAAGCAAAACAATTAACTTGTTTTTCCCTTGATAAGACTTTTGCAGCTATTAACTAAGAAAAGGAAACGGTACTTCTAAACTTACCAGGCCATGAGAAAAGCCAAGCCCCTAGTCACAGCTTGTCTGTCACATTCTTCATCTCTAAGAGGTTCATACATGAACGTATTTGCAACAATGCCAATAGTTCCACCTTGTTTTGCCTGGATTAAACACATTCTTCATCAATGTTTGCTGATTAAACACTCCTCTTGGCCTTTCTTAGAAAATGTGACTAACAATGCCTTCAGTTTAGGCCCACTTTGTTACATGAAAGTGCTTGCGGTATAATTCAACAGCCTTAGCATGTGACAGTAACATATTGTGCATGACGACGAGAGGCTCAACATCAGAGTTACCAGTAGAACAATTTCCAAATGGCGGGGAACAATGACCCGGGACGTATTTTCCCCTTATAAAGGCCATGTCTGCAACCAGGTTTGGCTCATTGATGGTGATCCGGTACTTTACCCGGCCACCAAAACTCGTGAAACAAATTTCAGTAAAATGAACCAAGTCTCTCCTACAACAAAGGCGTATACAATTATCAGAATCTTATTGTTCTCTTTATGAACTAAGATTAAGCATGAGAATTCATTAGCTAACAGCCTTACAGGACAATTCATTGAAGAAGTGACAAATTTCAAATACTTAACATTATATATATATGTGTGTGTGTGTGTGTGTGTCATTGGAGCATAAAATGAGAGCATCAGATTTACTGTATCAGAGGACTGAGCCAACCACCATATATTTCTTCCAGTTCTTGTGGCATGTCATTATGGTGAATTGTCACAAATGGCTCAATCCCTGGATTATGCACACCATGTCCAGATTTAGGTACAGCTAAGGATAATGTCATAACAAGACTGATTATTATCACTCAAAAGCCAAAACAAGTTATCATTTTGGAATACAAAGAACCAAGTGGGCAGTGGACACTGTTACTTCACCTCTAAGCAGGAGATTGTCTATAATCTTGTTGTAGAACATAATCCCAATTGGATTTATGTCCCCATATATTCCTCCTGTTACAACGCATGAAGATCAAATTCAGAAGATAACTTGAAAGATAAGATTATAGGAACCAGTCATGTAAATTGTGAAACACTTACTGGGTAGAATCCTTGCCCATGAAATAGAAAACCGATATACATTTATCCCAAGAGAAGACATCAATTTGATGTCTTCCTGTCAAGGACAATGGTTAAGAAGAGAGTCAAAACTACTCGTCAGAGTATAGTAAAGGCAGGTAAAATATTAAGCTGATATCATATTATTATTACCAAAAAACGATGCCACGTTGAACACGAGGAAAGGGATAAGATTGGACAAGATTGTTATTGGTTGGATTATTATTAAACGAATACTGGTATAAGTTATAGGGGGGTTCTAGGGTGAGCAACGTGTGGAAGTCCTCACCGTGCAACATATATTTTAATCCGTCAGATCTTGGAAACAAAAAAAGGATGAATGAGATCAATCCGGGCAACTTGTTCTACCAGTTGCTTCAGCCAACTTGTTCTTCCCTGCGTTCATCTGGTGGGCGGTGACGGAGACGGAGGCAAATGGATGGGGTGACGGTGGCAGAGCATCCCCCAAGCTTTAAAACCGCCCAATCCCACCGCAGGTGAAATTAGCAGCGGCGGTAATGGATGGGGTGACGGTGGCGGAGCATCTGTGGCATGGCTCGCGTTCTTGACTGGTTGGATCTGTGGTGTGGCTCGCCTGGTGGCTGGGTTATGTTGGTGGCGTTTTCTCGTCTGGTGGCGGGGCCCAATGGACGGCGGTCCCATTGAAGTTCCTCAGCTGAATCTGTCAAGTTGTCCTCTCTATTTATCTTTTGTTCCTTTTTTTCTTTTCTTTTTTCAATTTTTTCCTGAAATAATAAATAAAGTAATAAAAAATTATGGATCCGCCCGACAACCCATCACCCGACATGTATAAATGAACGGAAATGGATTTCATTTTTCTTTCATCGAACCCACCCGATGCTCACCCCTACTTCAGTGGTTAACATATTAATTTAAAGTTTTATGATGTAATAATTTTGTAAATAGGTGTTTTGCAATAAAGCCCTCACTCTAAAGTTTTGAGTTAACTCACTGGGAAAGAAAGAAAAAAAAAACTTGAACCATGCTTTGTTTTATTCCACGGTGGAGTGACTTGACCCAAGCAAGGAAGGTGTCCTATTGTGAGCATTAAGAAACCATCTTTGTTTTTCCCTGGAAAAAGCTGGAGGATGAAGTGGTGGAAGCGGTGTTCTGTCACGTTCCCAAACATATGTTCGGCACCCAATAAGTCGTGAATTAGCATAGGGGATTTGGTGGAAACAGTGGTTGGCCATAAATTTGAAATCGGTGGAAGCGGTAGTTTGAGGTTTGGGTTTAGACTCGATATTAGCAGGAACATTGATTATGTCCATGTTTGTGAAATATCGTGTATGTTGAAATTAGTTTTCGTGGGTTCGTTGGCTGTTGATATCGGTAATTGTTCCTACTTTTCCAAATAGCTTCTGGTAACTACTTGAGACTTTCAATAAATTATTATAAATAAATTACTCGTGGGTTTTAGGCGTGGGTAGCAATTGAATGAACGAGACTCAGACATCGAGGGCGGCCCAGGATTAATGAGTGGCCAATAGACAAAAGAGGCCACACAGAAATTTGGACATCTACGTGACATGCTACAGTAGTATACTGTAGCAACAATTTTTTTTTATTAAAAATTTTGAATTTTTAAAAAAAATAAAAATTTTATTTCTAAAAAAACCCATTCACCAGATAATGAACTGAATTCATCATATATTTATACACGATTCACCAGATATTTGTACATACTTAATCAAAAAAATTATTTATCAAAAAAACTCATCCACCAGATATTTACACATATTTAACCAAAAAATTTATTTATATATAAAAAAACACATTCGCCAGATAATGAACTGAATTCACCAGATATTTATACCTAATTCACCAGATATTTGCACATACTTAACCAAAAAAATTATTTCTCAAAAAAACTCATTCACCAGATAATGAACTGAATTCACCAAATATTTGTACCCAATTCACCAGATATTTACACATACTTAACCTAAAAAATTTATTTATAAAAAAAAACACATTCACCAGATAATGAACTGAATTCACCAGATATTTATACCTGATTCACCATATATTTGCACATACTTAACCAAAAAATTTATTTCTCAAATAAACCTATTCACCAAATAATGAACTGAATTCACCAGATATTTATACCGGATTCACCATAAATTTGCACATACTTAATCAAAAAAATTATTTCTCAAAAAAACTCATTCACCAGATAATGAACTGAATTCATCAGATATTTGTACCCGATTCACCAGATATTTACACATACTTAATCAAAAAAATATTTATTAAAAAAATTAAAATTTAAAAAAAAAAAAAAAAAGACAGCTACAGTGCCGCACAGTGCACTGTACGGCACTGTTCATATGGTGTTAACCGTATGATGTCCGCAAAAGTGTGTCCGTTTAGCAAAATTCTAGACAAAAATATGAATATTAAAATATAAAAAAATAATCATAATAATTATTTTAGTTAGCCAAAAAATTTGAAAATTAAGGTGGAACGTGAGCAACCATACCTTAAGTAGGGGTGTTTGTGATTCGGTTTTGAGGTAAAAAATCATTCGATCCAAAGATAAAAAAAAGCATGCGGTTCGGTTTGGATGGTTTACTTAGAAAAATCCGATCCGATGAAATGTGGTTTGGATCGGTTCGGTTGATCCGATTTTTACCAACACATCGTTACATATTTATATTACATCAAAGTATCAAGATTACAAGTTAAATTGAACAAAATCTTAAACATATATATACTTGTTTATATATTCATGTAATAACATTTCATAAAATATGTACAAAATAAATAAATACCATTGTCAACTAGTTTCACAACATCTTTTTTTTATGTTTGGAACTTAGAAATAGTAAAAACTTATATCAAATCAAACTAGAATATATTAGTAGGAAAAAACTAACAAATAAAAAAATCAATAATACAAAAAATGGAATAAATATATATTTAATTTTATATACGCGGTTTGGTTTGGGTTGATTCGGTTTAAGAAAATGGATCCAAAAAAGTGCTTCTAAATGTCCTTTCCAGTAATTTTAATCAATTTAAAGTGATTTTACATAGTTGCATCCAATCGTCTTTAATGATTTAAAAGTGCTTCTTGATAATTGCATCCAAACACAAAATAGCTTCTATTTCTAACAATAACTTATGTTTTCTACTTCTACATCATAAAAGTCATTTTTTAAAAAGCTCATCCAAACGGGCCCTAAAAAAGTTATTGGAAAAGCTCAAAGCGGTTGTGGTCAAGGTTGTCAAACTCGAGACCTTACCTAAGATCATTTGAGAGAAGAAAGATTGTGACTCATGGGATTGTAACACGAATAGTAAGATTCGACCAAAAAAAAAATAAAATTATATTTAATTATTTATATATGTCATATAAAATAACATAAATAAGAAAAATAATCTTAAAACTCCAAAATAACCATGACATAAGAATGTCATATGCCCTATCAAAAAAAGAAAGAAAAAGAAAAAGAATGTCATATGCAAATCATAAGTCTTAAACTCTCATACATTTTTTCTAAAAACACAATACAATAATATTATTATATAATAATATAACATATTATGATATTATAATATAATATTATCACCAAAGGAGTAAATAGAAGTGCATGCTCTGAAGGAAAACAGAATTGATAGCACAAAATGGAAAAAGCAAAGTATCAAGTGGTGGGATTTGACAACGCAGTAGGAATGATTAGAGAAAAACAGAGATGAAGAACGAACAGAGAAGAGGAACAGTCAAAGGGCCTTGGGTGGGTGTGCTTTGTGCAGTAGCAGACGCTTCTCATTGATGAAGAGGAAGCAATGAAAAAACGAAAAAAACAAGTAACACAGAGAAAGAAGAAAAGAAGAAGAAGAGAGTGGGCGGGGTCGTGCCCAATGAAAGAAGAAATAGGGGGTGAAGGGAGATGAGAGAGAAGGGATGGAGGGATATGAGAGAGAAGTGGAGTGAGTGATGATTTTTAGCAAGTAATTAGAGTATATGAATTTATTAAAGGTAATTTACTAAAAAAAATATTTTAAGAGATTTGTGATGTGTAGGAGTGTAGGAAGCAGCCCTCTTTTATTTATCTACATCCAGAGCCTGGTATTTTGTTCAAAAGCATATAGATGCTTCATTATTTTCACATCAAAATTTGACATCAGGGACCTTGGTTTTGAATAGGTTATTTATCATTTTACTCTTTACTCTTTCTCTCTTTATTTCATTGATTTATAACTTAATCAATATTAGAGTGTTTCCGTGTGTCAAATTTTGGTGTCAAAATATCATAACTCATGTTTTCTACCCGAAAATGGGCGCCCACAGATCGTCGCTCCAACCGCCTTGATGAAGGAAGAAAAAATCGTCGAATCGTATTGCCTTGCGCGTTTGACAACAGTGGTTGCAGTTGTTTGAGGCACTGTGAGAACAAGTGGGACGAGTGACTTGTTTATACCACACAGAATTGAGAGAGGTATGATGATTGTGGGGTTAGGAAGACTTGAAATTTATTTTTAAATTTTAGGGAACCTGTAGTGGAATAATGACAGATTATGTCATGGAGGATGGTTTGGCTTTGGTACCATATTGAATTAATGGAATTTTGGTAGGAAAATAGAATAAGTGGATATAGAAAACGAGATGAATTAATTGCAACTTTGATCCTTCTATTATTGATTATGTGCGATTTTGATCCCTAAAGTTTTTTTCATACATATTTGGTCCCTCAGTTTTTTCAATATTGAAATTTGATCCTTCTATCAATATCTGTCAATTTTTCAAAGATCAATATTGAGAAACCAGTCCTCGAAACACATATAACCACTGTTCTAAATATATAGAACCACCTTTTAAGCTTTTGTGGTAAAGGATAACTTCATTTCTGGCGAAATTTATGGCAACCTTTTTGGCAACTTTTGGACGATCTTTTCTGGTGACCTCTAACTCTTTGTTTCCTCTACTGTAAACACTAGCAAGCCACTCCCTCGAAAAATTTAATGCAGGGCCCTGTGTGAACCTAACAATGCCTCAACCTTCCTCTTGTTGTTTGATACTTTCAAATGTTATGCAATCCAACTGTGAACCTAACAATACCTCAACCTTCTCTTGTTTGATGCTTTCAAATGTTGTGCAATCCAATATGCCTATTTTATAGTGGTGGCTCATCCCTATATAGGATAGCTACACTATAGTCGGATAACAATTAGTGGGATGAATGCTACACTGATTAGAGAAACAAAATATATTCAATCTTTTCTTTTTGATGAATAATTATCATTTATTTATGCTAAAACAAAATATAGAATTAGCAAGTACTTTTTTTTTTTTTTTGAAGATGAATTAGCAAGTACTTAATACTTGTGTTTGTTGTATTATGTTTCTTGCAGGCTTTATTTGGAATTAGATGGGGGGAAAAGGAAAAGAAAAGATACCATAGGATAGAAAAGAAAAGAAATCCTTTCAAAATATATATATATATATATATATATATATATATATATAACAATAACGCATATGTACTTCAGGCACCCAAAAAGTCATATATACGTGCAGCAAATTACTTTGTAATGTTCAATATTCAAATATAAAATTGAGTTACATTAAATAGCACACACAAAAACATAAGTACTATATGCTGAAAATAATTGGAGAAAAAAATGAAGCACGAGCACTTGAAGAACTGAATCTACATCACACAGAAAGGATGCAGCACCTCCAAAAACTAACATTTGAACACTTCACAATTCTGTTGTCCATGTCAATGATAATACTTTCGGGAAAAAACGAAAACACTATTGCTCTGGCAATTTGTCCTTCAAATATTGCAGGACAGCTTTAGTTCCTTTATCCAAGACAGTCCTCCGAATGCTGAAACGGATGAAGAAAAATTATTAGAAAAAGACAAACATGATAGGTAAGACACTAATCTTCCGGAGTATTGTTAGGCACCTAAACGGAGATGCCTCCCAATAATATTTTTGCCATACACATGAATCGAAAGATTGAATTTAGAACCACATGTTTAAGGGACCCAAACCCATTCCACTTGGACGAACAGACAATGGTTGACCCATCCTCTAAATAAAACACCAAATATAAATTAGAACTTATTTTGCTCCATCCCCGCTCTGGCAATGGCATGTCTATCAAAGCTACCATATAATATGTTTTCGTAAAATTTATCCGACAATAGGCTAAATAAATGGACAAACTGCCATTGGATTTTTTTCCCCTTTCTCCTAGGCATGTGATTGTCAATATAAACCCCCTGGCCGAGAGTTGCTGCTCTAATTAACATCCAAAAAAACACATTCTCTAACAAACGAGACTGAAGAGAAGCAAAAAATTACTGCCACTGAAACATTTCGTCAATCAAGGTTATCAGTTCAATTTGTTAGAACGGATTGCATTCTATAAGTTGTTGGAGTGCGGTTGGTCAAGGATAAAATCTTTTCTTTTCAACTATTCAGGTAGTAACACAATGCTACAATAGTATAATAAAATTGGTGACAAAGAAGCATTGAGGCTCCATCCACTTCAAGGAGTACAGAGTTGACAATGCTAGTGTTAGAAGAAAGGAGGGATAACTTCAAAAATATACTTGACGGTAATATTTTCAGTTAATCTTTCCCCATTTGAAAACAAGCTAACCCTCAAGCACAAATATAATTATTTAACAAAGATGTAAAACCTATTTATTATAGAATCCAAATGATTGTCAAATAAGTTCTCCATCTTGAGAAAGAACAAGAAAAGGTCAGGGCAGGAGGGAGGTACCTTCTGAGTGGATTCCCACCTAGTCTCAATACCTGAAGGTTTGGTTCCAGCAAACCCTGATAAAATAAATTTATCAAAATAATGCAATGAATCAAGTCTGGAAAAACAAGCAATGGGTTTCAAAAATGCAGATGATCAAAATGATGACACGGGGACTTGGTCAAAAAAATAAGTGGTGCTATACCTCATTCTTTTCTTTTCCTGACATTTTTACATGCCCAAAACTGAGAGGTATAGCACCACTTATTTCTCGAGTTTAAGTTTATAGAAACCTTATCACCGTGATAAATAAATTAAATTAAATTCGACAAGATGAACAAGCCTATCCTCTTTTGGGAGAGGGGGCAGTGTTTGTTTCTCACCAGCTCAGGTGGAAGGGCTGAGATGTTGTTATCAGATACGTCCAGCTCCGTGAGAGAAGTGAGATATTTTAACCCCTAAAAGCAAGTTCATAGGTACAAGAAAATGAAGCAAGATCAATAGCAAAGTTTACTATTTTTTTAACAGGTCATTGTGTCTATTAGACAAGTTTTATGAGATGTGTGTGTAGAGCATGTGATTTTATGAACATGTAGCTGAAAAAAAACATTGTCTAGTGTAGAAAATAACATGGAATGAAGAATATTTTCGCATGAAAAAACCCAAGAAACTGGCAAGCCATTATTCAAAGTTAAGAGAAAAATTAGCGGACACTAACTTAAAGCTACTGTCGAAGCCAAATAAAGACAAGAATAATTTATAAACTTTGCTAAGATCTGAATCAAATCAAAGAGGCAAATATACAAATTGCTGGAACCTAAAGTTATAGTCATTGTCAAACCAATATGCAGTTCCAATACAAAGTTCAAGGATATTATCATAATTTTTCACAAAACCTGAATCAAAAAGAGGCATATACAAAAGCCTAATTCCAATTTTCTAGCCAAACAAAAAAATTTGTTACCACTGGAATTGATTGAAGGGAATTCTGACTCAAGTCAAGGATCCGTAGTTGATGCAACCTCAATATATCTGATGGGACTTCACTGAGCCGCATTCTTCTGTTATGTTGTGATGTGAAAGTTAAGCACAAGCTCCCAAGAATATAAAGGGATATGAAAGTTAAATCTCTGTGTATGTGAGTGATAGTGTCTTCTCACACATGTTATAGCTTTCAACTAACCAACCTCAGGTAAAGCTCTTGCAGGTATGGCAAACTAGAAAATGCAGGACCATCTAATAATGAAGCTGCATTACCACTTAGATCCAGTATCTGAAGCTTAGGCACCGCTTCAAAACCATCTGAAGGTATCTATTATTTACATGACAGATAAGAACAGTCATACCACACTTCTGATTGGAATTTATATCACGGAATAAATCATGTACACAAAATTTATATTACGGCTAGAATTTCTGCACAAAAATTTACGGTATGTACTCTGAGAAGAAAATGTTTTTCATTACATATAGTAGATTATATGGCATTTATAAAAAAAGAAAATAAAATCTAACCTCGCGAAGTTCCTGGAAGTACTAACAAGTAACAACTAACATTTGGAAAGAAGAGAGGAGGAGGGGGGGACTGGTTGGGAGATAGGAGTTACGACTCACTGGCACACAGCTAGAAAGAAACTTTCAACTCGTCAATGATATTTCAATGATATATATATATAAAGGAATTGAAATATGTCCTGTCTTTTTGTTCAATCCATCTTCAGACAATTGTTCCATACTAACAGCAATGGCCACCAATGGAAAAGAAAAAGGAAATACTTTCATGGATTTTACGATTAGAAAACCATACTGATTAATTATAAAGTATTATTTCCTGAAATGGTTCCACATACATGTTATCATTATTCATTTTACAAGAAGAGAACAGAGAAAAGCACCCAAATATTACTCATTACCTGTCTGAGGGGATTGTTGTCCAGCTTCAAACATGAAAGACTTGAAAGGGATTTAAGAACTGAACCTGGCCAGTCTTTAATTTGATTCTTAGATAAAATCAATGTCTGGAA
Organism: Sophora flavescens; assembly: GCA_030762895.1. Classification (NCBI taxonomy): domain Eukaryota; kingdom Viridiplantae; phylum Streptophyta; class Magnoliopsida; order Fabales; family Fabaceae; genus Sophora; species Sophora flavescens. Next base: position 104,374,485 of record CM061070.1, read on the forward strand.
AGTGCAAAACATACAAATTAATTAATAGAAGAGTTTCAGACCTGCAGAAGATAAACTAATGACCAGTATATCTAAGTACTCTTTCCCAGCCTCAAACCATCAATAAATTATTTACAATTTAGTGCATGGAACATACTATCATCAACAGATGCATAAATTGCTTTGAGCATGAATCTTCATGAAAGACAATACAAAAGGGTTTACCATACAAAAATTATTTTACTCCATACATATTTCCATCTTATGCTTTAGGGGGAAATTAAGATCATTAACATTATTCTTGTTGTAAAACATTAGTGTAAGCACAAAAACTGGCACAAATAGAAGTGACAGAAAAAGATGTACACAAATGATATGATATATAGCACAACGACAAAAAATATGAAAGATGTTAGAATATCTGAAAAATTTCTCTAATATCTTTATCACATCTTAGAATATTTTAGAGTACCCCGGATGATTGCTCAAGATTTATGTCCTGTTTATATTCCTGGATATGTTTCCTTATTTAATTAGGATTAGGTTCTATTATTAGTATAAATAGGACTAGTAGGTAATCTTTAGTATCACATTATAATCATCTTGTCACATCAGATTAATATCAATCTCATTATTTTGAATCTATACTCTCTCTTTTCCTCCTACCATACTTAAAAGTTAAAACCCTCCAAGTCAACATTATCATAGCAGTATCATCCTCTGTGACTTGTCCCAACAATATTCTGCTGCCGAGTTCCCTAAACTGTAGAACTTGGATTAGCCACTGTTGGAAATAGCAACATTCAAGTCTGCTGGAAATAGAAACATTTAAATCTTAGGTTCAGGTATCTTTAGATTCATGTACAGTGATTTATTTCATTCATTTACTTAGGGAATATAGGGAGCTTCACTAGCATTTATTTTCCTTGTAATCATAACATGTAAATTGATTATGGAGTGTATATAAATACAAGATCTGCTGAGTTCTAATCACTCAAGCACATTCAGAAAAATTCTACTTTCTTATTTTCACAGCCACCTCTAAAGGTTTGTATTCCTTCACAGATCGCAGGTGAAAGGGTGGGTGATCTTGGATACAAATGTATTTGAGACAATGAAGAATATAAAACATACTGATTAAACTGCAAAATTGTAATTCAAAACCAATCCACAGGGTCCTCAATTTCACAGAAACACCTCTTTTTTTAGCCTTAATATGGTGTTTTAAAAGACTCAAAGCGGTTATCTCATTACAGTCAATCAACATGCGGTCTCAGATTCTTGTTTATGAGGGACTCATTAAAATCATGAGTGTCCATTCTTACCAGGTTATCCACAATATTGTCTTAACTTGTAATAGCATCTTACAGGAAATACAATCAAACGAGAAAGTTTAACCTGGAGGGAAACACAAGAAGAAAGTTCAACTGGCAACTCCTGGATGGAGTTTTTGGCAAGATCAAGTTTTATGACCTCCCCTGATTCCCATACTTCAGATGGAACAACATTCAACCCCAGCCCTTCCATAGAAAGTTCCTGACCACAATTCAAAAACAGAATTGCAATTGGTGAAATTAATTTCTGGCTAAATTCAGATGGCATGCTTTGCTGCATTTGTCTTGTTCTAAGTTTTTGTTTCTCCTTGTATTTTTGGGTGTCGTTTTTTTAGTTCTTGAGGATTTATCCTCTTGCGTTTGTACCATTCTCTTCTATCTTAATAAATTCTTTTATCAAAAAAAGAAAGAAAAAAAACCACAAAAGAATACATACACACGAGTTCAATGGTAAGAATGTGTAATTTCAAGTAATTACTTGGCAGTAGTATTACAGTATATGCAGTTTTACATAGCGGCATTCTGATCCCACTGAAGCAACTAATGTACACAGGGATTCTGAGTTACTGACACAGTAAATCATACACGCAATCAAAAAGACAGCTAAGCAATCAATGGAAGGAATATTTTCCTTTTCAAAAGATGGAATACCTTCGAAGTGATAGACAAACGGGTAGCCATTGCAATTACCTCCTCTTTTGCTGGGGTTATAGCTTCCGAATCTGCAGAAAAATTTAAAAATAGTATTCCTAAAATATGTAACAGACTCAAGCTTAAGTTATAAGGTACTAACATTGTAACATTGACATACCTTCGCCTTCAGAAAGTCTACTTCGGAGAAATTTCAGTAATGCTGGTGTCGGTCCAGAGACTAATGAACTGGCCAGAAAAGGCATAAGTAGAAAATACTAATAAATATAAATGTTGACCACAGAAAGGACCAAGCCATTCCCTGTACCTTCTAAGAGTCCGCAAAGGATTTCCAGCGAGTAGAAGTTTCCTCAACGTAGTCATCTTGCCTGAATAAGATAAAATACAAAGCTATCTATTTTTTCATTCATGTAAAAGTATTCCCATATTACTTTTTAATTGCTTCAGCACATAAATAGTATCACTTTAGGTTGAGATGTGCTATGGATCTTTGACTAAATGTTCAGGGATAAGATATTATTTGACATAGTGCAAGATTCCTTCAGGTAATGGTATCCTTTGACTAGATTAAATTACCGACAGATTACCCAAAGACACTTAAAGAGACCATAAAATTGGTTAGCACTCTCTTGACAACTCTGTGAATCTTGGGTACAAAATTCCTCTATCTGGTTTTAAAAACATGACTTATTCAATGAAAAGAGTTTCTTGAGAAGAGATTCAACAATGTCAGTGAAGATAACTATTTATGTTGTGAAGAATAATTCATGCCAAGACACAAATGCTAGCTCCCAAAATTATTGCCTATATAGAACTCTTTTATCACAGGGAATGTTGCCTTGTCTTTACAATTTTATCACTTATCACCGTCTATGCAATTCTTTTAGATACTGAAATTAGTATATAGAGTAACTACCTGCTTGTTGAGGTAGAAAATTGTATTCCATTACGAAGTAAAGACACTGACACAAACACGGACAAGGGGACACACCAAAATCTAAAAATTGCCTGTGTGATTGAAAATTTAAAGAAAAAGATTCATAATTCATAGTATATATATATGGTTTGGGCTAAGGTGCACCACCCACTGCACTACCCATGTGGCAAATTTTGGACCAATCAAATGGCCACATGGGTTGGTCAAAATTTCAAAGTTTGCCCATGTATTTGTACTGTAGGCCAATAATATAAATACAGTATATTGTATTGTAGTATATATACTTTTTGTATTTGCATTTTTTGTCCATAATAAAATTAGTTTTTTTATATATCCAACAAAAAAAATTGTTGCTTCAAGAATCAAGATATACAATATCTTAATACATAAGAGCTAGTATTAGCTGCCTAGTGAGCCTCTCCCAGAAGACGTCAAGCATACTATTGACATTTTCCAAATAATCTCCTAAACCAAATTGTTCAAATAGAACTAGCTATATACAAAGACAAGTACATGTACAACCAAAAAAAAATTAACTAGAGCGAATATCTAGAGATGAACTTCATTTTGCTCTCTACCATTGGCACGATGGTGGCATCATGGCTTAGTCGCAAATGGAGGTAGATGGCAAGATGGCAGAGGGTGGCCTCATAGTGGAACGAAATGCTGGAATCTTTACAGGGCGATGGTTGTCTCTTGAGCTTATTTGGGATATAGTATCTTTTCTAGCTTCTTTGTGGTGCTCTGCTTTTTAGGGGGATGTCGCTGACAGATCTGCGGAGAGTTTGGCATGCTTTATTGCATGTTTCTTGTTTCTCCTTGTATGTTTCAGTTGTCGTTTTTTTAGTTATTGAGGATTTTTTATCCTCTTGTAGTTGTACTACTCTCTTCTCTCTTAATAAACTCAAATATTATCCAAACAAAAAGAAAAAGAAAAAGAAAAAACATTGTGGTATGGCTAAGGTAAGTGGGTAACTGAGTAATTGGACTGGGATATAGGTTGTTGGTAAATGGAAATATCAGTGCTTCTTACTTTTTTATTTTAATTGATAATTGACAATTTTTAAAAATTGGACGTGTCCTGCGGTGTCCCCTCCATGTTCGAGCAAGGAAAATATTTCTCTAATAGTACACATGTGTAACACACAGACACGGCTCCAAAATGGTATGTCCCTGCTTAATAATATTTTCTTTAGAAACTCATATAGTGTATACTGTTCCTTTAGTTACATAAATTGTTTTCTTTCAAAAATATGGTAGAGCAGACCTATCGTAAGTACCAAAATGTGCTGACCTTACCCATTTCAGGGGGTAACCCGCTCAATGAGTTATTTGAAAGATCCAAGACTGAAAGACTCAATTTGCATGCCTGTACTGGAAAATCCTTCAGCTGTGATTAGACAAAATCAATAAGCAATTGAATTAATAATCTACCGCTAAGGGAGAAGAGAACAAAAGCATGAGAAGACACAAATGCCAATTCGCTTATATTGCCACTATTTCAACAACATTACATGAACAACAGATATTTTCTGACATAATAGAAGTAGATACAAACAAATAATTTCAGTCCTAGCTACCTGGTTAGAGTGAAGATCTAAAGTCCCAAGACGAGAAAGGGCCGCAATCTCCACAGGTATTGTAGAAAGATTGTTATTCCTAGAATGAGTAAAAAAAGGGTACAATTTGTATCAGAATTGAAGAAGTTTTAAGTAAAAGACAACCAAATGCATAGTATGCTTTTAATAATATGGAGACATGCATCGGAATAAGTTAGAATTTGACCCCAAATATAACTCTGCAAGTGAATGACAATCCATGATTGATGAAGGGATTGATGAGATTCCTGCACATAACACACATACAAATTATGAAAAGGGAGAAACAAAAAAGTTGACCATTTATTTAAAGAACTCACTGTTCTGATGGAGGTCAAGACGAATTAGACGTGAAAGGCCTCCAATGCTCACTGGTATGCCATTCAGTAAATTTTTTGCTGCAGCAGTGGTAACAATGGAAACAAGTGTACCAAATCAAACGATTTACAAGTACGAATGAAATTATTAATTGATTTCATATATGTGTATTTAGAGAATAAATGTCATTACATGCATTAAATTCAGTAAGCACAGTCCATGATGCAACGAGATTTTCAGATATCTCTGTTAGCTTGTTTCCCTGGCAAAGACAAAAAAATATATCAAGAGAGCACTGGTTAATAAAACCATAACTTCTCCAAGATCTAAGGAGATGTTTGTGGTCAATTAATATTTAATATACCAAATTCTGCTACTAGTTACTACCTCCATATCTAGCTTAGACAATTTGGAACAATTAGCTAAATCTTCTGGCAAGCTTGAAATAAGATTGTTTGATCCCTGGAAAGAAAGTATCATAAGCCCCATTTCATCAAAGAGCGTGTATATGACCATATGAATACGCACCAAAATTGGTAAAATTTTATTGAGATTTTCAGTTCAATTGCAAAGGCAGGTAGAGTCTAGAAGTAAAACCCCACAGCCCCCCATTTAAAGTAAGCACAATCATCATCACTAGATTTATGTATCTTCTAAAACTAAAGCAGGGACCAAGGAGATCAAAATATAGAATAAAAAAGGCAAAACACAAATCTATTTGCTAAAATTCCCACACATTTGTTTAACATTGGGGTTGTAAGAAATTAATATATATCTGGTGATGCTTATCAAGACCATCCAGAAAAGTCAGTGTCACAAGATGAACAATATCATTGTCCCACCAAATGTGAAAGTCTAGACTCAAGAGGCAATTTTAGCTGAAAATAAAAGATGATTGATAGTCTGCACTTCATCAACTTAAGCACATACATGTAATGATACAGAAACAGGTTCAGTTCGGTGAGAGCTTTCTTGTATTTTTAATAAAACCACCAGACTTTGTGATCTATAGAAAATGTATTGCACATTATGAAGAGGAGAGAATAAACTTCAGAAATGGCAGAGTAATTTATATGTCAAAAGGTTGAAGGTTGAACTCACAATAATCACAAACATAATTAGAGCAAACCATCTTTCATGTCAGATAAGAAGCATAAGCCAACCACTGAACTAAGATCTACCCAGGCAGTTTAACCGAGACAAGGCATTACCTTCAAGTCTGACAATTCTAAGCATCTGCCAAGTGAGCTTGGAAGTTCCTTGAGCTGATTGTTTGAACAATCAAGCCTAAAAGCATCATGCAAAAGCTTAATGATTTGCACAAACAGAGAGTACACAGGGAAACAAAAAAATGCCATCTTTCTCATTTCTGCCTAAGGAAAATGAAAATGGAATTGAATACTGCATACTTAACAAGCGATGCAGCTGATCCAATTTCCTCTGGTATTTTATGTATCAAATTGAACGAAACATCCAATAACTTCAACTGAGGTAGCCTGTCAATCAGCAACAATAATGAAAATCCAGCACATAATTTGAAAATTACACTGTTATACAAGTTTGAATTAGCTTAAATTTTAGGGAAACCACACTTTTTTTTCCCTCAAAAGCTCTCAGTGAGATTTTGATCATAAGCTATTTTGAACCCAAAATAAGCTAATCCAAACAAACACACAAATGTGCATAATTTAAATGCTAAAAAAATAACTCACTCTCCTATTGAAGCCGGGAGCTGGGAAAGGCTGTTGTGGCTAAGATTCAATACAGCAAGAAAAGACAAGTTTTTAATATCTTCCTTTAATGACTCAATATTATTATGAGCCAAAACGAGCTTTTGAAGCTCCACAGCCTGTAATGTAACCACGTATCATAAACTAATTGCATAATTAACATTTAAAAAAAATTCACATAGCATCCAAATCTATTATAAAGTATAGGAGAAATCAGACTTGTCCTGACATTTGATTTAATTACACCTGAAACCCCTTTTATTCCAGAAATTATAACAACCTCCCTTAAGATTTATATTGCAAGGAAGTAAATACAATAATATCATAACCTTCAATCACCGTAAGGGTAAGTTGGAGTAATCTGAAACAAGCGACTAGTAATGGTGTTTGGGCAAACAACTTAATTAAGCACTTATTCAATAAACTTTTTTAAAAAATTAAGCTAAAAATAACTTATTTTCATAAGCTTCTCTAATAAGCATTGAAATAAGTTTTTAAAAAAAAGCTTATAGGAAAGTCATAAGCTATTTTTATAAGCTATTTCGCAAGTTTATTTTCACAAGTTGTTCTCATAAGCCAAAACAAGCTCTCCGTAAGCTCATCTAAACCCACTTTGGATGCGTTTGGGCAAATATATTAATTAAGCGTTTATTCGATAAGTTTTTTTCAAATAAGCTAAAAACAACTTATTTTCATAAACTTGTTTGACAAGCTTATTGCAATAAGCTAAAATGAGCTTATATGAAGATCATAAATTATTTTCATAAACCATTTACATAACTTAATTTTCATAAGCTCAAGTAAGCTATCTATGACTTCTTCCAAACGCACTCGTTTAAGTGTTAATTAAGCCAAACCTCAAGCGAAGTGAGTGCAATTTCTCCTAAACTATAATCAAATGAAGAGAGATGAAGGTAGAGTAGAGTAGAGTACCTCCCACCACTTATCCTCCCCGCCTAGCCCCTCCAGATTCCGATATACCTCATCTGGAACGTGACTGAAATAGTGGAAACACAAGAACAGTGCAATCAATGAGTGAATCAACAGAAAGAAAAAGAAGAGAACGTCAACTTGTAGAAGAAAGAAATGGATCAGTGAGTGAGGAGTAGTTTGCCTAAGGGAGCGATTGGAGAGGTTGAGAGAGCCAGAGGCTCTGGCAGCTTTCAGCACCCGATCCATGGCAGTTTATTCAGATCAAATCAGATCGGAGATCATGCAATGGTGTTCAACCACTCCACCTCCTCCGCACCATAAATTTAAGACTAGGGTCACCTCCGCAATGGAATTGAATAGAAAATAAATATAATGAAGCGGAGGAATGAAATGAAATCTTTATTTTATTTCTTTATTTGAATATTTTATGATAAAATGAAATAAATCAAATCTCTGGTTTCATTGATTGTGAAATTGACTTAATGAAATGTATTATAACTTTTTTATGTTTATATATTATCCCTGTTTTATAAATATTAATATTTATTTATTATATCTTTAATAAAAATAAGATAATTATTTACTAATATTTTAGTAATGATAACAAAACACATGAATCCACGTTACATGTTACTATCAATATCAAATTATTATTTTCGGAAATTGTCAACTATTTACTCATGTAATTTTTGTACAGTTATCAGACACATTGATATTAATTTTACAGCGATTGCGTCCAACGTATAAATATATTGCTTCCAAATTGTACACGCAACTCACAAGTAGAGGTGGGTATTTGGACTGGTCCCATGGACAAATCAGATTAAACCCCGCTGATCCATGTGAACTTGACACCCTAAAATGCGAGTCCAAAAAAATGCGGGCTTTTGAGTCCGGTCCGTTTAGCTCTGCGGGCTTAACGGACTCGGTCATGGATTCATGGACCGTCCATGACCCCGATCTGTTTAAAAAAAAAAAAAAAAAAAAAGGCATGTTGGCCAAAAATCGGCCCATCTCACTTATACACTCACCCTTGTCACTCGTGTGAGCTCGCAGGTCTCGATTGTTATAGCCATTATTTCATTCGGACTTCGATAATTATATTTGATGTCTTGCTGTTTTTGATGTTTGCTCCTTGGCGCTGGGCGCTGGCTCCTGGCGCTGGGCGTACTTGCACAAAATAAATTCTCGTGAGGCGAGATAAATTTCGCGACGCGAAAGTGTAAAGTCCGCGGACAGTCCGTTTAGTCCGCGGACTATGCGGACTGGACTTGGACTCTATTTTTCAGAGTCCATTTTAAATGCGGACTATAAAGTCCGGTCCGTTTAAATGCGGACTTATGCGGACCGGACTTAAACGGACCGGACTAGTCCGTTTACCCACCTCTACTCACAAGCATGTAGGTGACCACACCTGTAGTTTAACTATTAGTTTCTGATATGCCTAAAAGCATTAGTCTACGGTGGCTTTTTTTTTTTTTAAATCTTGTTAACGTTGGTTTTTGATTAGTGTCCAAAAATTCATTCGTGACAAATAATTATGGATCAGATGAATGTGGGACCTACGAGTTATACGATAATTTCATCAAGATGTATGCATGAATTAACTGTTAAGTATAAATTTGACAAAGTAGTCAAATTAGGAATTACGGGTGAGGACTTAGTGTCGAAATAAATATGTAAGTTTGAAAGAGGTGTGTAAAATATTGTCAATAATGAAAGTTGACAATAAAACTGTTTGAGTTTGAAAAGATAAGTTTAAAGTTAAAAAAGGACAGTTATTTAATAGAAAATAACTTTCTAATCGTACTAAGTTTATAATGAAAAGAAAACTGAAGCTTGAAAGGAAAGTTAAGTAAGGAGAGATATAAATGATACCACTTGCAAGAAATAAAATAAACTTAAAAGATGAACTTGAGAGAAATACCGGAAATTAAAAGGAACAAGTAAAGAACTTGAACAAAAAGGATGAAAATGGCATTGAATTTTGCCATAATATTGAAATAAGAAGGATGGAGGAAATACTTAAATGTAATCCATCAATCTGCTGTGTGATCGAGATGTCTAGGATGTATATCAAGTAACCTCCTTCTTTACATTGTAATAACTAGTATTTATAGACAAATAAAGTAACTACCTAGTAGCAACTTCCTATCTAAATGACTGCCATATGTCCTTGGCAGTTTTCTTAGGTTTTACATTTAAACTGCTTGTCAAACAACTCTGACAACTGCTCAATTTCTTGAACCGCTCCGCGTTAACTTGATTATCTTCGACGGTCTGGCTGCTTGACAGCTTATCTTGCTAATGCCTTGTCAGTCTTGAGGACTTAGCCATTTTCACACTTCTCTATACGTTTGACAACTCTTCTTAATACTTTGTCAAAAAGCTGGGTTGTCAATTTATCTTTTCTGTCGACCAGTATTTTCTTGTCAACTAAATATTTTCAATACTTAGAAAATATTAGTCATTACTCTGATTCCTTCGTCAGTCAGTCAAATGCATTCGTCAATAATCAGAAATTTCACCCCTAACAGATGCGCCCCAAGTTTTGCTTTTCGACGACCTTGTTTGTCTGACACGTCAACTGAAGAACTTCTTGTCAACTCCACACTTGTCAATTCTTCTATAATCTTCTGAATTCGACGTTGTTCTTTATGTTGATATTTTTTTTTCTCCTCGGTTCTTCCGTCAGCCTGTCGGAATTATTTCTGTCAAGCGTTTGAAATTCTTCCACTAACAGATCCCCCCAAGTTTTGCTTTTCGACGGCCTTGCCCGAAAGAATAGCAAAATTTGAATTTTAAATTGCCAACGAATTTTCCCAATTCCGGATTTTCATCCGTTAACTAAACATCGCTTTAATTTCATCCCTACTTAATAGGGATAATCATAATGTTACAGGTTTCTCGGAATTTGAACCAGAGGCCTTCACTCCTCTTTAAATAGCAGTCGCTTCACTGTTGACTTTCCTCTTCTTACCTTTCTTCTTCCCTTGCGAAAAACCCTTCTTCTTTAAAGGAAAAAACATTTCCTCTTCCTCACTTCATTCAATTTCCATGGTAACATCTTCAAAGATATCGACTTCAGTACCTCGAGCCACGGTTGTTCCTCCTAGGGCAGTAGTTCAAGACCCACTTTTGGAAGAATCCTAGTTATGGCAGGAATCTAAGCTAATTTACCTTGTTCATGATTCTTCTGTTGCTTTGAGTCCTCCTGCTGCATTCTTGGGTCCTCTTGTAGCCCAAAATGAAATTTCTGAGGATTTATGTGGTTTTTTCCCTTTTGCTGACTCAAATGAGGCTATCTTATCTTCATTAACTCCAATCCCCATTCATGTCTTTAAAAAGAGCAATAGGATTTTTAGGATGCCTTCTGCCACTCGGTTCGATACTTACATTAGTTGGCTTGACCGAGTTCAGGCTGAAAAACACAACGTGTGGGAAGAAGCTGGAATTTTTGAATTTATTCAGATTTCTCGCCATGTTAAGTTAGTAGATTTTTCTTTAATAAGGGCATCGGTTTTTTTATGGAATAGAACCACATAATTTTCACTTCCCTTATGGGATGATGGGTCCGACTTTATTCGACATGTCGGTCATTACGGGCCTTCGTCCAGATGGCCCTACTATGCATTCCGATGTCGAAGTGGAGAATCATATTGATGTTTACGTTCCAAAATGCTCTTTCTCTAAATACATAACAGACTTTAGAGGTGGAGACCACGAACCCGTGACGGATACTGAACACGTAGCCTTTCTGTTTCTTTGGCTATGTGCTTATGTCTTTTGTAGCAAATCTGCTACTTTGATTGCTTCATATGTTCCTCTTGCCAATCTTTTGTCAACTGGCAAGAGATTAGCATTGGGCCAATGTGATTTGGCTAATCTTTATGACAGTATGAGCATGTTACTTGATACCGTCAGATCTAAGCAAAAGAAAACCAACATAGGAGGGCCTCTTTGGCTTCTCCAGTTGTGGTTAAATGCCGTCTTAGAGCGTCAATTTTCATACAAAGCTCCTTCGGACTTGTCAATTGATACTTATGGCTCTTATCTCTGTTATGTGTCTGATGAATCTTTGTCAAGAGATGAAACTTCCAACTTTAAGTGCTACTTCAAAATCTTTCACTCTCTTTCATCCACCTCTTCAAATATCAATTTCTCTCCTTTTATTGACCGGAAGTACGGTCCGGAGTGGTTTACTAAACTAAGTACCACCATATCTAAATCCAACAAGTCAATTTGGACTAAATTTCTTTGCCAAAAAGTCATTTTTGTTGATGGTCCTAGTTTCAAAACCCATAGAATCTATCTTCATTTGCCTAATACCACTGCTTGTCAGCTCGATTTTTGTCAAGCTATTCATGCTCCTTACTCGTCAAACCTTGATGAGAACTTTATTGGTGCTAAAGCTCCAACATATGAGAATATTGTGGCCATCAATGATGAGGATAAAGCTCGTAGGGCCTTCTTACAGCTTGTCTCATTCTCTGTCTTCCATGGAGTCACTCAAAGCTTCCTTAACTGGTGGGATGAGTATTATTCCAATCACCGTTTGAGTTTAAAGACCTGCTTGAGTTGTATTGAAGACACTGTGGGTAACGGTGATGATTCTCCCATGCAGGAACAGGATCCGGCATCAAAAACTCAAGGTGAACTTCAGAAAGAAATTCAAGCCTTTGAAAATTTTTACAAAATCAAGTGGAATCCCTTAAGACCATTTGATATGGTTCGTCATGTCAATAGTGTTTTAGCTGAAGTCAAAAGGAAGCATGACAATAAGGAATCTGAAAGGTTTGCCAAGTATTGGGGCATTCCCAATATGACCAGGGAATATTTTGACAGTTTAAAGGCCCCTTTTCCTAAATCGGTGCCTATTCCTTGTGCCTCTTTTGGTTTAGCTGATTCACACCCAGGAAAGTCGTCGAAAGGAGGTAACTTTTTCTTTTTAGAAAGCGTGAGTGCTTACGTTGACCCTTTTGAAAAACCAAATCCAGTTACCTTCGCTCGTCGGTTTCTCCAACCTGATGACGACTTTGGATTCCATTCGCAAATTCTAACTTGTAATTCAGGTATTTACTCATTGAATAACTTTTTATTCTTTCGCTTTTTGGCTAACAATCAACTTATTTATGTTGTTATTGACAGTTATTCCTCTTGACAAGCCTCTCCCTGGTAAGTATAAATCTGATGTACTGTCTGAAAAAGCACTTGAGGACGACGATGAGGATGAAGACGTAATCCCTGTGGTGGCCAAAACTGTCAAGAAAAGCTCACGGCCGACCAAAGCTTCTGTTTTTAATCCTCAAACAAAAGGGTCTAAGAAAAGAAAAGAGAAAGTTGTTCCTTCATATCTCCCTTCCAAGAAATCAAAGTCTACCAAAAGCTTTTCAATCTCGGCAGACTCTGATGCCGGCAAAGCCTCCACTGGATCTAAGGTCCAAGACATCGTTGTTAGCTCCTCCAACACTTATCCCTCCAATCAATCCAAGGTAAAAGTTTTAAGTTGATCTATCAAGTTATACCCTTTTGTTCACAACCTTTCATTTTTATCTTGACAGAAAGAGAAAGTCGTCGAGACTACTCCGGTAACTGAAAAGGCAAGTGCTGATGTTGACTTGATGTCTTCGGACTCTAACCTGGTATTTCCTCTGATCTTGTCATCTTCCTTTATATATTTATATATATCTTTTCTCATTTTCCTACATGTCAGGAAAAATCTCTTCAGATTGAAGATTCAATGACTATTCAGGAAGTTATCACCAAGGCTGTCGAACCAATGAATCGATCTGACTTAGAGGTACAGGTTGACAGAACTTTAGGAAGCACTATTGTCGACATTAGAGGCCTGACGGATGATCCTCAACCTCTTGAATCCCATCCAGAAATGCCCCCCAGCCCTCATCATCTCACTTCAATCATTTCGACTTCCATTGCCGACACATCAGTCGAAACTGCCGTCATGATTGAAATTCTGGATGAGGATATTGACATAGAAGCCCTGCTGGCTGAAATAACTCCTATTATTCCTTCTCCACCTGCCGTCAGACCTCCAATCATGAAGTCTCCTGACCCTAAACCGGCCCTTCACTTCAACACTTGGATTAATATGCTGTCGGAAATGAGCCCAAAAGAGTCGACACTTTCTGCCAATTCTTCATCAACTCAACATGACTCCAGTGATTCTCGGGTCGTCAACCTTATGCATGACCTCCAGGATCTTCTTGGCAATTCTTTTAATGCACTTTTATCTAATGCCAGCATCCAACAAGAGCTGTCACGACTCATCAAGGAGATCACCCCTCTTCATTCCAATCTCCCCATGTCGAGCCGCACGCATTTCCTCTCCATCTATAAATTCTGGGAGCGGCTCTCTGGAAAGTTAGAAAGGATGACTTATGTCATTCCTTCTTATGAAGAGGAAGAAAAGACCAAAGATGATCTCTTGGCTCGCTTCCGAGATCTGGAAACTTCCAAGCAAAAGGAACTTGACTTTATTTCCACTGGAACTCATACTAAAGAAAGTCTCCTGGAGTATCGGAAGAAACTGTTGGTAGAGATTGAATTGACAGATCGGAAATGTGCCAAGTTTGACAAAGCTCTAGAAAAGAGTAGAGACAAAGTCAAGGCTATTGATGACGAATCTATCCAACTTGGCCGGAAAGCTGAAAGTGTAGTTGGCAAACTCCGCGCACTACAGCCTGAATATGAAGCTGCTGCTGCTGACAAGACTGACCTTTCTTTTGCATGGGATCAGTTATCCTTTGATTTCAACTTAGGCCAAAATTGATAGTTATAATCCTTTTCTTTGTCGAACTCTAATTTTGTAACTTCCGACAATCGTTGATTAATAATAAAAATGCCTTTTTCTTTATCCGCACGTTTACCCACTGTTTAATTTGACTGCATGTTTCCAATCAACTTCGTAACTCGTGCTTACCAAGTCGGCATAAATGCCATAACAAATTTTGAAACTTTGGTAAGCCACCTCGCATTAAATGTCTCTCTGGACCAACTATAAATAATGAGATTTGCAAATCAACGATTTCATAGTTGGGTATTTCACATAATATGCTTTCTCCTAAAAAAGGCTTTCATTTATTCTTCTTTCTTCCCCCATGGGAGTCTGACCTTACCACCTTAAGATTTCAGACCAAAGTTTCTGTTTTAATGGTCATATCCTTAGTGAAGGTCAATAACCAACGTAAAAAATGCAGTGAAGGTTAGCAACCAACGTAACATCTAGAGCTGACCTCGCTGCACATCTGGGGAGAAGCCGATCTTATTACGGAATGAGTGCATCTTGCTCTTGTTCCGTCATCTTCATCCTGGAAGGTAGTGGTTTTCCTTTGGTGTCATCTTTATTGCACCATAGCAACTACAACCTATTGGGTTAAATGATGGTGAGATCTGCTTCTGCTCGTCTCCTTCTTTGCACATCCTCGACATATGGAGTAGCTGAAACCTCATCAAATGGGGAATGAAGCCTCAACAAATTAGGTTATACCTCTGCATTGTCGAAGGGAGGAAGATAAAATGCTGCTGACGCATAGCCTTATACTCTAGGATTAGATTAACTTTGATTGACAATTTGATTTCTGATAGCATACTGTCATATTGCCAATCTCTATATGGCTTGGACTGACAACCTGTGCTTTTGACGATATTTTATTGTATTGCCAATTTAGTGAATACTCTCATTTCTTTACACTTGGTGTCAATTTTTACTTCCAACATTGTCGGTTTATATCCCTTCAAATACTTGCCATTAATTGACCTAATTTTCAAACCAGTATCAACATTGACCAGTGCATAAGCATTTCCAGAAAACGCTTTATCAATTCTAAATGGTCCTTCCCACTTGGGTGACCATTTGCCATATTCTCGACAACTTTTATCTATGGGCAATATGACTTTCCACACCAGATCATCTACCTTAAATGATTTAAACTTAGCTCGACTATCATAGAACTTTTCAATTCTTTCCTTCTGTCGAATCAAATTTTCTAATGCAATCAACCTTTCATCACTTAACTCATCCAATTCGTCCAGCATTGCATTCCAATATTGGTTGGTAGGCAAGTCATTTTGCATCTAAATGCGAGTAGACTGAAGATTGATTTCGACAGGCAACACAGGATTGTGTCCATAAGTTAACCGATATGGTGAAGTTCCTGTCGACTGCCTGGGTGAACTTCTATATGCCCACAGTATTTGATCAAGAGTAGTATGCCAATTCTTAGGTTGTCGTCCCACATGCCTTTTAATAAGACCAATAATGATCTTATTTATGGCCTCAACTTGGCCATTGGCTTGTGCATAGTAGGGAGTAGACGTAAGCATCTTTATCTGTCTAGAGTTGGCATATTCTATAATTTTCCTTCCGGTAAAAACTGACCCTTGATCAGTTGTCAATGTTTGTGGAATTCCAAACCGACAAACTATATGATTTTCAATAAAATCAATTACGTCTTGATGGGTAACTGCCTTAAGGCAAACTACTTCTACCCATTTGGTAAAATAGTATACTCCAATTAGAATAAATTGATGTCCTTTCGATGAAGTGGGATGTATTTGACCAATCAAATCCAAAGCCCATCCTCTGAATGGCCAGGGCTTGACAATAGAATGCAATTCGCTGGCTGGCACATTTTGTATATGGCCATGTTTCTAACATTGTTCACAGGACTTGGCAAACAGAATACAATCTTTAATCATCGTTGGCCAATAATACAAACTTCATCGAAGGATCCATTTCATTTTAACCCCTGCCTGATGGGCTCCACATATGCCATCATGGACTTCCAGCAGAGCCAAATAAGCATCTTGTTCACTCAGGCACTTGTGTAGAGTCCCGTCAACGTACCTTCTATATAACAGTCCTCCTTGCATTGTATAATTCAATGCTTTGTATTTCATTTTCCTATCTACATTCTGACTTGGATTTTCCAAATATTCAATTATTGGCAACTTCCAGTCATTAGGTAGAATTACATAATTAACCAAAATATCTTTTTCTTCTAATGGATACAATAATTCCCTGATTTCCATTAGTCCTGACAAAGTCTTTTGAGATATCTTGTATCCTGAGGCTATTTGAGCCAACTCATTAGCCTCTTGATTGAAATTTATGGGAATATATTTGACAATTATGTCATCGAATTTTTTCATTAGCTTACTAGCTACGATACAATATTTTGCCAAGTTGTAGTTGACACATTTGTATTCTTGAGTAAGTTGTTTGATAACTAATTGAGAATCCCCAAAGATATGCACATTTCGTGCTTTTATTTCTATCAATATCTCTAATCCGACAATCAAAGCTTCATATTTAGCTTCATTGTTGGAACATGGATACTTAAGTTCAAACATGAACTTAGTAGGAGTTCCTTGTGGAGTCACGATTAAAATTCCTACTCCACTACCTCCTTGATGCCTTGATCCGTCAAAATAGAGTTTCCAGGGTTGTAAACTGACAACATTTATTTCTGGCACGTCTAATCCTGGATGGTCTACCAAAAAATCAATCACTGCCTGTCCTTTGACAGCTTTAGCTGGTACGTATTGTAAAGAATACTCTGACAAAGCAATGGTCCATTTACCAATACGTCCATTAAGGACTGATTTTGACAACATATACTTTATAACATCAGTTTTGGAAATAACGAATACATTACATGGCATCATATAATATTTAAGTTTTGTACAAGAAAAATACAATGCTAGACATAACTTCTCTATTGCACTATATCTTCTTTCAGCATCATTGAGGACTCTGCTTAGATAATATACGGCCCTTTCAACATTGTCATCATCATCTTGAGCCAACAGACATCCTATAGTGTCCTCAGATGCTGATATGTACAACTTCAACGGTCGGCGAGGCACTGCGGGCATCATGACCGGTGGATTGACTAGGTATCGCTTGATCTGATCAAAAGCCTCTTGGTGACAAGGCTCCCATATGAAGCTTTGCTCTGATTTCAACTTGATCAGTGGTGCAAATATCCTTGTTCTTCCCGACATATTTGATATAAACCTTCTTAGAAAGTTAACCTTTCCTAGGAAGGATTGTAGTTCCTTTTTATCTGTCTGCGCCGAGGCTTCCATGACCGCTTTGGCTTTATTTTTGTCCACCTTAATTCCTTTTTTGTGGACTAAGAATCCTAGGAATTTGGCAGCCGACACTCCGAAGCTACACTTCCCTGGGTTCATTTTGAAGTTATGTCTTCTCATCCTTTCAAACCCTTGCTTCAGGTGCTCCAAATGGTCATCTTTGGTTTTGGACTTGACAACCACGTCATCAATATATACTTCTATGAATTTTCCAATCATATCATGGGCATTCATTGCTCGTTGATAGGTGGCCCCTGCATTCTTTAAACCGAAAGGCATGACAATCCATTCATATGTCGCAATCGCTCCTGGACACTTGAAGGCAGTCTTTGGCACATCTTCTTCGGCTATAAAGATTTGATTATAACCTGCATGGTCATCCATACAACTCAAAATTTCATTTCCTGATGCTGAGTCGACAAGCATGTCGGCTATTGGCATCAGATACTCATCTTTGGGGGTAGCCATATTTAAATTTCTAAAGTCTATGCATACCCTCATTTTGGCATTATTTTTAATGACGAGAACTACATTAGAAAGTCAATCGACATACTTGGTTGTTCGAATGAAATTCTCTTTAAGCAGTCTTTGTACTTCCTCTTTGATTTTTTGCACTACCTCTGGAGCAAACCTTCTACCTGCCTGTTTGACAGGCTTGCAGTCCTCCCTGGCAGTCGGTGTTCAACAAGATCTCTGCTTAAACCAGGCATTTCATCATAGTCCCATGCAAAGCAGTCTTTATACTCTGTAATTAATCTGACGAGTTTTTGTTTATAATCCTCCGACAGAAAAACACTGACAAAGATGGGACTTTTCTTTTCTTCCGTCCCTAAATTTCTCTATTCCAGAGGATCTTTTGTTTAACTTTGGCTCCTTTCTCAAAACCCAAAGGGCCGTCATCAATGATACAATCTGTCAACACACTCTCTGAAGTGTGTACTTCTCTGTCGGCCATATAGGCCGACAATCTTCTTAGATGGGTTTCAAAGCTCATTGTCGGAACTGAGCCGAGACTTGTTGGCTTCTTACTTTATCTTTATGCCAAACTGACTGATAAGGCTTGCTTCTAATGCATCCTTATCAATGACCCCTTCGTTGGCAGTCACGGGTCTGACGTTTGGCGAATATATTTTGAAATCCACATGTAACTGCTGGGCGTAACACGTGCTATCGTCTGCTTCAACGATCTCCACTTGATCTTGCTCGTTCCACAGGATTATTTTCTGGTGCACTGTCGAAGGAATTGCTCCCACAACATGAATCCAATCCCTGCCAAGTAATAAGTTGTAGCTTGATTTGGCGGGAATTATCACGAACAATGTCATTCTCTCGACAGTGCCAACCTGGATGTTGAGAAGTACGACACCATCTGACGGAGATGTTTTGCCACTGAAATCATTAACGACCATATCTGTCGGAATTAAGTCCGACTGATCTTTTCCTAGCTTCTTAAACATTGCCCTAGGCATCAAATTGACAACAGCCCCTCCATCAACTAGAACTCTATTAGTGGGTCTCCCATCAATTATGGCCTTTACATGCAATGGCCTCAAATGACTTATTTGTTCGTCAGTGGGCTTTTCTAACTGGGACACATTGTCGAACACGGTGACCAAATTCTCTTGGACATACATCCAACAATCATCTGGATTTCTGTCATTGTCTACCATATCCTCATCGTCGAAAAAATCCACTTCAAGATATCCTTCATAGTCCGCTAGGATGACGGAAATCAATCCTACATTCATCCTCATGCCTGGTTCCAGGATGATTTCATTCCCTGGATCCTCGTCTAAGAATGCACCTCCTACAGTTCTTCCTTGATCTCTTCTCAAATCATCGTCATCGTCTGATCCTGATCTTTCTGACAAAGGTCGGGCTATCCCTGCACCATAGTTATCCAGGGCCTTGATGATGTTAGCTATATCTTCATTTTGGCTATCCACGTCCATGCCTCTGTTGATGTTAATATCATCATTCATATCGTTTAATGCCTCGATGACAGCATCAAAGGACAATTCTTCCTTGGTCAACTCACATTCAGGTTTGAATGTTGCCAACTGATGATCTTGCATTCTCGCCTTGAACTTCTTCTCAAGCCCTGCTACCTTTTCCATGTCTACCAATCCAACCGGCCATTTGCCCGTGGATTTTGTTGGGGGTGACGACATTTCCAAGGCCTTATTTTTCTCTACACAGATTTGCGACATAGGTTTCTTTGGCTTGTTTTGAGTAGCAGGCATCTTCATGTCAAACTCCATTGGATGAGCCTCTATCATGCTCTTCATTTTGACATCTCTACTTTTGTCATCTATGTTGTCAGTCGTTGCGACCAAACAACCAGTATTACGCGAAGGCATTGATGTCGTGCGTTCCGGCAAGTGTACCAGATTCGTCGCTAAGTAATAAAAAGATATCGATCCCACAGAGACCGTGATCTCAAATCACAACTAATTATCAAATCGATTAAGCTGGACTATATATATAAAAAAGGATTTTGAAAAGGTTTTGGTTTTTGAAATAACAATCAAGTAACAATAAAATTTAATATTGCAATTAAATAAAATAGGAAAGCAAATCAAATTTGGGGGTTTTCAAATCAAAAGGGAATTCCTAGGAATTGGGTTACCAACAAGACCGCTCATGCTACTAAATTGACTACCCCTCTTGTTAATTATTGAAATTTGCTTTGAAGGCGAATTTATCCTAAATAAGTTAATGCTCCCTCTCGGGTTACAAGAATCGTGCCCAATTAAACCAACCCCTACTCTCGTGGTAATTGAATTTAAATTGAACCTTTTAAGTTTTGTGACAATTCGCGAACCCTCGAAGGACCGCTTCTAACTCTCGTGATTTAAGTCCTAAGTTCAATCCCTATAGATCCAATACCTAAGTTCACCGCTAGGTTCCTCCTTAGAGTATCTATGACATGCAAATAAGTGCGCACCAAATTCACAAGTACTTCATGCAATAGGAATTAAATCGAAAGCAAATTGAAATTGACAAAAAGTAAAACGTCAATTCATAGCATAAAACAAATCTTGGGCATAGCCCCAACCCCTAGAAAAAAAAATACTACTCAAGCATTTCCATGGTCATGGCAAGCTTGATTAACAAAAGCATAAAAAAAACCTAAGAGAAGAGAAGAGAAGAAATTGGAGAAGAGAAATCCTAATTTTGCCTATGGATAGCAGCCCAAAAGTCCTCTCTAGCCTCTGCCTAGATGCCATATTTATAGATTAGGGAAGTTTGGATCCTAATCAAATACAAATTCAGATGAAAATCAATTTCTTCATATCCAAAAATTACACGTCACGGTCGAGAGATGGCCATCACGGCCAGGCCGTGACGGGTTCTGCCTGGGGCGTTGCTCTACCGAATGGTCTGTCACGGCCGTGACCACCATCACGGCTAGGCCGTGATCAGTTCTGCTTGTGAGGTTCTGGTTCAGCTGACATGTCACGGCCGTGATGGGCGTCACGGCTATGCCGTGACCAGTTTTGACTTTTGTCTTCTTTCTTTTTAGCTCTACTCGATCATGGCCGTGATGGGCATCACGGCTAGGCCGTGATGGGATCTGTTTGGCTCATTTTTTTCACTTTTCAAGCTCCATATTCATGCAAGCTCCATCATGGTTGATCCTGAGCCTTTAATCCTTAATTCCTGCAAAACAACACCACAAAACCGCCTTACCCGTTCCAAGGTAAAAACTAACAAAAATCAAATTAAATATGCCTAAACTATATGAAAATGCATGCAAAATGACAATGAAATATGAGGTGGAATCACACTCATCAAACTACCCCAAGCTTAAGATTTTGCTTGTCCTCAAGCAATCACTAAGGCCAGTCAAGATAATCAATCAAAGCATGGACAGTGAATTTTAGAACCCGAGTAACTAATCCAAGAAACAAACATATTCAATAAATACCCTAGAGACAATCAATTTCAAGTCCAATTAGAAGCTTAGGTTTTTTAGATTCATGTCTCTCACTAATTCGAGTACTCTTCTCACCTCACTCAAGTGTTTAAGGGTATATGACAATTCGCTCAATTTCCTCAAAGAAAGTATCCTACCATAAGCTTGACTATTAACAAAATCTCTACTTTATTAATGAAAACGCATAAGAATCAAGAGGTCTTTTATTTTGGTTGTAATGGGGCCATGGGATTAATTGTTAGGTGGGGAAATCAAGAAAATGAAATTCAAGAAGGCTAAACAAAATATCAAAAATGCAAAGCATGACAACCTTCTAAAATACCTTTTTGGGCTTTTTAGTTCACTTTTCCACCTTTCTTTCTTTTTAATTTTTTTTTATTTCTCACTTTCTTTTTGTCATCCCCTTCTCCATTTTTTTTACATTTTTTTATTTACTTTATTTGGAGAAGGAGAGATTTTTGATTCAAGAGAAATATTTTTCTAACTTTCTTATCCCACAATTTTATTTTTCAAACTACCTATTTACCCTTTTTGCAATACTTTTAAAGGTGTCATACCAAGCATCATTCGTCAAAATAATTCAAGGTACCAAAAAAAGTATTTTATTCTTTTAGGCTTAAAATTGGGCAACTAAGGGGTAGCATTTAATCAATCAAAGCTCAGAAGGCCAGAAAATACCTAGTGCCTCAATCATTTTCAAATATGTTTTCAAAATTTTTTAAGTTTCAAAACGGTTTCAAGTCAAGTTCTAGAAGACATAATCCAAGAGGAATAAGACACTCTATCACAAAGAATGGGGTAGATTTAGTGATTAACCCTTTTAGGCTCAAAAATCTCTCATTTAGTAGTTTAAAATCAATGAGAAACACAAATCTAAGGAACCACATGCTAATTATCAACTATCAAAAGATTATCTCAAGCATTTTTATTTTTAGCCTTATCACAAGAATAAAAAATTGGGTTCAAAAACTCACTGTCTCAATTTATTTGGCATAAAGTTCTCACTATTGGATGCATACTCTAAACAAAGGGCAATCTAATCATGTGATTATGCAAAACTATGCCTATATGAATGCAACATGAAAAATGCAAAAATGCAAAAAATTACAAAAATACCCCTACCCCAAGCTTAAAAACTTACATTGTCCCCAATGTAAATAATCAAGTCGGAGAGAGGAGAAAAATGGAACAACTCACCGAGGTGGTATAGGGTGCTGGAAAATGTGTCACGACCGTGATGCTCATCACGGCTGGGCCGTGATCAATTCTGGTCTATAGGAGCTGGCCTTTCACGGCCATGACTTTCATCACGGCTAGGCCGTGATCAATTCTGGTCTATAGGAGCTAGCCTTTCACGGCCGTGACTTTCATCACAGCTAGGCTGTGATGCACTCTGACTGTATGGTCCTTCTCATCATGCCCGTGATGAATATCACGGCTGGGCCGTGATCCTTTCTGGTCTTCTGGGTTAGCAAATCATGACCGTGACCACTATCACGGCCTGGGCGTGATGACTTCTGACTTTATTTTTCCTTGCCTGTATGCTCTTATTGCTTTCATAACCTGAAAATACTTGGCAAAATCATCAGTTAGTCATCTTTCTTTCTAATCTTCTCAAATTATTCAAAAACAAAATTCAAAAACAAATGGAAAAGGGAAAGAAAACTTGGGTTGCCTCCCAAGAAGTGCTTATTTACGGTCTTAAGCTTGACCATGCTTCTTTCAATCAACCGGGGTCGACTGGGCCTAGAAGTGCAAGAACACTTCTCTTCCATGGAAGTCATTCAAAGAGCCGACTTTGTTCATATGGCCAATTGCGCTTTCGCTTTGCTCTTTTTACTCTGAGTTTCATGACCTTACTTCCTCCCGGTGGAAGTTTTATATCCTCATGAGGAGCAACTCCAACTTCATCACCATTTGGTGCATCATTTGTCTTGGAAAGCTTCGGAGTTGCTTCCATGTTGAGCTCTTCCTTCACCTCTGGAGACATTATATCGATCCTGCACACATGACTCTCAAAAGGAGGGTTGTTACTTGAGTTAGTCAAATCAAAATCTACCCTACCTTCCTCTACATTCAGAGAGAGTTTGTCATTCTTTACGTCTATTATCGCTCCAGCTGTGGCCAAGAATGACCTTCCAAGAATGATAGGGAATTTCGAATTCTCGTTCATATCCAACACCATGAAATCGGTGGGAATGAAAAATTTCCCTACCTTTACGGGGACATTCTCTAGTATGCCTAGAGGAGTTTTAGTTGAGCCATCCGCAAATTGTAAAGAGAATTTGGATGGACTCAATTCCTTTGTTCCCAACCTCTCCAAGATAGTAAGCGGCATCAAGCTCGCACTAGCTCCTAAGTCACATAAGGCTTGGTCTATTTTCACTTCTCCAACTGAGCAAGCAATAGAGAAACTACCTGGATCTTTTAGTTTAGGAGGCATATTAGTTTTTATCATGACATTGTGCTCCTCAATTAAGCTCTTAGTTTCTATTCCTACTTGCCTTTTCTTGACCAACCTTTGTGGGAAAGGTATTGGGGGTTGGTAAGGTGGTGGAGGGACATACTTTGGCCCTGTCTCTTCATCTTTGCTCATGTCCTCCTCACATTCCACATCCTTTTCAGCTACCCAAAGCTTATCATCCCTCAAGTATATGGCATTACAAGATTAACTTCGGGTTGTCTCGGAAATGTACCCTTAGGTCTAGAATATGTGCTGTCTTGTTGGGCAATTTGAGTTTCTAACATCTTATTATGGATGGCTAAGTTATCTACCTTAGATGCTAACTCTTTTATTGCCTCATTAACTGCCCTACCTTGTTGCCTAAACTCTTCATTTTGTTTTGTTTGAGTTTCAACAAAACTTTCCAAAAGAGACTCAAGGTTAGACTTTTGTACCTGAGGATACCCCGATGCGGGTTTCCTATTACCTTGGCCTTCTTGGAATTCATGGTTCAGCGTGTTACTGTAGTTCCCGTAGGAGAGGTAAGGGTTGTTCTTCCTTCCTTGGTTGTAAGAATTTGGGAGAGCATAATTTGACAACTTCGGGTTCGTGTCATAGAAGTTGTGACAAGAGTTCACTTGTTTCCCCGAAGCGCCGGATCCATGAGCAATACCACGTGGGAACTCCATTATGTCATGTCCCTGCATTCCACAAATCTCACAAACAATGTTAGTAGCACCTATTGAACTCAAGTTAGCCCTTTCAAGCTGATCAAAGCGCTTATTCAGTAAGTCTATTTTAGACATAATAAGATCAGTGCTATTCATTTCAAACTTACCCGCCGGAATTTTTTTCGAGTTATTACCCCTTTCTGAACCCCATTGGTGGTAGTTTGTGGCCACGTTTTCAATGATGTTGAATGCCTCAGTCAGAGGCCTATTCATAAATGCTCCACCAGCTGCGGAGTCAAGTGACACCTTCGAAGAGTAGTCCAATCCGTTGTAGAAGGTGTGCACTAACAACCACCTTTCGAGTCCATGATGTGGGCAAGACTCCAGCAATCCCTTGTCGCGATCCCAAGCTTCGGATAAGCATTCTCCGTCTTTTTGAAAGAAGCCGGTGATCTGGGTCCGTAGGTATACCGTCTTGGATGGAGGGAAGATTTTCTCCAAGAATGCCTGCTCCAGTTGGTCCCAAGTCGACAAGGTATTAGAGAGCACTTGCTTCAGCCAAGCTTTTGCCTTTCCAGTAAGAGAGGAGGGGAATAAACTCAAACGTATAGCATCGATCGGGGCACCATGAATCCTAATTGCATCGGTGAACTCCAAGAATGTCTCCACGTGATCAGTCGGGTCCTCCGAGGGCAATCCTCCGAATTGATGTTGCCTAATCATACTAATTAGCGTAGGCGGTATAGTGTAGTTCTCCGCCTCGATCTCTGGCCTAGCAATCCCGGTTCGCAAACCCCTCGCATTCGGGGCTGCGTGGTCCTTCAGTGGCTTCGTATCTGGTAGATTCACCATGAGTGGAATGGGAGCCAACCTCTCTCTCTCTTTGTAGTCTCCTACGTCTATGAAAGGTCCTCTCGATTTCGGGGTCAATCTTAGTAAGGTCTCTAAGACTTAGGGATCTTTGCATAAAAGAGAAACAAACTCAGAGAGATAGATACTCTAGAAAGGAAAAGAGATAAATGGAAAAAGATTTTTTTTTTGTTTTCTTTTTTTAAGAAAAAAACAATTAAAAAGAAAAAGAAAAAGTCCAGAAAAATGAACTCAAAAATTAAACTGAGATTCAAGGAAGCACAGTCCCCGGCAACGGCGCCAAAAACTTGATGTCGTGCATTCCGGCAAGTGTACCGGATTCGTCGCCAAGTAATAAAAAGATATCGATCCCACAGAGGCCGTGATCTCAAATCACAACTAATTATCAAATCGATTAAGCTAGACTATATATATAAAAAAAAGGATTTTGAAAAGGTTTTGGTTTTTGAAATAACAATCAAGTAACAATAAAATTTAATATTACAATTAAATAAAACAGGAAAGTAAATCAAATTTGGGGGTTTTCAAATCTAAAGGGAATTCCTAGGAATTGGGTTACCAACAAGACCGCTCATGCTACTAAATTGACTACCCCTCTTGTTAATTATTGAAATTTGCTTGGAAGGCGAATTTATCCTAAATAAATTAATTCTCCCTCTCGGGTTACAAGAACCGTGCCCAATTAAACCAACCCCTACTCTCGTGGTAATTGAATTTAAATTGAACCCTTTAAGTTTTGTGACAATTCGTGAACCCTCGAAGGACCGCTTCTAACTCTCGTGATTTAAGTCCTAAGTTCAATCCCTATAGATCCAATACCTAAGTTCACCGCTAGGTTCCTCCTTAGAGTATCTATGACATGCAAATAAGTGCGCACCAAATTCACAAGTAATTCATGCAATAGGATCTAAATCTAAAGCAAATTGAAATTGACAAAAAGTAAAACGTCAATTCATAGCATAAAACAAATCTTGGGCATAGCCCCAACCCCTAGAAACAAAAAAACTACTCAAGCATTGCCATGGTCATGGCAAGCTTGATTAACAAAAGCATAAAAAAAACCTAAGAGAAGAGAAGAAATTGGAGAAGAGAAATCCTAATTTTGCCTATGGATAGCAGCCCAAAGTCCTCTCTAGTCTTTGCCTAGATGCCATATTTATAGATTAGGGAAGTTTGGATCCTAATCAAATACTAATTCAGATGAAAATCAATTTCTTCAGATCCAAAAATTACGTGTCACGGTCGTGATGGCCATCAGGGCCAGGCCGTGACGGATTCTGCCTGGGACGTTGCTCTACTGAATGGTCTGTCACGACCGTGACCACCATCACAGCTAGGCCGTGATCAGTTCTGCCTGTGAGGGTCTGGTTCAGCTGACATGTCACGGCCGTGATGGGCATCACGGCTAGGCCGTGACCAGTTCTGACTTTTGCCTTCTTTCTTTTTAGCTCTACTCGATCATTACCGTGATGGGCCCTGTTTGGCTCATTTTTTTCACTTTTCAAGCTCCATCTTCATGCAAGCTCAATCATGGTTGATCCTGAGCCTTTAATCCTTAATTCCTGCAAAACAACACCACAAAACCGCCTTACCCGTTTCAAGGTAAAAACTAACAAAAATCAAATTAAATATGCCTTAACTATATGAAAATGCATGCAAAATGACAATGAAATATGAGGTAGAATCACACTCATCAGGCATCTCTTTTATGGTGACACCTCCTTGCCTGGCAAGCTTCTTCTTTTGAGCATGTCGGAGCCTCTACAGCCTCCTCTTTTGGCTCTTAGAGATGGCCAACTGAGTTGACGGTCCTGACAAGCCAGGCCCTGTCATCTGAGCATTCTGAGCTAGCTGGCCCTTTCGGTAACTCTCATTCCAAAAGGGTGGATTGTGGTCGCTGAACTTGTTTTTTCTAACCCATGTCTGCTTCTATAACTCTAGATAACGAGTCGTGGCAGAATTCTTTACCCATTGATCCACCATTACATTGGATGGGGGTTTCCTAGTCTTGACAGAATTGAATCTGCCATCGACAAAGCTGTTGTCTGGGTCTTATATGATGCATGTGTTGTTGACGGCTATTTGCCTGCCTGTTAATAACAGGTGCAACATTTGTGTATATACTGTTAGATCCAGCATGGCTGCTCAAGTGTGAAAATATGCCTTGATTGCCACCATTACGAGACTCGGTACTGTCACATGGGTGATACGATGATGGTTTCTACGCCTTGGCCTCCTCGACAGCCACTTCGTCATAAAATGCTTCACATCTTGGGCAAACCTTAAGTACGCCACCAGATTTCTTGCGTGTCATGAAATCGACAAGAGGTTCTCCCGGCTTTGGATAAACATCAAATGAATCCAACAGATCCCTTTGGATATTTTGCCCAGCCCTAATGTTGACCATGCCTATTCCCATAGGGACTCGGCGGTTTGTCTTGTTAACTTCAGAACCAAAGGGTTCTGTATCAACCTTCATGTCTGGTTTCTTATGTGAAAATTTTAATCTTCCTTCTGCCAAACCTTTCTGAATGATGTCCTTGAAATGCATACAATCATTAGTTACATGACCAAAAGTGTTGTGATATTTACAGTACTTCCGATCCTTAATCTCATAGGCCTTCAAAAGCCTATGGTCATCTGACAACTTTAACTGCTTATCTTTGAGTAATATGTCAAATATTTGATCGGCTTTGGTCACATAAAATGTATACACTTTCTTATTAATGAAAGGAATCCTTTCTTTCGCCGTCGTAGGCTTCAAAGCTTGGCATATATAAGGTGGACCATTTTTTAATTCAACTTAATCTACCTCATGTTCCTCAGAATCGTTGCCCTCCTCGTCGGATTCACTACATCCGACAAAGTTAACCTTTTCTCTTCTCAGGAACTTCTTCTGCTTGAAAACCTTTTCGGCTTTCAGTTGTTCAATTTGTCGGACTTTATCTCCTAATTGGGCAAGGTCAATTAGATGTTGGTTGACCAATTTCTTCCTAATATGATAGTCTAGACCCCCAGCAGCAATCTTTACTATTTCTGCCTCAGGGATAGGAGTGAAGCAGCGACTCCTCATTTGACAGAATCGAGCAAGATAGTCATCGACAGACTCGCTATTCATCCTCTTAATGCCAAATAAGTCTGTCAATCCTATCTTTAGGTCACCCCTAAAGAATTGATCATGAAAACTTCTCTCTAGTTGATTCCAGGAATGTATGGAATTAGGCCTTAGAGTTGAAAACCAAGAAAAAGCATTCTTAGTCAACGAACTCGAAAAGAACTTCATCTTTAAACCCTCCTCTAAAGCAAAATCTCCCAACTCGATTGTATATCGGGCAATGTGCTCGACTGTCGACTCTTCACTTTCTCCTAAAAATTTTGACAACTTTGGTATTTTGTATCCTCGAGGCATTTCTGCCTGTTGGACCCAATCAGGAAATGCCGACGCAAAAATGGTTGATTGGCATAACCTATGTTAAAACCAAACCTATTCAATGCTTGCTCGACGACTTGATTGACGTTTTGATTTAGAACGTTTTGACGAAACGCTCCAAAAGCACCCTGGTTTATGACCAAATCTTCATATTCCTCTGGTCGTAGACTATGTATATTTCCACGTCTCAAAGGAACCCGACGATGGGGCTGTTGCTGCTCGTCATATTGTTCAGATCCGTCAAGTTGTATAACTTGTGGTTGTTCAACCTGTGGTTGATTATTCCTATTGACATTTCCATTGAGATTTCTATTAGTATTTTGGTTATCATCTGGGGTTACAACGCCCAAGGCTCTATTTAACCTGCGTATCTCATTTGCCAATGTCAAGCAGACATTATTCGTGTTTTCCATTAATGGCGTAATCACTGTACTCATTTGTTGAGTAAATGTATTCACCATGTTATGGTTACTAGAGTCAATTTGTTGTCGAACATTCGCTAATGTAGCCTCTGACAGACCAACAATATTTTGTGGGGGTTGTCTTAGTGGGGATACATGCGGCCTTACTACTGGTTGCTCTTGTCGAGAATGGGTTACTACCATTGACTCTGTTATCACATTCGCATGACTGGGAATTTGCCCCCCAGTCGATGGCCCTGCCTGCCCAGATGCATGGGCAGCTATCGTCATTCCATTTGGATATGGTATGTATGCAAATGGGGTATTTGGATTGACGGCAGTCGACCCATAAGGCATCCCATACAAAGGTTGTGACAAAGGTTGCGTAGTCCCTCTTGGGTTTGAGTTCACAACACTTTGTGGAGACAGTCCGGTAGTTGGTGGATTTACTTGTTGTAAAACTGGGGAAGTTGGTGACGGGAGTGTTCCTTGGACAACTTCATCAAATCTATTGACAACTTGAGCGTAAGAAATGCCTCTTCTCGTACCTAAACTATTAGTGCTATTATTCCTTGCATTAGTAGCGTTAGCCCTGGTTGCAGGCATATTGTCAACTGGTGCAATAGCATCCACCGTTGAAGCAACGACGTTAGTGCCTACTACGCCTGCATCACTTGCACTACTCATATTCACGGAGTTTTGGGAAATAGATGATGTTTGAACCACTTTTCCACTTCGTAGATGCATACAAAAAAATTGTATGTCAAATTCGTGACACTGTACGAGTTACTCTAAACTCGTCCCACCGAGCGTGCCAATTTTATAACGTTGGTTTTTGGTTAGTGTCCAAAAATTCCTTCGTGACAAATAATTATAGATCAGATGAGTGTGGGACCTACGAGTTATGCGGTAATCTCCTCAGAATGTATGCATGAATTAACTGCCAAGTATAAATTTGACAAAGTAGCCAAATTAGGAATTACGGGTGAGGACTTAGTGTCGAAATAAATATGTAAGTTTGAAAGAGGTGTGTAGAATATTGTCAATAATGAAAGTTGACAATAAAACTGCTTGAGTTTGAAAAGATAAGTTTACAGTTTAAAAAGGACAGTTATTTAATAGAAAATAACTTTCTAATCGTACTAAGTTTATAATGAAAAGAAAACTGAAGCTTGAAAGGAAAGTTAAGTAAAGAGAGATCTAAATGATACCACTTGCAAAAAATAAAATCAACTTAAAAGACGAACTTGAGAGAAATACTGGAAATTAAAAGGAACAAGTAAAGAACTTGAACAAAAAGGATGAAAATGGCATTGAATTTTGTCATAATATTGAAATAAGAAGGATGGAGGGAATACTTGAATGTAATCCATCAATTTGTTGTGTGATCGAGATGTCTAGGATGTGTATCAAGTAACCTCCTTCTTTATATTGTAATAACTAGTATTTATAGGCAAATAAAGTAACTACCTAGTAGCAACTTCCTATCTAAATGACTGTCACATGTCCTTAGCAGTTTTCTTAGGTTTTACATTTAAACTACTTGTCAAACAACTCTGACAACTGCTCAATTTCTTGAACCGCTCCGCGTTAACTTGATTGCCTTCGATGGTGTGGCTGCTTGACAGCTTATCTTGCTAATGCCTTGTCAGTCTTGAGGACTTAGCCATTTTCACACTTCCCTGTACGTTTGACAACTCTTCTTAATACTTTGTCAAAAAGATGGGTTGTCAATTTATCCTTTCTGTCGACCAATATTTTCTTGTCAACTAAATATTTTCAATACTTAGAAAATATTAGTCATTACTCTGATTCCTTCATCAGCCAGTCAAATGCATCCGTTAATAATCAGAAATTTCACCCCTAACAGATGCGCCCCAAGTTTTGCTTTTCGACGGCCTTATTTGTCTGACATGTCAACTGAAGAACTTCTTGTCAACTCCACACTTGTCAATTCTTCTATAATCTTCTGAATTCGACGTTCTTCTTTATGTCGATTTTTTTTCTCCTTAGTTCTTCCGTCAGCCTGTCGGAATTATTTATGTCAAGAGTTTGAAATTCTTCTACTAACAAATCTACGGTGGTTTATTTTTTATTCCAGTGTCTTAACGTGAAGCAATGTTCACCTACGCCTGTGGTCACCTTGGCTGGAGTGGTGGAATATGGTTGCTGACTGTGAGAGAAAGCAGCAGCTAGTTTAAAAACAAACGAGATGGGAAAGATAAAATAGGTTGAGGGTAAATGAGTAGTTTTGTAATTTTAAAAATATCAGTTTCAGATTCCCTCCCATTCCTCCCAATTTGGGAGGGAACAAAAATCAAGTTAAATGATGAAATAAGATGGAATGGGTTTTATTCCCTTCCATTACATTCCACCATCTTTTACATTATCCAAACAATAGAACCACATGTCATTCCATTACATTCCCCTCCATTCCATCACATACCATTAATCCAAACATACCCTAAAAAATTTTGGTTTAGTACTTAACTTGTATTTTCACTGGTACAATCCACGGGTTATAAGTATTTTTTTTATTCTTTGGGATGTATATATAAAAAAAGAATAACTTAAGCTTGTATGTTATTACATGAAACTAATTTAGAACTATAATTACTTTTTTTATTGATTTTTGAAAGCTAAAAAGGAATTTTACTGACAATCCAGGCAATCAAAAAGATACAATGTCTCATAGTATGTTGGATACATCACAACCAAAAGAAACAATGTATGAGAACAAAAATCCAACATAGTGGCACCTAGTAACTAAAAAAATAGAGTAGAGTTTCCAACCACATAATAACATCTCATTCCCTGCCTATAACAGAGAAATCACAAAATAGCATCTATTGCTGCAACAACAAGCCTAATACAGAGAACAAAAGTCTTTGTTGCAAAAAATCAGGAAACCACAATTGTGATGCATCACAATCTGAATCGGCAGACTGCATAAGCACCAACCACTTACAGTTCACCCACTCTTAAGAAATACACTTTGAAATAGTTGCTCCTATATAGCCTGCACTTAATAAATCCGATAATCACCACCACCAACACCGGACGACAACAAAGAAGTTTTAGTAGAGACACCAACATCACGTCGGCTGCAGACATGTAGCTTGGTTTAATAACCACAATAATAAAAGGTATTTTTAGCGTTGGGGCTTTACATATAACCAATTCCACTAATCTTTTTACAACTATAGATAAACCTAGCAGTCAAGCCACTCAACTTTAAGGATAAAGCACAATAATCATTACACCATCCTATGCTAAAATTTGGATTTAATCATGCATTTTACGCTTAGTTATTATAAAGAATTGCATACATATAGGAGAATAACAGGCAAATAGTGGGAACCCATAAGTTACGACAGTGATTATCAAATGCAAATATATGCATTATTTATGAATAGTGCTAGCTCCACATAGCAGATGGAAGGATAAAACAACAAACCTCCAAATCTAGTTTGGCCTGCCGCAAGTGTTTTTTCATAACTAAGATTATAGAATTCGTTTGTTTGATAATTATAAAGATATCTTTTTTTGGTCTAAACCTGATGTATCACAATGCTGGCAACGAATGACTAATCATTGTTCGTTGGGCGTGGCTTCCGCTGGCCAAATTATAGAAAGATAACCTGCAATGATGTACCATATCTATTTTACCGATAATTAAATACCCAATGTTCAAAATATGCAGATGACAGTTTGCATATGTACTTGAAAGTCCTCTTGCCTTGACTAAACAGTTTGCATTTGTACCTACACCAAGACCGACTAATATGAGCTAGATAAAAAATGTGTAACCAATCATATAACTATATACTGATAATTTTTCCAAAATGAAAAATATTGATAGTAATAAATTAGTAAGTTACAAATATTAACATACACCATGTATGACTTAGAAACATCAAATTACACCAATAGAAGTTACATGTGTTAATTTTTGGAACACTTCTTTGTATACTACATTTGAGGAGTTGTTTGAAACATCTCCTTCATTGTCACATATCAATATTTTCAAACCACTACGGGAAGTAACTCGGGATACTGCGACATATAGATGCCCATGAGAGAAGACTGTTAAGTCTCTAAAATGTCTGATGTGCATTTCCCTAAGTTTTGATGAAAACTAAACATTGGTTAATGATTTAATTAACCTTCATATTGGTTGCTAACCTGTCTATCGAGTGTACAGATTAAATAAGACAAACAGACGTCCAACAAAGTGAAACAAGCAGACGTCCAACAAAGTGAAACAAGCAGACGTCCAACAAAGTGTAACAAGCAGACGTCCAACACTGTAGTGATTGAAGCGAACGTCCAGAACGCAAGAGATAGAAACTTGCATCCACCAAAGCGATGAAAGCCAGCATCTACTACCGTGGCATTTGGAGCGCGTCCATTAAAGTATCAGAACAGCACGTCCATTAAAGTATCAGAACATCGCGTCCATTAAAGTATCAGAATAGCCCGTCCATTAAGGTATCAGAATGACTCGTCCAATGACGTGGCATTTGGAGCACGTCCATTAAGGTCAGAATGGCTCGTCCAATGACGTGGCATATGAAGCTCGTCTACTAGGTTACGTTCAACCAGTTAAAGGTGTATCCGTCCAATGACGTGGCAAATGGAGCTCGTCCACCAGAGTAACAAAGGCTCTCGTCCACTAAAGTAACAGTGACTCTCGTCCACCAGAGTAACAGAGGCTCTCGTCCACTAGAGTAACAGAAGCGCTCGTCACTAAAGTTAACAGAAGCGCTCGTCCACTAGTCTTTGGACTTGCTGAGTCCTTAATATGGAGTTCGTCTACTAGCTCGAATGAAAACTCAAATGGCTAGATAGACGTGGTTATTTTCAAGATAGAAGCACTTATCTTATGAACGTGAATTCTATAAGGATTATCAGAATCTTAGTTCAAGAACCAGAAAGAGACTTGAAGCCTTCTCTCCTACTCAGTTTCATGATTATCAAGAAAAGTCAGAAGTTACTCTCTCAAGCAACCTTGGATAATCAGAACCAAAGACCAGTTAAAGAATGCTTCTAACATGCTTTATTCCCTAGTACCTCTGGTCCTTACACGAAAAGGGAAGTGTACTCAGTAAAGTACAAAAAGCTCTTTGCACAACTCTGATATGGCTGTATCACGATGAATAAAGCCATGATCCTTCATGTCAGAGTAAAACCAACGACTCTATTGCATTAATGGCTGCCCAGAACGACTCTATTGCATTTAATGAAGTTCTTCTTGAAGCCAACATCTGAGGGGATGTCTCTAACAGATCCTAAATGCTTGAAGACCATAAGTACAGAAGTCATTGAAGATGAAGAACAAGAGAATACACATTGCATTAAAAAAGCCATTACTCTGCATTAATTTCTTCATTCTTTTATTCTGTATTCTTCAATCATTTGAAGTTATTACGCAAACTTTCCTAAGCCTTACATTTAAACCACTTTCTAAGTGTTAGTGAAAGATCTGCCTGTGAGAAGTTGTATTTACTACAAACCCAATCTCTCAAACAAACCAGAGTGAGCCTGAAGAGGCTAGGTGTGCAAATAATACTTGTCTTGAGCCTGAAGAGGCTAGGTGTGCAAATAATACTTGAGTCTATAACCTTATCAGTTATAGTGGATAAATCTTGGTGCTGCCAAGGACTGGACGTAGCTCTTTACTTTGAAGAGTGAACCAGGATAAATAAATGTGTCAATCTCTCTTTCCTTAAACTCTTTAATTGCTTTAGTTTCCTTACGTCTATCAAGTGGTGTGTTTGCAAAAGTCACCCGTCCATCCTGTATCCTTCCACTCGTCCAAATCTAGCCTTTTTGTTTGCGAAAAGATTTCAACTTTGCTTAAATTCTGATAAACACAATTCAACCCCCCTTCTTGTGTTTATAGTTGTCTATTTCAAAGACAGGTTCTGGAAGATAGACTCCAACATGTCTTAACGATTGACCTTGACTTTTATTGATTGTCATTGCAAAAGATATAGCGACTGGAAAATGTTTGCACTGGAATTTGAAAGGAATTCTACTATCAGATGGAGTCAAAGACAACCGAGGAATAAAAACATTCTGACCAACATTGCTCCCTGAAAATACTTTGGCTTCCAACACATAATTGCCCATTTGAGTTATTATTAGCCTGGTACCATTACACAATCCCAAAGACTGGTCTATATTTCTTAAGAGCATAATGGGAACTCCAACTTTAAGTTTCAACTCATGGTTAGGAAGTCCCAAACAATTGATGGTATTCAAAAACTCAGCAGCGTGAACATTATCAGGGGAATCGATACTTTGGTTTAAGGAGCAAGATGTATCAAAACTTAGATAATTTTTCGATTCACCGGGAATGCATGACAACATGTAATCATTTAACTTATCAACATTCTCATTTTTCGGTGTAAGTATTGCCCTATGCTGAAAATATGATGGGTCGTTCATGTTTTCCAGTAATATCAGATAAGTGTTGTCAACTATAGAAGCAAGAGGGTCTCCAGAATTTGTTATTAGCATGTCATCAGGAACTTCAATAGTAATATCTCCATCGCTATCTGCCCCAATAGTTCCATCATTTAATTTAATCTAATAAAAAGAGATGGGTTTTTCATGTAAAATAAAAACGTATATTTTGATTATCTTTATCAAACGTATATTAAAAAATCTCTTTCTTTTATACTAATTAATAGTAAAGATGTAGATAGTTTTCAAATTGGATACTCAAGTTTTCAAATTCATTCTATACAATACTTAGAAAGTTTTCAAAATGGATACGCAAGTTTTAAAATTTATTTATGAACATATCAATTAGAAAGATGTAAATTATGGTTTTTAAATTAAAATTATATTTCAAAATTTTAAATTCCAATTTTAAATTAATAATTTAATGTTTTGACTTATGGTTTTATTTAGAAACATAGAAAGAAGTCAATCCCAAAATACATGCGTGAGCCAATGCAAGAATTTATGAGCATGTTATTCGCACAAATAGAAGAGATTTGTTTTCCTTTTAATATAAGAAAATATTAAAACAATTATAAGATATTAAATAAGTTCGTTTAATTACATATTTAACCCCAGTTGTGGAGGGAAAAACTACCACGAGTAACCTTCCTTTTAATATAAGAAGATTAATGGTAAAGATGTAGAAAGTTTTCAAATTGGATATGCAAGTTTTCAAATTCATTCTATACAGTACTTAGAAAGTTTTCAAAATGGATACGCAAGTTTTAAAATTTATTTATGAGCATATCAATTAGGAAGATGTAAATTATGGTTTTTAAATTACAATTCTATTTCAAAATTTTAAATTCCAATTTTAAATTAATAATTTAATGTTTTAACTTATGGTTTTATTTAGAAACATGAGAATTAGAAAGAAGTCAATCCCAAAATACATGTGTGAGCCAATGCAAGAATTTATGAGCATGTTCTTCGCACGAATAGAAGAGATTTGTTTTCCTTTTAATATAAGAAGATATTAAAACAATTATAAGATATCAAAAAAGTTCGCTATATTACAGATTTAACCCCAGTTGTGGAGGGAAAAACTACGTCAGGGAACCTTCCTTTTAATATAAGAAGATAACCATTCAAATCTTTTAAATAATTACTTATTATGTAATTTAGGTTAAAGTAATATTTTGGTCCCTATACTTGACACAAATTCTCGATTTGGTCCTTATACATAAAATATTATTAAAATGATCCTTATAAGTACAAAAAGTACCCGTTTGGTCCCTATACATTACCTGTTTGGTCCCTATACGAAGCAAAAAATTATTCAATCAATCCTTAATATGATGCACGATAGGGTCCAAACAGGTACTTTTTGTACGTATATGGACCATTTTAATAATTTTTTTATATAGGGACCAAATCGAGAATTTGTGTCAAGTATAAGGACCAAAATATTACTTTAACCTATAATTTAAAAGTTTGTAGGCCTCTTTTTCCTATTATGAAATTGTTAAGTAAGAACTTTCTGGACTTCTCCCGGGCTCTCCTAGGGTTTCCTAGTTCCTAGTGGAGGCGCTACCCCAGGTCCTCCCGGTTGTTCCCATCCTGTATTGGATCTCACTCCTAGGTTCTCCTAGGTGCATATTGACTTCATTAGAAGAAGTGGGGATTATTGTTGAAGACGAGGATGTGGGTGAAGATGAGGTCTTTCGACATACACTAGCAAGTCAATTTAACCAATGATTAGGTGTCAACACATCAAAATTTAACATTCTTATTTTAAAATCATAAAAAAAATCCATTTATCGTCTCTTTCTTTCAAACCAAACCATTCTCCTCTGTCAGCCAACCTATAATCATTGAGTCATTTGAGTGTGTGGCACGTGTACGCGGTTCATCACTTTTTATATTATTATTGCAAGATTTTCTTTAACATTAAACCAGTATGCGATACATGGTACGCCGAATTTGATACGTGGCACGTATGGTTAACGAGAGAACTGGTTAACTATGGCTCAAACCATTTTCCTTATTCCGCACTCTAGCTCTTCCACAAAACCTTCTTCGAAGTCTTCTGTCCCACCTTACGGATCACCAAAGTGAACCACCTATTAGGTTTCGAGAACTCGAATTCGAGATAAAAAGGGTTCGAGAACCACCCGTGAACTACAAGATCTGAGAACTAGCTTCCAGACTGAAGGGTCCAAAAGCGATAGAGCTATCATTGACAAAGGGTTTCAAGATGAGTTTAATAAGGTGTGACTGTCGTAGTTGTCGTTGGAGAAGAAGTAGTTGTAGATGCATGTGCTGGAGATGTGTTTTTTTTTTGTGTTCCGACTTTCTATTTGGGTCACATTGCCTATTCTGAAAACCTCATAAGTTAGAGGTTTTCACAGTTGGCGTAGAACTTATGAGGTTTTCATCAAAATCCTTTTATTTGGCTAAATTTTTTACAGTTTCATTGCTACATAATTTTGGTATGTTAGAAATTGTAGCTCCAAATGTAGATGGCTCCATGTATCATATTTTCTTCCTAGTGAGAACTTGAGAAAGTAGTTGAGTCACTCAAGAGAATGTGCAAACCAATACTAAAAGCAGCCATGCCTATCAGCAACATTGCTTTAGCTGAAATTGAAGTTCAAGAGTCTTATAAAAGAATTCAACCATTTGGTGGAAATATGTAAATACAAGTTGCAAGTAACAGTGGTGTAATTGTACCATTATCATTACCATTATGGTGTACTGCTATCATTTAACTATAAATATAATTTTGTTGGTAATGAAGAGATTTTGTACAAATCATTTGATATCATGGACTTTTTGTTGTTGTTGTTGTATGAATTCTATCCAAACAATGAAGAGTTGAAAACTGTGTGGCAATTATTTTTTTAACAAAATGTAGGAGATCTATATCTTTGTAATAGGTTGAGTACTCATTTGAGACTATTTCAAAACTAAATGTAAAAGATATGAAGTTGACACAGGCAAACACAAGAAGGGGGTTGAATTGTGTTTTTTAATAATTTTCAAAAATTCCTTTTTCAAAACTGTTTTCTCACATAAGAAGATTAATACAAAAGCAAGCACACAAGAATAAGAATTTTGAAACTTAACAAAAGCAATATCAAATCCCCACAGTAGGTATAAACAAATAAAACCGTAAGAGTTTAGGGATAGAAGATTCACACAAGAGATTTAATTTTATCCTGATTCACTCTCTTCCAACCAAGAGCTACGTCCAGTCCCTTCGACTTGAAGGTTTTATCCACTATTTCTCTAAATAGATTACAACCAAGTATTCAACACCTCTCCAAGCTACAAGTATTCCTTTCTTACCAAGCTTCTTCAGGCTCTAACTCTAACAAAGAGATTTTAACTTAAGATCTTCAACTCATTATATGTGAGGATACGAAAGTTTAAGCTCTGTTGAATATTTTCACAATATTCAAACTAAAGAATACAGACTTTTACTTTTTAAAGAATGAAAGAAATGAGAGCTTGTTCTCACAAATATTGGATTGGCAAAAGTTGTTGGCTAGCAAAAAGTCAGTTCTTCAGTATCTTGGGTCGTCTACTTATAGTGACCTTCTTCTTCACTTGTATTTCTTCAACAATTATTTTGAATAGTCCCATTTAGAGATAGCATTAAATGCATGATATCCGTTGTGACTGATAGCATGATTGTGACCCTTGTGAGATGTATTCTTGGTTTGCATATAATAGAGGGTCATTGCTTCTGGGCAATTTGTACCTTGAAAACTTTCTTTCCTCCTTGTGTACAATCCAGCTTTTTCCAACAGTAAAGATGAATTCGTACAAGTCAATTTTCATTTCCTCATTGTACTATTTGCTTTTTGTATTTCCTCGATGGTATTATGATTTTCTCAAAAGGAAACAAAGCATCAACCGGATAAAACAAATGGGAGGAACAAATATTCTATTGAAATAAATATCAATCATTCGAAATAAGTTCAAGATAACCGGATTTCATTTATTCACCTTAGAAGAACGTATAGGAGATAGAAACTCGTCTACTCAAAATCTCCGTCTATCAAGTCTTTGGACTTGCTATATCTCAGTGAGTAATTTTGATCTCCGTCTAGTGGCGTGACAATTAGAGCTCGTCTACTTATTATTTTATTTTTCCGTCTATTTCATTCTATTAAAAACTTCTATTTGCTGACGTGGCAAAGTGAGCACGCCTACTTAGAAAATTTTAAGCCTCGTCTACTTAAACTCTTTTCTACGCAAATAAACAAAGTAATTTTACCAAACGTTTTTGATCAGCTCGTCTACACGATTGGACGTGAATTCTCTTTCTCAGTCCAAGCAGATATAAAGAACTTCATATAAGATTTCTCATGACTTATATGATTCAAGTAATCCTGCAAAAACTGAATAACCTTGTTAGATCTCAATTAACACTTTGCCAAGCAAATTTAATCATTTTGTTAACATCAAAACTTAGAGATTAATTAAATCAAAATCACTTTGGTTCCAACAAGATACGGTTCTCAACCTAAAGATGTAAAAGTCGAAACAACTCCATGCACACATATAGGCTTTTTGACCAAACTGGGTTCCTTTTAGAAACTATTTACCAGTTTAGGGTTACTCTGAAACTATTTACCAATGGGGGGTCGTTTTGGACACGTGGCATATTTTATTTTATTTCAATCTGACAGGTCAAAGGCGCCACTGCAGATGACACCTTTGAAGGCGCCACTGCAGATGGCGCCACCCATTTAAAAAAAAAAAAGGCAAAAGGGGAGGCGCCACTGCAAATGGCGCCTTCCCCTGCAGTGGCACCTCCCCCTGCAGTGTACCACGTGGCACTGCATGGGGGCAACCAAAAATTGGACGCCTGCAATTTTAAAGGAACAACGCTACAATTTTAAAGGAACAACGCTACAAAAAAAATTATACTATAAGTATAGAGATGACGATGACATTAATGATAAAGTATCTATTTAAAACAACAAAAGGCAATAAAAAAATCCCGTATTAATGAGTAGCAAATAATATCATAGGAGGCATAAAAAAATAATAGCAATAACAATTTACACCAATAAATATTCATCAATTATTACAGTAGTAAAAAAAATTATTTGGATCAGACTTTCCTCGGGTATCTACTGATCAAACTTCAGAGTGTGATACAATATTTTATCAATACACAAGTCTTGTTCTTATTTGGAATTTTTAATTCAAATTCATTTAAGTTTAAATATAATTTGCTACTATCATTTTATAATTATCAAATTATACTTTTATTCAATTTATTTGCAAAATTAATTCTCATACTTGGATGGTACAAATGCCAGAAAATTAATTCACATATTCTTGTTTTTACAGTTTGCTTGTTATTAGTTTAAAATTTTAAGGGAAATTCTCCTTCTATCATCTTAACATAATGGAACTCTGGTGAGAGCATTGCAAAAAATCTCCGGAGTGAAATTAAGAAGATGAGTTTGTCTGAAAATGAAAATTAAGCTTAAAAGCGGTAATGACAGTAAATAATTCAGGTGCAACAGACTCTGAATACAAGAAATGTGAAACCGACTCTGCACCATACATGTGCTTGCATGTGGGTGTGTTCTGAAAAATCTCACATAATGACAGTCAATAAAGACAAACTCAACCACTCATGTGTAACAAAATTCAAAGGCTTTTATGATAGATCGTGTGTAGCGTGCAGGTTGTAAGGTGCTGCTACATGTGTGGAGTTGGTATGGCGTTTTATGACTTTTATAACCTTGAAGACTAGCTTTTCCGATCTGAATTATAATTCTACGTTCAAAATGAGTAATGATAAATAAACATATTTTTTATGTACAATATTATATTATATATCTATATATTTATATTTATTTATTATTTTTTTTCTCTCATCACATATATTTAATACTTAAAAATTATCGACCATCATATAATATATATAATTAATATCCCAAAAATATATTCATTTATAATTCATCATTCAAAATACTTAACTACATTGTTCGTGACCAAGCAATCTTTGCTTGTCATGTTCAAAAACTTTCGAAGATCACATGATAGTATCCTTGACCGAACAATGTGATGGGTGATGGTAGTCAATTTTTAAAAAAAGCGGTGCTTGTAGTGAATGAATTTAAAATTATTTAATGAAAGGATTGCACATAGTTTTTTTTTACTGGGATTTCACATAATTAATTATAATGAAAAATAATAAAATGATTGTAAGATATTAATTAAATTTGTTAATTTAACGTGTAAGTTAATTTAACGTGTAAGTTAATAAAATATATTAAGTTAATTTGTAAATTTGTTAATTTACTGTAATAATTGATGAATATTTATTGGTGTAAATTGTTATTGCTATTATTTTTTTATGCCTCCTGTGATATTATTTGCTACTCATTAATACGGGATTTTTTTTATTGCCTCTTGTTGTTTTAAATAGATACTTTATCATTAATGTCATCGTTACTTCCTATACTTATAGTATAATTTTTTTGTAGCGTTGTTCCTTTAAATTTGTAGTGTTGTTCCTTTAAAATTGCAGGCGTCCAATTTTTGATTGGGGGCCCCCCTGCAGTGCCACGTGGTACACTGCAGGGGAGGTGCCACTGCAGGGGAAGGCGCCATTTGCAGTGGCGCCTCCCCTTTTGCCTTCTTTTTTTTTTTTAAATGGGCGGCGCCATCAAAGGCGTCATCTGCAGTGGTGCCTTTGATCTGTCAGATTGAAAATAAAATAAAATATGCCACGTGTCCAAAATGACCCCCCATGTGTAAATAGTTTCAGAATAACCCTAAACTGGTAAATAGTTTCTAAAAGGAACCCGGTTTGGTCAAAAACCCCACACATATATAGAGAACACAAACAAAAACAGGAAAATGGGATGAGTTGTGTTGTGTTTGTGTTTGTGTTGGAAGAAGCATAAATGAGTTTTATGCTTTTAAAAAAGGGGATGAGTTTTGGTGGAACAAAAAAAGTCTTAGAAATGAGGAACAAAACCAATAAATAGCAGAGAGGAACCACTAAATCATGTTGAATCGGAGACACAAATGAGGGAGAACCTCAACCATAAGTTATGTGTGCCTAGGGGAGTGGTTCCTCTATGCTGATCATTGGAAAAATTGACAGACATTGGATAAAAGAACCAAATTTGCAACATTGAAAAAATGATGGACCAAATGTGCACGAAAAAAACTTTAGCAATCAAAATCACACATAGCCAATAGTAGGAGGATCAAAACTGCAATTAAGCCTAAGGAGACAATAGAAACTCAATAAGTTAATAGTTACGAATATGTGAACCTATCTGTATTTATTGTATTTATTCATTATATAACAATTTTTTACTTTATATTTAGATAATAAAAAATATATTTATTTATTTATTTATTTATTTTATTTTTTTTGCTACTTTTGTTTATTTCATATTATGATATATCTCTGCCCATGCCCATACCCGGTCTGAACCCAAACCCAATTTCTATCCCAAACCCGGATCCATCTCAGAACCCCCTTCTTTCTTCCCTTCCCTACCTTGCGGCAATTTCGTGTGAAACGAAACAGAGAGAAGGGAACGGAATTGATACGAAGAGTCAAACACAAGCAGAAAGCAAGGTTGAGACAGTGTCCGATCATTTTAAAATTTGTGAAAGTATGTTTTGTTTTATACAATTTGGGTCTTGAGATTAAAGGTTTAATCATATGCTTGCAACTGGACTTTTGTTCTGATGTAGCGTTCATAAAATGCTGTTTTCAGATTCTACGCACACCAGTTATTTGTTGAAATGTCAGTATTGTTAACCATATGTGTAAGAGCTGATTGTTTGTGCCAAGAAAATTGTATGTTTTGCTTTTAAAATTCCATCATGGTTAAAACTTTGATGCAAGTGTGTGTATTATTTCTTGGGTACTAATGAATTTTTAGACTTGCTGCTTTGGTGTTCTGTATTGGCTAACATCTACACGTTGGTTGTTTATTTTTTTCTATGGTCTGTCATTCTTTTGCTTCCATTCTATGCACAGGAATATGGAGACAGATGTAACACCCCATGATCATGAGGATCAAGATGAATATGTTTTGCTTGACTTGAATGATGTTTCTAGCCTACTTGACATCCCCCCAAATGCAAAGTATGTTCTAAATGTAAGTTCTCAATCTGCAACACATAGTTTCTTGATATCTTTTACTGTGTTTATTAACTTTATCAACTTTATAAATTTTTAATGACGAGACCATAATTCTTATTTATCTTGGTTCAAATGTTATATTACCATACCAGATGCATCACTCAAGCTTGCTAA
Organism: Sophora flavescens; assembly: GCA_030762895.1. Taxonomy (NCBI): domain Eukaryota; kingdom Viridiplantae; phylum Streptophyta; class Magnoliopsida; order Fabales; family Fabaceae; genus Sophora; species Sophora flavescens. The sequence goes on from CM061070.1 coordinate 104,418,606, forward strand.
ATGTGTTTGACTTTTCGGGTGATTGAACCATGTATTTATAAACGATCAACATTTTTCATAACTTCTTTCTTGGATATCAATTCCATTAAGTCTACTATATGCTATATAAAAGCACATGAACTTATAATTTCATTGTGGGGTGTTTTCTTTTCTTTGTTGCGTTGTTCTTGTAAATTGTAATTGTTCATCCATGAGTTATCTTGTTATTGATTTATTATATCCTACCATAGTAAAGTATGCTTATATTATTTACTTTTAATTATAGGGCCTTGATACATTAAACCCGGTATTGATCATTGATGACAAATTCAAGCTGGTAAGTTATCTGCTTTAAGATGCATTGGCCTGTCAATATTTTGATAATTGTGAATCTTTGGGTTGGTATTTTGATACTCATGTGAATCCAATGATTCTATTTTCGGGTAGTTATGAAATCTGTCCATGTGTTTAGATGCATATGTCTTCAATGCGATGTATGGGAAGATACTTCTAATATTTCCTTTCAGCTAGAAATTCCAACAAGTTTAAAGTTACTTCTATCCATTTTGGTTATTTATCCTTTGAAGTATTTGAATTGAGGGTGGAGGTTAAATTAGGTACAACCATACTTGCACTAATGCGCCAGATTCCTTTAGAATTCTGCAGTTAAGCATGTTTGGGCAAGAGTAGTATTACGATGCAGTGTCATTAAAACCAGACTAGTCGGTCAGATCGGTTCGACCGAAAACCGGACCCATCAGTAGTCTGATCAAGCAATAAGATCGGATACGCATTCAAACCGGTGCTAATGTCATCAAACCGATGATGAACCAGTCTGAACCGGTGACTCGGTCGTGGTTAAACCAGTGTTATCGATGGCGGATGGCGGCCTATGGCGGCCGGCCAAAAATCCGCCATACATCATAGCGGATGGCGATGCGGCCAGATGGCGGATGTCATGACGGACAAAAAAAAATTATATATATATATATATATATACATATACATAACAAAAATTACAGAAATAAATATAAAATCCAAAACACTATCAACATAAGTAAAGAACCGTAAACTAAATTGATAGAAAATGTCATATAAGTCTCATAATTCAAATAGAAAATGTCATAAACCATCAAGTTCAAGACTTCATAATTCAAAATAACAACAAAATGATAAAAACAACATGACAAACTCAAAGTAAATGGCAATTCCTCTTCCTCTTCCCTGTAGAAGCAGAACTTGCAGCAGCAGCACTAGTAGGTGTCATTTCCATCTCATCTTCACTACTCTCCACATAGAGTAGACTCTCAATTTCACCTCCAGCACTTGGAACATAAACATAGTTGCTGCCTAGATTCTTCCTCTCTTTGAAAAGTGTCCAAAGCTCTTCTCTAACTTCTTTTGGACACTTGGTACAAGCAGCTACATTCCCCTTCTTGCCCATTAAGTGCTGTTTGGCTCTAGTGATCCCTCCCTTCATGACTTTTGAACAGAAATTACACACAACCGAGTTTGTGTCTCCTTCTTGCAATGGAAAGCAGTATTTCCATCCAACATCAGCTCTGGAGGAGGCCCTTGAAACATCAGAAGAAGCTAGTTCGCCTGCCATTTTCGAAAATGGCTGAAAAAAGGAGAAAGGAAGAGATGCTTGCTGGTCGCCGGTCCAAGGGTGGTCGCCGGAGGTCAGTGGTCGCCGGACGGTGGTCGGCCGATAGTGGGTGTCGCCAGAGAGTGGGTGGCCGGTGGTGGGAGAAGAGCGAAATGGGAGGAAGGGAAGGGTCTGCGATTCTGCGATGCGATTTCTGTTTGGAAGGGAAGGGTCTGCGATAGCCATTTTAGGGTTTTTTGCCATTTGGGCCGGGTCGGGTCAGCTAAATGGGTCGGATTTGCCACAAAAAACCCAAACAGCCCGCCATTTCCGCCATGACCGCCATGCGCCATGCGGCCGCCACGACCCGCCACGTGGAATCCGCCACGCCACCGCCTCGGAATGGCGGTTCCTTCAATTTCCGCTACCGCTTTCCGCCATGGCGCCACCATGGCGGTTTTTTGACAACACTGGGTTAAACCGAGCGCACATTGTCCTAGGCATCCACATGTTCTCCAAGCACGTCTCACCCACTCATGCGCGTTATTTAAGCTCCAAACGCACTGCATTGCTGCTCCCTCCTTTTATGAGCTGAAAATCCAAAAGTGCCTCGGATGGGAATTGAACCCATACCGGCATATCCTCATAGCTGCTACAATGCCTCCTTGCCACAACACCAAAGCTTTTCTTTGGTTTATTTCTGATAAATATATCATATATAAGTATCTCTATTATGAAATTTATAAATTTAATATATACCAGTTCATATGATTCAACCAGTGACTCACTAGTTCGACCAATGACCCATTGATCCAGTGCCTTGACCGAATCGTTAGACGGTTTGAGTTTTATAACACTGCTAGGATGGGTCCTGGGAAGTCTCTGTGTTGCACCTTATATATTTTCACCTAGTGGGAAACGGCATAGATGTTGTTAGGGTGGGAGAGTTAAATTACTTTTTTTGTGTTCTTTCCCTTATCTCAATGGAAGATGATCATTTTAAGGATTGTTATGGCTAATTGTTGTCTATTACAAATGCAGATTGGGGAATATGAGGAGACAATTGGCACGTGTATTGCCTTTACAGAACAAGGTGTGTTACCATTCATTTGTGCAGAATAATTCTGAAGAAGCGAACTAGGTCATGAAAATTAAGATAACATAATCAGGATACTCTTGGAATTCTTGTTCCACATTTCCTGCAATTGACAATGTCTGAATTTCTGTCTTCGTTGAGAATAAAGAATCATCGTTCTTTACTCAGATGTTGTTGTTGGTATTTATCATATTAAAGAATTTGCTCATTTTAACGATGCAGTAAATTAATTTCTCACATTTACTCTATCTGTCAGCATATTTAGCTGTACCTGTCAGATGATGCTGCATCCGGCCTCCTGTAGTCCTGTGTACTATTTACTCTCTTTTGTAATGATTCATTATACCTGTAGTAGTCATGTAACGGCAGTCCATTTTAATTGATGCCGTCCACCCAAGCTGTTGTTTGAGTTTGAAGCAAAACCAAAACTGAACTAGTGGAAGTTTCAGTTTATGAGGAACATCCCATGATTTGATTTTTTTTAGCTGCTAATAAATTGGTGAATTATATGTGTTGCCAGAAGAACAGCTAACCTGTAATCACTCGATAACGATGGCTTTTAAATTTTTCAGTTAAGAATCTAAGATACTCATTTTATGTGGAAGGCATCCAGCTATGAAACTATTCCTTTTTGCTTCTCACTTATAAGAACTGCTCAATATTAAGTTGTATGATAAAGCAGCCCTTTGTGCAGATACCCCTGTGGTTCATGAAGAGTCGGGACCATCTGAAGTGAACCTTTTCTCTGGAACAAGAATAATTGATTCAAGTCAACCTCCAACAAAGCAAGTGAAACCTCTGTGCCAGCTGCAAAAGGTTCTCAAGTTTAAAATGTTACCTGATTCTGAAATTCAAAGTGCAACGGCTGAGGAGGCCAAATGAATTTAAAGCCTAATATAATATCCAGTTTCCATATCATTTTCTATGCCAATTGCGTGTAATTTGGGGAACAATCACTTGCTGGTGATTTGTGTAGCACAGTAGCAGCCGTGCGGAGAACTAATTCCTTTGGATTTCCTTCTAGATATGTATATATAACCTTTTTCAATACTGGGGCACATTGTTCTTTGATGTGTTTGATGATCATGCCTTATCAAAATCAATCAGCAATGTCAAAAATGTAGATATGCAATTTTAAAAAGCTGGCCAAAAAAAATAATAATCTAACCTTTATACCTGAAAGCTTTTCAAGTTTGGCAAGAGAATCAATGTCGACTACATCCTTTTCATCCTCACTGATCCATATAGGGAGAAGGGTCCCCCAAAATCTACTGCAACCAATTGCCTATTCTCTGGCATTTCCCAGCCAATTGTGAAATCTGCAACACGCAGGAACTTGAGAAATATATACCAAAACCACATTTTTAATGTTATTTTCTCAATTACAAATTCCAATTTATAACAATGAACAAAGGCTTTAGTTTCAACTTTCAACAATTCTTTCCTACCCACATTGACCTCCTTTTCAAATCAAGAGAGGAGAAAAGAAACAAGATCAAATATTAAATAAGCAGAAGTGATGGACAAACTACATTGCTTAGACGTGCTCCTGTTTTCTGCATTCTGTCTTATTCACCAATACATAATCTCAGCCAAAAGGTCAAGCAAAGGAAGAGAAGAAAGACCTGAAAAGCGGAAAGAGGTTGTTAATGGAACCTTAAAGATGGAAGAGAAGATTCAAGCAAAGGAAGCAGAGAAAACAAATCAGCAAGCAAAATCAAAGGTATTATCACAAACAACATAATGAACTTAATAGACTTGTTTTCCATGTTGTGGCTTGAGTTTTCACTAGCAGCTCAGCAGCTGCTTTCATCTTATTATCTCCATTTTTTGTTCTGGCAGGAAAACCAAGAGGCAGGGATCAAGCAATTGAGGAAGACCATGCCATTTAAAGACACTCTAATGCCAAGTTTCTATAAGGAACCACCTCCTAAAGTTGAGTTGAAGAAGGTACTATTCTATCACATGTTCTCCAAGATGATACTATCGCATGTTTTCAAGAGCTTCCAATTTGAGTTACATTAATGGAGACCAAAACTTAACTAAGAAATAAAAGCATAAATTCTCAAATAAGTCATAAGAACCATGGAAGACATTCAAAGAGTTGGCTAATTTCTCCAAGCCACCATATAGGCCATTGCAGAACCTCATCATATGCTTCTAGCAGATAGCCAAAGTCATAATAACCATGGAAGGTAACCCACACATTGCTATTGAACAACAACCCGAACGAACTGAATAGAAACTTCCTGAACTCCTTAGATGAAATACCCTCTACTATGTTCATGATGAAGTCAATTCCTTCTTGTTGCAGGAAGCATCAAGATTGCAAGGATCGTATTCATGTCGAAGTGTTGGAAATTAAATTCCCATACATAGCAAGACTCGGTTCCGAGATCAGGCAAGTTGCCAGCATCACAAACTCAGACTTCAAGTTTGAAGCCCACACCCCACGAATCACAATTTGTTTTGAAGCCATGCTTAATAGTACGATCGTTCTTCTCAAGAAAAGGTGTTTTTTCCTTTCTCATTTAGCGTGTTTCTTCTGATACTGATGCCACAAGGTGACCTTCCTATTTATAGTGTTCGATATGCAGCAGATAAAGTTATTTTTAGATATCAAATTAGGATTTTTTGGTGACTGATATTAGATTAGGTTTGTTACTTTACAAGTGTAATAACCCGTGCGGTACGCAAGGGTGCCTACAACATTTTTTTTTCCAAAAACAATATAATACAAATTTATTGAAATATGAGTTGAAATATAAATTATATTATATCTATGAGAACCTTTTACCCTTTTATTTATCATATAATTTCATAATCAATTCTCAACGATGATTATAATTTACTTATCTACCGTTTAGCACAAGGATCAAGAGGTCAAGAATCATGTCAATATATAATTAATATTTATATTTAAATATAAATATTTAAATATAATAAATATTAAGTATTAATATATATATATATATAAATACTAAAATATAATAATTAATTTAGTTCCAAAATTCTTGAACCTGATAATAGAACCAAAGACCATTGGGTTTGGTTCAGACCCGGATACAAAAAAATACAAACCAATTTAATTGGATCGGTTCATCGAATTATTTGTTCGGGTTTATGCCGCTAAACTTTCTGAAGAACACAGTAGTTTGCTAATTTTCTTGGCTAGAAACATTTAAAAACAAAAAAATTGTACACTTTAAAAAATTAATAATAAAATAATATAAAATTGGTTCGTTTCGGTTGGGTTTGGTTTGAACCCGAAAATATTAAAATATAAAATTATTAAATATAATCAATATTAAGTATCAAAATTATAGTAATTAGTTCGGCTCCAAACTTCTTGAAACTGATAAAGGAACCGATGACCAATGTGTTTGGTACCTTTCCCGACTAAAAACATTTAAAAACAAAAAATTTGTAAACATTAAAAAACTAACAATAAAATAATATAAAAAATCTGAATCAATCAAAATTGGTTCTGTTCTGTTGGCAACTCCTTCTACTGTTACAAGAATAGTAGAAGAAAAGTTGCTAATTGAAAAAGTGATATAGATATTGAATACTAAAATATATATATAAATATAAAAACCAATTTAATTGGATCGGTTCATCGAATTATTCATCCGGGCTTACACAGCAAAACATTTGTACAATTTAAAAAATTAATAATAAAATAATATAAAAAATCCGAACCAATCAAAATCGGTTCGGTTCGGTAGGGTTTGGTTTGGACCCGAAAATATTTATATATATATATATATATATATATATATATATAAACTAAAATATAATAATTAATTTGGTTCCAAAATTCTTGAACCTGATAATCGAATCAATGACCATTGGGTTTGGTTTAGACCCGGATACAAAAAAATACAACCCAAAAATATTAAAATATAAAATTATTAAATAAAATCAATATTAAGTATCAAAATTATAGTAATTAGTTCGGCTCCAAAATTCTTGAAACTGATAAATGAACCGATGACCAATGTGTTTGGTAACTTTCCCGACTAAAAACATTTAAAAACAAAAAATTTGTAAACTTTAAATAACTAACAATAAAATAATATAAAAAATCTGAATCAATCAAAATTGGTTATGTTACGTTGGTAACTCTTTCTACTGTCACAGGAAGAGTAGAAGAAAAGTTGCTAATTGAAAAAGTGATATAGATATTGAATACCAAAATATATATAAATATACAAACCAATTTAATTGGATCGGTTCATCGAATTATTCATTCGTGCTTACAAAGAAAAACATTTGTACACTTTAAAAAATTAAAAATAAAATAATATAAAAAATCCGAACCAATCAAAATCGGTTCGGTAGGGTTTGGTTTGGACCCGAAAATATTAAAATATATATATATATATATATATATATATATATATATAAATACTAAAATATAATAATTAATTCGGTTCCAAAATTCTTGAACCTGATAATCGAACCAATGACCATTGGGTTTGGTTCAGACCCGGATACAAAAAAATACAAACCAATTTAATTGGATCGGTTCATCGAATTATTCGTTCAGGTTTATGCCGCTAAACTTTCCGAAGAACACAATAGTTTTCTACTTTTCTTGGCTAGAAACATTTAAAAACAAAAAAATCGTACACTTTAAAAAATTAATAATAAAATAATATAAAATTGGTTCGTTTCGGTTGGGTTTGGTTTGAACCCGAAAATATTAAAATTTAAAATTATTCAATAAAATCAATATTAAGTATCAAAATTATAGTAATTAGTTGGGCTCCAAAATTCTTGAAACTGTTAAACGAACCGATGACCGATGTGTTTGGTACCTTTCCCGACTAAAAACATTTAAAAACAAAAAATGTGTAAACTTTAAAAAACTAACAATAAAATAATATAAAAAATCTGAATCAATCAAAATTGGTTCTGTTGTATTGGCAACTCCTTCTACTGTTACAGAAATAGTATAAGAAAAGTTACTAATTGAAAAAGTGATATAGATATTGAATACTAAAATATATATAAATATACAAATCAATTTAATTGGATCGGTTCATCGAATTATTCATTCGAGCTTACACAGCAAAACATTTGTATACTTTAAAAAATTAATAATAAAATAATATAAAAAAATCCGAACCGATCAAAATCGGTTCGGTAGGGTTTGGTTTGGACCCGAAAATATTAATATATATATATATATATATATATATATAAACTAAAATATAATAATTAATTCGGTTCCAAAATTCTTGAACCTGATAATCGAATCAATGACCATTGGGCTTGGTTTAGACCCGGATACAAAAAAACACAAACCAATTTAATTGGATCGGTTCATCGAATTATTCGTTCGGATTTACACCGCTAAACTTTCCGAAGAACACAGTAGTTTGCTACTTTTCTTGGATAGAAACATTTAAAAACAAAAAAATTGTACACTTGAAAAAATTAATAATAAAATAATATAAAATTGGTTCGATTCAGTTGGGTTTGGTTTGAACCCGAAAATATTAAAATATAAAATTATTAAATAAAATCAATATTAAGTATCAAAATTATAGTAATTAGTTCGGCTCCAAGATTCTTGAAACTGATAAACAAACCGATTACCAATGTGTTTGGTACCTTTCCCGACTAAAAACATTCAAAAACAAAAAATTTGTAAACTTTAAAAAACTAACAATAAAATAATATAAAAAATCTGAATCAATCAAAATCGGTTCTGTTCTGTTGGCAACTCCTTCTACTGTTACAGGAATAGTGGAAAAAAAGTTGCTAATTGAAAAAATGATATAGATATTGAATACTAAAATATATATAAATATATAAACCAATTTAATTGGATCGGTTCATCGAATTATTCATTCGGGCTTACACAGCAAAACATTTGTACACTTTAAAAAATTAATAATAAAATAATATAAAAAAATCAAAACCAATCAAAATCGATTCGGTTCGGTAGGGTTTGGTTTGGACCCGAAAATATTTAAAATATATATATATATATATATATATATAAATACTAAAATATAATAATTAATTCGGTTCCAAAATTCTTGAACCTGATAATCGAACCAATAACCATTGGGTTTGGTTCAGACCCAGATACAAAAAAATACAAACCAATTTAATTGGATCGGTTCATCGAATTATTCGTTCGGGTTTACGCCGCTAAACTTTTCGAAGAACACGGTAGTTTGCTGCTTTTCTTGGCTAGAAACACTTAAAAACAAAAAAATTGTACACTTTAAAAAATTATAATAAAATAATATAAAATTGATTCAGTTCGGTAGGGTTCGGTTTGAACCCGAAAATATTAAAATATAAAATTATTAAATAAAATCAATATTAAGTATCAAAATTATAGTAATTAGTTCAGCTCCAAAATTCTTGAAACTGATAAACGAACCGATGACCAATGGGTTTGATACATTTCCCGACTAAAAACATTTAAAAACAAAAAATTTGTAAACTTTAAAAAACTAACAATAAAATAATATAAAAAATCTGAATCAATCAAAATTACTTCTGTTCTGTTGGCAACTCATTCTACTGTTGCAGGAATAGTAGAAGAAAAGTTCCTAATTGGAAAAGTGATATAGATATTGAATACTAAAATATATATAAATATACAAACCAATTTAATTGGATCGGTTTATCGAATTATTCATTCGGCCTTACACAGCAAAATATTTGTACACTTTAAAAAATTAATAATAAAATAATATAAAAAATCCGTACCAATCAAATCGGTTCGGTTCGATAGGGTTTGGTTTGGACCTGAAAATATTAAAATATATATATATAATTAAAATATATATTAAAATATAAATTATTAAATATAATAAACATTAAGTATTAGTATATATATATATATATATATATATATATACTAAAATATAGTAATTAGTTCGGTTACAAAATTCTTGAACCTGATAATCGAACCATGACCATTGGTTTTGGTACCTTTCCTGACTAAAAACATTTAAGAACAAAAAAATTGCAAACTTTAAAAAATTAATAATAAAATAATATAAAAAATATGAACCAATCAAGATTGTTTCGGTTGGCAACTCCTTCTACTGTTATATGAAGAAAAGTTGTCAATTGATAAAATGATACAGATATTAAATATTAAAGTATATATAAATATATAAAAATATATTAATTGGTTCGGTTCCAAAATAATCGAACTAATGACCACTGGGTTTGCTTCAATTCAGAGCCGAACAAAAAAAAAAGAATCAATTTAATTGGTTGGTTCGGATTTTCAAATTCATCGATTTATTGGTTCGAGTCTTACGACCCTAAACTTTTTCGAAGAACACGGTAGCTTTGCTACCTTTCCTGGCTAAAAATATTTAAAAGCAAAAAAAATTATAAACTTTAAAAAGTCAATAACAATATCGAAACCAATTAAAATTGGTTTGTTTTGTTTCGGTTCGAACAGGAAAATGTTAATATATATATATATATATAAATAAAAATATAAAAAATATTAAATTTTAAACTATTAAATTATATATACATTAAAATATAAATATATAAAAATTAAATCCTTAAGAACATGACAACTCTACTTTTAGTATTTATCAATTTATGATTGATTAACAGTGTAAAAAAAACTTTACACTGTCAGTGTATACAAATTTAATTTTTAAAAAAAGTATTAGCAAAAAAAAATTATTAGGAAAAAAATTTATAACAGAAAATGTTATTAAAAAAATTAAGGAAAACCTAAAAAAATTTATAAAAAAAATTTATTAAATAAAAAAGGAAAGCGTAAAATTTTTATAAAAAACAATAATAGAAAAGTAAAAAAAAAATATTTTAAAAAAAAGGAAAATGTCAAAAAAATTATAAAAAAACAATTTAAAAAATTTAAAAAAAAGTAAAACGTAAATTTTTTTTTACAAAATTAAAAAAAAAATTAAAAATCTAAACCATGAAAAATTATGCGGCCGACACGTGTCTGGTTACTGTTACAGGAACCGTAACGAGAAACTTCACAATTGTATATGTGTGTTGATGATATTGATATTGATGATATAGATACTCCCTTTTGTCCATATTATAAGCAAAAAAATTCTAAATCTTTTGGTTTAATATATAAGCAAATTTTGTTTTCCAATGACTCATTTAATGACATTATTCCCAAACTACTCTTCGTTTAATACAAAATAGTGATGAAGAGGTTTTCCAGAACAAAATACTTATAGTTAACAAAATATTCACCATAATTTCCATGTATACCAACTGAAAGAGAAATTAGAAGAAAGAGATGAAGAGGAAACCCATAAAATAACAAAATAAAATAGCTAAAATTCAATTAATCTCTTTCAAAAACTCATAACATATTATACAAACTCACAAAATGAACTCAATATATCAATGAACATTAACTTTAAAAAAAAAAAAAGAAAAGAAAAATGATTAGCTGTTTTTGCAAAACCTGACAAGAAGCCTCACCAATCTTCTAACATCGTTGGGGGAATGCTTCCGCAACCAATTCACATGCCTCCCACAATGTTAGTCTCCTACAGGAATCAAAGTTATAAGTTGATTTCCTTAGCAAAAATATGGAATTAAAGAAACATGGAAATGCAAGTTACTTCTAACGCTTGAAATGTAATATCCATGTCTGGAAGATTCTACAATTTCACCAACCATTAGTTTCTTCAGGTACCAGTAGATTTTTTTTATGGTTTTTGAAGAATAGAGGTAAAAGGTTACAATCTAATAGGCTTTATTAAATAGGATACTACAAAGGAAGGGTTGGAAGCCTATGAAAAATTAGCTTCCTACTGAATTTGATACATCATAAGCCAATGGATTACATGCATGATCTCAATCAGAAAGGAAACTGATAAAAAAGGGGAAAATAGCATAGTTGGTAGCATTTGGCAATTTTCAGAATAAGTTAAATGTTAGATGAACTACTAAAATTCTCATTAACAGATATAATTACCTGTGCTATTATATAAAATATAATTTGCTAGGGTATTATATAAAACCTTCATGCGACATACTGATAGTAGTATGATTCACATCCACTTGGCTTGACAAAGTAATGCTTAAGGTGCTCTGTACCGGTGAGTTGGTATGTGTCAATAATTAATGCAGATTAGGATATGAGATTGCATCATTTGGAGAAAAGGAAAAAATATGAAAAATGGGGGAACATCATATTCCTGAACCTGCAAAGTTCAAATATTAACAATGTGGGAGAAAAAAGTATTCAAAACCAATTACTTTGAGAGACAGTAGTTAATATTCCCTGAGACATGAAATTATCAAAACCAATTTTAAAAAGTATATATTTTTAGCATTGTAGGAAAATATAATATTGGACCCCAGCATACAGGAATTCAATTTCAGTGTGAGAGGCAACTTTAAAATATGAGGTGAATTACTTTTAAAAAAAAATCCAAAAAAAGGCTCAATATTGTAATGCAAAGGGGATGAATCAGTAAAACCTAGCTAGTTTCTATTATTTTAGCTTTAAGCTTTGACTCCCTCTATCCTATTAGGTTATAGCTTGAGCTATAAAAAGTCTATCCTATCATCTGAGCTCTTTGACCGAAAACAAACTTGCAAGGCAATCTTTAGTTTTTAAAAGAAGTAAATTATAATTAAAAAAATCAGAAAGTATTAAAAAATTAATTGCTCAATATTGTAATACAAAGGGAATGAATCAGTAAAACCTAGCTAGTTTCTATTATGTTAGCTTTAAGCCTTACCTCCCTCTATCCAAATCCAATTAGCTTCAGCTATAAAAAGTCTATCCTATCATCTGAGCTCTTTGACCGGAAACAAACTTGCAAGGCACTCTTTAGTTTTTAAAAGAAGTAAATTATAATTAAAAAAAATCAAAAAGTATTAAAAAATAATTAAAGCTCCTTAAAACGCGGTTAGCACGACAATTCCTCAAGAGAGAGAATAACCAATTGTTAAAAAAATAACCATTGATATTATAACTTCTAATCCTTCAAAACCTCAAATACTATCCAAGATTTCAATCTTTCAATCTCTTTCATGTCCTAATCTTATGTTTATAAAGGATTCCCAAAACTATTTTTTCTGAAATATAAAAATTAGGAAATTTTAAAAACTTGAACAAATAAATGTTACTCATTCCTGTCCCGTTCCTTTTTCTTTCTTGGGAAAGAGATCATCACACCAAAGCAAAGTATCACATATTACCATCAATTTCCGCTTCAATGCCTAATAAATGTCAATATAAAAATAAAAGAGTGCCAAAAAATAGAAGCAACAGGAAAAATTCCTAGAACATAAAGTGGGAGAATGGATAATTGCTAACAACAGCAATAATAATGCAAATGCATAAAGGGTGAAAATGTTAGAAATTTTTGGGTCACACTTGTAATGTTTAAATGTGTTAGGGCCATTATTTTTAATTAGTCAAATTAAAGTTATCTAATTCAAGTAAGGTTTATGGCTAAGGACATAATTGTTATGAAAATTATTGTGTAGATACCATAAGGTCTTATTTCTATTTTTATGATGGGAAAAATTAGAGATAAGAAATGTGTGGATAGTCATGACTCTTCATGAAAGAGTTTGAATTCGAAGGGACATCACTCTTCATGAAAGGGCATGAGCTCATTATAAAAGGTTATGGTCCCCAAGTCATATGCAACCAATTTTCTTTTCTAACACCCATCGTTAGAAAGGAGAGGCTCTTTATGGTTTAAGAAGAATTGTGCATGTTGACTTGGAAGACCAAGAACCAGAAGTTTCTCCATCATATTTTCCATGAATTCGGGTACGCTTCCGCTATTGTCTTTCATTTTCTATTCTTGATGATTGAACATGACCTGTCTTGATATGATGATGGTTTTCATCTTTAAGTATATTTCCCATAAAGTTTTTTCCAACAAGTGATATCAGAGCCACAAGTTTATGTTGAATCATTGAGAAAATTTTGTTTTATGAATGATTGAGTGTTCTTAATTTGATTATTTAAATTTTGAAAATGTCAAATTTAAGAACAAATATGGATATAATTTTGTTGAAGATGGATATTATTGAATATTGAATTCATGTCTTATTCATACTAAATTATTAGAAATTCATGCATGGATTCTGATTTATGATGTCAAATCATAAATGTTGAATTCAAATATGTTATTGTATGGATTTGGTTTTCCGAGTTTAAGATGCAATTCATACATTTATCACTATGAATTGATTCTATATTGACTCTGGCGTAACTTTGTGACTGTGTGACATGACCGCTGTTTTCGCATCGTTTGGGAACCGGGTTCGATTCTCATTTGGGTGATTTGAATATCATGAAACATTGCAATATTATTATGTTTAATTACATTTAAGTGTCAGGTATTGCATGAACAGACATGTGGCTTGGTGGTTTCAACGTGTGTCACCTGTCTGGAGTGTCTTGGGTTCGACTTATACTCCTGCATTTTGAGTTACATTTTAGTAACTTCTTTTGCTGGAAAATAAAACAAGAACAGAACCGTGGGAATTGAACCTGAAACAATGCAATGACAAACATAAGGGCCTACCATCGGGCTATCACTGTACCTCTGTACTTTAGTCTCCAAACGTTTTGTTTTAAAGACTATTTGGTCGATGCACATTTTGTTGCATAAGGAGAGAAACATTTTTTCTCGGTGAAACAGTGATGCACGCAATTGGGACACAGTCACACATACTTTTCTGGAAATAAATAAAATTTATTTTGAATTAAGTGTTCAATCAAAATTCAAATAATTGGTTACATTTTGGATTACAAAATTGTTTGACATTTTAAGTGAATCAATTGAAGTAAAAAGTCACCAAAGTGACCTCTCTTGTGTAGATTGCTCATGAGAAATGTTGAATGTTAGTGTGTATGTGTATCCATGCGAGTATTAATCGGCCCAAATGAAGGTTAATATTTGGCCGGATTACATGCACACCTGTGATGGTAAACATGTGATGATTATAAGGTTGTAGATGTGAATGGTAAATCAGTCCAAAGAAGGGTTTATTATTTGACATACATTATTGTCAATGTTTGATCATTACAACAAGAGTACCACTAGCAGTTAATATTACTGTCCAAAGACTTGATATTAATGTTGCACTAGGTATCTTGAGATGGGGTATGCCATTATTTGAATTTATTGATGATTGAATTTTGGTTATGTTGTGAGTATATTTATGTTATTTTTTTGTTCTCTCTTCAGCTACTATTGCTACTATATCTGCTAACCTAAATTCGATTCCTGATCTTAATGGTACAAACTTTAAGGATTGAAAAGAGAACATTTTGATTGTTCTTGGCTGCATGGATCTTGACCTTGCACTAAAGATGGAGCAACTCCCTTCTCCTATAGACTTGGTTACCTCCAAGAGAGGAAAATTTATGAGAAGTGGGACCGCTCCAATCGCATGAGTCTAATGATCATTAAGTGTGGCATTCCAGAAGCGTTTAGGGGTGCTATATCCAATGGGATAACAAGTGCCAAAGAATTCCTTGTCGAAATTGAGAAATGCTTTACCAAAAGCGATAAGGCAGAAACAAGCACACTCCTTCAAAGCTTGATTTCTATGGAGTATAACGGCAAAGGAAACATAAAGGAGTACATTATGGAAATGTCTAATATTGCTTCAAAGCTTAAGGATCTAAAGCTCGAGTTGTCTGAGGACTTACTCATGCATTTGGTTTTGGTTTCTCTTCCTGCACAATTTGGTCAATTTAAGATCAGTTACAACTGTCAAAAGGAGAAATGGTCTCTTAACGAGCTCATTTCACATTGTGTGCAAGAGGAAGAGAGGATGAAGCAAGAAAGAATAGAAAGTACTCACTTGGTAAGTACCTCTAATGACAAGGGCAAAAAAAAAAATAAATAAAAAATAAAAAAAATAAAAACAAAGCTGCTGATATTGAAGTTGCTAAGATTCAAACACAAAAGAAGCAAAATGAAAGTGAAGAAAGTTGCTTCTTATGTGGCATGAGTGGACATGACAAGAAGGGATGTACCACATATCATGCATGGCGTGCAAAGAAAGGTATATTCCTTACTTTGGTCTGTTATAAGAGTTGCCCAAGTTATCGAGGGCCAAATGATGTTGAAAGATGCATTTATGAATGAGATGGCATGTCAGTAGAGGCAAATATGGCATTTTAGGTTGTTTTTAAGTACTGGTTATTATTTGGATTTAATGCATATTTTTTAGGTACCGTCGTTTAGACGAAATTTGGTTTCTGTTTCTTGGATTGGACAAATTTGGTTATCATTGTTCGTCTAGAAACAATCACTTCAGTTTATCTATTAATTCAAATGTTGTTGGAACTAGTACTATTACAGTGCATGACAATCTATATTTGCATGATATTATAAGAACCGTTGAATGTGGAATCACATGGTACTAAGCGTAAAGTTAATAGTGCAAATTCAAGAACATCAAGTGCCTTGGTTACATCTCTAGAAATAGAGTGGAGTAGCATGTGTCAGATGGAATCCTAGATTCCACTAACTTTAAAGACTTTGATGTCTCTGTTGAATGCCTTAAGGACAGACATACCAAACAAAGAAATTAGGTTCCTAGTCTAACTCATGTATGGGATTTCCAGCTGAGGCATGGCCTTATAGGCCAAATGAAAGGTAATTGGAATTCCGAACAGGGAGCAACTACTTTATTGGCTATTCTGAACGATCCAGGGGCTATAAGTTTTACGATCCCAAATTAAAGACAATTTTTGAGACAGAAACTGCCACGTTCTTTGAGGATATTGAGTTTGGGGGAGGAGAAATAAGGTTAGAGACTTTGTCTTGGAGGAAGAATTGGTTTCAATTCCAGAATAGATTCATAAAGTTGCTTTTGATGAAGCAAGTCCGGAACCTCTAAATGACATTGTTGTTCAAACTTCCATTCAAGATGAGTTAGTTGTTCCAGAAGAACAAATTCAAGATCCTCAAGAACTAGTGCTTCAAGAGTAAGTGTCTTTGGAACGATCCACTAGAGAAAGAAGAAATGCTATTCTAGTTGACTACATAGTATTTCTTCAGGAACATGAGGAAAATGATGATATGATGGAAAATGATCCAGTCAATTTTCGTCAAGTCATGCAAGATTCCAACTTAGAAAAGTGGATTGAAGCAATAAATGAGGAGTATGAGTTCATACAAGACAATAAGGTTTGGGAATTTCTCCTATTACCAAAAGGTGTCAAACTCATTGGTTGCAAATGTATATTTAAGACCAAAGGGATTACAAAGGTAATGTGGAGAGGTATAAGGCTTGTCTTGTAGCCGAGGACCATACTCAAAATAAAGGGATTGACTATAAAGAGACTTTCTCTCCGGTTTCATTGAAGGACTCTTTTAGGACAATCGGGACCCTTGTTGCACTTTAGGATTTGGAGCTTCACCAAATGTATGTCAAGATGATGTTTCTCAATGACAACATTGACGAAACAATCTATATGGTGCAGCCGTAAAACTTTGTGTTGGGAGACACAAAGAACACGGTTTGAAAATTGACATAATCCATCTGTGGACTAAAATAACCGTCTCGTTAGTGATGCCACAAGTTCTATCAGGTAATTCTCTCATTCAGTTTTGAGATGAATGTTGTTAGTATTTGTGTGCAACACAAATTCAGTGGGAGTAAGAATATTTTCCTGTTATTGTATGTTGATGACATACTACTTGGGACTAATGATATAGGCATGTTGCACGAAACCAATAGATTTCTATTGATAATTTCGAGATGAAATATGGTGACGTCTCTTTTGTATTAGGGATCCAGATCCACTGAGCCCAATCTTGGAGTACTCTAGGATTGTCACAAAAGAGCTATATCAATAAATTTCTCAAATGGTTTGGCATGCAAGACTGTCAATCAAGTGATGCCTCGATCGCTAAGGGAGACAAATTAGTCTCAATCAGTGCCCAAAAGAAATCTTAAGATTAAAGGGATGCAGGAGATTCCTATGCATTAGTTGTAGGAAGCATAATGTATGCCCAAGTCCGTATTCATCGGACATAGCGTACATTGTTAAGTGTTAGGCAGATACTTAAGCAATCTAGGAATAAATTGTTAGAAAGCAGTCAAACAGGTTATGATTTATTCAATAGAGAACAAAGAACTATATGCTCACATAAGGAAAATCAGATCAGTTAGAGATCATTGAGTATTCTGATTCTGATTTTGTTGGATGCCAATACAGTTGGAAATATACATCAGGTTATGTTTATCTATGGTTATAAGGCATTCAAATTATGTGATAAGGTTACGGAATTTTATCACTGGGTTATGAATTTTAGATTTATTGAAAGACCACTACAGTTATTTTGTGACCATAAGTTAGCAGTGACATTAAGTTCCTTATTGATGTGGAAAGAGTTAAGAGTGACAGATGTCTATAAAGCATGTTAGGACAAACTCCATAGTTGTGGATCCACTTACTAAGGTTTACCACCCAAGGTCTTTCACGAGCATATTGCTCGAATGGGTGTTGTATCACTAGACGATACATTTGTTCAGTGGGAGTTTGTATTTGGATGCTTTTCTAAGGAAGATATACTTTATGATTATTTTCTACAGAATACAGTTTTTGGTTTGGTTTTCACTCTGAGTATTGATCTCATTAAAGAGTAAAGTAGGACCAGTTGAAAATCGACATGGATAGATCACCTTCATGTGATTTTCATGCTGCACATTTCATGATTAATCTATGTCATTTGGTTGTGTTAATATTAGTGATCATTGATGGATTTAGTTATGATTGATATAACGAAAGCCGCTTTGGTTCTATATATTGATATAACTAATGGACGGGATAGGGATATGTCCAAGGTTTATAATGGCAAATTTGGAGCTCATAAAGTATAACACATTTATAAGCATACATATGTGACCGGTGGGAGATTGTTAGAAATTTTTGGGTCACACTTGTAATGTTTAAATGTGTTAGGGCCATTATTTTTAATTAGTCAAATTAAAGTTATCTAATTCAAGTAAGGTTTATGGCTAAGGACATAATTGTTATGAAAATTATTGTGTAGATACCATAAGGTCTTATTTCTATTTTTATGATGGGAAAAATTAGAGATAAGAAATGTGTGGATAGTCATGACTCTTCATGAAAGAGTTTGAATTCGAAGGGACATCACTCTTCATGAAAGGGCATGGGCTCATTATAAAATGTTATGGTCCCCAAGTCATATGCAACCAATTTTCTTTTCTAACACCCATCGTTAGAAAGGAGAGGCTCTTTATGGTTTAAGAAGAATTGTGCATGTTGACTTGGAAGACCAAGAACCAGAAGTTTCTCCATCATATTTTCCATGAATTCGGGTACACTTCCGCTATTGTCTTTCATTTTCTATTCTTGATGATTGAACATGACTTGTCTTGATATGATGATGGTTTTCATCTTTAAGTATATCTCCCATAAAGTTTTTTCCAACAGAAAAGTCCCAACAAAGCTCCAAATCAATATTTTTGCATCCTACAACTAGAGGTGGGTATTTGGACTCGGGTCCGCGGACAGTCCGTTAAATTCGCAGTCCGCGCGGACTTGGACACCCTAAAATACGAGTCCAAAAAAATGCGGGCTTTTTGGGTCCGGTCCGTTTAGCCCGCGGACTTAACGGACTCGGTCATGGGACTTGCGGACCCGTCCGCGGACTTGTGCACTTTTAACAATTTTTTAAAAATGTATTGGGCCACAAATTCTGTTTAGAGACACAGCCCAACTCAAATCTTGACCTAAAAACCCTAACTCCCTCAACCCATTCCTCCTCAGCGGCTTAGCCTCACGTCCTCACTCCTTCTCCTTCCTCACCATCATTCTGTGACCCTGCGTTTTGTCTCACCAAGGAGTTTCCGTTCGCGAATCGCACCATCTTCCGCCTCACCACCGTTCGTGAATCGTACCACGTTTCCGCCTCAGCCTCAGTCTCGCCATCGTTCGCAGGTCGCTACCGCTTAGGTTGCTGCTGCTCAGTTCGTGCTCGTCATCGTCCGGCATTCACACATCTAGTACGTTTGATCTTAGATCTCATTGATATCATATGTGACACATCTGGTTCGTGCTCCGTGATATTTTTTTTACTCTTTTTGTTTTTTTGCCTGAAGATGTTAGATCTGTTAGAGAACAAACCCATGATTGATCCCTCAAGGGTAATACTGAGTCTTAAGGATGTAATTATCAATGGCATAAGATTATTAAAAAGGGAGGAAATGGTTTTCCCGTTGGGTTACTATTTATGTTTGCACACTTGGGCAACTGATTATAGTTCTTGGGCATAAATTTTGAGCTGACAAGGTTGGAGATTTTTTCTTTATGTTGTTTTTTAATTATTTTTTATTTTTTTTGTTTTCATGGGACAGAGTCCGCGGACAGTCCGTTTAGTCCGCGGACTATGCGGACTGGACTTGGACTCTATTTTTCAGAGTCCATTTTTTATGCGGACTATAAAGTCCGGTCCGTTTAAATGCGGACTTATGCGGACCGGACTTAAACGGACCGGACTGGTCCGTTTACCCACCTCTACCTACAACTCTTGATTAAGCAAAGCCCCGAATCAATAAAACCTTGATTAGAATGAAGAGAGAAATAAAAAGATGAATGAATGATTGAGTTGGAAGCAGATAGACCTTGTTGGAGAGAATGAGGGATCAGCAGAAGGAACAGAAGAAAAGAAACCGCCGCCTCCTTACTGTGGCCGTCCTCCTATGTCGAGAGAGAAGGAAAAGATGAAGAAAAAGTGAAAGGAGAGAGAAAGAGACCAGAGAAGCCGTCCTTGTGTGTGACCAGGTAATAGCTGAAGTTTCGAAATAAGTGTGCAAGAAAGAGAGAAAAAGAAAAGAAAGGATAGTCTAAAAGGTATTATGCAGAGACCCGAAAAGATGTTCAGAGACCCATCAGTACCAACTTTAAATCCACAAGCTACTTTATCTCTCATTAATGGTTCACTTACTGTGTAAGTTACCCAAAGAGTCATGCTATCCGGAGACACTTTTTTGCACACAGTATTTGATACTTATACGGTGCACACGTGTTCTGAGCTGTTAGATCTATGATTCATCTTGATCTGTTCATAAACTTAATTTATTAATTATGATTTTTATTAAATCTATTCTTTTGTCGTATTCTTTGCAATCACAATATTCACAGTGATATTCTATGTGTTTATTACATGTATCAGTTGCTTCATCTTTTAATTCTTGTATTAATTCTTTTAATCTGTATTGCTTTGTTAAGTCTATCATACTTAAATGATGAACAAATTTTTCTATGTTTCGAGAAGTCATTAGCTAGTACTTAGCTCTGATACCAGTTTGGTACCACTCTATTTTTTCCCAGGTAGTGGTAGTAATTAGACATAATTTGGGTAATTTTCATGCATAATTTGTGTTACTAATAATTCATACCCGTAATCCATTATAGATTCCTCTATTTCTATTAATTCTTGAATTATCTGGTTTCTTTCTTCTTCACAAAATGCTAATTGTATTCTTTGTTGAATTTGTTTTAGATAAAGTTTTTCTTGTCACTGTAGGTGTTTTAATTTGTTAATTATTATTTGGTTACAGTCTTTGGACATTTTCATAACTAAAATACTTAATATTTCTTGATCCATTTAATCATCTAATAAATCTCAATCTTCATATATGTCAGAATCAGATAATCTATCATATTCAAAGGATAGTCATATTTCTTCCATATAGTTCCATTCTATATCTAACGAAATAACTGCTAGATAATAATCTTCTTGTCTAACTTGGGCTTTTATTTTTTTCAATTATTAATTGTTTACAATTGGTAGGTAAATTCATAACTAATACACTCATTATTTCATTTTCTGTTTGATTATCAAACTCGGAGTATATTTCCATTATTTTATTCGATATCTTCGAAAGATGGTGCTGTTATTTTAAAATAACCAGATGATGGTTGATAAGTTCTTGTTGATATCTTTTTTCTATTATTTGTCTTTTATGCTCTTCTCTTTTATTCCTTATCTTAATGCGTTCTTTTTCTTTTTCTATAATATATTCTTCCATCTGTTTTCGATTTTTGATCTCTTTATTCCTTTTAAGATGATATTCATAAATTCTTTAATATTCCAATTATCTTGATTTATTTTATAAGATTTTTCATAAATATCTCTTAATTTGTAACACCCCGATTTTCGCTGCTTCGTAATATCGGTAATAAATATATAAATATATATTTTTATCCGAGACAGATAAAATGATTTTGGATAAACCAAGGTCATTTCCTTGTTATACTTATTTTTATAAGATTACGGGGAAGTTTTTGGTTGAAAATTCAGACGGAAACCGGTCTGCGTTTTCTGCGTTTTCACTGACAGTAAAAGTTTACTGCTCAGAAGACCTAATTTTGAGTCGTGAACGAGATGAAAAATATTTTTATCGTATTTACTACGATACTGGAAGTTTTGAAAATTTTGGTAAAAAAATTAAAATATTATATTTGTTGCGGGCGTATAAGTCGAGATATCTCTAGGAAAAGTTTGCGCCAGATGAATCGAGGAGTCGGCAACGTAGCAGAGATGATGGATTTGACCGATTTGCCGAGTATTTATGACGAGCTTATCCGAGTCATAATGGTCATAATGGCGCATTTATGGCAAAGTGAAAATTTCCTATGAAATGACCATTTTGCCCTTGTCTTTATATGACAATTGCAAGCAAATGCCATTGGAAAAGTTGACTAAAGCTTGCCCAAAACCCACGGCTCCAATGCCTTCTTCATTAAGTTTGGTTTCTTCTTCATTTAAATAGGTTGTCTTCTTCATTAAGCCATTTTCTTCCATTTTCATGTTCTTTTCTCCAAAGAGTTCATAATTCGTCAGATTTTGATTGGCAATTATGACCAGTTTCTATTTTGAATCTCGAAAAACTTTCAACATGAAAGTTGTTCATCTTTCTCTCTTCTTTCCAACGACATAAACATCATCCAAAACGGACAAGTATGTTGAGAGATCCACCCAAAATACTAAAACTGTTCTAAACCCTAACTATGTTCATCTTCTTCCTTAAGTTTCTTAAGAACTCCATAAGAAGTCCTTGAAGAACATCATCCAAACTTTGTTTTCTTGGATCATCAAGAGGTAATAACTTATTCTCTTGTCATTTAAATCATTTCTCTTCACAACTTTTGTAGATTCATGGCTAAGATTCATATGTTCTTCATTTGTTCAAAGTTCATGGAGCTAGATTCAAAAATTCATAACTAATTCTAGAAAAAATCCTTTTGAAATGAAACCAATTGCTATGATCTTATAATCATCTCTATTTTCATCATCTAGAAGCACAAGATCATGAGAAATTTCTTTCCCTAAAATCTGGACTGGGCCGAACCTAGGTTAACTTTGTGTTCTTAGGTTTTGTTTCAATTTCATGCCTTGATTCATGATTATAACTTGATAGTTCTTGTATTCAAGTATATAGAAGATCAAAAATCAAACTTTAACCTATTGATCTCATCAAAACCGAAACCCTAGGTACGAGCACTTGTTGGTTTTATGATTCAAAAGTTGTTTGTAACACTTGAATCTAACTCTAGGTTTTGTATGTTGATTAAATCCAAGAGTTTAGAAATTTTAGAGATTTCTGACCCCAAACTCAGCCCTTGGCCGAAACCCTAGTTCTTGGAACTAGATGAGTTTTAGTTCATGTTCTTAGTTCATAATCATGGTTAAAGTGATTAATCATGCTTAAGTAACTTATGGATCATTAATCCCTAAGTTAATCAAATTTTAAGTTTCCTAACCTAGAAAATTGGGTGAAGCCGAACCCTACCCCCATTGATTTAAGTGTGTTGTTGTTTGATTTTGATTTATTTTGGTTGCAATTCGTTATGAAGGAATCGATCGGGTTGGTTTGACCTAAAGCCGACGGAGGAAACCGGATCAAACCGGGAGATTATTTGAAACCCTTAGTTCGAGTCTTCAAGAGGTAAGGGGAGCTTACCTGAGGGATTTTTTATCTATAACTATTTGTGTGTAGTGTGATTTATATGAATTATATGTGGTTGTGGTTATTTGTTTATGTGGCTTACGTTGTGTTGTTTATCTGTGTATCGGTGATTTATCTGCTTTTAATTTATTTATTTATCTGCAGTAGTATATTATGTTGCTATGATGCATGATCTGCCTGGTGATATAATTATGATGATGTTGTTGAATGATGAATGTTGAATGTTGCTTGAGAGGCCTGACAGTGGTCAGTGCACAACCGATTAATCAGATAAAAGATTTAATAAGTGGTGAAAATTATATTCAACGTTTTATGGGAAATGTTGGAATATAATAATGGTGGAAAATATTATTTTGGGAAAATAATGAGTTTTTGAGAACTATTATTATTTTAATAATTCATCAGTGTAAAAGAAATTTGTGAGTCACGGTAAGAGCGTAACCGTGAAATTTTTTTAGTACTGCTAATTTTTATGCAAGAAATTCCGAAATATTATAAAAAGTTATTTTGTGAAATTAATATTAAAAATACTTTATAAAAATAAAAATAATAAAATAATAATATAAAATAAAAAGTCAAAGTTTGACTTTAAAAATATTTTCTTGGAAAATGATAAACGATGGCAAGTTTTGAAATTATTTTGGGTGAAAGTTTAAAAAAATAGCAGTACTGGTTTTGAAAAGAGATTTAATCGGAATTGATTTAATTTTTAAAGCTGAAGTTTCGGTAAAAGAGTTTTCAAGTAGAAATGATTTTCTGTAAATGAGTTTTACTAACCGACGATATCGAACTTAGTAACCGAGATGTCGGGGTGCTAGTGTTCTTATGACGTTGTCTTATTTTGGATTTGTTTTTCACAGACAAAAATGATGTAAAACGATGTTATGGAACTTAATAACCGAGACGTCGGGGTATTAAGGTTCGTTGTGTTGTAGACTGGGTATCTACTTAAAGAAGTTAAAACGTTTTGAGATGTTTTAGATTACCACGAACCTAAGACTGATTGCAACGGTCTAGGGGCTTCGTGATTGAGCACTCGGACTTTGAGGTCCTGTGTTGTTAATAAAAGTTGTAAAGATGTTGAAAACGATGATGCTTTTGAGAGCATTCGATGTTGAAAACGATGATAAGTTGAAAGCTTTTGAGAGCTTTGATGTTTAAAAATGATGATAAGTTGAAAGCTTTTGAGAGATTTGATGTTTAAAAACGATGATGGGTCAAAAGCTTTTGAGAGCTTTGACAAATAAAGATATAGCACAAAGAAAAGTGTTGAGAACAAAAGGTTTTTATTGCATGCATTTGGCAGACGTGCCATGATCAAACGAGTGATTACCATGCGGCGTCATGGTAGATCATAAAGATGTTCTTATTGTGCCTAGTGGACAATGAGGCCCTATCTACGTTGGGACACCTATGCCACGATGTTGGACAGTGTGTGATAGGTTTTATATGAGTGATTACCATGTGGCGTCATGGTAGATCATAAAGATGTTCTTATTGTGCCAGGTGGACAATGAGGCCCCATCAACGTTGATATCACCTGTGCCTCGATGTTGGACAGTGTGAGATGGGTTTTGACTACGTGTCTGTGGTTGCGTGCCTGTAACTATCGAGTCTGATCAACTCATTACGATGTTGGAGATATCTCATGAGATTAGGTATGAATGTTAGATGATGTTTTGAAGTGTTCATGCATAGTTTTTCAACGTTGATGTTTGGGGTGTGAAACCCATTGATGAACGATGTGATATAATATGAATGAGTATGTTGTTATAAATATGTATATGTGTATGTGCCTTCTTTGTGTTGCGCATTTAGTTATGGTGATAAATCCGTATATTGGTATCTCACCCTTACAACACATCTCAGAGACGTACAAGGGGTATGATCCCTACACGAAGAAGAAGGCTGTCTAGTTGGAAGCGTGCTGTGCTGCTCCAGTTGGCGGTAGTGTCTGTTAGTCACGACCAGCTCAGGTCCTATTATGTTTTGAAGATAAAACTGATGTTGATTTAGGTATGAAAATATATGAGGCAGTATAGTTGTAAGATTTATATACATTGTGTTGTTAAGTGTAATTTGATTAAGTTGTTATTGTTATGAGGTTAAAAAGAAAAAAAAAATTATCACCATATTTTGAAAAGATGAACGTTGAGAAAACATTATTTTCCGAAAGTAACCAACAAATTAAGTTTTATTTCCGCAAATGGGTAACCATGTGATGACCGAGTTTAGGGTGTCACATAATTCATTTCCTTTATTCATATTCTATTTCTCAAATATTGTGCTAAATCTCTTACTTAATTTGATAATTTATTTATGTTTTCATCTTCCCTATTATTTTCTGTTTTAGGAAAAGTAATTGGTTTCGAGATCTGTCCAAAGCTTAGTGATTTTGGATTTCTTATAGAAATTCCTAGTTCAGTTAATTCATTTCTTTTAGGATAATAAATTTTTCCTATTTCTTCAAACAGTCTTGGTATATCTATTCTATCGTATTTCTAAAAGTAATACTATGATGAGAATTTGTTAGTGCATAATTAACACAGTAAGTAATTGAGAAGATCTTATCTCCCGATCTCATTAAATTATTTCTTAAAAATCTATGTTCCATAGTTAAAGATTTATCTAATCTTTGAGTATCTAATGGTATTCCAATATTTGGATGTATTTCAAATTTTAGCTTAACATAAGCTAAGTTTCCTTCAATTACCCCTAATATTTTGTCTTTCGGGTCTGTTATTCTATCATCCTTTAAAACTAGTTCTATAGGTGAATTTATTCCTTCCTGGAAAGTTGATTTAATTAAAACTTGTATAGCTCCTATATGAATATATCCGATCTTCCTTCTATGTGCTTCCTTCTTTAAACTTCTTTTTAGATCTATTAATTTCTTTTTATTTAATAATTGTATGCAAGTATTTCCATTTGTTTCTGATATGTCTATGGGAGTTTCATTAATGATCTTTCCATAGTATATTATATTTTCTTTCTGGTTAAATCGTTTCATTATTCCTCTTAATTTCTTCATATTTGCATCTTTAGCCAAGTTTAAATATTATTTTTATATTTTTTGAAATAGTTTTGGATCTATTAAAATACTTCCTTCATAATTTCCATCTTCTTCAGTAATTTGTAAGTGTTCTACATCAGTATTATCAATCTTTTCTTTTTCTATTTCTGACATAACTAGTTTCTAGTATAAAACGAAATCTGAAGTTGATAATTCATACCTGACTTGGATTCTTCAAGGTTATATCTGGATACTTTGGTCCACCGCTGCTTCCGTCTATTCCAGTTGAGGTTCGATTACAACGAGTAGTTGAAAGTAATGAAAGTAATGAAGTAGAGAAATATATGAAAGTAGTGTTTATTTATAATCAGTGGTTGGAGTACATAGAACTATTTTTGAATCCACTCTCAAGGATTCGCTAGCAAAGCTAGAACTCTTCAGAGAGAAGAGAGGTGAGGTGAGAATTGAAATTCTAAACCCTGCTCTCTGCCTCAGCATAAGAGGTCTTATTTATACACTTAAGTGGGCTAGGTAATTTACAAGACAGTCCCTGCATTATTACATTCTATCAGACTTCTCAGTAATTTATAATGACGTCATTGCCTACGTCATTCCCCTATTATTGCTTGATGACGTTAATGCTTACGTCATTCTTCGATAATGGCTTCGTCTGAATCCTTATCTTCTTGCCGACAGTCTTCTTTCTTTTCGCATCTTTCACATGCGTGATTGCCATTTTCTTTAATCATTGAGCACAGTAAATCGAGGACAGCTGGCTGATAATTCATTGAAAGTCCTTGGAGTGTGTAGAAGGGTAGTTCGAAGTTCGTCAGTAGTGCCAAGTCCCTTTCTCTAATCAATTTTCCACTAGTCTTGCTGAGTAGCAAAGTATGTGGTCCTTTGTACATGGCTTTTATGAAGGAATCTTTACCAATAATTTGACATTGAGTAAAGATACTCGCCAGTTGATTAGCTAGGATTGTGACAATCTTTTCTTCATTGTAATCTTCTCCAGTGGGTTCATCTCTCATGGAAAAGCTATTATTGCTTACTCCAATGAAGATTAAGTTCTTGGATGGTTGTTTAGTAGTGAAGTCTGGATAAGTCGAATAGAACTTTAAGAAGATAGTTCTATCCTTTGCGTCATTTCTTTTGTAGTTTTGGATGGCTTCTTTCAAATTATATGGGAATAATTTGATTTCTTCCAAGTCTTGACTTAGGTAGAGACATTCAATAAGTCCAAATTGGAACATATTAAATGTAAGAATCGATGTTGCTCCGGGAGTAA
The DNA here is from genome assembly GCA_030762895.1 of Sophora flavescens. Lineage (NCBI taxonomy): Eukaryota > Viridiplantae > Streptophyta > Magnoliopsida > Fabales > Fabaceae > Sophora > Sophora flavescens. The sequence goes on from CM061070.1 coordinate 104,446,558, forward strand.
TTATGGCTTTAACTCCGAAAATATTTCGGTTAACCATATAAAAACAATTAATTTTCTCTTTCTCAGACCAGTTGGTTAGTCTTTTTAGGTTTTCATAAAATTTTTCCTTGGAAATTTGGACTTGTAGTTCATGGTCTTTTCTTGAAGTAATTTGGTAGTCATCAATGGAGGAAGGAACTCTTCCGAGTATCCTTAATGAAGTTTTTTGGGCTGGTGGAGTCTTTATGGTTTCAGAAAAAGTTCTTGGGCCAAGATATACTTCTTTGCCCTTGTCATGTTCTTTCTGGCAGTCTATCAAAGCATTTTTCAACTTCTTCCTTGGTACGAAATCCTTTGTGATGAACTCTTGAGAGTCCAATGCAATGAGGGGCTGCTTTATACCAGTCATCATAAATTCCTGGGTGTGGTCCATTAAAAATGGCGTACCACTTGTCTTTAGTATTCTCCTGTATTTGTTGTTTTATATTCTTCATAGGATCTTCTTTGATAGATTCTCCTTTTGCTTGTAACTGAAACTCCAATACTTCAATGTTGGCCTTGATCAAGTCTAGCTCCATTATTTTCTGCTTCTCGAGCATTGTTTGATATTGAATCTGGTTCTTTATATCTTCCATTGTTTGTTGCTCCATTCTCTTGATAATATATCTGCAAGAACATTTTTATCTCCCTTAATGTGAGAGATTGAATAATTGTATTCGGCAAGCTTCATTTGTCATCTAATCAATTGTCCTTGTTTGTAAGTGCCTTTATGATTTAAGTTCTTAAAACCTGCAACATAAGTAGAATCGGTTCAGACAATAAAGTCCTTATCCAGTATATAAATCCGATGTTTTTCTAACATACGGATCAATGCCAGTGTTTCTTTTTCATGAGTAGGATAATTAATTTCACTGTCTGAAAAAGTTCCAGACATGTATCGACACAGTAATTCATTTTTGTATCCAGAGGGTTTTGCTTTCATAACACATCCCCAACAGTCATTTGAGGCATCAGTCTCAATAATTATTATATCATCATCCGATGGATGATAAAGCTCAGGAAGATCCTGGCATAAGTCTTTCATTTTTATAATAAGTCTATCGTCTTCATCAGTCCTTATCCAAGGGACATCTTTCTTCAGCTTTTGTTGGAGTATTCTTCTCTCCGCTGCAAGATTCCTGATGAAGCCTTCATTTGAAATATATGTTAATAGTCCAAGAAATTTTTGTAAATCCTTTTTATCCTTTAATTTCGTTGGAAAGTTCTGAAGTTTTTCTAATACATGTCGTTGCATTATTATTTTTCCTTTCTCAATTTCTAATCCTAAGTAATTAATTCTGTTTTGGGCTAAAACAGCTTTCTTTTTACTTAAAACTATTCCATGTTCATAACATTTGTTGAGAACTAATTCTATTTTTTCAAAGTGATCATTTAATCCTTTATTAGAAAAGATTAATATATCATCAATATAGATAAGACAAAAGTCTTTAAATTCTTTAAGAATTGAATCAATCCTTCACTGGAAGATTCCTGGTGATTGTTTTAATCCCATTGGTAGTACATTCCATTTATATTGTCCTTGAGGCCAACTAAATGTTGTTAATGCTTTCGATTCTTCAATCAATCTAATCTGATAAAATCCTGATTTACAATCAAAGGTACTGAACCAATCCATATTTCTAATTCTTTCAATAATTAAGTCTTTTCTTGGGAGGAAATAAGCATCTCCTTCCATGGCATCATTAATTTGCTTGTAATTAATTACCATCCTTCTTTTACCTCTTTTTATTTCACTATGATTTTCTACATAAAAGGCTGGTGCAAAATGTTTGCTATTTGATGGTCTAATTAATCCTTTTTGGCACATTTCTTCAATATCTTTTGCAAACTCATCTCTATCTATTTTTGTATAAATCATTGGTTTACATTTCACTTCTTTTGTTGGGTCTTTTAATTTTAATTCAACTAATTCAGTATTTTTGTTAATTTTTGGATCTAAAGGGTTTTCACTACAAACCTTGTCCAAAAGTTCTTCTATATGAGCTGGAATTATTCCATTTGGTTCTAAATTTATGAGTGCATGACGAATTTTTGTGCAAATTAAGCTAATAATCTCACCACGTTTCAGCTGTTGAAACTTTGATGAATATGTACATGCAGAATAATGAATAATTGGTATTTTGATAATTTCTCGTTTTTGCTTTTGATAAATATATGGTGTTTTCAGAGTAATATATTTCAGATGTTGGCAAAATGGTCCATAAAGTCTTAAGAAATTATTACCAATAATTATATCTATTCCAGTTTCTTGTTTATATATTGTTGGTACAATAAACATCTTTTCTTGTATTATCAAAGTAATTCTTTTAGCTATCCAATACAGAGGGTGTATTGATCCATCTGCAATTTGTATTTTTAATGGTTTTTCTAGTCTTTCCCAATTATCTATAAGGACTTCTGTTGCAAGGCAAAGACTTGCTCCAGTATCTATATAGGCTTCTGTTTCTTTATTACCTTCTTCTATCAGTATTTTTATATATGTATTATTCGGATTCTCTTTCTTCTGAAGATAATTCATCTTCCGAGTATTCTTATATGCTTATATCTGAATTACTTAATTCTTCTTCTAATGGTTCTAATTCATATATCTGAAAAACTTGTTTTATTAATTTTGATTTTTCTTTAAAATCTTTTTCCTTTCTTTGAGGGCATTCATTGGCATAATGTCCTTCGACATTACATATCCAACAAATACATTTCTTTTTTCCCTTCGGGCAGTATTTTCTTGGTGTTGATTTCTTTCTCCTAAAATATTTCTTTTTATTATTTTAATAATAATTCTTTTTTCGTGGATAAGTTTTTCGTAAGTTTGAATTCTTATAATTTCTTCTTCTTTTCCTTATTGTTTTATCACAACCATATTTTCCTGGTTTTTCTATCTCTGGGATGTCACAACAAATAACAGTACTTCCTTTATTCAATTGTCTAATTGTTTCTCTATTCAAACACTGTTCTCTTAATTCTTGGTATAAGAGTTTAATAATTCCTCCTAAAGTATTTGCGGTTTCTTCTGGTCTTAATTCCCATATTCTATTAATCTTTGAATTAAGTGGATATGGTAGTTTATCTATAAAAATATATTTATATATTTCCTTAGTTTCTTCATCCAATTGATAATAGTATTTTTGGTATTCGCAGATGAAACTTTCAATCTGGCACATATCACAAATATGCATTCTATTTAAATGTGATTTAGCATTTTCAAGTAGAGTTTTGTTTGTCTTTTCTCTTTGTTCCATCAGATTATATCCTAAAAATTCTTGATGTATTAATGTCATTATTAATTTAACATAATCTGAGCTATTATCTACCATTCTTCCATACTTAATCCAGTCTTCATCCTTAATTCCTATTAAAAACTTTTGTACATTTCCAAAGATGTTTTAAATGTTACAAAGTTCTTGGTTTCTATAAAGTTTAGCTGTTTAAATCTTTCGTTAATCAAGATCATTAATATTATTTCATTAGTCCATTTTAATAGGACGACGTCTTCTTTATTTCTTATGCAATCAAGGTCAAGTATATTTCCTATATTATTATATCGAGGTTTAAATTCTTCTTGAATTTTTGTCCATTTATTATTATTTTTTCTTGCGTATCCTTTATTATACATAGTTTTTTCTTCGTATTTATCCCAAGCTCCTTCGGGTGTATATTTATATTCTTCCCATTTTCTTTTAGGACTTTTTCCGCTATATTCTCATTTTTCCATTCTTATATGGTTTTCTTCAGATTCTGAAGATGAGCTATAATTCAGGATTATTTCTTCATTCTCATTGTTTTCTATATCCTTTTTATCGATCTTTTCAATTTTGTGTATTTGACTATTTTCTTCTTCAACTATTTTAAGTTGTTCTAGTAATTGTTGAATTTCTTCTAAATCATTTGATTTTCTTAATGTTTCCATGTATTCATCCTTTATCCTCTCCATGAAGATATAGGTGTAGGTATTCTTGACGATTCTTGGTTTAGTTCTTGCTTAATCATTATTTTATTTAAGTCCTTTGTTTCTAAAATTTCATCTAATTCCATTTTTGTTATACATCTATGATTTTCTTCATAATTTAAAAGGTTTTCTAGTTGTTCTAGAATAATTTTTATTCTAATAATGTCTTCATTTTCATCTATTTCTTTTCCTTTGCTAATATTATTTAATGTTTATTTAATATTTCTTATTTCATTTTGTCCTTTTTGTATTCTATTGCAAGTGTAATTTGTAATTTTATCTGTATTTTCAATTAATTGGATAATATTTCTATTCATCTCTTTCATTAGTTTTTCTAATTCTTTAAATCATGATTCTATTTCTTCGGATAGTCCCATTATCCTATGTATTTTTCTAATTCTTGTTTTAATCTTTTTATTCTTTTTCTAACCAATTCTTGTTGTCAAATAATATGGTCATTTTGTTCTAATTTTTCTAATATTTTTAAGTATTTTCTTAACTCGTAAATATTTTGTTTTATTGCTAAGACTCTATTCATTATTAAAACAATATTTTTGTAATAGTGTTATACTATATACGATGTCACCGTAAGTATCCAAATTCCGTGTTCGTTTAGCAAAACTCTTACCCAAAACATCATAGAATTATTTAATTTAATAAATAAAAAAATAAGAACCAAATAAGAAATTAAAAATTAATTTTAAAATGAAAATGTCCAAAAAAATTACGGGACCAACACATGTCAATGAACAGTAAAAATGGATCGAGGATTATTCAATGTATTAATTTACCCAAGAAGTGATCTTATATCGTATTTTGTTTGTTAGTTTATCTATAAAAAAGTGATAACCTGTTATATCTATCGATATCATAAATATTTATCTATATCTTTCAAAAAAAAAAAAACTATATCTTAAATATTAATCTAATACTGAAGAAACAATTAAAACTTAATCTTTATCTACAATTATATCTATCTATATATTAAAACCAAAAGCATAAAAGAAGACATCATCACGAGAAATTATGCAAATCATAATTAATTAATTAAAAAATAATGTTAATAAAACTAGAATTTCGAATTTATTAGAAACAAATCAGCGATGGAAAGACACTATCAAATAATAGCTTGACGTTACTGATTTTTAATAAAATTATGTTTATTACACTCCAAGAAAAACAAATTAACAATTAAGTCGTCATTGTTTTTTTAGCACGAGTTAATTGAAACTAATTTTGGAAAAATTTAGACAGAATATCATTTGAATGAAAATTATAGACATCTTTGATTTTATTTATCAACATTTTTATTTGATTTTATCTATGCTTGGTAAAATATGATTGATAACGGATAAACTATTTGATAGTTGAGAGCGGTAAAATTAACTGATAATTGATAATGAATAATTAACTAACTAACTGTTTGGGAGTTGAAGTGTCTGGTATAATTAGTTGTTAAACTGATTGATAAATATATAATACATATTTATATATTTTTATATAAATTATATATATATATATATGTTATTTATGATAAAAGTAATTATCACTTTTAATACATTTATTTTTAATTATTTATCATCTCGAAAATTAAAATATTATTTTTTTAGTTTTATTTATTTTTATTAAATAAATGAGGTAATATAAATAAAATGACATTTTGATATGATTTTTATAGACAAAAATATATATTCTATAATACTTTTTATCCTAAATATATATCTAGTTATATCATATATATATATATATATATATATATATATATATTTTGAAACTAGTCTTTAAATATATATTATTTTAAAATTAATTTAGAGATTAGGATTTTTTATTTTATTTATGAGAGGATGACAAATTGTTTTAATTAAAATAGTAAGGATAAAAATGAGAGAAAAACAATATGCTATAATTTAAAATACTAAATCAAGTAGCGAATGAAAAAAACGCGATAAGCTAATAATATAAGGTTGCTTATCAATACCTCAACAAGTTTATTTACTATAAGCTAGTAGTTTGACCTTGTCAAACAAAAATTGTATTTTATTTAGTTTTATTTCAATTTTGATATTTTTATCTTTTTGCTTTTTTTTTTATACAATCTTTTGCTTTGATTATCATTTTACTTGGATTTGCAAATATAATCTACAGATTATGAAAATTTTGGATTAAAATGAATCATTATATATCGATCATTTTATATACCTATATATATATATATATATATATATATATATATATTCATATTCGTAGCAATGGTATATATATATAAAAAAAGTAACAAGTGTCATCACGAGAAATAATATGTTAACAAAACTAAAATTTTGAATTTCTTAGGAACAAATAAATACAGGGTAGGATAATTCTATTTGTTAATAGTTTAATATTATTATTATTTTAAATAAAAATAATGCTTTATTGCACTTCAAGAAAAATAATTTTAGCAAGTATGGCATCTTTGTTAATTTTTAATTTAATTTAATTCTTTTTTTTATTTAATTCGTTTTTTTCGATTACTTTTTGTTTTCATTATCATTTTATTTAGGCTCTAATTGATAAAAAAAAATTGATTGTAGATGAACTAGTTGTTAACATATAGCGGATAAAATATATGATATGATTTGAAGTATTTGATAAAATCAACAATTGAATGAGATGATAAGTATAAAATAACATAAAATGACATATTTATAAGTGATTTTACATAAATAACATAAATATTATTTATTTTAAAATAATTATCATTTTATTGCTTTAATTTATTTTAAGTTATTTATTATCTTAATAATTAAAATAACACTTTTTTCAACTTCTAAAAATGTGCCAAAAGGTCCAGGAACTTTCATAACCGTACAAAGTGTTCCAAAATGGGGACAGGACATGTAACATTTTATGACCAAAAAAAATTGAGTTGTGTCACGATTTGTACATACTGGTGTAAAAAGGCTTAACAAACCTAGCATGCTGTTAATCATACATGTTTTTAGTTATTTACTGTCATTCTTTGGCCAAAATTATATGAAGAAACTAGATTGTGACCCGCAAGTTGTAATTTTGTTTTAAACTTTATTGTGTTAAATTGAAAATAAATTGCCGATAAATGAGATTATAATAAAGACAATTTTTTTGTGAAATAGTGAAAGGTAATATAAAACTTATTCCGACTGCTAATTTAAATGATTCAATTACATTATTTGGAAATATCATTCAGTGATGCTTATTGATTTTGAATTCATCATTTTTATTTATTTTTTGCATTTTTTCACCTTAAATCATATAATGTGAGTAAAATAAGAACACGTTGTGCAATGGTATTTTTACACGTATTTATCATGAGAAGTACAAAAGTTTACCAATTATATGTCCCATTCCCTAACTGCGTGCCAAGTAGTCAATAGTTCAAGTGACTGTATGGGAATTTTGTTGGAACAAAACCATGAACCTTGTAATACAACAGAGCACGATTCATTAGCATAGGTAATACCCAATTGACAATAGTTAACTGCAGAACATGTGGAAAGGATTGGACATTGAGGTGAGGCTAAGACGACTTGGTACTAATTGAATTTACTGTAAATGATTTGATCATGTTGAAATATCTTAATAGCTAGCAAGGTTGAGATCTAAATATCATTGACATTTGATTTTGATTAGCACTAGACAATTCATGTCATGTTGTGCCAATACTTACACAGTTTGTGAATTCTATACTAGATAGCCTCAATAGGAATGGTTTCTTCGAAGAGTATTTTGAGTTCACCTCAGTTTTCTCTTGGAGAAACAATTTCGTCAACTTAAAGAGTAACATTGGAATAACTAAAACAGAAATGTTTTAAAAAAAATTGAAAATATAAGAAGTATTTAGCATGTTAGAATGGCGATCCCTTCAACAATAAGAAAGATACACTCGTTACTTTCTCAAAATCATTGATCAAATATTACTTATGCTTTAGTCCATACTGCTGTTACAGAACATCAACAATATCATGATCATCTACTTCTATTTCTGTAACAAAAGTCTCTACTAGTGGCCACATTGTACCCTTTGTTCACCACCTGCCAGGACCGACAAAAAGAGTGAGCAAGGCCTAAAGCAAATTTTGAGTGAACCCTTTTTATTTTTAGTGAGAGAGTCTATATTGATCAGATTATACTTTTGGTTGGACCTTTTTGTTAGTATGTATGACCTTTTTGTTTTATAAAAACTAAGAGTAAATAATTTTTTTTTATGGGCCTAAAGCTCGGACTTTAGTAGTTTCACCCTTGGACTGTCCCTGCCACCTGCCTTATCCTCATCCTCCTCACACGGCTCTTGTTGAGCTTGTTACAGCCTCCTCCTTGACTCTTCCTCCATGTTAACTAATATCATGAAGTGTAGTCTCCTCACACTCGTGGAGCTCCATGTCTATTAACTGTGACGAATTGTCGAATTGGTTTTGGTTGCAGAACAACCTCAAAAGCCTTAACATGATCAAGACTTAAGAGATTCACAGAATTCCACTATGAAGTGAATGTAAAGATCTCCCTTCATCAATGGCCTCTGATACATTGGCATCCCCTCATCATTAATTGCCTTGTATGAATTTGCATACATTACACAACAAAAGTTGGATGTCAATAATAGTAACTTTAAAGGATCTCAATCATAATTGAGGTCTCACACAGCAAGCTTCGTGTCCTTGCTCCTTTTGGATGGCATGATTACGTAGACCCAACACCTACCTTCGAACCTGTTGTGAACAATGGCAATGAGAAAGAAAGCAAATTGAAAGAAAGCTAAAGAAAAGAGGCAAGAATATTATCGTGGTTCAGAGCTGAGGTTCAGACTCCTACATCCACACCGAGTCAATATTATTGAGGATCACTCTCTGTTTCAAGTTACAAGTATACAGCAAATTGGTGAATTTGTAATCTTACGGTACTTTCCTATATGATCAGCCTTATATAGACTCCTAGCTTTCCTATTGTTATGGCTTCCATATCAATCCCAAACTAACTAACTAAAATCAGTTACAGTGGTTACAACTTGCATAAGTGCCACTACAAAGAATTGATATCACATAACTAACTATGGAAAAACTAACAGGTCAAACTAACTAATTGAGATTCACACGTGCTTCACAATTCTCCACCTTGAATCTTCCAATTTATGCTTAGCTTGCTTCAATCTCTTGCAGAGACTTGAATTCAACGGTTTCCAATGTTCACCAAGTTCATACAGTGTAAAAACTTGGTGGCTGGAACAACTTTAGTTAGCATGTCTGCAGGATTGTCTTCACCTGCTACTTTCTTCACTTCTATTACTCCTTGTGCAATGATATCTCGAATGAAGTGTAGCCTAATGTCAATGTGTTGTGTCCTCTCATGGAACACTTGGTTCTTTGAGAGACAAATTGCACTTTGATTGTCACACCAAACTGTTATAGGTATAGACTTTCCTTCAAGTTCATTGACAATTCCCTTAAGCCATATAGCTTCTTCAATGGCTTCAGTTAAAGCAATATATTCTGACTCTGTAGTGGATAAAGCCACTATTGATTGCAAGCTTGCCTTCCAACTGAAAGTATTTCCATATAAAGTGAAAATATGTCCAGTTTGAGATCTCCTTTTGTCTAGCTATATCCCCTGCAAAGTCAGCATCTACGGAGCCAGACAATCCACTGAGTTTTTCCTTATCTATGCCATATATAAGGCCAAGAGACTTAGTCCCTTTTAGATATCTGAAAACCCATTTTACAGCTAACCAGTGTTCTTTCCCTGGATTGGCCATGAACCTGCTTACCATACTTGCTGCATATGCTAGGTCTGGTCTTGTACAGACCATGGAATACATCAAGCTCCTGGTTGCATTTGAATAAGGTATGTTGCTCATGTATTTGTAATCTTCATCAGTCTTAGGAGATTGAGAGACTGATAGCTTGAAGTGGCCAGCAATAGGAGTAGAAACAGCCTTGACCTCAAGCATATTGTACTTTTCAAGCAGCTTCTTCACATAGTTTGATTGGCTTAGACAAAGTAGTCCTTCAGCCTTGTTCCTTGCAATTTCCATTCCTAAGATCCTTCTTGCAGCACCTAGATCTTTCATCTCAAATTCTGAACTTAACAAAATCTTTAAATGGTTAATAGCATTAATATCAGCACTGGCAATTAACATATCATCCACATATAGGAGAAGATAAATGAAATAACCTGAATCAGTTCTTTTAAAATACACACAACTATCAAAGGAACTTCTAGTATAACCATTTGAGACAAAAAATGAATTAAATCTTTTATACCATTGCCTTGGTGATTGTTTAAGACCATAAATGGATCTTTTTAACAGACACACCATTTGTTCCTTTCCAGTTTGTTCATATCCCTCAGGTTGTTTCATATAGATCTTCTCCTCAAGATGTCCATGTAAAAAAAGGAGTTTTAACATCCATTTGTTCAAGTTCTAAATTATGTACTACAACAAAAACAAGTATGATTCGAATGCTTGTATGCTTAACTACAGGAGAGAAGATTTCATTGAAATCAACTCCTTCCTTTTGGGTAAATCCTTTGGCCACTAATCTGGATTTAAACCTATTTGTTTCTATTCCTTCTACCTCTGGTTTCTTCTTATAGATCCATTTACATCCAAAAATTCTTTGATTATTTGGCTTTTCAACTAGTTCCCAGGTGTCATTCTTTATAAGAGAGGCAATTTCTTCATTCATTGCTAATTACCACTGATCTTTTTTAGATCCAGAAATAGCCTCTTTATAACTTCTAGGTTCTGTGCTTTGTGAATCAGTTTCAACATCTAAGGCACAAGCTATTAAGTCAGCATATCCAAATCTTTGAGGTGCTCTAATTTGTCTTTTTTCTCTATCTCTTACCAAATTATATGATGTCTCTGCAGCAGCAGATTGAGATGAAGATTCATCATTAAGTTGTAGAGTAGAATTTGGTTTTTATATGTGTTTTTCAACATCAGCAGATTGCTCCACCTCAAAGTGGATTCCCTGATCTTCCTTAGTTACTTGTTGATGACTTACACTATTATCTTCCTTGGACGTTTGTTGATCACTCTCAATTTTGTCATCAGTGTTTTCTAGCACAGAATCTTCCCTAAAGACCACATCCCAACTAATAATTGTCCTAGGTCCAGAAGGTTCTGTTAACCTTACTTTATACCCTTTTACACCTTCAGGATAGCCAAGCAAAATGCCTTTCTTGGCTCTAGGTTCCAGTTTTCCCTCATTGACATGTATATATGCAATGCAGCCAAATATCCTTAAATTTTCATAGTTAGGTGCCTTTCCAAACCACATCTCCTCAGGTGTTTTAAAACTTATAGCTGAGGAGGGGCATCTATTTATAAGATAGCAAGCAGTATTTACTGCTTCTCCTCAATAGTTCTTGGTCAATTTTGCATTGGATAACATGCACCTTACCCTTTCTAAGATAGTCCTGTTCATTATCTCAGCAAGACCATTTTGCTGTGGTGTCATCCTTACTGTTTTATGCCTTGCAATACCATTGTCTTTACAAAATTCAGTGAATTCTCCCTCAAGGTATTCTAGGCCATTATCTGTCCTAAGAACCTTAACCTTCCTCCCTGTTTGATTTTCAACTAGAGATTTCCACTGTTTGAAAGACTTAAAGGCTTGATTTTTGTGTTTTAACAAATAAACCCAAACCTTTCTTGACCAATCATCTATAAAGGTTATAAAATATCTAGCCCCTCCCAATGATGGCACTTTGGCAGGCCCCCATATATCCGAGTGTACATAGTCTACTATGGATTTAGTAGTGTAAGCAGCAGTAGGAAACTTAACACGTTTTTGCTTGCCATAGACACTACAAAAAAAAACCTATTTAGCGACCGAAGATTTCGGTCGCTAAACATGATAATTCGGTTGCTATATAGTTTGGCGACCGAATTAGCGACCGAATTAAGGGGGTAGCAGAATTCCTGGTGGCTAAATGTTTAGCGACCGAACTTGTATTTCGGTCGCAAATTGGCGACCGATATTTCGGTCGCAAAATTATATATTTCGGTCGCCGTATAGTTGGTCGCATGCTCGGCTCACCTAATTTGGTGACCGATATTCGATCGCTATTTCGGTCACAAATTTTGATTTTTTTTTTTAAATTTCCTGTAACTTAATCATGCCGACCAAATATTGTTTTTCAACTATTACCCCATTGATTTTTAATTTCTGATATAAACAAAATACACCAATATTTTTTTTGAATAAATAGAAAACGTAAATATGATGTACTAACGATCCAAAACACCATAGTCAATATGATCAAGAAAACATATACATTAATTAACGCAAGTTTAATAATTGTTTATAAAAAAACACACCACAATCAATAAGTACTAATCAAAATATCAAAACTCATCAATCTTCCAAAGGGATGAACATGTAGAAGCGAGAACCCCCAAGATACTTAAACTTTGCCAATGCACCAGTGGACAACAAATACAACTCCCTAATACCATTTGTATCTGTTGCAAAATATGGGCGATCCTCATGGATTACTATATTCCCATTGAACAAATTTCCACTTTTGTCTTCAATAGTCACAACACGCGGTATTTCTTGTCCCCAACGACGGTAGAATGATCGCGGGATTGAAATCAAATCCTGCAAATACACAAGAACAATTTATTAATGATTAGTTTATGCCTTAACTATCATTACGTGAATCCGATCGTTATTCTTAAGTTGATGAGATACTATACCTGGTCTATATGGATGGCTGTCTCAAAACATTTAGTCGGATCCATTTTCTGATAAAACAATAAGGAAAACAAGTCATATGTCTAAACTTCATCAAGTGATAATAATAAAAGATGGAAAGATCCATGTAGCATACTAGCATGTTAAAATAGAACAAAGAAATGCAACTTCACATGCAACTTTACAGATTAGCAAACATAATAGTTTTCAGGAAAGCAGATGCTTTTACGTCGTTTTGAAGGATGGTCATAGAGAGGATTAGCATGGTTACTACCTTTGGATGCCAAATGGTGTTTCACAATCATTTCATCATAAGATTGAATAACTTAACTCATAAATCAATCTATCGCTTAACAACAAATGACATAAAACAAAACACATAAACCATTGACATGAACATTCAATAATCTCTCAATTAGAATACAGTACTACTATTAACAAGTAATTCCCAATTGAAATCACAGTATTACAAACAACATGTAAGTTACACCCTAAGGTCCCAAAATGAAGTCGGATTTAGACAAACGACCCCTCTATGGAAAGCTAAACAAGTCTAGTTTATAAATTTAAATTTAGTTTTGGGAAAAAGCATTCCAAAAAGTACAGTTTTAACCAACAAGCTACCGCATTCGAAAAACAAGACAACAATTGTCCTCTAACTTTTAACAGAATTTTCTTCATCAATACTCAGTTAAAAACATCAAATTCAGTGCCTAAACTGTAGCAAATCGAGTCTAGTTTCTAAAATAATAAGAATCATAAACAAAATAGTTCTACAAAAACAGTTATAAGGAAAACACTGAACCTATGTCCATACGGGTTTTCAGGACATCAGCTATAACATCTCCTTGTAAGCAATATAATAAACACCTGTCAAGCAATATCCTTTAACATATCTATTCTCACATATTGGCATATCAACACCATCACAAAATCAAAACCAAATTACAATACACATAGAAATATAAAATCAACTAATTAGAGCATGTATCAACAACTCCTAAGCTTGGATTGCAGCATACTTCAACAAATATATATTGAAGCATATTTCAATACAAACTTAAATAAAATATAGTAGCAAACATCCTATTGAGCTCCGCTCTCCACTAACAAGACAGCACATAATTGTCAAACACATGCATAACTTCTAAATTAGCAACACACAACAAGCATCCCGCCTTTTTGACAGGATCACATCCTATTGAGTTCTGCTCTCCACTAACAAACAACACATAATTGCAAATGCATGCATAAATATTAAATTATCAACACACAATCAACATCTTGCCTTTCAGGCAGGATACCTTCCTATTGAGCTCAGCTCTCCACTAACAAACAACAAGATATATAGTAGTGATAATAAGAAAAGATGGAAAGATCCATGTCGCATACTCGCCATACTCGCCATTTTTCTTTTATGCATTTGAGTAATATGACTAATATAATAACAATCACTTTCTTAAATTCAAACAAAAATTAAAGCAAAATCTGATATTAATTCACACTTACGTGCATTTGAGAACAAACAACTTAACATCAAATAGAATTTTAGAACAAAGAACAAACAATAGACAACAGAGAACTTGTGGTCAGGATTTAACCACCATTATAATTTGACTGAAGAACAGAACCACTAAATGTAGCAGAATGAGACCAAAAACATACCAGAGAATGCACAAACCAGAGGAACAGAGAGAGCGAGAGATAGAGGCGAGGAGAGACGAAAACATACCAGAGAAGGAGGAGGACGGCGGCGCTGCTCTGGTGGTGCCGGCAATGGTGGCAGCTGTGTGGAGAAGGAGGGGATTGAGAGAGAAAAAGTTAGAAACAAATAGAGAGAGAGAGAGAGAGGAGAGCTTACCGTGATGGTGGTGGCCGGAGGAGGGGCTGAAGTCGCGAACCGTGGTGGCCGGAGGAGAGAAAGAGAGATCGAGTGAGAGAGAGGAAGAGAGATCGTGAAATGGAAGAAGAAAGGGGTTTCTGCGTTTTTAGGGATTTTAATTTTTAGCGACCGAATATTTCGGTCGCTAATTCGATCGCAAGGGTGCCATTTCAAAATTTAAATTCATAAATTTAGCGACGGATTTTTAAATCGGTCGCTAAGACGCGCTCTTTTAATTTTTTTTGCACGCCGTTTAGCGACCGAATTAATATCGGTCGCAAATGTAAATAAAATTTAACCGTTGCATTTAATTCGGTCGCCATTTTGGTCGCTAAAAAGGCATAAAATTTCTGACTTTTAAGTTCCTTTATTTAGCGACTGAAATATTGATTGATAACCCTGCTACGCTCTACTTCGGTAGCTATTTCGGTCGCAGTATTAACTCTAATCAGTCTTCCATGTAGATCCTATAATCGGTCGCCATTTCGGTCGCCAAAAACAACCAAAAAATTCGGTCACTATTTTCGGTCGCTAAACAACCTTTTTTTTGTAGTGAGACACAGTGTTCACAGAATTCTAACTTCTTTAAGTTCCCTCTACCAATTAGCCCCTGCCTATGTAACTCCTCCAAACCTCTTTCACTCAAATGTCCTAGTCTAAGATGCCAAAGCTTTGTACAAATTGAACTGGAAACAGAAACTAGACTAGTAGAGTGAGAGAGGGTTTTACCTTGCAACCTGTACAAACCATTCCTCCTCAAGTCTTTCATGATCTGTAAAGATCCTTTACATATCTTCAAGACTCCACCTTCACCTTTGAAAGAGCATCCGGCTTGATCTAACATTCCCAAGGAAATTAAATTCCTTTTAAGGTCAGGTACATGTCTTACATCTGAAAGTATCTTTGTTGATTCTCCAGCCAATTGGATTTTCACAGTTCCAATACCAACAACTTTGCATGCCATGTTGTTTCCCATTAGAACTTTTCCACCATTAACTTCATTATATGAATCAAACCATTCTCGATTAGGGGTCATGTGCAATGAACACCCTGAATCTAAAATCCACTCATCATTACAGTTTTCAGCAGATATTGTTAGAACTTCTGCACTGTCATAACCATCTGCAACAACAGCTATATCATTTGACTCTTTATTCTTTGCATTTGCTCCTTTTCCCTTTCTGGACATTCCTTTCTATAGTGCCCATCCTTATTGCAATAATAGCAGTTCTTTTTCACCTTAGACTTTGATCTGTGTTTGTTCTTGCTTTGTCCTTCTTTCTTGTCTGATCTACCTCTAACAAACATACCTTCTGCATCATTTCCATTCCCTTTGTTCTCTGTAATCTTCTTATTTAGTTCCCGAGAATTCAAGGAAGTCTTGACCTCCTCCAAAGTGAGAGTTTCTCTGCCAAACATCACGGTGTCTACCAAGTTTTCAAAAGATGGAGGCAGTGAACACAGTAGTATTACTGCCTGATCTTCATCGTCAATCTTCACATCTACACTCTCTAGATCAAGAGTTGCTTTATTGAACAAGTAGATGTGTTCTTTGATAGATGTACCTTCCTCCATTTTGAGTTGATGCAACCTCTTCTTCAAATACAGCTTATTGGTGAGTGATTTGGTCATATAGAGACTCTCTAATTTCAGCCAAACCGCTGCTGCTGTCTTTTCTTCAGAAACTTCCCTCAAGACTTCATCTCCTAGTGAAAAGATAATTGTACTGTGAGCTTTACTGAGAAGATCTTTCTTCTCTTTTTCTGACAAGGTAGAAGGGAGTCTTGCAGCCCCTCCTAAAGCATCATCAAGTCCTTGATGAATAAGAAGAGCTTGCATCTTGATCCTCCAAAGGCTAAAGTCATTTTCACCTGTAAATTTGTCAATCTCAAATTTGGTAGCCATCACGGAAACAACTTCGAATCTAGCTACTGATACCAATTGTTGTGAACAATGGCAATGACAAACTTTTTACTGATATGAAGAAATGTTGCAGTACAGAACAGTAACAGAAAAAACAGAAGCAAGAAAGAAAGCAAATTGAAAGAAAGCTAAATAAAAGAGGCAAGAATATTATCGTGGCTCAGAGCTGAGGTCCAGACTCCTACATCCACACTGAGTCAATATTATTGAGGATCACTTTCTGTTTCAAGTTACAAGTATACAGCAAATTGGTGAATTTGCAATCTTACGGTACTTTCCTATATGATTAGCCTTATATAGACTCCTAGCTTTCCTATTGTTATGGCTTCCATATCAATCCCAAACTAACTAACTAAAATCAGTTACAGTGGTTACAACTTGCACAAGTGCCACTACAAAGAATTGATATCACATAACTAACTAAGGAAAAACTAACAGGTCAAGCTAACTAATTGAGATTCACACGTGCTTCACAGAACCGAATGAGAACAGCAATATTTGTTTCTCACCAACGTAGATTGTAACAGCCTCATTTTCGTTTACGTTGTATTAATGGTAAAGATATATTTATTTATATTTATATCTGAAACATAGGAAATGATTTTGGAGAAAAAAATCATATCTAGAACTTACTCTATGGTAGGAAGTTCTGGTTAAAATCTGGGTTTAAAACTCAGACGGAAACCGATCTGTGTTTTTACTGACAGTATAATACTATACCGACAGAAAACCCTAATTTGACCCGAAACTGAAAAATTGTAGAATTTTTTATATTATACCCGTGAGGAATTCTACTTTCCAAATTTCTGATAAAAAATAAAATATTATGTTTATTCGGACGAATTTTGGTGAAAGTTTGAACAGAAAACGATCTGCGTTTTCATTGACAGTAAGATTTTACTGATAAAAAAAACCTAATTTTGACTCATGAACGAAATGGTTTATGTTTAAATCATATTTTCAATGAGTTGGTTATTTTGAAAATTTTCAATCGAAAACGAAATATCATGTTCTTATTCAGGCGTAAAACCCTAATCAGGAAACCGACGGAGTCGAGGTGCAGAGACAAAACCGGACACTGGAGGAACTAAGTCATGGGGTGAGTCACCACCATGACTAACCAAGCATTTATGAAGAAATAAATGCAATTTTAGGTGAAATGACAAAAATACCCTTAACCTAACCTATCATAGTTAAATGTTAACCATGGTTAAGGCAAGTTATGTTCAAATTGGCTTCTTCTTCCTATTTTGTGGTCCAAACTCAGCCACACTTCCCTTCATTCTCCACCACTCATTTTAACCTAACCATGATTATAATTAACTATAGTTAAGTCTTATATTAATTGTTTAAGCTTAAACCTAACCTATGTCAAGTTACTATCAACTATGGTTTACACTTAGCTAATTAAACAAAGCATTTTCACTCCCTCACTCTATCATTTGTGCCAGACCAAGCCCCTCCCAACACTTAAACATTTCATTTTCTTCCTATTCCAAAACTCTAAGCTTGTTCTTGCTTGTTCTTCACAAAAACCTAAAGAACACCATACTTGTTCTTGCTAAGTTCATCAAATCTCTTCATTTCCTTTATCAAAATTCTTCATTCCAAGGTGAGGATCATGTTCCTCATCATCTTAGATTCATTAATCATCCATCAAACTCCATTTTCATCAACTATTTCACAAATTCCTATTTCTAGATCTAGATCTTCAAATAATTCTAGAAAATTCTAGAAAAATCATTTTAATGTGAAACCAATTGCTATGATCTCTAAATTACTTCTACTTTCATCAACTAATAGCATGAAAGCAAAATAATTTTCCTTCCTATTTTTCCTCATAAGGCCGAATCTATGTAGTTGTAGGCAAAGGAGATTTTGTTCAACTTTTAACTTAGATGAGGTTGGTTATAAGCTCTCTAGGGTTTCTATGTTCTAAATCTAAGAGTTTGAAAACAAAATAAATTTCTAACTAAATTTTCTAGCCTTGGCTGAATTTGTGCTCATATAGGCTAAATGAGTTTTCTTCAATCTTTAAGTGGATAATGATTTATATGAACTATCTAAGGTGTATAGGTTCTAGATCCAAGAGCATGTGAGCAAAAAGAATTTCTAGCCAATTTCACTATGATTGATCGAAACCCTAACCTATGTGGTTAGAGGATTTTGTTTCATATTTTTAACTAGTAACACTTGATTTATGTTAGTTAATACTCTAGTAACTAGGATCTAAAATATGGAATTGAGAAAATAACCCTAGCCCTATTTTTGAGTCATGACCGAAACTAACCTAGGGTTACCATGATTGGATTTTGTTTGATTAACTAGTGGTTATGTTGTTTTGGTTGAAGGTTAACCATTAACCGTGGTAAGGTAACGAGGATCGGAAAGTTTGGGACTTCGGTGATAAGTTCAGGTGGGGGAAAGATTCAACATATCAACGAAATGGATAAGTAGTTTATAATATAATAATTGTGTAGGGCGACCTAAACCCTACTAGTGGTCGATTAATCGACAAGACCAAGATCGCATTAGAATCTTTTCCGTAATACCAATGATGATTTGGGAATTGTAGGTTTATCGACGTTAGAATAATTTTAGAATATTTGAGGATGTCTAACTCTATTATTATTGACTGTTTGTGATGCGCTGGTTGAGGTATTCTACTTCTTGTGACATTTTATTTTGATGTTTGAATATTTTATGATGATTGTATTATGCATGATCTGCCTGGTTTGATAATGTGCTTAGTTGACTTTTAAGTAAAGATATATGTTGCTTGGGAGATGTTCATGTGAGTGAGAGAATGAATGTGACTTAGAGGTACCTAGCGTAATTAAGTTGTTTTATAGATGAGATTATGAGATATGATTTGAGGATTTATACGAGTTCTAGTGAGAGGTTGAGGCATTAGGTTATGACCCCGTAAGAGTCGGTAAGACTTATATTATTATTATTATGTGTAGCAATTGGGCTACTATAGATATAACTTTATGTGTAGCAATTGGGCTACTTATATTATATATGATAGAGGGGAGTGCTAGCTTGGACGAAGGACTAACATTCCTATTAGGATGAAGATGGTGTGACAAGATTGTAGTGGTCACGTTAGCACAAAGATTTAGTTGCATGAGATTGAGGGTAGATGATGATATCGTGAATTAAGGATGATGTTTGATTATGAGTGATGATTGTCTGTGACTATTGTTATATTATATGCTATGATTCCTTTCCACTTTTGATGATAGCAATGTTTTTTATCCCCTATATTTTTCTGAATGCTGTATTTTATTTGTTATGTGATCGTACGAGAAGACCCTGTGGAGGAGCTTGATACTGAGGAGCTGGATTGGATTCCATATTAACCGGATGCGGGAGGACGAGTTGTGGACTCCAATGATGTAATTTAGTGTCTATGGCATGCGAGTCTTATAAGACGTTTTATATTTCCACCATTGTTAGTTTGTTTAAATATGCACCTGCAAGGGATCCTACTGCTGGGATACCCTAGGCAGTGTTTTGGTACTCTGATGTTTAAACATACGGCTTGTATGTATTTAATGTATATGATGTGTTGCTGTAAAATTTTCTCACGCTGTATGTTTCTAATTAAGTTTTAATTTTACTATGTTTCTAATTAAGTTTTAATTTTACGTATTTCAACATTAAGCACGCGATTAAATAATTAGTTAATTAATAACACAACGGGGTGTCTCATATATCCTTACTCTTGACATCTACAATGGTTTGCACAGAATTGTTGGTAGAACTTGTGGAGAATATAAGGACAATATTTGGACTAGAGAACTCGTTTTGTAAGCTAGAAGTTAGTGAGAGGCACGAAGCATTGCAATTGGTTGAGAGGCCTGATTTTGAGATATGGCATTTACTAAGCATGAATGCGTTCTAGTTTTTTTTTATTTTATAAGCATGAATGTGTTCTAGTTGACGTTAATGTCTGATTCATTAACTTAAAATTTGGAGATAACCATGTAATATCAAGGGGCACAATATGATACTATAGTTGGTTGGTGCTGGTAATGGAGCAGTGTTGCCCATCTTGAAATTTTCCCTCAGAATTTTCCCCATCTCATATTTAACGTACAGTTGCATTATAATGACCTATACTTGAAAGGCCAATGCCCCTCTTTAGACATGGTGCTTGGGAATCACATACATAACAATGGCACTGCATGTCATCAAAAACATAAATCCAAGTGATAGAAGTATATTATAAAATAGCAATTATCAAATAACATAAAGAACAATTATATAAGTAAATCGGCTACAGCATAAATGTCAAATTATGACATAAATTTTAGGCTAAAATAACTTTTTGGTCCATTATCTTTTGGATAAAATTCATTTTGATCATTTATCTTTAAAAAGATTCATTTTAGTTCTTTATCTTTCAAAAGTGATCCAAATTAATCCTTTCAGTTATCTCGGTTACATCTGTTGACGGAAACAACTGTTTAGTTGTCCTACATGGCATATGAAAATTATTTTTTATTTAAAATCAAAATTATTAAACTTAAAAAAAACATTTTCTCTACCCCTAAGACAACACTATGACGGCAAGGCAGGGAAGGAAGGGCGATTGGAACGCCGGTCATCGGTGGAACCCAGAACCAAAAATCCGGCAACCACAAATCCCTGTTTCCATCTTAATCTCTTCATTTTTGCTGCACTCTAATCACACTCCACCCCATACACCGATTCGAATTCACCTCCATTTCCAACGTCTCTTCAATCATCATGTCTTCATCATCGCGTTCTCGTTCAAAAAGACAGCAACAACATCCACCTTCACCCTCACTCTTCCCCCGGCTCTGCTTTCCCTCTCTCCGGCTCGCATCGGCGACGGAGCCTCCGCCTTGCCTCCATTTCCAACTTCGATCTCCCCGATTCCACTACAACTACTGGTATTATGGTTTTGAATGACCCCAAACCAAACCTTACCGGTTCGGACTCCGACCCCAACTCAGTCAACTCGACGTGGTGACGTCCTCGAAGCCCAGATTGGAGATGGCCAGCATCGACGGAGACACGAAGGACCTTGGGGTGGTTGCGGAGGAGACCGATATTGTAATTAATAGCAACCTCATTTTGCCACCTTGAACTGCATCTTGTCTTCTACACAGGCTGGTCCACAGTGGGGCTATAGTGGTGGACAATGTATTCTGTGATTTGGTGATTTAGTGGTGTTCCAAACTGGTGGTTGGGTGGGGGCTTGTTTCAGTTGGTGGTGGGGAATTTTGGGGAAGAAGATTATTTTTTTATTTTTAAAATTGGAAAGGTCGACTTCCACGCGGCAGCTCCTTAATGGAACAGTTGTCATGTCAGCTGTCACATAGAGGTTTCTGTCGACAGATGTAACGGAGATAACGAAAGGGACTAATTTGGGTCACTTTTGAAATATAAAGGACTAAAATGAATCTTTTTAAAGATAAAGGACCAAAATAAATTTTACCCAAAAGATAAAGGACCAAAAAGGTATTTTAGCCTAAATTTTATAAATGACATTTACCTAGCCATAGTGTTTCTTATAGGGGTTGGAATAATAATGAAAGTTGACTCAAAGACGCTGAGGATAATGATTGTCTCTTAATGCAATCTATAAGTCAAAAATAAAATGAATCTCCACATGTAACATGCTTTGGTTGTATCTTCAATCATAACCAGAAAATATGAAAATTATAGTTTTGAGTAAATATGGTCATGCATGAATTCTAGGAAAATTTGGAGCAACGGCTCCAAAATTTGTTCTGTGTAAAAGCACCAAGATAGCTTCCTTGATTTTTGGAACAATTGTATCAATATTCAGATTAGTTTTTAAATAGATTCAATTTGTTTTAAATAGCTTTGAATAGGATATATGTTTCTGTTCCTCCACACCAGTTGCGGCTGTTACTGTATTGCTATATATTTGTAAACTGTGTTCAAAATCATTTGAATGAAAATTACATATTGCATATCTTTTATATGGTATCAGCTCAGCCATTTGCTTAACAGCAACCTCTCACGATCCAATGTCCTCTAATTCCTCTACCTCTACTAGTATTTCTTCTCCCTCTGTTGATCCAAAAGATTTCGTGGAATTCAACTCCACTACCCAATTACCTATCAAACTTAATTCCTCCAATTATCCTGCATGGTACCGCCAAATTCATTCCCTTCTTGTAGCTCACGACCTTGAAGGTTATGTCACGGGTGATATTGTGTGTCCTCCCAAAGCCATTACCACCAAGTCTAGCTCCTCTCCAAATCCAGCCTACGCCTTCTTAATTCGTCAGGACAAATACCTCTACCTTACCTTGCTTGGCTCCTGTGATGCTGAAGCTCGTGCTGTCATGTCTGTCGCAACAACTTCTCGTGCAGCTTTGGAATGTGCCTTTGCCACCCGTTCTTGTTCCCGAATAATGTCTCTCAAAGAACGGCTCAACTCTATTACAAAAGTCTCTTCCGCTGTTGCTACTTATCTACAATCAATATGTTCGATTGTTGAAGAGTTATCCCTGATTGGCCATCCTGTTGATGGCATTGATCTTGTCATTCATGCTTTAAATGGCCTTGATCCCTCCTTTAGCGAATTTATTGCTTCCATTAGAACTCGGGATACTCCTATTTCTTTTGATGAATTATTTGTCAAACTGTTGGATTATGAAATGTATCTCAAACGTGATGAGAATTTCACTCAACAATCTTCCATCAGTGCCAATTTTGCTAATCGAGGTCGTTCGCAGCATTATGCCAGGGGTCGCCATCATCATTCTTCTTCTGGTTCCTTTCATGAGTCTGGAAAATGCAACTCTTATTACAATCCCAATATCACTTGCCAACTCTATCGCAGAAAAGGACATGGTGCTCAGACTTGCAAAAAGAATGCCAATAACAGAAGATCATCTCATCCTACTGCCTATGTTGCGCATGCCAATGTTCCACCTCCAGAGTGGCTCTTTGACTCAGGCGCATCACATCACATTACCAATGATCTCAATAATCTCTCATTGAAGGCTGACTATCATGGTAATGATCAACTTCATGTTGCAAATGGTATGGCTCTTCCTATAACACATATTGGTTCAACATCTCTTAATCAATCCACTCATCCTCTTATTTTATCAAATGTATGCTCCTGGAGTTACTAAAAACCTTGTTTCTGTTTCTCAATTGTGCAACACTAACAATGTCTCCATTGAATTTTTTCCTATTTGTTTCAAGGTAAAGGATCTGAGCATGGGGGCGAGTCTTTTGCAAGGTCTGAATGATGGCAATGTCTACAAACTCCCATCCACACCAACCCACCCACGTGTCTACTCTACATCATCCACCTCCTCTCCTCAGCATTGGCATACCAGACTTGGTCATCCTTCTCCTCGTGTCCTACAACATTTTCTCACTCTCAATAAAATTTCCGTTCAAGGCTCTTTCAATAGATACACTGATTGTTTGGCAAACAAGAGTCACCAATTACATTTCAATAAGTCCTCTTTGTCCAGTTCTGTCCATTAGAAATTGTGTTTTCAAATGTTTGGGGACCTTCACTGTTTATTTCAATAGATGGTTTTTGTTATTATGTTCTTTTCATTGATCATTTCTCAAAGTATGTATGGTTATTCCCTATGAAATTAAAATTGGCTGTGGCAAATATTTTCACAATCTTTAAAAAATTGCTGAAAATCAATTCAATTGCAAAATAAAAAATTTATACTCCGATAATAGTGGAGAATTTATAAAGCTCAAATATTTTTTTTCCAAAACAATGGAATAACCTATCTCACCACTCCACCACACACGCCACAACATAATGGTCTCTGTGAATGGAAACATTGTCATCTGCTTGAAACCACAAGATGTCTGTTACATCAGGCCTCCCTTCCACCATCTTTTTGGTCATTTGCTGTCCAAACAGCAGCATATTTAATCAATCGTCTTCCAACACCAACCTTGGACATGAACTCTCTTTTTTCTATTTTGTTCAAAATGCAACCAAATTACACTAAATTAAAGTCTTTTGGATGTCTGTGTTTTTCTTGGCTCAAGCCATACACCACACACAAACTACAGCCAAGATCAGAACCTTGTGTATTTCCTGGTTATAGTTTAACTCAAAGTGCATATATTTTTTACAACACCAAAACAGAAAAAATTTATCACTCCAGACATGTTCAGTTCATTGAGGATATCTTTCCATTCTCTCAACCAGCCTCACATGAGCCAATCCCACCTTCAATTTCAAATTCAAACTCGCCTACCATATGCTCCTCCCCATTAATTGTCATTCATTCCTTTCCTTTTTCAAATCGGCCCACATCAGATATTCTGCCACAAAATCCACCTCATCATCAATCCACACCACATCTTCAAGCCAATTCAAATTCATGTTTAGAACCAAATCCCCAACAATCTCGCCCTACTGTTTTAAATTCTCTCCCTTCACATCCAATCACAACCAATGCTAACAACTATACTCGACCAACAACAACTTTATCTCCTATCCCCCAAATCTCTCAAATTCCAAATACCAATGATCAAAATCCCATCAACTCTACCCAATCGAACCAACCCTTATCCTCCTATCCTCCATCAAATTCGAACTTGCAACAGACATTGTCATCTGTTCATGATTCATTGGCGCCTACCACCTCTCATCATCCAATGCAAACTCGCTCAAAAAGTGGCATCCATAAACAAGAAAAAATAAACCTCGTCACCAAATATCCTCTTCCCAATTTCATTGAACCAACATGTGTTTCACAAACACTTAAATCCTCTGAATGGCAACAAGCAATGATAGATGAATTCATGGTTCTCATGCGAAATGGCACTTGGACATTAGTTCCTCCTCAGCCTCATTTTAATGTGATTGGCAATAAATGGGTTTTCATATTGAAAAGGAATCCAGATGGCTCAATCTCCTGGTACAAAGCCCGATTAGGAGCAAAAGGTTTTCATCAAAGACCTGGCCTTGATTTTTAAGACACGTTCAATCATGTTATTAAACCACAAACAATAAAATTAGTATTGTGATTGGCCCTCTCAAATGGTTGGTCTCTATCTCAAATGGATGTCAATAATGCCTTCATTCATGGCACTCTCACTGAAGATGTGTATATGACCCAACCTGCTGGTTTTATTCACCCGTCATTTCCTAATTATGTTTGCAAGCTCAAGAAGGTATTATATGGGCTTAAACAAGCACCACGTGGTTGGTTTCATACTGAGTCATTTCTTGCAACATTGGGGGTTCAAGAATTCTAAGTCAGATTCATCTCTTTTCATCTATAAATCAGGTTCTATTGTTGCATACTTCTTGATATATGTTGATGACTTATTACTCACCGGAAATGACTCACGCTTTCTCTCTGAGTTTCAAGACTTCCCTTGCAGAGAAATTCTCTCTTGAAGATCTCGGCCATCCAAGTCATTTTCTTGGTGTTGAAATCACCCCTACTGAATCTGGCCTATTTCTCAGTCAGCATCACTACATCAAAGACCTTCTGCAGAAGGCTAACATGACTGACTCAAAGTCTGTCTCTACTCCATTGGTGATAACCTTCTGCTCAGCCGTTGTCCCGGACTCAACAACCTGTGACAACACCTTTTTTCGCAGCATCATTGGATCATTGCACTATCTGTCCATCACTCGCCCTGATGTGGCGTTCCCTGTTAACAAGCTAGCTCAGCTCATGCAATCGCCCATTGAAATTCATATGCAGGCCTTGAAAAGGATACTTCGTTATCTAAAATCCACAATTAGTCATGGTCTCCACCTCAAAAGGTCTGCCAATCTATCTCTAACTACATTTTGTGATGCAGATTGGACTGGTGATTCATTGGATAGAAAATCCACTGGTGCTTATTTAATATATTTCGGGTCGAATTCTATTTCCTGGTCATCTAAGAAGCAAGCTACCAAGCTACCGAGGCTGAATATTGAACCATTGCCACAGTAACCTTTGAAGTCCTATTGTTGCAGCACCTTTTGCAGGAACTTAGAGTTCCCCTTTCAGCTCCTACTATTTTCTCAGACAATATTGGTGCTACATACTTATGTGCCAATCCGGTATTTCATACTCGTATGAAGCATATCGCCATAGACTATCACTTTGTTAGGGATCTGGTGGTAGAGAAGAAGCTAATTGTTTCTCATGTTCCCACAAGTCATCAATTGGCAAACTTGCTTACTAAACCACTCTCCTCAACAAGACATCACTTTCTCAAGGATAAGATTGGAGTTGTTGGGGACACCTCCATCTTGTGGGGGCGTGTAGAAGCACCAAGATAGCTTCCTTGATTTTAGGAACAATTGTATGAATACTTTGATTAGTTTTTAAATAGCTTTGATTTGTTTTAAATAGCTTTGACTAGGATATCTATTTTTGGTCCTCCATATCAGTTGCGACTGTTATTGTTATATTGCTATATATTTGTAAATTGTATTCCAGATCATTTGAATGAAAATTACAAATTGCATATCTTCTATACTCTGTAGGTTTGAAATTGATGGTGCTGGAGGGACAGAGACTGCGACGATACAGAGTAATAATTCAATTAAAAATTGTATCAAAATTGCACAAGTGGAAAGGCGCAGTGAGAGGGTGATGGTTGTGGGTTTAGAGGAGCAATCAATACCATATATTGGCACATAATCATTAAATCTGATTTAGAAAAATATAGAGTGAATGTGGTTGATCGTAATTGCTGAAGTGTCAGCGTAATATTACGTGCTTCAAAAACTATATATTACAAGCTAAGAATTTTAAAACTGATATCAAATATATATTGACTTAGAAACCAGTTTGAGCTCAAACATCTATGAACAATTTGTTAATTATCTAAACACCCCCTAAGGATTAATTATAAGGAGCATGTAAAAATTTAGACAATTTGGAGAAGTTTTAATCATAAGTAATAAAATTTGGTTCACCATAAATTAAGAGCAATACATGCATTCCTCATTGTTTATGTCCTTCACACCCAAGTTATACTATTTTAACACATTATAAACCACAAAAGCAGTGTAATGGAGCCATTGAAAGAAACCAGACATCAATTGTAAAGGAGGAGGGAAAAAAGCTTCAAAAGTGACATGTCAATGTCGTGTTTAAAATCCTCATATGCATCTTTCTATTCATCACCAAGTCTTTACAGTTTGTACAATGCTGATTTTAATTACTTTTTCCATTCAATTTGGATTCAACAATTAAAACAGTTGGCAAATTTTGAGAATCAATATATGCATACTAAAGCAATATTACATTTGATTTCAATCCAACATACAAGCTTTGAGCATTATGTCTTTTACTACCAAAATATTCAATAACTGGCACAAGATAAATCTTGGCATGTCTGATAGTACTCCATCCCCAAGCAAGAGAAACCACAGGTGAACTGTTCACAAATGGAGGGTATTACTGGCCTTGCTCCACGTGAAGTTCAACATTACATGTCTTTCAAATAAAAATATGATTACATTTCAAGAAAGCAATCAAACTCAAACTAAAATTTTTTTGGAGAAAGGTTACCTCACAGTATAATTCAACAAATTCGAGTTTGTAGTCGTTTTTCATTTCGATTATGATCACCATTTACGTTTCCAACTGCATTGCCTCCTTTAAGCTGCACGTTTGTGTGGTGATGTTGATGGACCTTGTTGATGGTTCTGTTTAATGTTGTTGGATGATGTTGATGGAGGTGGTGGCGGCAGGCGGTAGCGAGGAAGTAGACATTTCATCTCTATTTGTCTTTGTTTAACCTTTTTGATCCTTTTCTAAACGCATAGGGAATAGCTCGTTTTCTATTTTTGCTTGATTATAAAAAATTTAAAATAAAATGATGAAAATATAGAACTCTGACACGTCAACTATTTAGATCAGAGGGAGAAGTGTGAGGCTTGATGAAATGGCAACGCCGGAACACGAGCTTCAAAATTTATATAATATAAAGATTAAACCCCTAATTTGGTCCCTGAGAAAAATACTTGGGGTCCGAAATAGTCCTTATCCAAAAAAAACTATCCATTTAATTCTTAAGAAATTATTATCGGGACACATTAGTCCCTCCTATCGTTGACCACCTTTGACCTCCGTTAAATTGCTGAGGTGTCCCGTTTTTTTGCTGAGTTGTCAGTCATCCTTGGTTACTTCTAGTCCAGCATGGATATTAACATAAAAAGAAATTAAAAATAGAAGACAAAATTCGGTTGGCCCCAAAACACAGACGTATGAAGGGGAGGGGAGAGTCTGAAACGACAACGTTTCGTCAGTGGACCTCTCTGAATGTGTAGGTCATCTCTGCCAAACCCTTAAGCTTCATTCACTATCAAACAATCGTTCCCTATCCTCTGCAAAGTATCAGTGGCAAAGAAAGAAGAACTACAACACGAAGGAGAAGAAGTAAAGGGTTTTGACTAAATCAAAGCATCATAAGGGAAGGATTTGTTACTTGATAAAGTCCGATTTCTGAAGGTAATGTTCCTTTGTCTTTCCTAATCTGTGTGGTTTTACGTTTTTCGTATTTGAAATGTGGAGATTCGATTGTTAGGGTTCTTCTTGTGTTGTTAATGGTTTTGGTTTTCTCATGCATTTGTGGGTCTCTGGTTTCTATTTTTGGGAATGGGGGTTGCTAACTAATTGACATTTTTGTGTTTCAGACTCAGGAACCAATTCAAGGAAACCAGGAACCAGTTCAAAGAAACCAGACAACACACTCTGCACATCCACGAGGGACTAATTTGTCCACTTTGAATTTTGTAAGGGATGAATTTGAGTTACTAATCAATTTGAAAGGGACTAATTTGACCCTCAAAATTATGATGTATTATGTTCCTCACTGGTTTGATCCACCTCATTTCAGGAAATGGGTGATTAGGTTTCTGTTCAAATTGATTGGGGGGGGGGGGGGGTTGTGCAGTGAGGAGGGTTGAAATCAGAGAAGAGAGGGAGAAGAAGGTTAATAATGGAGATATGAATCTATGGTGAAGGCCTAGGGTTTCTATAAGTGTAACAGAGAAGGAGGAGGAAGAAGAAACTTAATAGGGGAGGTGGGAGGCCTAAACGGCATTGTTTTGATATGGAAGAAAGCCACGTAAGAGTACCGTAACGGCCTCATAAACAACATAACGGGACACCTCGGCAATTTAACGGAGGTCAAAGGTGGTCAACGATAGGAGGGACTAACGTGTCCCAATAATAATTTCTTAATGATTAAATGGATAGTTTTTTTTTTGGATAGGGACTATTTCAGACCCCGAGTGTTTTTTTCAGGGACCAAATTGGGGGTTTAGTCTAATATAAATAGATTCGTACATTACATAAGATTGTAGTTACACAACAACATATTTGAAAACAAAAATAGCATTCACCGAGTCACACGAGAATGCATGAGATGAGACACTTGGAATTCCGGGTGCATGGAATAGGGGCTTCAATGATATAGGCAAAAGAGGAAAAAAAATTGGACACCAAAATAGGGACACCATACGGTGTCCCTTTGTTTTTATATGATGTATTGTTGGAATGCGTGTATATAAGAAGATAAAAAATAAGTGAGAGATAGAGATAAATATATACGATATTCAGATTTTGATGTTCAAATAATACAACTGCTTCACCAGTGGAGAGAAATGGAAGAAAGGATGTCACACTTCTCTCAAAGGCTATCATCTCATGCTAATCCAAATGTAGTTCACGTGGTTCATTTCATTTTTCTCCTCTCCTTCTCTCTAATGTTAATGATCTAATACTTTTTTTGGTACAAATTAATGATCTAAAACTGTTATAACATATATTAATTCCTCAAATAACAAACTTAAAATAAAACAAAAATAGAGGGAAATATATATATATATATATATATATATATATATATATATATATATTATTTTATTTGTTGATCTTTAAATTATTTACGATTTTTCAAATAAGTCCTATATTTGAAAAGTTTGTGATTGGATGAATGCATAGGAAATTTAAAATTGGGCCCCTCGTATGTTTTTTCAATAAGATTTTATTAAGTATCTTTTAAGTGATCCATCCACTTGTCATTTGTGTGTCTTTAAACTTTTTGGAAAAATTCAAATAGATTTTAGGAAAACTCAAATAGATCCTTATACTTTTTATAATTTTAACGAAACTTTAAGGGTTTGTTTGTGAGTTTGGGAGGGAAATGAAGGATAAGACTTTGAGAAAAAAAGAAGGGAAAAAGGGATGCAGGAATGAAAGATTGCTCTCCAAAACCCTCTCTGATTCTTTTTTTTTTTGTTAGGTAAATTACATTCCAGGGACAAATTCCCCGGAATCTTTCTTCCCCATCTTGACACATAAAAATAAAAAGTTTTAAACTATCGTTCACTAATTATCTTCTCATGTATATTTTATTCACATGAATACTTATATCATACTCTACAGGATTCGTAGTATACCTACATAAACCCGCAGCGGATAGGATTACAACTCATAAATCAGTCTTCTCCCTCACCTAAATCCTTTTCCTTCCATTTACACTTGGAGAAACAGAGATGCAGCAAGGAGGCGCACCTGACGGAGAAGCCCTGGATTTCGAACCCGAGGACGATGACTTGATGGACGAAGACGGCGCCGCCGACGCCGCTGACGCTTCTCCCCGCGCGCCGCCTCTCCCCAAGCTCAAATCCGCTATCACTTCTTCTTCCTCTCTCTCCGCTCCCAAGAAGACCAAGGGCCGTGGATTTCGCCAGGAATCCGATCCCAACCGTAACAACCGCCTCGCCGCCTCCGATTTCGACTCTCTCACCACCGAGGGCGGTCCCGGTCCTCAGAGATGTATGTCACTCATTTGCTCCTTACCCTAAATTTTCCTATTTCAATTTTAGGGTTAGGGTTTTGATTTTACAATTTGTTTGTTTTTGTTTGTTTGTTTGTTTGTTTGTTTGTTTGATGCAGCAATTGAAGGATGGATTATTTTGGTGACGGGCGTGCACGAGGAAGCTCAGGAGGATGATTTGCAAAATGCCTTTGGTGAATATGGAGAGATTAAGAATCTGCATTTGAATCTCGATCGTCGCACTGGTTTTGTCAAAGTATGTCTTTTTTGCTCTTTCCATGCTCTATCTATATTTTTGTTGATTTCGTCCTAAAGTCTTCGTTCCTTGCAAGTAATTTATTATTATTGTTTATTTATTGAGCAAATTGGGAGGGTTCTGGTTCTGCACATCAGTATAATGAATGGAATTTATTATGGTTTGAGAGAGAAAAGTTAAGTTTCTGAATACTGAATTGTATTATGTCATTGTTGCCTTGAGCTGATCTCAGCTATTTGTACAGAGAAGTGATAGCTGCTGTGATGTGAACAGCTATCAGGCTAACAACTTGACTAACAAAACTGAAAAAGCTAACAACTTCCAGCAGAATGATGAGCATATGAGCTATGCTATGCTACATACAAGCCCGTGCTATTCTACAATTCACTCTAACAGAATTAATTTGCTTTCATTGGATGCATATGCATATTTGGGAATGGCCCCTATTTCTGCTCATAAACTGATAATCTGGTAATAAGAAAGTTTTGAACTAGGACTTAATTATGGATGGACTATTACTAATACGTTGTACAATGTATACTGTTATTAATATTAATTTTGGAATGGCCCCGATTTGGTACTCTTATTGTCCTTCTAGGATTCATTTTAGTCTTTGTTTGCGTTTTTTGAGGGACGAGTCATTGTAAAATGTGGGTTCTTTTTGTGAGAACTTTTCTGGGTAATTTAGGTGTCCCAAATGGGTGTTCAAATATCATTAATGTTTTTGAAGTATGTGTGATGTTTTTGTCAATTTTAGATTTTCATTGCCAATAAAATAATATGTTCGTTGGCAATGCCAGCTTGAGCTTTAACTTAGAATATCTGCTTAGGATTGTCGATGGTTTAATTTCAAAA
The DNA here is from genome assembly GCA_030762895.1 of Sophora flavescens. NCBI lineage: Eukaryota > Viridiplantae > Streptophyta > Magnoliopsida > Fabales > Fabaceae > Sophora > Sophora flavescens. Next base: position 104,478,984 of record CM061070.1, read on the forward strand.
ATATTGTGTTGCTGTTTTTTTATTTCAGGTTTTTTATTTTATTGAATTGTATCTTCATTTCAGTTTTTTGGTATGCTAAATTTTCTTCATAATTGATGGAAGCATTCGCTGCATTCTTCCGAGGAATCTCTCTTTGTTTCTTCTTTCTTAATTATTACTTGGCTTCTTTCAAGGAATACTTGAATCAGGACTGAAAGTGAGACTATAAAATGGAAAAAGATGCATGGGTGGTGATGTAATTAAGAGGTGTATAGCTTAGAAGTTCAGCTGTGTTCAGGCTAGTGTGTATGTATGCATGTGCTTTTCAGTTATGGATGGCCAACTAGTTCTTCACTATTTCCACTATTTTTTACATGGAACTGTGTTCATAGTTGATCAAAGGATAAAACAAATGATGGACAGACATTCCAGCACCTCATTTTCAACCTTCTCATTTTTAACTAAAATTCAGCCCAACTTAGAATAGTATCTTTTGCATTCATAGAAAACATGCAGTGTTTACCATAGGGGCACATTGAAGGTGTGAACTAGTTACCTTGTTAGTTAGTTTGAACCAGCACTGGCTGCAAATTAGTTACCTTGCAAATTCTGCCTATGATCATTGGGCTTCCGGAGCGTGTTGGAACTTCTGCCTATATGAGCATTAGATTCCAAACCAGGAGATTAAATCATGTCAATTTTTTTTTTTTTACTTTTTTGTTGGTGAAACATCAAATTTACTTTCATATTTTGGACCTGTAGATGGTCCTTGAATCTGGATTTTGATGATAATTCTATTCCAAATGATGGATCATGTTGTGTTCTCTTTGTCCTGAAATGATAAGTTAGCAGATATGAGATGTGGGCCATGCTGCTCAGGGATTGCTTTTTCTGCATTGAGTTCCAAAATGTGCTGGCATTTACTGCTGGTTTGAAGCATTTACTCTTTTATCCCTCTCCCCCCTTTAGTATGGAATCATCACATAGAGCACATCTATGTGTTTGTTAGTTTTTTTTTTAAATGTCGATTTTCTTATATATTGTTAACCTCACTGCCTTGGCCGATTTGGTAGCAGCATGTGTTCTGAAGGGCTGGTTCTTTGTTTTTATTTTTTATTTCTGTCTGCTCAGACTTTCATGTTTCTGGTATCTGTGTTTGACTGATTGTTTCTTTGAATGTGTGAGTGTGTAACCGTTGTTGTTGTTGTTGTTGTTGATGATGATGATGATGATGATTTTCATATGTTTAAACTGGTTTGTGACAGCGGTTGGTGAGCTATTGTGCCTGTGCTTTGATCATTTTCTGATAATTTATTTTTAAAAAAAAATTGATAGTGGGCTGGCCCATTTGGCCAGGGCCTGTCCACTTAATTAATAGTCAGGTCAACTTCAGTTTTTTAGTGGGCTGGCCCATGAGGTGGGCTAGGGCCAGTCCATTTAATGGGTGGAGCAAATTCAGTTTTTTGTGGTAGGCTGGCCTTTTAATAGGTGGGCCAAATTCAGTTTAATTCAGTTTAATTCAGTTTTTCTATAATGGGCTGGCCCTGACCCACTTGATTCTGTGGGATGTTTGAATGGGATGGGCTGGCCCTCTATTTGACAGGCCTAGTTTTGAACTAGGACCTAATTACGGATATACTATTTTTAACTTAAGGGTCTTGTTAATAAGGGCACTAGCCAAGAAATTAATATCTGGGTAGTCAATCACGTGCTATAGCGGTGGAGCGGCACCTGGCTGCTATGATGGATGGGTCGCGTAGCGTTTTCAAGTAGCGGGAATATTGTCCGCTTTCGCGGCCAGAATAGCAGGAATTAGCAGCGTTTCGAGGGGATAGCAGCCGCTCCATTTTCTTCTCTGCTGACAGCAGCTGTTTTTTCTTTGTTGACGGCAGCCATTCTCTGCTGACAGCTGTGTTTCTTAAACATAGCCAACCCTAATTCTCCTCCTCTTATGAAAGACTGGAACTAAAGGGCTAACCTAAGCCCAAAGAAAAGAAAAATAATCTTCTGAAACAGTTGGGCCTAACTCTAAGCCCAGATAAAAAATAACCCTACCTTTAAAAACCCTTATTTACCATCATTTAAACTAAGTAATTCCCATTTTATCCACGTTCTCCTTTTTTTTCTGGTTCGTTTCTCTTCCCCTCTTTTTCTTCCTCCCCACTCTTTTTTTTCCTTCTTCTTTCCTGGTTCGTTTCTTTTCCTTCTGTCTCTTCCCCTCTTTTCCTTCCTCCTCCCTCTTTTTTTTTTTCCTGGTGCATTTCTTTTCCATCTTCTGCATCTTTCCCCTCTTTTCCTTCTTCTCTCCCTCTTTTCGTTCCTCCCCCCTCTTTGCAATAGCGGCTGTCCAGCTCTTGCTATCCTGCTATAGCAGTTTTTGGGGTCGGCCGCTACGCGCTGCTATCCGGGATTGATAACATAAATTAATATATAGAAAGTTCTTATTGGAATCACATCTATTCAATTTTGCATGTATTGAATACATCTTTTTCCAATAGAATATTTCTATCTTTGATTTCTTAACCAGCGCCCTTAGGACACCAGTACTGAAACGCATTTGCCTTAACGCATGTAATTGTAACAGACAATATTTGGCTTAAACTTGTGACCCTCCTTTTCAAATAGCATTAGATTTTTCTTTTCTTAATTTTATATCTGAAAAATATAAAAATTGTTTTAATTTAATTGGTAAATGAGAATGTAAGCTCCCTTGTTTACTGGTGTTGTGAGATAGATGGTAGCAATTCCTTTTTTAATATCTGGAAATGTATTGTTAATGTCTTGTATTGCCAATCGTTTTTTACTATTCAATTTTTTGTGTTCTGATTTTGATTGAATTTAGGCATTATTTTGCATGTCATGACTCGTGGAATGAACTTTGTTTCATTGCAAGGCTAATTATTGGCTCAAACCTGATACTTTTGGGTTTGGGAATGAACGAGTGTTAAATTTTTTCTCATTGATAGGAAAGCATTTGGCTGCATTCCATTGGAAGCACTTTTTTTAGTCAGCTGCTTGATCTCATGAGAATTTGGATTTCTGTACTAATGTATCATGTATTTTGATTTTAGGGTTATGCACTGATTGAATATGAGCGTGCTGAGGAAGCTCGTAATGCAATAGAGAATTTGAATGGATCTGAGCTTCTTACACAAACCATTTATGTTGACTGGGCTTTTAGCAGTGGACCTATTAACGAGTCAATCCGAAGAAAGAATGCTAGGTATGTTTCTACATGTTCAATGGTTCAAATATTTTGACTGGGTACTTTGTTGTTTTACCTGCGATGTTGGTCTGAGTTTTACTTCCTTTATTTCGGTTGGTATTTCCCATTGTAGAATTTACTTTAGCCAATGTGCGCTCCCTTATTTAATGTTTGTAAAGAATATGTTACTCCTTTGTATCTTGGGTTCAATTTGAAATTAAAATGGATCTTATAGAATTTTACTTTGGTAAATGGATTGTGTAAAGAAATAAAGAAAAGGTGTATTCTGAACCTCAACTAGCTGAGATTTAGTGGTTTAGTAAGTTACTCAACTTATATCATTATCGTCTAAACTTTTTCGGAGTTTAGCATTTGAATATTTGGAACTTTGACATTTTGCAGACCATCTCGTGAACGGCGCTCCAGGAGCCCTCGGAGGAGATATTGACCATGGTGTGTATTGATTTACATGATTGTGTCTTTGTGCGGACCCTTGGTTTCAATTAGTCTAGTTGCGGAAGATTTTTCCCATATTTGTGCTACCGTCAACCAAAATACATATTCGTTGCTAAGGATTTTTATTTAATACATCCTTTGTTGAATGATATTAACTCTAATAGCTTAGTTTATTTGGTTTATGGTGACATACTAGTATTGCAATGTAGTAATGTGTTTTGGTCTTGCTTTTCTTACATGTAATGGCACTATTTGAGGAAGGTAAGATTGCTTTTGGATTGCATCCTTGTTTTCCATGTGATGTGTGGCCGAGTGTTTCTTTCTTTTCTTTTTTCAGTGCATGCATCTATATTTCTCAATCATATTCGTTCCTTCTCCATGCATTTACATGGTATTGGACTATTGGTATTTGCATGTAAAGGCATAAAGTTAAACCCAATATGCTACACCAGCCACCTTTCAGTTAGGTGGCATGGGAGGATATTGTCGTTTTGCCCTTTAATCACTGCGATTTCGCTGGTTCAAAACTCGTCTTCTTGGAGGGGTGGTGGGGCTGGGGGGTTCGTTTAACCACATATCAGAACGTTTCAATTTTAGTAAAACATGGGACGTTGTCATTAACTTGAAATTTAAATCTTTTCAATGAAGGTCTTATATTTTAAATGCAAGCAACTGCCATATCAATTTTTTTTTTGGGGTAGAAAAAATCATTGATAATATTAAAGAAAATGATATATGTAGTCAAAATATAGGTAGCTCAAACATCTTTTTAGAACTTCGATTATTGGATTATTGGGTTTCTTAAGCATGTTATGGGTTTGATTCTTGTTATGCATATGGAAAAGGTTGAGGTAAACTTATTTCGGCAATTTCTACACTTTATTTTTTGTTAAGAGCCAATTTCTACACTTTGAAAGTGAATATTTTCCAGTTTTTGACCTGTGATAGGCTTGGTGCACCTAAAACATAGGTAGCTTAAATGAGTCATAATTACAAAATGTACAAAAACAACAGAAAGTGAAATAATGATAATGATGCTTGGCCACTTTAGGGTTCCCAAACAACCCGTAACCGAAAGTCCAGTCCTTCACTCAGAGCGGGGTCTGTTAACGGTGATTGTAACACTATCATTGATTTTGTGGATGAGCACCAAGTGAGATAACAAAGGCATAGCAGAGAGCCAGAGACGAGTGAGGTACTTGCAAAGACATTACGATCTTCAAGTAAGCTAGGGGAAAACGGTTGGTGGGGAATGTTGAAGAAAAATATTGAGATGGCCAAAATATAAAGGATAAGATCATAAATTTTTTGGTAGAGTAAGAAATATTTAATTATGAACAAATTGGAAAATGTTAGCCACGTTATATGAGGAAAAAAAAAATTGAGTTTGAATAAAGGCTCAAGTTAAACTGAAAATAAGTCAAAATCCCAATATTAAACATAAGTGTATGCGCAATTTAAAATTTATTTTCAGCTCATTCTTTATTTTCTGGAAAAAAAAAACTTCACTACTAACGTCCAACACACTTGATAGATAGTTGAGTTTCTTAAACATATTGTCAGATGTTCGATTCCTACGGTGTTTACGAAGAAATTTTATTGAAAGAGAGAACTTGTTTTGATGATCACTATATCTGAAAAGAGATCAATCTCCAGCTATCGACAAGAGATATCTTAGTTGCCAGAAATATCCTTGATGCATGAAAAAAAAAACTCATTTACTATATACCTGTCTCTATAAAGTAATTAGTGAAACTCACTAAATAATGGATTACAAAAAGTGTTTCCAAAGTGTATTTCAGATGAGCAATCTGGTTTTGTTTCTGGTAGATCTATTCTTGATAATGTGTTGGTTGCCTCATAAATTATTCATCACTTAAAATGTAAGACATATGGCAAGAAGGGGGAAGCAGCTTTAAAGATTGATATCAGTAAAGTCTACGATAGAGTTGACTGGGGCTATTTGTTTAAAATGCTTGAGAGTATGGGTTTTGCTCCTAGATGGATTAGCTGGGTTAAAATATGCATCACTTTTGTTAACTACTCTATTTTGATGAATGATGACAGCGTTGGTCCTATTTTTCCTAGCCAGGGTCTTAGACAAGGAGATCCATTATCACCTTATCTTTTTATTATTTGTGTTGAAGGACTAACTTCTCTCATCAAGCAGGCTAAAAGAAGAGGTTCCATCCATGGGGTCCAAGTCTGTCGTAGAGATCCCACTATCAGTCACCTTTTATTTGCAGATGATAGTTTTCTTTTCTTCAGAGCCAAGGAAGAAATGCTTCGGGGCAATTCATTAATTTGCAGAAGTCTGAGATTTATTTTAGCAGAAATGTTGGTTTACCCACCCGGAATCTGCTTGTTGATATCATGGAGGCTCAAGAATGTTTAGGCATAGGCAAGTATTTAGGTCTTCCGTCCATGATAGGAATGAGCAAGAAATCTATCTTCAATTATATAAAGGAGAGGGTTTGGAAGAAAATTTCGAGTTGGAGTAGCAAGATGCTGTCCCAAGCAAGAAGAGAGGTGCTCATTAAGTAAGTCGTACAAGCCATTTCAACTTATTGCATGAGTATGTTTCTTCTCCCTGCTTCCATTGAAGATGAGATTCAGAAGACGATGAACTCGTTTTGGTGGGGTTCGAGTAAAGGTGACAAAAAAGGAATCAATTGGCTTGGGTGGGATAAACTTACTATTAAAAAGGAGTGGGGGTGGCATGGGTTTCCGTGATTTGCATGGGTTTAATCTAGCAATGTTGGGGAAACACGGTTGGAAGTTTTTAACCAACCCAGATACGATGGTTACTAGAGTCTTCAAAGCAAAATACTTCCCAAATGGGGATTTTTTAGGGGCTGTCATTGGGCATAACCCCAGTTATGTTTGACGTAGTATCTGGTCTTCCCGAATGTTGCTTAAGGAGGGGATTCGTTGGAGGATAGGTGATGGAACCAAAATCAATGTTTGACACACCCCTTGGAATAGATGTTTGGATGAGCTTGGAATCCAATCTATCCAACCTTTGCACGTCCAAGAGTTGAAAGTCTGTGACCTTATTAATGCGCAAGAAGGAGTGTGGAAAGATGAGGTAATTCGCAATCTCTTTGATAGTAGGGATGTAGCTGAAATTTTGCAAATTCCTATTATCAACCTTCATGCACCTGATACTTTGATTTGGAGCTGGGATAGACGCGGTCTTTATACAGTAAAAAGTGCCTATAGATTGTGAGTTGAGAAGCTGGTTGATAGAGAGGAGCTGAAGTGTTTAGGAGACTGGGCAGTAATATGGCCTCTAAAAGTCCCTCCTAAAGTTAGAGTTGATAGGCAAATGTTATTAATTAGTATGTTATGTTAGTGGGGAGAGTTAAACTCATAACCTCCTTAACACTCTAATCCCTATTTCCCTCCCTCAAACCACCTTGACCACCTTATAACTCCCAAAGAATTTTGTGGAAATTGTTGAGTGATTGTATTCCAACTAGAATATGTTTGAGGCAAAGAGGGGTTGACTGTCCAACAATTTGTGTTTGTTGTGGAGAAGAGCTGGAAGAGAGATGGCTTCTATTCTTTATGTGCCCTAGGAGTATTGAAGTGTGGCAAAAGTTGAACTTATGGAACACAATCCATACTTTGCTTCAAAATGCTGAAAGTTTCCAGGATGCCCTATTTGCAGCTTGCAAAAGCATTTGTGTGATGGAAAAGAAGAGAATGCTGACCAAGTTTACTCTAGAGCTGTTGAAGTGTATAATGCATGGAGTCATGCTCGTGGGATCTCTCATAGGAATCAAAACTTGACTACTCCTCAAAGGACAACTTGGAATCCTCCTCCGCTGGGTCACCTAAAGTGCAATATTGACGCAGCTATCTTCTGAAGCCAAAATCGTGTGGGTACTGGAGCTTGTATTCGTGGTGCCAAGGGCCGGTTTTGGAGGGCATTCACAGCTTGGTGAAGTGCAAAAATGCTTCCTGCAAAGGCTGAAGCATGGGGCCTGCTCCAGGTTCTTCGTTGGTTAGTATCCTTGAATATATCGGACGTGATTATTGAGTTAGATAGCAAGCAAGTTGTGGATGATGTGCACAAGGCAAAACTGGATCTTTCTGAATATGGATCTCTCATCACAGCTTGTAGGAACCTGTTAAACTGCTGGAACAATTATAGGGTTTTTTCACTAGGCGGATAGCAAATGGTAATGATCATTCTCTTGCTAAAGAGTCTACTAACTACGCTAATCACACTGTTTTCTATTATATTCTTATTTGTATTTGGAACACTATTATGAATGAATTTCCTTGATTTGGTTTGAGTAAAAAAAAAAAAAAGTCCATATTAGTGAATCACACCTAATATCTATCCATAAGGGTATAAATGAGCTGAGCTATTCGTGAACCACTCGAGTTCGACTCGTTAAATGCTCGGTAAAACTCGTTTATTTAATTTAATAAACAAACCCAATCTTAAGAGTGGGCTCAATTATTTAAATGACCCAAGCTCAAGTTTTATAGGTTAACATTAAGGGCTTCGCGAATAGCTTGTGTATATATATATTTAAAAATTTTAAAATATATATAATAATATGGCATATATATATTTAAAATAATAATAATAATAATAATAATAATAATAATATAATACTACCATGTTTTCTATTTGCTCCTCTTTCTCAACGAATTGCTGATGGATGATGGACTTCCCTTTCGTACAACTAAAAACTTTCGAAATTAATGTTGCGTCCCAACCAACCTTATTGTAGCCCAAATATCTTTTAGGCTCAATAGTTAAACCCACTCTCAATATTTTTTGTAGTTATCCTAATGAAAAGTTTTTTCATAAATGCATGGTTTTTTGTTAAGGAAAATTTTCATAAATACAAAAAATAATTAAATTATAAATGAGATTCACAAGTCAAGCTCAAACTCTTTTTTTATAACAAGCCAAATTCAAACTTTTAATTTGACTCGTTTAAATAAATAAACCAAACTTAAAGTTCCTATTTTTTTTACAAGCCAAACTAAAACTTTAAGTACTCAGCTTAACTAGACTCACATGTAGAGGGAAATAAAAAAAATGGCGTCACCAAAAGTCAGCGAGCTTCACTGGCGGATTCTCGCGCGTGTACAGCAAACCAAATACTCCTGGTAACGCAGCACATGCCCACGTGTCACCATGAAGCCGCGCCGCGTGTGAAAAACCTCAAACCTCGACGACAAACGCACATAAAACAGAAAGGAATCTATCTTCCAACGCCACCGTATTGTGTATCGTGTTTTTCCCCCCTTTTCATTTTGATGCTTTCACAACCCATGAAATTACACGCTCTGAGATTCTCTCTGTTTCCAATGCTTCTTCACACACTACACAGAAATCAAATAAACATTCAATAACACCTTCTTTAGAGGGAGAGAAAGTTAGCTAAGAAAGAAAAGAAAAATGCCCCACACAAAACCCTAACTTTTTCTGCTTTCATTTAAACACCCACCAAACCAATCACTACCCTCCATTCCTCTCTTAACCCTATTCGATCCCACACCTTCATTTTTATTTGTTTCTCGAATTTTCCGAAAAAGCTACCTCCTTTCACTTTTTTTCTCTACTTGGTATGGCTTCAAGCTACTTGTGATTGAAAATTTGAAATTCACACTCTTCTATTCTGATCTCACACACCCCACTTTTTATTTTTATTTTTTCCAATTTCAGCTGTTATATACTCAATCCATTAGATTTGGATCAGTGTATGATTTAAATTTAATCAAATTTGTAGTTGTTCTTGCTTATATGCTTGCAAAAAATAGAAAATTTACTCTCTTTTTTATAAGGGTTTGTTTCAATTTTTGCAGGTGAAGGTCCTCTTTGATCTTCAAATTTTTTTCCCGGTGATTTTTGGTGGGGTGTGATTATAGTTCTCTTCTGATGTTTTATTTCCAATCACTGTTTCAATCATCACCTGCTAATTACCCATCTAGATCACCTCCTTTCTCCTACTCAATTTCCCATATATTTCTTCCCTCTGATGTGTTCTTCATATGCTGCTTCAATTGCTTGAGATTTCGTCCCAAAATTTGATGCTTTGTTCCAAAGGGTAGTTGCTTTCACAGTGAATTTCTCTGCAGGTTGTTCGAATTTGAATCACATTTTGTTTTCCAAGAGAGTGAGAGAAAGAAACTGTTAAGGATGGGGGAACGTTATAGGCCTGTTTTCATTGAGGAATTACCTTCACATTTGATCTTAGAAATTCTATGCTCAGGCAGGCTAAGTGCAATAGACCTTGTTTGTTTAGAGTTGACTTCCAAAACTTTTGGTGGTAGTCATGGCTTGTACCCTTTCAAGTTTAGGTCCTTAGTGGACTTTGCTGCATTTCAGTTGTGTACCTCCCGTGTTATCTATTCTAGGATGGGTTTGAATTCTCAGAGGGAGTTATATGATCGATGTGACGGAAATTGGAAGCGAATCTTGAGGTTTTTGCAATCGGTGGAACAGTCCTCTGAGATGGTGGAGACATCATCAGGCAATGTACTATTTCATTATATGAAAGAATGATTTTATTTGATTTTTAAATATATATATATATATATATATATACACACACGAATGATTTGTTGCTTCCTACTTGAGTTAAGAGTTTCCATTTTTTTTATCCTATAAGGAGCGAGTCTCTAAAAGGGTGTATATTTTCTCTTTGCTTTTCAAATTCAATATTTTTTAAACAGAACAAATTATATTGCATGATTTAGCACCACTTCTTTCTATTTTTCTATCAATCTCACTAGTCACCACTGTAATAAGTGATGTAATAACACATTTGTGCAATAATTAGAACAGACAAAGGAAAAAGAATTGAAGTTGGAGTATTAAATGTCACAAAAATACGTTTCATAGCTTTTATAAAAAAAAACGTTTTATGGCACTGGCTAACATTATAATGAATTTTTAAGAACAAATCTCATAATATGGATAATCTTATGAATTATTGTTATTATTATTACTTGCATTTCTTGTAATTTTCTTGCCACCATTTTTAAAAGAAAAGTTTTAGAGCTGTAAATAATAATGAAATACATGTTGTTGGCAGATGCAAATTACAACTGGAAAGTATCACACCTTGTTGATCAGTAATTCCTCTGTCTACTCTTGTGGTTCTGGTTTGTGTGGTGTACTTGGTCAAGGGCCTGAAACAACACAGTGTGTAGCATTTACCCAGATTCATTTCCCACCTTTGGCACGTGTGGTTCATGTTTCAGCCTCCTATAATCATGCAGCTTTTGTTATGCAATCTGGAGAGGTTTGTAGTAGCTTCACCTTTATTCCTTTAGTTATGGTTCATGATCAAGTCATTAGTCTGGAAAGTAAAATATATTCTGGAATGGTTGTGGTATCAACTAATATAGCAGCCTCAAGGATGTTAGGGATATAACTAAAACCATTATTGCACTTGCACTTAACATATTAAGCTTATGGGATAGTTGCTTTTTGGCATAATATCATTACCCTCATAACTAAGTGTTCATAGGTTTGTCCTTTATTTATGCTTCAAGCCCAAAAAGACTTTCACATGATGAGGGGGGGCATATTAGAGATATAATTATAACCATTCCGGGGCTTGCACATAAAGCTCAAGTTTTTAAGTTGTACTTATCTAATAAATATGTTTTTCATTTTAAATTGAAGAATTTCACTTAAAAGTAGGAATAGGATATCAGAAACGTTCTTTCTTAGTTCTCCTTTCCCATTCCAGTGCTTGTTTTCATGAGTCTGTTCAGTGGAATTTGGTACTAGTAGACTAGAGAGAGACATCAGGAGCTCAGAATATTTTTCATTGGGATTAGTACAATAGACTCCGCAGTCTGCGTCGAGGGTGCTGTTTAGAGTGTGATTGACTTTGTCATACCTTTTTAGAGGAAGGTGCTAATTTTATTGTCTTGACTCTTGTACATTATTAAACCTAGCACGAGTCCAACTTTGGACAAACTATGAACTATGAAGTATTTCTCTTGTCAAGTCTGTGCAAAATACCTCCGGAATTGTCTGAAAAGAAAACAAACACGAGAGGTTCAGGAAAAGAATCTTCATGGCTGACAGAAAACAGAAGTTAGGTCAGAAGAAGGGGAACCGTTGGAAAGATTCAAGTCTCATTTTTCGTCCTTTCATCCATATTTCCCCCATTTTACTTCCTGCCTTTAAAATATTCCTTGTTGTCTAAAGATCAAAGAATGTTATAATGGGTGAAGTGTGACCAAGTCAGGATAGAGAGACTTGCAATAGTTCCAAATCTGTGTGTATTTTTTACTCTTCTTTTTGGGGTAAAGTGTGTATTTTTACTGTACTAATGAGATGAAGCATCTTAGATTACTGCTTAAGTGCTTATAGTTGCTTACGGAATGCCAGAAGGATGCTTTTTGCCATTCCATTGATTGGGTTGGGTTAAATGGAAGTAATGTTTAAGTTTAATTTAACTACCTATGGAAGCTTGTTCTCAGACTTCCTTTTTGCTGTAATTATTAAATGCTTGAATATACATTATCTGAAAAATGTTAGAAATTGGGATAAAACTGCAATGCAACACTTCTTCAATTACAAATAAATAATGATTGGGCTGCTGGTAGAATCTTTATTAAAATCATTTGGTCCCACAATATGATACATATATTTAGTTTTGATATGGAACATCAATTTAGTTTTAATAATAGAAAGAATCAGATATGTAACTGGGGATTTGGCTTCTCTAAAGCTTTACACAAAGTAAGTAAAAGTGGGTAACTGATAAAAATTTCAGGGAAGTTGGTGACCTTATCTTCCATCTCATCAACTCTTTTAACTCAGGCTTTTACAGATCTTTTCTCACATGTCCAAATCATCTTAGGTGTGATTCTACCATCTTTTCCTCAATAGATGCCACTCCTACTTTCTTTCTAAGACATGCATTCCTGAACTTATCTTTTCTTTTCTTGTATGACTACTCATCCAAAGCAACATTCTCAACCTTGCAACACTTACCTTGTGCTCTTGTTGTCACTTTACTGCCCAATATACAGTACCATAAATGCATCGATGGTTTTATAGCTGTGCCATAAAACATCGCTTGTCTTATGTCCAACATTCTCGTTTTGGACAGAACACTTGCACAAAATTAATGTGGTTGCAATTCCAGTTCAATGAATAATCATGAATAGTTGTGTTACTAAAATGGTTCCACTTAGCTGCAAATTTGTTATGATTCATAAAAGCTCTATATATACTGTTAGGTCTATAAATTTTTCTACATGTTCGATACTGATAACTCAGATCAACTGTTGCTTTGTTTTCCTGGAATTGAAAAGGATGGTTTTATATTGTAAATTGATTAATACTAGTTTCCATCATAAACATGACCCACTGTTGCTTTATTTTCCTGGAATTGAAAAGGATGGTTTTATATTGTAAAATGATTAATACTAGTTTCCATCATAAACATGAGACTTCACCTTTGAATGATGCAGGTATTCACATGTGGAGATAATTCATCTTTTTGCTGTGGGCATAGAGATACAAGCCGACCAATTTTTAGGCCACGTCTTGTTGAATCCCTGAAGGGGATTCCTTGCAAGCAGGTAAAGCCTACCATCATCATTTTGTTTATATGATAATTGTTGTCTGAGTTGAAAATAATGGTTGCTATCCTATTATTTGTTAATATTAATCTCATAGGATGACTAAGCTCACTTTTGTCTAAGGGATGAATTCCTAATCCCAAAGATCACTTTGCTTCTAATATTTATATTCTTTTCTGCCTTGCAATATGTTTTTTCTTGAGTCTGTAATATTTATAAAGTCTTCCTATGAAGTCTGAATTAAAGCATTTTGTAGTTTTAGTTTACCAAGATTATTAATCTATTACCAAGTTATCGTAACAGGATTCTTATCTCTTTGATTAAAAGTGGTTTGTTGTATATTTGAGAAGTTATGTGTTGTTTCAAGTTATAGATTGGCAAATCTTGTGTTGACATCCAACAACTATCCATGTTTATGAAGCACAGACACAGACGCAGGACACGACATAAACATAGGGACACACCAAATTCTGAAAATTATAGGACACGGGCATGACATATATATGTATATAAATATAAATTGAAAATTTGAGAAAAGATTCATAATATCATAGTTGTGTCGAAGCTGGATTTTTTTTTTTATGTCGGACGTATGTTGTACAAGCGTCATGTGCCACACGGCACCAAAATGGTGTGTCTGTGATTTATTGTTCCATTCTAATAGGCATAACCGCATAAGACTGTTAGAACTGGTTCAATCAATTAGGGATTTGGATGAATTTCACTATAGTATTGCTGTAATTCTCTGGGAAAATGCTCCCAAATCAGAGAATGTAGTACAGAGAGTGTGAAAGATAGAAAGGAAAATACACAGGGGTTCCCTCCAAGATTTAGAGAGCTTGGCCTCTCCCTCCCAATTCCAATTCCAAAATGAATCCTAACTGATTCTCCCTCTCTCCTCCTTATTTATACTTTCCTAATTAGTTACAATAGGAATAACTAACTAGTCTATAGTTGGCCCAATAGGCTTGGGCTGCTTCGGCCTTCTCAGATAGACCTTATTAATAGGAGGTCTAACAATACTCCCCCCCAAAAGATTCACCTGTCCTCAAGGTGAAAAGAGGGAAACTGAGTGGCAATAGTCTCATAAGGCTCCCAAGTAGCCTCAAAATCAGGAAGGCCCTGCCACTGTATCAGAACTTCAGCTGTTCCGGAAGTAGTGTTTCTGATGGCTTGGACTGCAGCTGGAAAAACCTGGAGTCCCAGTTCTTCAGAGAGCATTTTTGGAAGAGGTTGAGGTGTGACAGATGGAGAAAGAGCCTTCTTCAACAGTGATGCTTGAAAAACAGGGTGGATTTTGCAATCAACAGGGAGTGACAACTGAAATGCAACCGGGCCAATCTGTTTGCTGATTTGATAGGGACCATAATAGCGAGGACTCAACTTCTCATTCCTCTTCTTTGCGAGAGACTTCAAACGATAGGGCTGCAGCTTCAAATAAACCCAATCTCCCACTGCAAGAGTGAATGGCCTGCGAGACTGATCAGCATAATGCTTCATCTGAGCCTGAGCCTTAAGCAAAATGGCTTTTAGATCAAGCAGCAATTGATCACGAGTCTCAGTCATATTGTTCACTTCTTCAACTGAAGATGGAATGGTAGTTTCTCTAAGGAGGTGGGGAGGCTCCCTGCCATAGAGGGCTTTGAATGGGGTCAATTTGGTTGAGCTATTATAGTTAGTGTTGAACCAGAATTCGGCCCAACTCAACCAATGAGACCACTGTTTCGGTTTAGAACCTGTAAGGCAGCACAAATAGGTCTCCAAACAGCGATTCACAACTTCAGTCTGCCCATCGGTTCGGGGGTGATATGCAGAGCTGAACTTGAGTTTGGTGCCAGCTAACCGAAATAACTCAGTCCAGAAGTGACTGGGGAAGATTTTGTCTCTATTGGATACAATGGTAGAGGGAAACCCGTGCAATTTCACCACTTCAGCAATAAAAACTTCAGCAACAACCTTGGCAGTAAAAGGATGACTAAGAGGGATAAAATGAGCATATTTCGTGAGACGATCTACAACCACTAGAATAACATCCTTCCCTTGCACTTTAGGAAGTCCTTCAATAAAATCCATGGACACTTCGGCCCAAACTTGAGTAGGAACAGGTAGAGGTTGGAGTAAACCCGCTGGTGACAATGTCTGATATTTGTTCAGTTGGCTGATTTCACATGAGGCCACAAATTGCTGAATGTCCCGCTTCATTCCTTCCCAATAAACCAGTCCAGCAATGCGCTTATAGGATCTGAAAAATCCTAAGTGTTCCCCTACTGCTGAGCTATGGAATTCCTTTAGTAAGAGAGGAATCTTAGAAGAAGATTTTGGCAACACTAGTTTCCTTTTATAGAGCAGTTTTCTGTTCTGAAAAGAGTAGCCAGGATGAGATTGTGAGTCCTGGATTAAGTCCTGTATAATTCCCTGCAGTTTAGGATCTTGCTGGACTTCCTCTTCCCATTCTTCCAATTCTGTAAACTGGACAATAGATAAGGCAGCAAAAGTCATTTTCCTGGAAAGGGCATCTGCTGCACTGTTTTCAAAACTAGGCTTATACCGAATCTCAAAATCAAGGCCCATCAACTTCGATGTCCACTTGAATTGCTCCTCACTCAAAACTCGTTGATCTGTGAGGAACTTTAAGCTCTTCTGATCAGTAACAATGACAAAATGCCTGCCCAATAAGTAGTGCCTCCATTTCTGTACCGCCATCACAATGGCCATTAGCTCACATTCATATACAGATCTGGCCTGTGCTCTCTCAGATAAAGCTTGGCTAAGAAAATCCACGGGTCTGCCCTCTTGGAGCAAAACTGCTCCAAGGCCTTTATTCGATGCATCTGTCTCAATGGTGAAGATCTTAGAAAAATCAGGAACTGTTAGAATTGGCAAGTCAGCCATCAAGGTCTTCAATTTCTCAAATTCATTTTGGGCTTCTACAGACCAGGGAAAACTATCCTTCTTCAACAACTGAGTCAATGGTCTAGCAAGCTTGCCATAGTCTCTAACGAACCTTCTGTAATACCCAGTAAGGCCCAAGAAACCTCTAAGTGCTTTAAGGTCCTTGGGAACTGGCCAATCTAACATTACAGCCAACTTCTTAGGGTCTGCAGGCTGCAGCTACACCCTTAGCTGAAATAATATGCCCTAAATATTCTAGCTGTTGTTGTCTGAATTGACATTTCTTTTTATTGGTAAATAATTGGTGTTCCTTGAGAAGATCTAGCACGGCCTGCAGGTGTCTCTTGTGATCATCCTCCGTTTTACTGTACACTAAGATATCATCAAAGAATACTAGAATGAATTTCCTCAAATATGGTCTCAACATCTCATTCATGAGAGATTGGAATGTTGAAGGGGCATTAGTAAGACCGAAGGGCATGGCAACAAACTCCTAGTGCCCTTCATGGGTTCGGAATGCAGTTTTCGGAATATCTTCTCTCATTCTAATATGGTGATAACCAGATCGGAGATCCAATTTAGAAAATACCACTGCTCCTCCCAGCTCGTCCAACTCATCGATAATCGGTATAGGAAACTTGTCCGGAATGGTGATTTTGTTAAGAGCTTGGTATCAACACAGAAACGCCATCCCCCATCCTTCTTCTTAACCAAAATGATCGGGCTCGAGTAAGGACTCACACTCGGCCTAATGATACCAGAACCGAGCATATCATCCACCAACTTCTCAATCTCATTCTTCTGATAGTGGGGGTATCGATAAGGCCTGAGGTTGGGAATATTAGACCCTTCCTTCAGGACTATGGCATGGTCCTGACGCTTCGGTGGTGGTAACCCCTGCGGTTCCTGAAATACCTCAGCATAATCATCAATAACTGAAACTAACCATTGAGGAATAGAGTGTCCCTGTTCTGTCTCAGCTTGCATACTGGGATATTCCAATAAGAAACCCTCCCCTTGATCAGCTATGACCTTGAGGATTGATTTAAAAGAAGCCTTAGTTCTGGTTAGTGCAGGCTCTCCTTTCAACAACTTAGTACCTTCTTTAGTGGGAATCTTAAGTGAAAGTTCTTTAAAGTTAGCCCGAATCTCACCAAGACTAGATAACCATTCCATACCCAGCACTACATCAACTCCCCCCAATTCGAAAACAAAAAAGTCTTGCTGGATTTCCAACCCTTGGAGTTGAAGTGTTAACTGTGAACATACTCCTTCACACATAATTTTTCTACCATCTCCTACTTCTACTGAATACTGAGGGGTTGGAGTTACCTGTAAGTCGCAGTCCCTTACTGTTGTGGCAGAGATGAAGTTGTGGGAAGCTCCACAATCTACCAAAATTACCACCTGTATACCAGCTAAGGTGCCCCAAATCTTGATTGACTTTTTAGAGATCAAACCAGTAATACTGTACAACGACAACTGTAATTATTTCATATCTAATTCCTTCTCTGTTCCCTCTGTTTCATTAGCATCTTCATCTTCATCCAGGATCAGAATTTGTAGTTGTTTGTTAGCACAGATGTGGCCTGGGCCCCATTTCTCATCACATTTAAAACAAAGGCCTCTTCTAGACCTCTCTTGGAGTTCTGCATCACTCAATCTTCGAAAATTTCTCCCCTTAAAAGATCCTGTAGATTTTAGATTATTAGAATCATTCACTGAGCTCCCTGTCACCGATATTGACTGAGTCTGATTTTTGTTCCCTGATTCCCATGTGATCAGACGTGTATACTTGTACTCCTTGTCGTGGCCCCACTTCTTTGCACCGACTGACTTCCTTTATTCAGTAGCAAGTTTTTCTCATCAATTCTCTGAGCAAAGTCCATCAACTCAGCTATAGTATCAGCTTTATGTAACTTTAATTCAGCTTTAATCACCTCTTTGAGTCCATTCAGAAAAATACCTTTTAAGTAATCTGGTTGAGCTTCTCTCATGAGCGGTCCCGCATATAGTTCAAATTGCTCCCTATACTCCTCTGCGGTTCTTGTCTGTTTAAGGCTCAGTAAGAGTTCAAAAGGACTATGGATCATAGATGGCTGGAATCTTCGAATCACTTCGGAACGAAATTCCTGCCAGGTAGGATTCTGGGCGCAATATTCCCACCACCGATACCACGTCAGAGCCTTGCCTTCCATAACTACCATCACCGCTTGAAGCTTCTCTTCGTCACTCAGTCCCTTCAACTCGAAATAACGCTCCACACGATTCGCCCAGCCATATGCGTTGTCGCCGTCGAACACCGGCACCTCCAATTTCCTCCATCGTTCATCACGGATTTGAGAATCGTCGGAGGATCCTCCTCCGTTCCCATTCCTAGTGCTGTGATTTGACAATCCGCACACCGTCTCGAGAAGCTCTCCGAGTTGCCTTCTCGTCTCGATTCTCTCGAGTCGTTCTTCGTCTACAACTCTTCTCAGTTCCTGCAATTCTTCGCGCGTCGTCATGAATGCTTCGTATCCGTGCTCGAGAAACTCAAGTCTGGTTACCATTCTTCTTGTCGAAACCATGAATCTTCCCCCAAGATCTGAGAGCTTTGATACTTGTTAGAACTGGTTCAATCAATTAGGGATTTGGATGAATTTCACTATAGTATTGCTGTAATTCTCTGGGAAAATGCACCCAAATCAGAGAATGTAGTACACTGTGTGAGAAAGATAGAAAGGAAAATACACAGGGTTTCCCTCCAAGATTTAGAGAGCTTGGCCTCTCCCTCCCAATTCCAATTCCAAAATGAATCCTAACTGATTCTCCCTCTCTCCTCCTTATTTATACTTTCCTAATTAGTTACAATAGGAATAACTAACTAGTCTATAGTTTGCCCAATAGGCTTGGGCTGCTTCGGCCTTCTCAGATAGACCTTATTAATAGGAGGTCCAACAAAGACGTTCCTTCAGTTTGCTGTGATGTGCATTTTCCTAGCCATACTGATCCAATTTTATTGGACGACTAGCCATATTGTTCTGTGAAGTCTGTTTTGCTATAGTCCCCTTTAAAAATATAAATACATGAATGTCTCTCAGGTTGCAGCAGGGCTTAACTTCACAGTCTTCCTCACAAGACAAGGTCATGTTTATACATGTGGAACCAACACACATGGCCAACTTGGTCATGGTGACACTCAGGACAGACCAACCCCCAAAATGATTGAAGTCCTTGGTAATGTTGGCTCTGTTGTTCAGATTGCTGCTGGGCCAAACTATAACTTAGCTGTAGCGGAAAATGGAGAAGTATACTCCTTCGGTTCAGGTGCTAATTTCTGTCTTGGCCATGGCGAGCAACATGATGAGTTTCAGCCACGAGTTATACAGAAATTTAGAAGGAAAGGTATTCATGTTGTCCACGTATCTGCTGGGGATGACCATGCAGTGGCACTTGATTCAAATGGATTTGTGAGTTTTATTGGACAATATAAATCTTTAAATCTATTTGTTTAACTTCGTTAGGATCACTAAGTCTGTTATTGATGGTGAATCCAGGTATATACATGGGGCAAGGGATACTGTGGTGCTTTAGGCCATGGAGATGAGATTGAGAAGACAACCCCAGAGATCTTAACTAGTCTCAAGAGTCATTTGGCTGTTCAGGTATTACTTCCAGAAATTTATTCAATCTGTGCTAAAGATCAAATGGTTTACAATAAGAACATGTATTCTTTGCATTTGGTTTTCTGGAACTCCAAGGTTGTGTTTGGTATAAGAGCCGTTTTAATATTCCCAAGAATGTGGGGATAGGAATAAAAGTTTCCCATGTTTGGTACAAGGAAAACAAAATAATTCCCAGGCATAAAAGATGTTAAAGGAATAAATTAGTGAATGTGAGTTAAAAATCCTATTATCAAGTGTGAGGGTGAGAAAGTAATATTTTTGGGAATGTGATTTTCAGGAATGTAGTATAACTGGGAATAAAGCATTCCATAAACCAAACGGCACCCAAGTCCTTTCCATCTTTTTCTTGTGATGAAGCTGCTTAGTCCTATGATTCCTATCATATTCAAAGTGCTTATTGTCGTTACTTGCAGGTCCGTGCAAGAAAGCGAAAAACTTTTGTTCTAGTTGATTCTGGTTTAGTCTATGGCTTTGGCTCCATGGGATTTGGTAGCCTTGGATTTTTGGATAAAAGGGTATCAGATAAAGTCTTGAAACCTAGAATCTTAGATACTTTGAGAGCTCACCATGTTTCTCAAATTAGCACTGGCTTGTACCACACTGTGGTAATCACTAGCAGAGGACAGATATTTGGCTTTGGAGACAATGAAAGAGCACAACTTGGCCATGACACATTAAGAGGGTGCCTTGAGCCTACTCAAATCTTCATAAAAGATGCATCTGAAGATGTAGATCCTATTTTACAAAGCATCTGATACTCCAAAAGCAGTCACCTCTTTTTTTTTATATGTGGTATTGGTATTAGTCACCTGATTTTTCTAGTCTAATTACCACTGTTAAAATTCATTGTTTTATATTGTATTATAGTAAAAAATAATAATAATAAATTAACACCCGACATTGTCACTATTCTTCAGAAACTCTTGTTTTCCGCTTGATTTTGTTAACGAATAATGAACTGTGATAGTAGTCCTTCAAATTGACTTGTAGTTATGTCGGATTTAATTTCCTTTCAGGTTTCTTTTACTGTGGTATAATGAAGTGTACACTATGGTTATTAATTGTACGTAGTTTTATTTACGGGAAATTACGTCAAGCTTCCTTGAGGTTTGGGTTAACTACACTTGTAATGTTATTTCGATATCAACCTTTAAGAGAGGGAAATGTAATGATAATATAAATTTTAAAGTAGGTTGTGTAATACTGTAATTTTTTAAACAAGAGGGGTATCAAATGTAATTAAGTCGAAAATTTTAGGATAATTTTTCCCGCATAACACTAGAAAATAAGGTTCAAGTACTTCCTGGAGAAGCAAGTCTGCTACGTGATTCTAATAGTGTATATACTACATTAAAGTTAGTATATGTACGGAGGCAATTGAACTTGCCAGTAATGTTCAGAGTTAGAAGAGAGAGAGGAATTTTGACAGGATTTAGCTAGATTCAAAAGTGAATGTTTGATAGAATAATGTCGCAATATTTTTTGGATCTTAAATCCGCGAGGGAAAACTTGTTCCTAATGTTCTTTATTTTTTATGAACCATAACATTGTTTGCCACCAAAACGTTGGCAAAATTTAAGACTTTTTCAGCAAAGTTAAAATTTAGCCAGACACTGTAAATTTCAATTAAGTCATTAAGTGCGTCACATGTTTGGGTGAGCCATACGTTATAGCGGAGAAGCAAATCTGCAACGTGATTCTGGAAGTGTATACTACGTTAAATAGTAATAAATACAGTGATGCATGTAACACATACCATAAAAAATAGTCTATGAGAATGAGATGCTGGAGGGCACATTAGCTCCAGTTTCCATATCTCAACAAATCAAAGAAATTAAAGAAAACATGAAACCACCCATCTCGATGTTTCATAGTGAAACCGAAATAATAGCTGGAATTGTCATAGAATTCAACTAGATTCAAGAGTATTGTGTTGAATGAAATAGAACATTTAGGCCAAATGTATGTTTGGATCTTTCCAATGGAAAGTCAAACACACATTCATTTTAGTTAGCAAGCATGTGAAATCCTTCTTTCAAACTTCGATATAAAATTCTACTCGCGGATCATTTCTTTTGCGACTATTATTTTTGCCAGAAATGTTAATTTGACATCAGAAACGAACAACATACGTTGACACTGAATGTTTGGTGATATTTCTAAACCAATGAGTTAAAAGAAGAGAGAGATTAAAATGATAAACAAATGCTCCATCATATATATCTACGATGTTGGGCAACAATTCTATGTCCAAATTTCATAACTCTGTTTTTACACTCAATTTGAAGACCAAATATGACACCTAATTTTTGTACAGACACCAAATAATTCGTAATCCTTGAGTAAATAAGTGGTGAATGAAATTGTTGAATTAGTTATTTGCTCCCTAATTTGTTTTTGAAAGGCTCTTACAAATTCCCCTAATCAAAAGCAGAAACAGTACTTAATTTACCCAGTTTCTATGCTTAATTTGTCTGTATTCAACCCTTAGTTTAATAAAATTGCCTAAATGATTTATTCATCTGCATAAGTGCCAAGGAAAAAGGTGTTCCTTCACATGCCACCGAGGAAAAAGGTGTTCCTTAAGTTCTCTACTTTCTCTATGTACCATCATCACATTGTTTGTCACTAAAAATGTCGGCAGTGATTTAAAACTTTAGCTCAGGCAAAATCAAGCCCGACACTAAATTTTAATGAAATACTTCATATGCAGTGATAGGGTGGTATCGAACTGTCCGAATCTAAAGTTGTCCCACTATGAAATCTAAAATGGCATGCAAGTTTGGATAAAAACAAGGCCTGTTAAGAGTGTTACATAGGACCACCTGCAGTAGAAACTGAATTCTTCAGCAGTCTCTTTCAATTCCCAAATGTATTGAAATTAGACTTATTTATAATTATCTGCTTTAAAAATTGCAACATTGTCAAATTATAAAATTCCTATCAGAATATTTCGTTCCTTTTATCCCTTATTGAAGGACTTCCAAGATGCACATTATATATACTTATCTTCAGAATTAATTTTTTTTATATAGAGAAATGTTAGTACGTTGATTGTTAATTTTTTTTTTCTTTTGTCAAGTATTGAACCTTGAACCTCCAACGCCTTAAACACTTAGCTCTAACCACTTAGAGCTACCCACCCCGATATCTTCAGAAAATATTAATGTTGAGAGAAGGTGCAGTTACCAAATCAAGTGCTTAACATAACTAAGTGATTCAAACCATGACCACAAAAGTACTGAAGCCAAAATGGTGCACAAATCTTGTTACTTTCCAAATATGCATCAATCTCATTTGGTTTTAGAAAGGTTCTGACACTCAAGCATTCCCCACTAATTTATTGATGTGGTACTGATTTTTCTACTCTGGCATTTTATTCAGTATGTTAAACCTTTGGAACTCCTATTTCTGGTTGATTTTGTTAATAAAGAATGAACTGTGATAATAGTCCTTCAAATTGACTTACAGTTTTGTTGGTTTTAATTTCCTTTCAGGTTTCTCTCAAAGTGTGGTCATGAAGTGTAAACTATGGTTATTAATTGTAGTTAATTTTAATTCAAAGAGAACATAAATGTATTCTTGTAGTATATGTAATTATGTATACATGAGGAAACAAATATACAAGCTGTCATTCCAGCATCACACTAGAAAATGCAGTCAGCAACGTGGTTCTGGAAGTTTATACTAATACTATATTAATTTCAGTGATGTAACAGAGTCTATAATAACACGCACGAGAGCACACGTGCTCGAGTTCCTATAATATCAAAACAAAAATCAAATCAAAGAAATAAGAAATAAGAATAATGATTAAAAATCACGCATCACAAAAGGGAAGAAAAAACATACAAGAAAATCAATGGCTTAAAACCTCGAGTGAGTGTTAACAGAAAAACCTTAAAAACAGTTTAAACTTTTGATAAACTTTAGGATTTTGATAGACTTTAGTTACATTCAAAATTGGTTATTAGATGAACAGAACCTGATAAACAATTTAGCTGTAACATTTTTTGAACCTAGATCCCACCATGGAAAAACTTGTTCCTTGTTGTTCTTTAAAACTCCATTAGGTGAAATTTTTAGCCAAACAATAAATTTTAATAAGTACATCACAAAGAAAGAGAGATTCTGAGACGGAAAACCAGTGCTTCACATAAAAGCATGAAAGGGAATTTTATTAGAAAGGAGATACACCAAAATAAAGTAAAATGAAGACTTCACTAGCCACAATCAATATTCAACATTCATAACAGAAGGGCCATGTTCATAGACCTTGACTCATGCTTCTCTATGATCATCCAACCCAAAACTTTACCACCAAATCATCTTAATCTAAATAGTCTCTACATGTTCTCTGAACACTTCCAACATACTAGAAAATGTAACAATGCCAACTAAGCTACAATCATCCTCAATAACCCATAAATAGTTCACCCTATGAGCAATTGCTTGAATCATCACAGCAACAAGTGAGCTCTTGGGATGACACACTACAGCCTCAGCCTTCCTCACCTTCCTAGCCGAGTAGCTGTATGACCTCGTGTACCTCCCCGGAATCCTCATCATCGGTGACTCCTCGTCCGATGAAGATGAAAACGAGGATGCTGAAGTATCGCTGCCGAAAGGCGACAAAATTGTAAACTCTTGTAGCATTTTCTCCAAACTCTTCTCCTTCAATCTTGCCTTCACCAATCTCACAAGATCCTCAGGAGGGCCACCACAATCAATGTAGGCCATCAAGTCCCCCGCGGATAAGGTCATGATCGCGGCCGCGACAGTCTCATCACAACAAGCAAGGTTGAAGGGTGATATCTCACCAATGAAAGTCCCATCACTGTCAACAATAGCAACTGAGGTTTGTTGAGTGAGGGACTTTGAGATAGCTCCAACTGCAGATGATGCAGGGGAGTAGTAATCAATGGCAAGAACATCTGAGCTGATAATCCCAAGAGTGTCAATGGAGAGAGCAGGGAGTGGAGTGAAGAGGCCAATGGAGCCAAGAAGGAACCTGATCACATCCTCTTGGGTTAACCAGCAGAATTCATGGCCACTGTGGCTGTTGATTGTTGATGATTTCTGATGCAGATGTTGTTTTCTTCTTGAAATGCCACTCCTTTTAGTTGGTAATATTGGTACTACAAGATTTTGTGCTCCTTGGATAATGAGATCAATGGCTTCCAACAAGCTGAATCAACAAAAACACAAGGTGAAAGGGTTAATTCATAATTTGGGGTATGTAAAACACAGACAGAGAAAAACAATTTCAAAGTTTCAATAATTAGCCTACTTTTTCAAGTAAATCCAAATCTCCAACAATCATTCCATAATCCATAAAGCAAAAAAACCAGATTCAGCTAATTCAAAACTTGTTATAAGCAATAAAAAGGGGAAAATTTAAACAAAAGAAGAACTCATCCATTTCTTTTTTCATGTAAATTGAACACTCCAAAACCCCAATAATTTTATTTTTTATTTTTTGTTACTCCAGATTCAGCTAATTCAAGACTTGTTATTAGTAATAAAAAGGGCACAATTTAAAAAAAAAATCAAAGAATTTTTTTTATAAACAGAAAAATCAAAGAAATAAGATAAAAAAATCACCCATTTCAACCTTCTGTCATTATAATTTATAGCCCCCATTTATAACAATCAAGAAAGAAAGAAATCTAGAGAGAACATAGAGAGTGAGTGATTGTTCACTTCAAATTGCATAAAGTAAATATCAGATTTAGCAAATTCAAGACTCTTTATAATTATTAGAAACAGAACAATTAAAGAAAAACTCATCCATTTCAACCATGGCATTATAATCCTGATCAAGAGAGAGAGAAAAATAAAAAAGAGGTGATTATTGATATATATATTCATTATATACCTGGAAGATGGTTCGAGATGCATAACAAGGCCAGGAACCTTAGACAAAAGAGCAGAGAGAGGTGCCTTAAGAGCAAGAGAAGGAGACAACAAACTCTCCTCTTTGCAAAGGTAACAAACAATATCAACCATGCACACTTTCCCAACACATCTACAAACTTCCTCGTCGTTGCACAAGCTCCACACACTGATGAAGCTGTCGTCGGAGTTTTTCAGTGCGGCCAAGGCCTCTGCCACGGTGGCTGACTCACGCAGTGACCTTCTCAACGGTGGCTTCCCAAGGCATAGCTCAGATACCTCACGTCCCAGAAAGCTCACTGCCATGCAAAGATAATCAGACACTGAAAATAAGTTCTTTGGACACGGTGGCGCTTTGTGGTCGTGAACGGTGGTGGCGGTGAAGGACGTGGTGTGTTTGTGGACACGCACAAGGGGACTATTTATAATAACTACGAGTTGTGTTGTGTGATTGTGAGGAAAGAAAAATATTCTTTTTTATTACCTACCAATTTGATATTTTTTTTTGAATAATTAACTTATTATTAATGCTTCCGACACATCAGGTCGACTCGGTTTGTTTCCGGATTCGATTCTTAATCGTGTTAAAATAATGTTTTATCAGTATAAGTCACGTCCCTTAAACAGTGATTAGTCCTTGGTTGTTAGTGTTGAGATATACTGGATTTAGACAAAAAAAAACTTATATTGTTAAGGTAATTTAGTTATAAATCAAGTGGTTGAGTGCAAGTGGTTAATGCATTGCAACTTAAGGACGAATCGTTCGGGCTCTGCCCGAGTTCGATCCTTGGGTATATAACAACCCTTGGTCAGGTTTTATTAATCACGCGATCGATTTGGAGATTAGTCTCATAGCGGGTCCAAAGGATCTAAGCCGTAAAATACTTCAAAGGCTCACTCGATCCCAAAAACTAATTAGGACGAGTAAAAAAAAACAAGAAGGTAATTTAGTTATAATAACTTGATAAGTGTTATTAAACGTGGTCAAAAAAACGTGGTAGAAATGGTAATTGATTAGGACAAAGCCAGGAGGGTACTATTTTTATAATAAATACAGGTTGTGTTGTGTGAATTGTGAACTGTAAAACTAGGGGAGAAAAGAAAAAATATATTTTTTTTATCAATCAAGTTGATATTTCGTGTAAATAATTAATTTATTATTTAAATATATTTATTTATTATTTATTTGTGTTAGGATAATTGTTTACTTAAATTTAGTTAAAATTAGTATTATATATTAAATATTGAAATTGGATAAATTAAGTGTTAGCGTATTTGATTTTAAGAAATCGCCTCACAGTCTCTCACATATTAAATTAGGAAACGGATAACTAATTCATCATCTAGATAATTTCTTTCATATACAAAAATCTTTTTTTTTTCATACATAAAAAATTAAGTCTCTCATATTAATTAAATGTAAAAACAATGAAAATGGAAAGAAAAGGATACCAGAGAGTTGTTGTGGATATAGCTCACTTACCTTTTTTTGGAATAAATAATCAACCAAAGTGGTTAACACACTACTACTTAATGATGAATCGTTCGGGCTCTGTTCGAGTTCGATCCTTAGGTATGCAACAATCCCTGACCAGACTTTACTAACCACACGGTCAACTCGGAGACTAGTCCCATAGTGGGTCCTAAGGATCTAAGCCGTTGGTGATATTTCGAGGGCTTACTCGATCCCAATGACTAATTAGGGTGAGTACCAAACCAAAAGTAAATAATCTGCTTAAAAAATGTTTTCTATTTATTTAGTTAACAAAATTAGTTAATTAGTCTAAAACTCCCTCCGGTCCATAATATAAGAAACAAATGTATTCTTTTTTTTGGGTTCAAAATATAAGAAAGTGCATCGATTTTCACACATATTAAATGTTCATTTCCAATATTGTTTTTATTAATTAGTATCATTAATTATAAGTCATCAGAACATTAATTAAAATTAGAAGATGTGTTTTAGGAAATTTATATGAATATTAATTACAATTAACTCATTCCAATATATTTTCTTGATGTATATGTTTTATGGTTTTGTTTCTTATATTATGGACGGAGGGAGTATATAATAACATTTTTAAGAGAAAAGTATATTTGTGTAGTCTAGTTCGGTGTACTAGATTAATAAATTTTATATTATTAAATAATTTTTAATTATAATTTAATTAATAAATAATAAGTATAATTGGTAATGTATTTATAATTTATTAGTTTAATGTACCCAAGTGTTTTTTTTAACCCAAGTTATATAGGCAGATTCCAGTCAAAGAAAAAAGTTATAAAGGCAGATTTAATAATGCAAGAATACATTGCATACGGCCTTTTGAGGGTTTTAAGAGATTGATCCTTTTTATATGTATATATATATATATCCTTTGACTTTTTAGTAAGTTTCTTTTTCTTAAAAAAAAATTACTTTTGATATATTGAAAGTTAAAATTTTTTACACTGTTAATTAATTATAAAATATTATATGTGTGACTTAATTTCAAGTACCCAATGGTTATTGGTCGTAATGGAATTGAACCGTACTTCTAGACAAATTTTACATGTAATGTTAGTAGTTTTAATTCTGAAATTGTCATTTTGGGAAAAAAGAACTTTATCTAATCATCACTCCCAACTAAAGGGTTAGTCTCACACCCATCTCCTTGGGATGCCCGATAAAAAAAAAAAAATTGTGACTTTCAATCTTTTCTTCAATTTGTGAGTAAAAATGACAGTTAGGAAATGCACTCCCAAGATTACTGGTCAGGATGTCAATACCGATGCTGACAGCAAAGCCCCGTACAAGAGGATTAATGCACATCTTCAGATTGTATGTATTATCACCCAGTTGCAATTACTTAATTAGCCTCCGAGTGTCTCCTTGGAAAGGGTTACCCACCAAAAAAGATTTTGATGACTTGAGAGGGATATGAACTCATAGCCATGAGAAATACTATGAGAGTTCCTTCTAGATTCTTAACTATTTGTCCCAACCACCATTGGCCACGTGACTTCAATCTAATTATTATAAAATTTAAACATTTTAATTAATGATGCAGCAATTAAATTCTTAACATCTTTTGAAAATGTTTGAGGCATTAAACGAACACGATTTTTTGAATTTTTTTTGGTTTCATTCCTTTTTTTTTATCATGACATAGATATCAAAGTATCCACCATCGTTAGCAATGACCAATCTCCGTCGGGGAACCTATCGGCCACACAAGGTGGATTCTCCCCTCCCAACCAGGTTTTCTCCATACATAAGAGTCAGGATTCGAACCACTGACAACTTGCTTAAGGTGTCCAAGTCCCTTACCACTTGAATCAACCACATGTTGGTTTTTTTCGTTTCATTCTTAAGTAATCATAATAATTATTAAATTTGTTCTTTTGATGAAATTTAATTTAGCATTTTCAATTTATTATATTTTGTTAAGAGTGAAAAAATCATATGCATTTTGAATTTAATTAAAGTAGAAAATGACCACATGGTTGTTTTATTATTCATTGAAAGATCATTAAAATCATTTAAAACACCATCGAAATGTGGCTTCTTTTTTAAAGTAACTCACTTTTAGAAATCATATATCAAAATAACCTTATTTTAAAACAATTTATCAAACTAATATACTTTTGAATAAATAAATATTTTTTTAGTGACGTCAGTTTGTCTGACACCATTGACTTGTTGACCTGCCATGTGACAGGTCATGATTGGTCTGAAAAATTTGCAAACAAAAATAAAAAAAATGGCGAAAAAAAAGGTCAGGGCCATGTGGCACACTCTCGTGGAATGACTCCAGTTTGACTGACGTCATTGACCATCCATGTGGCAGCTCCTGATTGGTCCGTCAGTTTTTTTTGAAATTTTTTTAAAAAAATGTTTTTCTGGTTATAAAAATTTAAAAAAAGAAAAGAAAATTCGATTATTAATTAATTAATATAATGCTATTAATAAATGTTATCATTATATAATTATACTAATTAATAATACTAATAATATAATTAATAATTAATTAATACCAATTAAATTTTATCACTATATAATTATACTAATTAATAATAATATACTAATTTTAAAATAAAATTATACCAATTAAAAGGTTTTCTGGGTAAAAAAATTAAAATAAAGAAAAGAAAATTAGATTATTAATTAATTAATATAATTCTATTAATACATAATTATCATTATATAATTATACTAATTAATAATACTAATAATATAATTAACAATTAATATCAATTAAATTTTATCCTTATATAATTATACAAATTAATAATAATATACTAATTTTAAAATACAATTATACCAATTAAAAAGTTTTCTAGTTAAAAAAATTAAAATAAAGAAAATAAAATTAGATTATTAATTAATTAATATAATTATATTATTAAATTTTATCATTATATAATTATAATAATTAATAATACTAATAATATAATTAATAATTAATAATACCAATGCTGCCACCTCCGGTGTATATACTTCTCCATATGATATATGATACCTGATTGATTCGAAAAATAAGTAAATGTAAAATAATGTATGAAAGTATCAACCTATTAATTCATAGAATCTTGTTAGCTAGTATCTTTAATAAATAATTTAAAAATTAAAACCCCTTTCAACTTCTTCTTTTCTGTTTTTTTTTTTTACAAAGACCTTTCAACTTCTTAAAATAATCATTTTAAATATATTTTTTTCTAATTCCTTAAACAATGAACACTGATTATGCTTTATGGTATTCTCCTGAAATATTTTTAAACATTAATATCATATTTTTGTATTGTAACATACTTATATTTTATTTTTTTCTTACGATCCATGCCACCTTTCCCTTATCTATTTAAGTATTTATAGACCTACAATGTTTCAGAATTGCACAAATCCTCACATCTCCCACACCTCCTCCCCCACCTACCCAGCTAGGTTCCAAGAGTTCATCTTCAATTATTCTCACTGTATTTAATTATAAATAAAAAAGTATCTATATTTAATAATTATAATTCATTTTTTTACATAAATCAAGATAACTAAATTAAATTAATCAACTTTTTTAATAAATAAAATTAATTATTTTTATTTATAATTGAGTACGGATGGAGTATCTTTCAAGCTTTTGCCTCTACTTCTACATCTGGGTTTTTTCCCTTCTTAAGAGCTTCTGCAAGCAGAGTTTCCTGAGCCTTGTTTTGTTTTGTTTTTGTACTTTACACTGTCATCAAAAAATGCTTATATCAAAACGTGTCCATAGATTCTTCAAGTTCCGTGCTCTACTTCTAAGTGGTATTATTAATTAATTAATAATTATATAATGATAAAATTTAATTGGTATTAATTAATTATTAATTATATTATTACTATTATTAATCAATATAATTATATAATGATAAAATTTATTAATAGAATTATATTAATAATCTAATTTTATTTTCTTTATTTTATTTTTTTTAAATAGAAAACCTTTTAATTGGTATAATTGTATTTTAAAATTAGTATATTATTATTAATTAGTATAATTATATAATGATAAAATTTAATTGGTATTAATTAATTATTAATTATATTATTAGTATTATTAATTAGTGTAATTATATAATGATAAAATTTATTAATAGTATTATATTTATTAATTAATAATATAATTTTATTTTCTTTATTTTAATTTTTTAACACAAAAACCTTTTAATTCGTAAAATTGTATTTTAAAATTAGTATATTATTATTAATTAGTATAATTATATAATGATAAAATTTAATTGGTATTGATTAATTATTAATTATATTATTAGTATTATTAATTAATATAATTATATAATGATAAATTTATTAATAGAATTATATTAATTAATTAATAATCTTTTTTTTATTTTTTTTTAACCAGAAAAACTTTTTTAAATTTTTTTTCAAAAAAAAATGACGGACCAATCAGGAGATGCCACGTGGTAGGTCAATGACGCCAGTCAAACTGGCGCCACGTGGTGCTGACCTTT
This sequence comes from Sophora flavescens, assembly GCA_030762895.1. Lineage (NCBI taxonomy): Eukaryota > Viridiplantae > Streptophyta > Magnoliopsida > Fabales > Fabaceae > Sophora > Sophora flavescens. The sequence continues at coordinate 104,510,649 of CM061070.1, forward strand.
TTTTTTGTTTGCCAAAAAAAAATTTTAAAATTTTTTTTTTTACAAATTTTTCAGACCAATCATGAGCTGCTATGTGGCAGGTCAACAAGTCAATGACATCACTAAAAAAATAATTTTTTAGTCAAAAGTAGGTTAGTTTGATAAATTGTTTTAAAAGGAGGTTATTTTGATATATAATTTTTAAAAGTGGGTCACTTTGAAAAAAAAAAAACCCTAAAATATGTCGGAGACAATCCAAATTAGTTAGTTGTTAGGAGTTTGTTAAAGTGTGATTAGTTTGTTGTAACTAAAGAGATTAGTTAGGAGCTATTAAGAGAGTTAGTTAGTGTATGTGTAAGCCTATAAATAGATATAGTGTGTGATGTAAATGTGTAGAGAAGTGAAGAAGTGTATAGTGATCAAAGTGTAATTATGAAGTTAAGTGTATGAATAAAAAGTTTTTTTAGTGTATCTTTTTATCTCATCTTTCTCAATCTTTTTATGTGTGTGCACCATGAGTGATAGTGAGTGCTTGTGTTCCAACATGGTATCAGAGCTTTGTGAGATACAGAGAGAAATTGTGTTCTTGGTTGAGGGATCTTGTTGCAAATCGTGGCAACAATCATGACTGCATCAAGTGGTCATTTTCCAGCAAATCTTCCCATTCTTGATGGGAAGAACTATGACAAATGGTGCATGTCGCGACCGTCCCGTCCGGCAGCCGCGTAAAGAGATAAAAAAACAGAGGAGTCGCCACTAAAATTTTTATTGGGAAAATCTTAGAAAACCCAATTATTTAAAGGTAAACTGGTCTTTTAAAAAAAAAAGATATGAGTCCGGGAGTCGGTTACGAGTAGGGAAGGTATTAGCACCCCACATCGCCCGTTTAAAAAACGGTACCTCAAGTTAGTTGTGCAAAAATATTTTAATAACCTTTTAAATATTTATTCTACCAAAAAATTATTTACAAGAAAGTGTTATTTTTAATTTTAAATATTTTAGATTTTTATCAGTTCTTATATCTTTAAATTTATTGTTTAGAAAAATTAAATGAGGTTGAACATGGCACATGAGTCCACAGGGCAACCTCAAATCTAAGGGACTGAGCATGGCACCGTGTCCATAGAACATCCCTAAAAAGGAGAAGTTTAACTTTTTGATTAATTATTTTAACGAAAAAACGGGATGCAAAAAAAGGAAAATTAATTAAATGAGGTTGAACGTGACACATGAGTCCACAGGGCAACCTCAAATCTAAGGGACTGAACATGACACCGTGTCCATAGAGCATCCCTAAAAATAGAAAAGTTTAATTTTTGATTAATTATTTTAACATAAAAAGGAGATACAAAAAGGGAAAATTTAGTTTTGGCCGACAAGATGATTTATCTTGCTCCTACGTATTCCCGAGTGCGATGGGAAACTCAAAGCCACGTAGTTCTCTTTAGAAAAGATTTGATTGGTTGGTTAATTTTAATTTTGATTTTTGTTTTAATTTTTTTTTAAAAAAGGATTTTATTTGGGGAGAATTTTTATTAAGTTGTCACAACTCAGATGTCATAAAAGATAAGGATTAACAAGACGCTATCTCAGATAACCCTTTTATTTTAACATTAAAATATTTGCATTCTATAAAATAAACATATGCATTCATATAATAGTTATGATAAAATAAAATTCTTAACTTCACATAAAACATCTTGCATTCTGGTTTATTTTAAATTTGGATCAAATATCTAAAACCTAATAAAAGAAAAAAAACCTAATAGCTAACTTATAGTTTATCTTTATTTTTAAGTTTGATTTATTTTTATTTTTGATGGAAAATTACACACATAAAATAAAAAACAAGCATGCACATCATGATAAGCCCACACAATACAAGCCCACACAATACAAGCCCAACTCAAATAACAAAGCAAATCAGAAGCAAAAAATGAAAGTCATGAGACAAGTTATAAACCTAGCAGCAACGTTACCCTAACTCAACAACGTGCAGACGGCGCAAAGGAGGGGTCTTGATGCGGTTCTGCTCACGGTGGTGATGGTGGCACGGGATCTGCAACCACCGCAGCGGAACAACGGAGACTGGTCCGAGCAGGAAGAGGAGGGTCTCAAGCTCGCTGCTGGCTCCAGATCCAGACTCGAGGCGGTGACGGGATGATGGAACAGGGCAGCGTCGCGGCGGCGAGGACGAGCTGCACCCAGAGCCGGGCGACGCGGTCTTCTCCTCCTCCTGCGACGGCGAGCGGCGGTCAGGTGGAGGGGAGGTCAGGCGGAGCGGAGCGGCCGGTGCAGGAGAGGAAAGGAGATGAGGTTAGAACTTCTTACGGTGAGAGGAAGAAGGAGAGTGGTGTGGGTGTGACCTTTTTTGTTTTTTTGTTTTGTTTTTTTTTTGTTGCTGCTGGTTTTGTTGAAGAAAAATGAAGAATGAGGGGAAGGGGATGATGCAGGGAGGAGGAAGGAAAAAGAACGAAAGAAAGAAAGAGGTTTTTCTTGCTATTCCCTCCTTCTTCTCCTCTGTTGTTCTTGTTGTTGTGTTCTTGGTTTTTTTTATTTTTTTGCTGCTAATCCCCCTCTTTCTGATTTTTCTCCCTGTTCTTCCCCCCTCTGTGTTGTTGATGCTCTCTTTTTATATAGGAAGATCTCATCTGCTTTCACCTTGGGACCAGATGATTTTGTGTGTGCAGAAGCTCCACTCTCTCTAGTCCCTTTTCAATTTCTATTTATGTTTCTTCTTCCTCTGATCTAGGCATGACCTTTCCCTAAGCTCTGGAAAATTACCCAAAATGGTGTTTGATGACTTCAGCCTTGTGGGGAACTGTTCTGGTGGTTGGACCAGCTTCCCAATGGCTGTTGCTTTTCTGGTTTAGCTCAAAAAAACCTGGGAGTATGTTGGTTAAAGAAAAAAACTGAAGGAGAAAGATCATTGTGGGGATTTTGTTTGTTGGGAAGAAAAAATTTCTGACAAATCCTATCTATTTATTTATTTTATTTTCATTATTATTATTATGATTTATTTTTTTTAATCAGAAGCCAGATGTATTGGTTTATTTAAGTTAGCTTGGTAAGAGGAACCGGACAAAATTAGGTGTTCACAGCTGCCCCTCTTTACTTGTTTCTTAGTAGATATTAGGTGTAACCGTAGTTAACCGGTTATCGTTATAAGAAACTAGTAAAGACAAGAACTCCAATTTTTGTCCGAGGTACACTGACAAGCAAAGGACCTGTGTCTACAAACCGATTTCCTGTGAAGAACCCGTGGGTTAGATTGCCCACTGAGATTTACACATAAAAGCTTGCGGGGTGGACTGCCCGTCATAGGATCAAACAAAAAGATAAAAAGAGCTTACGGGGTGGATTGCCCGTCTGAAGCTCGAACTGAAAGATAAAAGAGCTTACGGGGTGGATTGCCCGTCTGAAGCTCGAACTGAAAGATAGAAGAGCTTACGGGGTGGATTGCCCGTCAGAAGCTCGAACAGAAAAATAAAAGAGCTTACGGGGTGGATTGCCCGTCAGAAGCTCGAACTGAAAGATAGAAGAGCTTACGGGGTGGATTGCCCGTCAGAAGCTCGAACAGAAAATAAAAGAGCCTACGGGGTGGATTGCCCGTCAGAAGCTCAAACAGAAAGATAAAAGAGCTTACGGGGTGGATTGCCCGTCAGAAGCTCGAACTGAAAGATAAAAGAGCTTACGGGGTGGATTGCCCGTCAGAAGCTCGAACTGAAAGATAAAAGAGCTTACGGGGTGGATTGCCCGTCAGAAGCTCGAACAGAAAGATAAAAGAGCTTACAGAAGCTCGAACTGAAAGATAAAAGAGCTTACGGGGTGGATTGCCCGTTAGAAGCCCGAACTGAAGATAAAAAGAGCCTACGGGGTGGATTGCCCGTCAGAAGCTCGAACTAAAAGATAAAAGAGCTTACGGGGTGGATTGCCCGTGAGAAGCTCGAACTGAAAGATAAAAAGCTTGTGAGGCCATATAGACAAATGCAATATATGAATGTAGATTTTGCTCACTGATGGAATGACAATGCGAAAACTCAAATAACTAGTTTTCAATTTACAGAAAGAATGATGATGATGAGAACCCTTATTAATTTTGGGCATGATGCAAAAGATTGATGATAAATTATTTCTTCTTTGCTATTTCTTTCATTATTGGATCCTTGACCCCCTAAAGGCATCGATCACAGTCAGTCTTGAGGATGAACTAAAACAAGGCCCGTCTTATCTGGAGAGATATCTTGCACTTTTATCCCCTGATGATTAGATGTTCTTGATGATAATTATCTCGATGGTTGAGTCTCAGTATTCCTTCCTTTCTTCGATGCCCTTTATAGGGGAAGCATCGTGCCCCCCAAGACCTTTTGAGGCTTTCTAAGGAATTCTAACTGCTTAAAAAAACATTACTTGCTTCACGTTTCAGTATATACTTATCAGGATGAATGCACACACACAAATGACAAAAGTTAAGAGGAAAGGACCAAGGTAGCGAAATAAAGTAAAGGAAGTCAATGTCATTATATTTGGATTGAAAAAGGTGTACAAAGCATAAGTTGCAAAACGTTGCGGAGTAGATTCACATCTCCTCAAGTGATGTCTCTTTCAATGACTAATTTTAGTATCCCTCATACAATCTTGACTGCTCATTAATTGGCTTCAGAGATGTTGTCTGCCCCAATCTTCATATATCCAACCTACGGACTGCCCCAGTTCATCGGCTTGACGACACTTCCATTGTTATATTTTTTATTTTATTTTTTTGAGCCCTAACTTTTGCCTAGACCGCCTTTTCAGGTTTTCAGTCTAGCGGGTTGCTCTAACTTTTGCCTAGACTGTCTTTTCAGATTTTCAGTCTAGCGAGCCTTTTCTCTTTTCATTTTTCATTTTTCTTTTCTTTTCTTCTTCTTCTTGGGAAGTGTGTTCAAGCATAATACTTTTTTACTGCATCCGAGTTCACAGGGAGTGGGAGGTCTTCCCCATCCATCCTGGTGAGAATTAAAGCTCCTCCAGAGAAGGCCTTTTTCACAACGTAAGGTCCTTCGTAGTTCGGAGTCCATTTCCCTCGATGATCCTTTTGGATTGGTAGAATCTTCTTGAGCACCAGGTCACCCTCCCGAAACTGTCGTGGGCGTACCTTCTTCTCATAAGCTCTCATCAACCTTCTCTGGTATAATTGGCCGTGACACAACGCCCCTAATCTCTTCTCTTCAATGCGGTTCAATTGGTCTAATCGATCCTGGACCCACTCAGCTTCTTCTAATTCTGCTTCTCTCGAAGATTCTTAATGAGGGGATCTCTACTTCAATCGGGAGCACTGCCTCCATCCCATAAACTAAAGAATATGGCGTTGCCCCTGTCGAGGTGCGAATAGAGGTACGATAGCTGTGTAAAGCAAAAGGTAACATATCGTGCCAATCCTTATACGTCACCACCATCTTTTGGACAATCTTCTTGATATTTTTATTAGCGGCTTCCACTGCCCCGTTCATCTTTGGGCGGTACGGAGAGGAATTATGATTCTTTATCTTGAAATTTTCGCACATCTCCTTCATCATCCTATTGTTCAAATTGGTCGCATTATCAGTGATAATCTCACTCGGCAACCCATAACGACAAATTAGCTCTCTTTTGACAAATCTGATCACGACATTCCGGGTCACATTGGGATAAGATGCAGCCTCAACCCACTTGGTGAAATAATCGATGGCAACAAGAATGAAGCGATGTCCATTTGAGGCTTTTGGTTCGATGGGCCCGATCACATCCATTCCCCACATTGAGAACGGCCAGGGTGCCGACATGACATTCAAAGGAGTGGCGGCGCATGAACCTTATCAAGATATATTTGACACTTGTGGCACTTCTTCGCATAATTAAAGCAATCAGCCTCCATTGTCAGCCAATATTGGCCAGTCCTCAAGATTTTCCTGGCCATTGCATGACCGGCCGCGCGTGTGTTCCAAAAGGTCCTTCATGTACCTCCTCAACTATCGCTTTAGCTTCTTTTGCGTCAACGCACCTCAACAACACCATGTCATGGTTTATTTTGTAGAGAATATCTCCATCTAAATAGAAACCCATTGCAAGTCTTCTTAGAGTTCTTTTGTCATTTTCCGAGCGCCCGGGAGGGTATTCCCTTCTTTGGATGAAACATTTGATGTCATGGTACCACGGTTTTTGATCGACTCTTCCTCTATCACTTGACAATATGCGGGATGACCACGACTTTCCATTTTGATGAGTGGTAGGTTCCTCTCGTCACTTACTTTGAACATTGAGGACAAGGTAGACAGCGCGTCGCCTAATCGGGTTATCTTCTCGGGAATATGATGAAACGTGACTTCGTCAAACTGCTCAATCAAACCTTTGATGTAATCATGGTACGGAATTAACTTGGCATCTCGGGTTTCCCATTCCCCTCTTAACCGGTGGATGACTAGTGCAGAGTCCCCATATACCTCCAAGATCCTTGCTTTTGCCTCTATTGCTGCCAAAATCCCTAGTGCACAAGCTTCGTATTCGGCTATATTGTTTGTACAATCAAAGCAGAGCCTCGCAGTGACAGGGCAATAATCATTTTCTGGTGAGATTAAAATTGCCCCGATTCCGTGCCCCAATGCGTTAGAAGCTCCGTCAAATAACAAGGTCCATTTTTCTTTTTCTGGTGATTGCTCGCGATCAAACAAAGCCATTATATCTTCATCTGGAAAATCACATTGCATCGATCCATAATCTTCTACTGGCTGACTGGCTAGATATTCTGCAAGAGCGCTACCTTTTACTGCCTTCTGGGTGACATAGACAATGTCATATTCTGATAGCAGGACTTGCCAGCGAGCGATTCTTCCAGTCAGAGCAGGCTTATCAAAGATGTACTTGATCGGATCCATTTTGGATACCAACCAGGTAGTGTAACACAACATGTAATGCCTCAAACGGCGAGCCGCCCAAGCCAAGGCACAGCAAGTGCGTTCTAGTAGTGAGTAATTGGCTTCGCAACTGGTGAATTTCTTACTTAGATAATAGATGGCACGTTCCTTCCTCCCTGACTCATCGTGCTGCCCTAGTACACAACCCATAGATTGATCTAGTACAGTCAAATACATGATGAGAGGTCTCCCTGGCACTGGGGGAACCAAGACTGGAGGCTCTTGTAGGTATTGTTTGATCTTCTCAAAGGCTTTTTGACAATCTTCATTCCATGTCACAGCTTGATTTTTGCGCAACAGTTTAAAGATTGGTTCGCATGTCGCTGTTAATTGGGAAATGAACCTGGCAATGTAGTTCAATCTTCCTAAAAACCCACGAACTTCTTTCTCTGTTTGAGGTGCTGGCATATCGTTGATTGCTCGAACCTTTTCAGGATCAACTTCTATTCCTCTTTGACTAACAATGAACCCCAAAAGCTTGCCCGATTTCACTCCAAAAGGTGCATTTGGCTGGATTTAATCGGAGCTTAAACTTTCTTAACCGCTCAAAAAGTTTCTGCAGATCATCAACATGATCATCTTCGGATCTGGACTTGGCGATCATGTCATCTACATAAACTTCTATCTCCTTGTGCATCATGTCATGGAATAAAGCCACCATTGCCCTTGGATATGTTGCCCCAAAATTTTTCAAGCCAAAGGGCATAACCTTATAGCAAAAAGTTCCCCACAACGTGACAAATGTAGTCTTCTCCATATCTTCAGGTGCCATTTTGATCTGATTATATCCTGAGAAGCCATCCATGAAAGAGAATAATGCATGTTGAGCAGTGTTATCTACAAGAACATCAATGTGAGGTAAAGGAAAGTCATCTTTTGGGCTAGCTCTGTTCAGATCTCGATAGTCGACACACATTCGAACCTTTCCATCTTTCTTGGGAACAGGAACGATGTTAGCAACCCATTGAGGGTACTTTACAACTTCTAGGAAACCTGCATCCAGTTGTTTCTTGACCTCCTCCTTGATCTTTAAGGACATTTCCGCTTTCATCCTTCGTAGCTTCTGCTTTACTGGAGGACACTCCGGCTTTAATGGTAGTTTGTGTTCTGCTACACTGGGGTCTAACCCTGGCATGTCTTGGTATGACCATGCGAAAACATCTTTATAATCTGTCAACAACCTGATCAATCTGTTCCGCTCCTTTTCTTTCAAGGAAAAGCCAATCTTGACCTCTTTTACATCATCTTTGGTTCCCAAATTGATTAGTTCACTCGCTCTCTTCATGGGGCCGGATTTCCGGGCTTCTTGTTCTACCAATCTCAAAAGTTCAAGGGGAACTTCCCCGTCATCATCAACAACCTCCTCAGCATGATCAACGGAATAGTCAAAATTGTATGATGGGTTACTAACACTGTCGTTTTCAAGAGAGTCACTTTTAGATCTGCATTTTGGTAATTATCAGGGAAAGATGAATGAATAAAGGTTAAAGACGAGAGACTGCATTTATTGGTGAGGGATGGTGAACAAAAACGAAAGTAAAAAAAAAAAAAAGATAACAAGACAAAGATACTGAATGCATGCATTTATTGATAAGTCATACTTGAAACGTAAAACAAGTAAGCCCATTACAACAAAACTCCTAAAGCCTTGGGCGAGCTAAAGGATAAGCATTACAGAATTACTTTGAAAATGACCCTATGGTCTTGGGGAACTCAATGATCTCCCAATTGTTGAGCTCTGTATCCGGAGAGCATGGATACACCAGATTGATACCACGATCAGCAGGATAATCATCTTCAATAGCTGCTGCTTGGTCCAGGAATGCAAACCCTACGCTTCGAAAGCTCATCTAATGTCACAGATGGGAACCCTTTCAGCCTCGCATTCACGATTTTCCAGCCGAGCCAACCTCTTTCTTTTCTTCTCTTCTATCACCCTCATCTTGTCGGCCTTAGTGGGTTTGTATCCCAACCCAAACCTATCCCTGTTCTCAGTGAGCATGAGGATGTCAGCGACACCTTGGCTATTATTCCCCAGACCGCTTCCAGGTTGGTATCCTCCTTGAAGCATAACCTTGGCCATCATGATGGATGCTTTGGATGACCGAGGTTTCAAGAGTGGAGCTCCCTCCCCAACATAAGTGGCATTGGCAATTTCAAGTGATTGGAAGGCGGTCTCGAGAGCTTCCTCGGCAACTTCAATATAAGGGGTTGTTGATGGCTTGCTTACTAACAGATCCTCCTCTCCAGAGACAATTATCAGCTTACAATCAACAATGAACTTCACCTTCTGGTGCAATGTGGAAGGTACACACTCCGGCATTTAATGGATCCATGGTCGTCCTAGGAGACAAATCGTATGTTGGTGTGATGTCCATTACTTGGAAAAGTACTTCAAAGGTGCAGGGGCCAATCTGAATGGGCAATTCAATTTCTCCCATGACGTCCCTTCGGGTGCCGTCGAAAGCTCTTACTATCATTGTGCTTGGCTTCATATGAGTTCCCTCGAAAGGCAACTTCGCCAGTGTTGACTTTGGCATTACATTCAAAGAAGAGCCATTATCAATGAGAACCCTGACCATGACATGGTCTCGGCACTTCACGAAAATGTGCAAGGCCTTGTTGTGCCCCATACCTTCGGCTGGTATTTCATCATCGGTGAAAGTGACATAATTATCAAACAACTATGTTACCTACAATGTTATCGAGCTTATCAACTGTGATGTCATGGGAGACATGCGCTTGATTCAACACCTTCATCAAGTACTCTTACGTGGCTCGAGTTCATTAATAGAGACAAAAGAGATATCCGAGCCGGAGTCCGATTTAACTGATCCACAACCCTATATTCACTTTGCTTGATGAACTTCAAGAATTCGCCTACCTCCTCATCAGATACACCCTTTTTATTCTCACCCCCGTTTGCTTCCTTGTCATCTAGGATTTCTTCCACCTTCTCTTTCCCTTTGTGATCCTTTCCTTCCTTTTCTATTTCCCCCTTTCGCAATACCTCTGGAGTGTAAATGCGACCACTCCTAGTCATTCCGCCAATTCCTGAAATGTTAGTGACCACAGTAGTCCCGTTGGAAGGATTGGGTTGGACCTGCATCTCATACTTCCATGGTACCGCTTTGATGTCCTTGTAAGGGAAAGGACTTGGAACTCGGATGACGATTGGTGTTGGCCCACTTGGAATCGGCAAAGGTTTCTTCTCGGTATAGTATATCACCACTGGTTTCGGAGTGACTTGCTCAGGAACTGGCCGAGAATTAACCACAACAGTAAAAGGGGTTATCTTAATTGGGGTTGGGGAAGTTGTAGATTCAGCAACCATATTAATGGCACATTCATTTGATCCACAGCCAATTAAGATAATCTTCATATCCATTAACTGCTGCACGACTCGCCGAAACTCTGAACAGTTTTCAATCGAATGCCCCATGTTTCCATCAAAGTCACACCTTATCTCTCCATCGAGAGCTTTTTCTTCCGTGGCCGGGATTTGGATCAATCCACATTTGCACATCTCTCTAAAAACAACTCTCATAGGAGTCCTAACATCGGCCACTTTACTCTTTAGAGTATGTTCCAAGAAGCTCTCAATGGCATTGACCCCCGAACTCCCATGATTTGGCATAGGACCCTGTGCCACATTTGGAGCATCCTTCTGAAAGCTCAACCATTTGGCATTAATCAGGTCTTGGACCTTAAACTTCAAAGCTCTACAACTCTCGGTGGAATGTCCTGTGGCCCCATCGTGATATTCACATTGAGCATTTGGGTCATACCACTTTGGATAAGGAGGGTCTAGTGGTCTTGTCGGGATAGGAGTTAGCACGGATTTGCTCACAAGTTGGCGGAATAGTTCGGTGTAGGTCATGGGTATTGGGTCAAAACGCACTGGCTTTCTTTCCGGGTTATATGGTGGTCTTGCTTGGCTGGTGTTTGGGTTTGGATTTAGAGGCTGGACGATTTGAGGTGGCATGGTGGGGTGTGTTTGAGGCTGAGAAGGGTATGATGGTCGGTAGGGAGCCATTTGTTGAGGGTTTGGAAATTGCGAGGTTGCAGCGATGTATGGCTGGTTGGCTTGGTGATATGGAGGTGGTTGGTAATATGGGGCGTATTGGGCATGGAAGGCGGGTGTTTGGTTTGGTCTCCATTGGTTCGGTTTCTTCTGTTCCAAGGTTACTGCATGTGCTTCTCCCTCCTTCTTTTTCACGAATGGGGTTTTCTTTGGGCCATTCCCTACTGAAGTCTCGACGATCTTTCCATTCCTCATTCCACTTTCAATTCTCTCGCCGATGATGACCATGTCAGAAAAATTTGATGACACACTCCCAATCATCCTATCATAGAAAGGCGACTGGAGTGTATCAATGAACATTGCTACGATTTCCTTCTCAGCTAAGGGAGGCTCCACCTGAGCAGCCGGTTCCCTCCATCGTTGCGCGTATTCTTTGAAAGTCTTTACATCCCTTTTTGACATATTTTGGAGTTGCATCCTATCGGGAGCCATGTCAACATTGTACTTGTACTGCTTCAGGAATGCATCTGCTAGATCTTTGAAGGATCGGATGTGTTCCCGCTCGAGATGCGTATACCAATTTGAAGCTGCCCCGGTCAAGCTGTCTTGGAAGAAGTGAATCAAGAGTTTATCATCTCGGGCATGTGACGCCATCTTCCTAACATACATGGTCAAATGGTTCTTGGGACAAGTGGTTCCCCGGTATTTGTCAAAATCTGGCACGTTAAATTTCGGCGGAATTACAACATTTGGCACCAGACAGAGTTCCGAGGCATCCCGAAGACCATAACTATTTACCCCTTCGATGGCCCGCAATCTTTCCTCTAGTACTTCCAGCTTTTCTTTAGACTGGGAATCCCCCCCCGACTGATTCACCGGAGCTTCTCCGTACATATTATGGGGAAATGAATATGGCATGGAGGAGGAACCGAAGTTTGGCATCATTTGAGCCCCCTGGGGTCCATAATGTAGGGTGTATTGTGGGGGCCTTGGATTGACAAGAGGGTGTCACTATCGGGGGTGTTACCATCTGTAGAGTTGACATTAATTGAAAGCGGTATTTCGACAGTATTGGTGGGGATTTGTGCTTGAGTGATGTGTTCGGAGTTATGAATACCATCTTGTGGACTGGGGGCTGTTGGTGGTACAAACCCACGAGGCAAACCGTATGGGGGATTGTTCGAGTCAAATGGAAAATGAGTTGGGTTGAGAGGCATCATGGCCCCTGGTTGGTTGAAGCCTTGAATAGGAATCTGAGAAAAACCGGGCGGGATGAGAGGTGTGGCTGGCTGTCCTTCGTTCGAGGCTGGAGGGTTCTCCTCTGTGTTCTTCTCCTTTTGCATTTCTTGTAGGATCTCCATCATCTTAGCCATCTGATCCTTGATTTGACTGACTTCATCCCTGATCACTTGAACTTCTTCTAGTTCATCCGCCATGGCTCTTGCCTGTGATCGAGTGCGATAAGGGTGTCTTGGAGCAATTGTTCAAAAAACCACACTGTTTTATTTAATAAAAGAAAGAATAAATGAATAAAATCAAAAGAAAGAGCATAAACCAATTAAACTCCATTTTTGATAGGAAGACCGTCGCATATACTTATAGCAAGAATACTCATCCTGCAATCAAATCTAGTGGTATAATTCCCTCTAGCTTGACTACAGTTGATGTCGAGTCCAAGGGAGAATTCACTCCTCGATAGCCCACATCTTGTACTAGCAATGTCATTGTTTGATGATACCCATATTTTTACGCGGAAAACACATCATTTTTAGGGTAAAAATATAGTTGATGAAGTATCTAAGGGAGAATTCACTCCTCGACAGATATCATCTGGAAAAAGAGAGAGCATTCCACAAAAAATTGATGAAAACTTCTATTTCATTGGATGGATGTTGCAATACAAACATGAGTCTTTGGTCAACTAGAAAAACAATACATCGAGAGTTTTCATATTTCTAACCCATCTTTGGGGACCTCAAAATACTATGCCAAGAGCTTCATCTTCTTTTTCCTGAATCCCTTTGCAAGCTTCCCAAAATGCTTGAAGAACTCAGTCACCTCCGGTGGTATTTGGAGGAAAAGGTTCTTGTAGACCTGAATTGATACTTCTTCAAATCGATCCACCAACTGGGAAGTAAGATATTGAATTCTACCAATCATGTCTTCATATTTTCTTCTCCATGCTTCCCTTTCATAGATCACATCCCTTACAACCAATTTCCATCCCTTTACCCATTCTGCGTGACGTTGAGCTTCTCCTCTTTCATTTTCTTGCATTTTGGTCCTGAGCCAATTTTCCCTTTCATTAGCTTCTGTTAATAATTGACGATATCTGGCAGCTTCGTTCCATCCTCGATCAGAGTAAAGTTTGGTCTGGGCCAAGGATTCTTGTAGAGATCCAACTCTCTCCTTTAGTATCTGTATTGTTTCGACATGAACCCCTACGTCCCACTCAAGCTCTTCTTTCTTCTTTAGAATTCTGACTAGCGTGTTTTCTTGACACTCCACCTTTGCTTGCAACTCTTGGATCACTGCTTCTTTCTCTTTTCTTGCCCTTTTCATGCGACTTGGGGCTTCGTAGGAATCGGCACATTCACTTCTCAAATTCTCGATCTGTAAATTCAGTTTTTGCACCTGGCTTTGGAGCTTGACGATAGTTACTTCTGCAACTTGGTTCTTTTCATCCAAAACCCCCATCTGAGCTTTTAGAATTTCAATTTTTCCCAGCATTTGATCTTCTGTAAGAGGATTGTTTTCAGCACTGGGTGGGGGTTCCGGTTTTGAAGGACACCCCCTTCTTGCCTCTCTCCATGCTTCATATCTTTTTGTTCGAGCTATGATCCGCCTTCCTAACTCATCACGCCCTTTTATGTGAATATTGTTCCATGCTGACCTTATTGCCATTGTCTGACTCTTGATGCTTTCACATTCTTGATATAGGAAATATGCTCCACCCAAGCTCTCTTTTGGGGTTCATCTTGTGTCCACCTGAGTTGGCACATTACTAGAGCTGGTGAATATGACACACATCCTCCTGGGTCCCATCAATGGGACATTCGAGAAACCTCCACAATCGAATATACCGGAATCCCCATTGTACCATGGGCACATCCATCTACATGAACGTGAGTCGACCTGATCAAACTCTTGTTTCCATTCATATAGTTTGCGTGACTTTAGCGGCATGCGAATGAATCCTTTCAACGGGTCATCCGTTCTATCAATTTTGTTTCCAAAGATACAAGTGAGTCATAATCCAAACATATAACATTGGTGCACAAAACCGCAACTTTCCTTGTTGATTCCGATGACAAACTTGTAGTGAGAGAAAAGTCTCGGCTAGGATAGCAGGGGACTAAATTCACCCCATATTCCTCAACTCTGTAGAAGACGTCCATGGCTGATCGATCAATCACATCCGAAATAAAGGGAAAAAGCACCAGTCCGTAGATGAGGAGAGCCAACAACCTATTAAAAAGAACCCATCGTTGTTGTTGAGCCAACTCCCTAAGATAACCTTCCAAGAATCGCCTCTTCAAGCCCGTAGTGTTTCCTTTTTCCACTTTATCCAATTGTTCCGGTTTAAGTTCCAACAGACTTGCTATCTTCCCATCTGCCACATATTGTCCATAATACAAATAGACACGTGATTCCTTTTGGATAGGCAGTCTCAGCATGTAAGCATACTCCTCTATGGTGGGAGTTACATCTAGGTCAGGCAATTCAAAACATCTCAAAGTTGAGTTCCAATACTGAGCGAATGCACTTAGAGCGGGGGCATCCACCGGAATACGTAATAGATCTAGTATCCTCCCATACTTGTTGTTAAAGTTCGAACGTGCCTTTTCTGACATTTGTTGACTAATTTCCCATAAGCTCTGAACATCATTGAGTGTCACGTCGATCTTGATGCTCTTCTTGGAACTGCTTGCATTGCTAGTACTCTTTCCGACGCTTGGTCCTTCCATTCTTTGCTATAAGATTAATACTAAGGTCTTCCTGTCAAGAAACACAAATAAAGAAAAAATTAGAAATAAAACACACGAAAAAAAATGCCCTACATGCTTCATGTTGCATGAACCCCAGTAGGGTTGGGAACCCTATGTCGGGTATCTTTGTCAATGCACTACCTTAACTATGACACGCCGCTTATTAGAAGTGCAATAATATTCGAACATGTCATTCGGGCTTGGAGCGACGATGTGTCGCCCCCTTTTCCTTTTTTTTTTTTTTTTTTTTTAAAACTTAATAATAAATATGTATGTGCATGGCAATTTATGTTTATGATGCCAGAAAAAATGGAGAGAGAGAAAAAGTATGCTCCCTTTGTCCTAAATTGGGTAAAACTTAGGGTTGGAAAAACCTGAGGTAATGACTCTAAACAGGTTGGCTACTAAGTTTGCTCTATCAGTGAAAATTAGGTAGGGTCTAGACTTCTAAAAGCCATGGTTCCCAGATTGCCCCTATCCCGAAAGATAAGGATCCGATTCATGAATCTAGTCACAAGTAGGGATAAACCCTCTCAATATGACCATCCCATGATATCGGGTACAACCTGAGTGGTGAATCAACAAATGTCAGGGAGGTACGAGACCTCTTCAATGACAATGTCGAGACACCGCCTAATCCTTGAGTTTTGAGCAAGCTCGGGTATAGAGCCAAAAGTGTGTGCAAGTTGTGATAGTGATGTGTGTGATGGGAGCACACAAACCTTCACAAAAACCTACTAAAATAAAACTACCCCAAGCCTGCAAAAGGGAACAAACAACACAAATACAAAAGTTCTCTACCCTAAGGTTGCAAGAATATACAAAAGCAGTTATGGAAGCATTAAAAAAAAAAACAGTTGTTTTTTTTTAAAAGAAGAGAAAAAAAAATAAAAAATAAAAAAATAAAATAAAATTTGCACAACCAACTATGATAGGCCTGACTCTCAAAGTCGTCCCCAGTGGAGTCGCCAGCTGTCGCGACCGTCCCGTCCGGCAGCCGCGTAAAGAGATAAAAAAACAGAGGAGTCGCCACTAAAATTTTTATTGGGAAAATCTTAGAAAACCCAATTATTTAAAGGTAAACTGGTCTTTTTAAAAAAAAAAGATATGAGTCCGGGAGTCGGTTACGAGTAGGGAAGGTATTAGCACCCCACATCGCCCGTTTAAAAAACGGTACCTCAAGTTAGTTGTGCAAAAACATTTTAATAACCTTTTAAATATTTATTCTACCCAAAAATTATTTACAAGAAAGTGTTATTTTTAATTTTAAATATTTTAGATTTTTATCAGTTCTTATATCTTTAAATTTATTGTTTAGAAAAATTAAATGAGGTTGAACATGGCACATGAGCCCACAGGGCAACCTCAAATCTAAGGGACTGAGCATGGCACCGTGTCCATAGAACATCCCTAAAAAGGACGAGTATAACTTTTTGATTAATTATTTTAACGAAAAAACGGGATGCAAAAAAAGGAAAATTAATTAAATGAGGTTGAACGTGGCACATGAGTCCACAGGGCAACCTCAAATCTAAGGGACTGAACATGACACCGTGTCCATAGAGCATCCCTAAAAATAGAAAAGTTTAATTTTTGATGAATTATTTTAACATAAAAAGGAGATACAAAAAGGGAAAATTTAGTTTTGGCCCGACAAGATGATTTATCTTGCTCCTACGTATTCCCGGGTGCGATGGGAAACTCAAAGCCACGTAGTTCTCTTTAGAAAAGATTTGATTGGTTGGTTGATTTTAATTTTGATTTTTGTTTTTATTTTTTTTTTAAAAAGGATTTTATTTGGGGAGAATTTTTATTAAGTTGTCACAACTCAGATGTCATAAAAGATAAGGATTAACAAGACGCTATCTCAGATAACCCTTTTATTTTAACATTAAAATATTTGCATTCTATAAAATAAACATATGCATTCATATAATAGTTATGATAAAATAAAATTCTTAACTTCACATAAAACATCTTGCATTCTGGTTTATTTTAAATTTGGATCAAATATCTAAAACCTAATAAAAGAAAAAAAACCTAATAGCTAACTTATAGTTTATCTTTATTTTTAAGTTTGATTTATTTTTATTTTTGATGGAAAATTACACACATAAAATAAAAAACAAGCATGCACATCACGATAAGCCCACACAATACAAGCCCAACTCAAATAACAAAGCAAATCAGAAGCAAAAAATGAAAGTCATGAGACAAGTTATAAACCCAGCAGCAACGTTACCCTAACTCAACAACGTGCAGACGGCGCAAAGGAGGGGTCTTGATGCGGTTCTGCTCACGGTGGTGATGGTGGCACGGGATCTGCAACCACCGCAGCGGAACAACGGAGACTGGTCCGAGCAGGAAGAGGAGGGTCTCAAGCTCGCTGCTGGCTCCAGATCCAGACTCGAGGCGGTGACGGGATGATGGAACAGAACAGCGCCGCGGCGCGGCGAGGACGAGCTGCACCCGAGCTGGCGACGCGGTCTTCTCCTCCCTGCGACGGCGAGCGGCGGTCAGCGGTCGGTGGAGGCTGGGCGGAGCGGCCGGTGCAGGAGAGGAAAGGAGATGAGGTTAGAACTTCTTACGGTGAGAGGAAGAAGGAGAGTGGTGTGGGTGTGACCTTTTTTGTTTTTTTGTTTTGTTTTTTTTTTGTTGCTGCTGGTTTTGTTGAAGAAAAATGAAGAATGAGGGGAAGGGGATGATGCAGGGAGGAGGAAGGAAAAAGAACGAAAGAAAGAAAAAGGTTTTTCTTGTTATTCCCTCCTTCTTCTCCTCTGTTGTTCTTGTTGTTGTGTTCTTGGTTTTTTTTATTTTTTTGCTGCTAATCCCCTTCTTTCTGATTTTTCTCCCTGTTCTTCCCCCCTCTGTGTTGTTGATGCTCTCTTTTTATATAGGAAGATCTCATCTGCTTTCACCTTGGGACCAGATGATTTTGTGTGTGCAGAAGCTCCACTCTCTCTAGTCCCTTTTCAATTTCTATTTATGTTTCTTCTTCCTCTGATCTAGGCATGACCTTTCCCTAAGCTCTGGAAAATTACCCAAAATGGTGTTTGATGACTTCAGCCTTGTGGGGAACTGTTCTGGTGGTTGGACCAGCTTCCCAATGGCTGTTGCTTTTCTGGTTTAGCTCAAAAAAACCTGGGAGTATGTTGGTTAAAGAAAAAAACTGAAGGAGAAAGATCATTGTGGGGATTTTGTTTGTTGGGAAGAAAAAATTTCTGACAAATCCTATCTATTTATTTATTTTATTTTCATTATTATTATTATGATTTATTTTTTTTTAATCAGAAGCCAGATGTATTGGTTTATTTAAGTTAGCTTGTTAAGAGGAACCGGACAAAATTAGGTGTTCACAGCGCACTCAAGTAAGAGCAATCTGTGGCTTCCAAGACGTGTGGGAGGTGATGACAGTAGGTGGAGTGAAGGAACCAGGAAGAAACGCAACCGAGGAAGAAAGAAACGAATTCAAGGAGCTGTAAAAGAAAGATTACAAGGCTCAGTTCATACTGCATCAGTGTGTGGATCCTGCACACTTTGAAAAGATATCCATGGCTCCTACTGCAAAAGAGGCATGGGATATTCTTGAAAGGGCTTGTGCTGGAGCTGACAAAACCATGAAGGTGAAGCTTCAGACATACAAAAGGCAATATGAGCTGATAGAGATGGAAAGCAGTGAAGGGGTTGGAGCCTTCTTCAACCGGATTCTAACCCTGACCAACCAAATGAAGAATTGTGGAGAAACACTATCAAATCAACAGATAGTGGAGAAGATTCTAAGATCAATGCCCTCCAAATTTGATCATATTGTTGTCTCTATTGAGGCATCAAAAGATCTTGAGAGCTTAAAGATTGAGGACCTACAGGCTGTATTCGAGGCTCAAGAACAAAGGGAGCAAGAAAGGAATGCAAGAACTGGAGTCAAGATTATCGAGCAAGCCTTGCAGGCTCAGTCAAGCTCAAAAGAATCCAGAGAAGGAAACAAAAACAAGAAAGGGAGGAGCAGATGGAAGGCTAATAGGGGAAGGCACCAAAACAACTTTGAATCAAATAAAGGTCACTCAGATCAGAGAAGCAGTGATCAGCAAAACAAAAGAGGTGGAGGTGGCCCTCGAGGTAGAGGTGGCAGAAGGAAGGGTGAGAAGTTTGATAGGAGCAATGTGCAATGTTATAATTACTCAAAATGGGGCCATTTTGCTGATGATTGCTGGAGTAACAACAAAAGGGAACCGAGGGGAGATGAAGCGCAACTTGCACAGGAAGATGGTGATGACTCAGAACAAGTGCTGCTTCTGGCTACTACCAAAAATGAAGGTGATAGCACTGGTTCTTGGTACCTGGATACTGGCTATTCCACTCATATGACAGGAAGGAAAGATTGGTTTGTAAAACTTGATGCTTCATTGAAAAGCAAAGTCAAATTTGCTGATGACAGAACTCTCACATCAGAAGGGTGTGGTTCAGTATTGATAAAAAGAAAGGATGGAAAGCATGCTATCATTACATATGTGCTATATGTTCCAGGTATGAAAAACAACCTTCTCAGCCTTGGCCAATTATTAGAGAAAGACTTTACTATGAGAATGGAGGACGGTGCCTTAAAGGTGTATGATGACAGTAAGAGGTTGATTCTAATAGCTTCATTAACCAAGAACAGAATCTTTAAAGTAGAGATTAGCATAATGGAACATAAATGCCTAGCTACTGCTGTGAATAGAGATGAATGGCTATGGCACTTTCGATTTGGACATCTAAACTTCAGGGACTTGAATATTTTGAAAAGATTCAATATGGTTCATGGCCTTACTCATATACAAGTACCTAATGAATTATGTGAAGAATGCTTGGAGAGTAAGCAGCCAAGAAATGCATTCAATCAGTAAGTGCCAACCAGATCCTCACAGAAGCTTGAGGTGATTTTCTCTGATGTCTGTGGACCATTTTAGATTGAATCACTCGGAGGAAACAGGTATTTTGTATCTTTTATAGATGACAAAACCAGGAAGTTGTTATATTTGATCAAAAGGAAAAGTGATGTGCTTGAAACTTTCAAGAAGTTTAAATTGCTTGTTGAAAAACAAAGTGGTAGCTTTATCAAATGCTTAAGAACTGATGGAGGTGGTGAGTATGTGGCTGAGGAATTCAACAGGTTTTGTGAAGCTGAAGGCTTAGTGCATGAGATCACTCCTCCATACACCCCTCAGCACAATGGCACTGCAGAGAGGAAGAACCGAATCATAGTCAACATGATTAGAAGCATGTTAAAGTCCAAAAGCCTGCCAAACCAGTTTTGGGGTGAAGTAGCAGTCACTGCTGCATACATATTGAACAGATGTCCAACCAAAAGACTCAATGGAGTAACACCTGAAGAGGCATGGAGTGGGAACAAGCCAAGTGTGACTCACTTTAGAGTCTTTGGCTCAGTTTGCTACAGGCACATTCCAGACCAGCTGAGAAGAAAACTGGATGATAAAGGAGAGCAGTTGATACTTGTAGGGTACCATTCAACTGGTGGATACAAACTATACAATCCAAAGAACAAGCAAATTGTTATCAGCAGAGATGTGATCACTGATGAACACAGATGCTGGAATTGAGAAACAGAAGCCATTGAACTACAATCAAAGACACTAGTATATCTCAATGTTGATGAAGAAGTGATAATTCCTACAGCAGTCTCTCAAAGCAACAGGCCGCAGAGACTGAGACAAGTTCCCTTAAGGCTACAAGACTATGAGATGTTGTCTGATTCCAATATAACAGCAGAAGGTGACTTAGTGCAATTTGCACTATTCTGTGATGCAGAACCAGTAACACTCGAAGAAGCTATGAAGGATCCAAAATGGATTAATGCCATGGAGGATGAACTGAGTTCAATTGAGAGGAATCAAACTTGGGAACTTGTCCCATTGCCATCAAAGAAACAGTCAATTGCAGTCAAATGGATTTACAAGGCCAAAGTAGGTCCAAATGGAGAGGTGATCAAGTATAAAGCCAGACTTGTGACAAAGGGTTTTCAGCAAAGGGCAGGGATAGACTATGATGAAGTATATGCACCTGTTGCAAGAATTGAGATAGTGAGATTGATTGTAGCAATTGCAAGCATGAGAAATTGGACCTTGCATCAATTGGATGTGAAGTCAGCTTTTCTAAATGGACCAATTGATGAGGAGGTGTATGTGTCACAACCCCCAGGCTTTGTGATAACTGGTCATGAAAGTAAAGTGCCGAAACTGAGAAAGGCCTTATATGGCTTAAAGCAAGCTCCAAGAGCTTGGAACAAGAGGATCAACAACTTCATGATACAAAGTGGTTTTGAAAAATGCAATTCAGAGCATGGTGTTTATGTTAAAACAACCAATGCTACTGACTTGCTACTGGTGTGCTTGTATGTTGATGATCTACTGGTCACAAGAAGCAATGAGGCTGAGATAGCTGAGTTCAAAGTGCAGATGATGAAGGAGTTTGAAATGATAGACTTAGGGATGTTATCTTACTTCTTAGTAATTGAATTCATAAGGACTAAAAGAGGTATTGTCATGCATCAACACAAGTATGCTAATGACCTCTTAAAGAGGTTTAGTATACTGCAATGCAACCCTGCATCAACCCCTGCAGAAACTGGCATAAACCTCGAGAAGGATGGAAGTGAAGAGTTGATAGATCCTACCTACTACAGACAGATAGTTGGATCACCGAGGTATCTTTGTCATTCCAGATCTGACCTAGCATTTAGTGTTGGCTTGATTAGCAGGTTCATGGAAAGGCCAAGGACACCACACTTGCTAGCTGCCAAGAGGGTGCTGAGATATGTAAAAGGCACTGCTTATTTTGGAATCTTATTTCCAAATGGAGATGAAAGGAGAGAAGAGGAGCTAATGGGATATTCTGATGCAGATTGGTGTGGTGATAAAAATGATAGAAAGAGCACTGCAGGCCATGTTTTCTTATGCGGAAAATCCCTGATTTCCTGGAGCTCAAAGGAGGAGTCAATTGTGGCATGGTCTTCATGTGAAGCTGAGTATGTGGCAGCTTCAATGAGTGCCTGTCAAGCACTTTGGTTGGACACACTGATGCAGGAAATTCAGATAAAAGACTCTAGTACAGTGAAGCTGTTAGTAGATAACAAGTCTGCAATTAACCTTGCAAAACACCCGATAGCACATGGAAGAAGCAAACATATAGAGACAAGGTTCCACTTCCTTAGAGATCAAGTAACCAAAGGAAGATTGAAGTTGGAATACTGCAGAACTGAAGAACAATTGGCAGACATATTGACAGAACCACTAAAGCCATAAAAGTTTATAGACTTGAGAACCAAGCTTACGGTTGTATCACTAGCTGATTTGACACACGAATGATATGTTGCATGTGATAGATGGAGGCTGGGGTGCCAACATAGTTGGGATATTAGTCTCCATAGTGATGCAATTATCATATCATTGCTTTCTCCTAAACTGAATTAGGGAGGTGTGTTGAGTTTGTTAATTCAGTTAGTTAGTTTAAGAGTTAGTTAGTTTGTTGAGATTTGTAAGCTTGTGTTAGTTAGATAAAGTAATGTGTAGAAGTCTATAAATAGACTTGGTGATAGTATTCATATAGAAGGGTATGTGCAAAGGTGTAAAGCTGTGTAATGTGATCAATAAGAAAGTGCCAAGAACAGGGAACTATCATTCTGTTCACATAGATTTTCGTTCTATCCCTTCCATCCCCTTTTAATCATTTTCTTTCTTTCTTTCATTGCTGTGTTTTGTTTACCAAGAGTGTGTGTGTATGCCTTGGTTCCAACAAAATACATCTATATGCATTTCATCCATTAATTTATTTTAATAAATAAGATAGGTAGATGAATACCAAACGCATGGAGGACCTATGAATGGGATGGATATATAAGAGACTAGGGGAAGGGGAGAGCAAATCTGATGAATGATCCCTATATTCTACACAATGTGTTGACCACTTCAGATGAGTCAGGGGATGGACAGAAAATTTTCTGTCCCACATAAATGTCTCACTTTCTATCTTATGAATGAATAATCGAAGTTATTATATGATTATTTTCTTGTTAGTTTAAAAATTAATTTAAAAAGAAAAATAATATATACTTGTTATATTTTAATTAGATGAGACATGATTTGGTATGGAAGATTAGGAGATTAAACTCGTCCTTTTAAAATATTTTAATTTGTTTAATAAAAAATCATCTCTCTTCTATATTAATAAAAAATTTAAATTAGATGCATTTCATTCAACTAGTTGTAATTAGGCTCATATTACTGTGTTTCAATACATTTCATTCTCCACCTTAGCATTGATCTCTCAATTAAACTCCATATATTCGAAATATTTTGATTGGTTCATTAACCATTTATTAATTAAAAATGAACCAATTGGTTAAATTTATCAGGAAAAAAAATATAGATTCCATCTTTTAACTTTAGTTTTTTTTTTTAGGTACTCACCCTAATTAATCATTGGGACCAAGCGAGTCATCGAAGTATCATCACGGCTTAGATCCTTTGGACCCGCAATGTGACTAATCTCGAAGTCGACCGTACGGTTACTAAAGCATGACCAAGAGTTGTTGCATACCCAATGATCGAACTTGGACAGAGCCCGGACAATTCATCCTTAAGTAGCAGTACGTTAATCACTTGCATTCAACCACTTGGTTTTTTTAACTTTATGTTCCATTTTTGTTTCACAACTATATATATTTGTTTTATTTTTGTCTTATATTTATTAAAAATCCAACAAACTCAGGAGAGCTGGAGGAAGAGGGAAAAATGTCTTACCCCAAGTTTTCATATTTTTATTAGATGGCTTCTAAGGTGAGGGAGTAAATAAATCCCTCGTCAGCGAGGGAGCTTTAATCATATTAGATATATTTATTAAATAACTGACGGCTGAGATGAAATAGCTTCTAACCTAATGTTCTGGTTACATTAAAGGCACAAGCCACGAGTAGGCAGAGACGCTGTCATCTTGGTGGGGTCCTCGTCAGGTCTGTACCCGCTTTCCGATAATGAATGGAGTGGGATCCTCGTCCGTCCTCCAATTAAGCCAACTACCATAACCGTATTTTTCAAGCTTTCATATAGCACTCAACCTTCATTTTTTTCTCTGTACCGGCCGAGAAGGTAAGGCCGAGGACTCGTCTATATTTTGGATTGACCGAGCTTACCCCGACTATGGGCCTTAGCCCAAACTCCTCCAAGACCGAGGACATATCAGCACACCGGGCCAGCCGAGGATAAGTACTCGGACTCGCCCCGCCAGGGAAGTACATCCCGGTCCCTTGCGGATCAGTCATAAATGACTGACCCGAATATCACTCCGCATAATTAGGGGCCTGATCCTAATATCTCTCCGTATATCTCGGAGCTTGATCCTGAAAGATCTCTATAAATAGGGGGCTTACCCCCTCATCCAGAACTACGTTTGCTTTGATTCCCATTTGGATACGTAGGAGCAGAATTTCCATTCTGTCAAGCACCTTCCAAAACACTCCCACAAAGCTGTCTTCGGCCGAGTATCTCTCATCCGAGGTATTTGGACGGAACATTTGGCACCGTCTGTGGGAATCGAAGCAAAACTTTCCCATACCACAAATCATGGTGAGAACAAGGAGCGGAAACTGCAGGAGAGAGGAGCCAGAAAATGCTGACAACGGAGATAATGGGGAACGGTCCACGAACCCGGCTATGACGACCGACAACCCCCTTATCCAGGAACTTCTTGCACAGATTGCCACATTGAGAAGGGAGAATGAGGAGATTAGGCGACAGAACAGCCGTCGCGAACCAAGGCAGAGCAGAGAAAGGTCCGTCTTGTCTCCTCCTGAGAGAGAGCGTCGGACGCTTGAGAATGAGGGGTCCAGAAACTCGCACAGAGAAGGAGGCCCACAACTTCGGGCTTCTCATCATATGGACCGAGTAGATGAGGAAGAATTTCCTAGGCAGGCCCCCGAACTCCATCGCTGGGGCAAATAGACTTAATGAAAGGGCCAGCGTGCGGAAGCCGAGACATCCCTTCACAAACGCTATCATGGAAGTTCCCCTACCAGCCAACTACAAGCCAATCAGCATTGACAAATATGATGGCACCTCAGACCCCGAGCGCCACTTGGACGCTTTCACCACTCAGATGTACCTCTTTACCGACGACGATTCTATCATGTGTAAAGTCTTTCCGACTACTCTGAAGGATGCCGCGTTGACCTGGTATACCCAGTTACCCCCAGCGTCGGTTGATTCCTTCGACACACCTCGGCCTCATTGGTAAACTTTAGGCAAGAAAAGAATGAGTCCCTACGTGATTTCATGGCCAGATTCAGCAGGGAGACAGTCCTCATCCGGAATCTCAGTGCCGATATTGCACTACAGACCATCTTGACCGGGTTAAGGCCTGGCCCTTTTGCCAGACACTTGGCTCGGAAGCCACCAACCAGTATGGATGAGTTGAGGAGAAAAGCTGCGGGATTCATCAATATGGAGGAGGTTGAGGAATCGAAGAAAAGGGAGAGAACTGATGATGCTGACAAATGAGAAGGAAGAGAGAAGAAGAGGGCCAGAGGTGATAAGCCGAAATTCAAAGGCCCGACCGAGCATTTCCAGAGGGGACCGAAGTACGAGCATTACACTCCCCTCAACACAAACCGAGCTCGGGTGTTTGAGGAAGCATACAATGTGGAACTTTTGCAGCTCCCTAATCGTGGCCACACCCCACAGAATGCTGATCGACAGAAACATTGTCGGTATCATCGTAATTATGGCCATACAACCGAGGAGTGCTGGGTCCTGCGGGATAAGATTGAAGAACTGGTACAAGCTGGCCATCTCAATAATTTTGTTCGGAGAAACCACAATAACGGTGAGAGGCGTGGCAGAAGCAGAAGGAGAGAAGGTGACCAAAGCCTGAGGAGGGGTGGCGGTCAACGAAATAATGAAAGAACAGACACCAGAGAGGGCCAGGATGAAAGACGAGAGGAGGATAATGTGATCCGAGGTGTGATAAACACCATTTCAGGTGGATTCGCAGGGAGAGGCACAACAAGTTCAGCTCGGAGAAAGCACTTGCGGGCTATTCGGGCTGTCAACTCGGTATCCGACAAACCCCCGAGAAACTCCCCACCTATTATCTTTTCTGATGAAGACTTTGTAGGGGTGGATCCTAATCAAGATGACCCCATGGTAATCACCGTGCAGTTGGCTAATTTCTCGGTCAAAAGAACCCTCGTTGACCAGGGGAGCTCGGCAGATATTTTATATTACTCAACATTTCAGAAGCTCGGCATCCCAGAGAAATCTATTCAACCGTACGACAGTAAGCTCGTCGGCTTCGCAGGGGAACAAGTTGATACATGGGGATACATTGACCTCCTGACTACTTTTGGGGATGGCAGGGCATCCAAGACTATCATGGTCAGGTATGTGTTAGTCAATGCTGTTACATCATACAATATCCTGATCGGAAGACCGTCTTTGAACGAGCTAGGAGCTGTGGTCTCTACTCCCCACCTCACGATGAAATTCCCTTCCAACTCGGGGGACATAGTCGCCGTCCGGGCTGATCAGAGGATGGCCAGACAATGCTATGCTGATAGTTTGCGTGTAAGCAGACTTAAACCTACACCTGCAGAAACCCTAGACAGGGGGAAAGGCAAGTCGGTGAGTTCCGTTAACTCCGTCGAACTGGATCCGAGAATGGACATGCAAGAGCAGCATCCACAACCTATTGAGGAATTAGAAAAGTTCCAGCTCGGTTCACAGCCTGACCAGTGCACCAAACTCGGCGGTCACATTGAGCCGAATTTGAAGAAGAAAATAAAGCAAGTGCTTCGCAGCAACGCCGATTTGTTCGCCTGGACCACATCCGATATGCTGGGAATTGATCCCGACTTCTTATGCCACAAACTGGCAATTTGTCCCGAGGCGAAACCGGTGGCCCAGAGGAAGAGGAGACTGGGGGAAGAAAGGAGAAAAGTCGTGGAAGAGGAAACAACGAAGTTGGTCGAGGCCAATTTTATCCGAGAAGTAGAGTACACTACCTGGCTGGCCAACGTTGTTCTTGTCAAAAAAGCAAACGGTAAGTGGAGCATGTGCACCGATTACACAGATCTGAATAAATCTTGCCCGAAGGACTCCTATCCTTTGTCGAGTATTGACAGACTGGTGGATGGAGCATCCGGATACAGGATTCTGAGCTTCTTGGACGCGTACTCGGGGTACAATCAGATCCGAATGTACCCCCCAGATGAGGAGAAAACAACTTTCATTACTGAGGGCTCGAATTACTGTTATCGGGTGATGCCGTTTGGACTGAAAAATGCTGGAGCTACATACCAAAGGCTCATGGACCGGGTATTTGAAAAACAAATCGGCAGAACTATGGAAGTTTATGTGGATGACATGGTGGTGAAATCCGATGACCCCAGCAACCACCCAAAAGATCTGGAGGAAATTTTTCAGCAGCTGAGGAAGTACAACATGAGATTGAATCCGGAGAAGTGTGTTTTTGGTGTCCAGGGTGGAAAATTTCTCGGTTTCATGCTGACGCACCGGGGAATCGAGGCCAATCCTAATAAATGTCGGGCTGTGATTGAGATGAGAAGCCCACAGAACGTTAAAGAAGTGCAAAGACTTGCAGGACGACTCGCATCATTATCTCGGTTCCTGCCCAAATCTGCAGAGAAAGCTCGGCCTTTCTTTAGATTACTAAAGAAGCCCCAAACCTTCACGTGGACCGAGGAATGCGAGAAGGCCTTCGTCGATTTCAAGGCCTTTTTGTCTTCACCGCCGATATTAACTCGACCCATCCCAGGGAAAGAGTTGTACTTATATCTGTCCGCCTCCGAGAATGCCATCAGCGCAGTCATTGTACAGGAAACAGAGAAAGTTCAAGTGCCGGTATACTTCATCAGCAGGGTACTTCATGATGCCGAAACTCGGTATCAAGTCATTGAAAAGATGGTCTTGGCCCTGGTAACCGCAGCTCGGTGATTGCGCCCGTACTTCCAAAGTCACCATGTGATTGTCAAGACTGATCATCCGATTAAGCAGATCCTCAAAAAGCCCGAATTGGCAGGACGTATGATTGCGTGGTCGGTAGAATTATCCGAGTTCGGCCTAAGATACGAGTTGAGAGGCCCGCTGAAAGCTCAATGTCTCTCTGACTTTATAGCTGAGCTCCACCCGCAGCCGATATCCGAGGATGTATGGTGGAATTTGTATGTGGATGGGTCCTCGAATGTCAGGGGCAGTGGAGCTGGGGTGATTCTGGAAGGCCCGGGAGATCTGATCCTAGAGCAGTCGCTAAAGTTTGAGTTCAGGGCCTCAAATAATCAAGCCGAATATGAAGCTCCGATTGCAGGATTAATGCTGGCAAAGGAAATGGGGGCGAAGGCTGTTAGATGCCGGAGTGATTCACAACTAGTCACCGGGCAAATATCTGGAGGGTATCAAACGAAGGAGCCTCAGCTCACCAGGTACTTGTGCAAGGTCAACCAATTAATTTCCAGCTTTGAAAAATTCGCTATTGAGCACATGCCCCGAGAAGAAAACACTCGGGCTGATTTGCTGTCCAAGCTAGCCAGTACAAAGAAGCCGGATCACCATAGAACGGTTATTCAAGAAACCCTCAATGAACCGAGCATCGGGTCAGAAGAAGTGATGGCCAGCGAGCTGGTTGACCGAGAGTGGATGACACCCATATGGGAATACTTATCCTCAGAGACTCTGCCCTCGACCAGCCGAGCCGAAAAAATCAGGCTCAGGGCAAGTCACTTTGTTATCATCTCCGGAGAGTTGTATAAACGGGGATTCTCGGTACCGTTGCTAAAATGTCTAACGAAGGCACAATCCAAGTACGTCATGGAAGAAGTTCACCGAGGAATCTGTGGTTTTCACTGCGGGGGCAGATCAATGGCCTCCAAGGTAGTCCGAGCAGGGTATTATTGGCCTACCATCCGAGCTGATTGCATGGATTGGACGAAGCAGTGTGATGAGTGCCAAAGATTTTCCAACATAAATCGTACCCCTCCTGAAGGACTCCACACATTAAACTCGCCTTGGCCGTTTTCTATGTGGGGAATGGATATACTGGGGCCGTTCCCTGTGGCCAAAGGTCAAGTCAAATTCCTGCTAGTAGCAGTGGACTACTTCACAAAATGGATTGAAGTGGAGCCTTTGGCGAAGATTACTGCCGACAAAGTACAGAAGTTTGTGTGGAAGAACCTCATCTGTAGGCACGGGATTCCCTTCGCAATCATCACAGACAACGGAAGACAGTTTATAGATAAGACATTGCGGGAATTCTATGACAACCTCGGTGTCAAGGACCACGTTACATCGGTCGAACATCCCCAGACCAATGGGCAAGCCGAAGCAGCCAACAAGGTCATTCT
Source organism: Sophora flavescens (assembly GCA_030762895.1). NCBI lineage: Eukaryota > Viridiplantae > Streptophyta > Magnoliopsida > Fabales > Fabaceae > Sophora > Sophora flavescens. The sequence goes on from CM061070.1 coordinate 104,539,977, forward strand.
CGGTGAACTGAAGAAGAGGGTGGGAAGATCCAAAGGAGCTTGGGTAGAAGAGTTACCAAGCATCCTCTAGGCCTACCACTGCACGCCCCAATCTGCCACTCAAGAAACACCCTTTAGGCTGACATATGGAACAGACGCCATGATCCCTGTTGAGGTCGGTGAGCCGTCTTTCCGGCGTATGCAACATGAACCGAATGACAATGAAAACAATTTGAGGGTCGAACTTGACTTGGTAGAGGAGATCAGGGATGAGGCCAAAATCAGAGAGGAGGCTTGCAAACAAAGAGCAACTACGAGATACAATTCAAGAGTGAAGCCGAGGAGTTTCCTGCGTGGGGACTTGGTATTGAGAATAAAAGGAGAGGCAAGGAAGGATCACATGGAAGGCAAGTTGGCAGCAAATTGGGGAGGGCCATTCCGAGTAGTGGAAAACCTGGGGAACGGGGCATATAGGTTAGAAGAGTTGTCAGGGAAGCCTATCCCGAGGACTTGGAATGCTTCTCATTTAAAGTTTTATTACAGTTGATGTATATAGTCGGGTGATGTACTCTTTTTCCTACCTCGGTATTTCGTCCCAAAAAGGGTTTTGACCGGGGAGGTTTTAGCGAGGCACACCGCAGACTCCATCCAATAAAAGAAATTATTATGAATATTGTTATGTCTTCCTAATTAGCCGATGTATGTGCTCCACGCGCCAGTCAAATTTCTAAAGGCCAAGTTTGAGCCTGGAGGCCGAGTACGAGCCATCAAATTTTTAAAGGCCAAGTTTGAGCCTGGAGGCCGAGTACGAGCCATCCAATTTTTAAAGGCCAAGTTTGAGCCTGAAGGTCGAGTTCGAGCCGTTAATTTTGTAAAGGCCAAGTTTGAGCCTAAAGGCCGAGTTCGAGCCGTTAAATTCTAAAAATTGGAGGCCGAGTACGAGCCATCAAATTTTTAAAGGCCAAGTTTGAGCCTGGAGGCCGAGTTTGAGCCATCAAATTTTTAAAGGCCAAGTTTGAGCCTGAAGGCCGAGTTCGAGCCGTTAATTTTGTAAAGGCCAAGTTTGAGCCTCAAGGCCGAGTTCGAGCCGTTAAATTCTAAAGGCCAAGTCTGAGCCTGGTGGCCGAGTACGAGCCAGTTAAATTTCTAAGGCCAAGTCTTAGCCTCCTAGCCGAGTTCGAGCTATTGAGTTATAAAGGCCAAGTCTGAGCCTGGTGACCGAGTTCGAGCCATTAAATTTTTAAAGGCCAAGTTTGAGCCTGGTGGCCGAGTTCGAGCCATTAAATTTTTAAAAGGCCAAGTTTGAGCCTGGTGGCCGAGTACGAGCCAGTTAAATTTTTAAGGCCAAGTCTGAGCCTCCTAGCCGAGTTCGAGCTATTGAGTTATAAAGGCCAAGTCTGAGCCCGGTGGCCGAGTACGAGCCATTAAATTTTTAAAGGCCAAGTCCGAGCCTGGTGACCGAGTTCGAGCCATTAAATTTTTAAAAGGCCAAGTTTGAGCCTGGTGGTCGAGTACGAGCCAGTTAAATTTCTAAGGCCAAGTCTGAGCCTCCTAGCCGAGTTCGAGCTATTGAGTTATAAAGGCCAAGTCTGAGCCTGGTGGCCGAGTACGAGCCATTAAATTTTTAAAGGCCAAGTCTGAGCCTGGTGGCCGAGTTCGAGCCATTAAATTTTTAAAAGGCCAAGTTTGAGCCTGGTGGCCGAGTACGAGCCAGTTAAATTTCTAAGGCCAAGTTTGAGACGGGTGGCCGAGTGCGAGCCAATTAAGGTTTAAAAGCCAAGTTCGAATAATCAAAACTTCAATACAAAGGCCGAGTACGAGCCGTTATTTTATTAAGGAAACCGAGTACAATGCGTTAAGCAAAAATAAGGCCAAGTTTGACTCTTGAAAAGTACAAACAAGTGAAAACATTAAGGGAACCGAGCACAGCGCTGAAATTGAAAATAAGGGCCGTTCGGCGAAACTGTAGCAAATCCAGTCGGGCCCCAGTCCCCCCGATCGAACGCCGTGACTCTCTCTTAATGGAGGATGTAGTCACTTCCCCCTGAGAAAGCTGGATGATGAGGTGCTCGGCTGGATCCGGGAGTAGACGGCCTCTACCCCTTTCTCCATTCCCGAAGCCTGTTTTTCTCCCAGGTAACATCCTTTTTGTTGGATTAAAGTGTGGAAGGAATTCTGGATCTTATCTCCCACTTACATCCTTTTTGGCAGCTATTGAGCTCAAAAAAGGATGTTAACTGGGAGATAAGAACGTAAACCCCTGGTGGCATTGTGGAAGTATTCGGGGTGAAGGTTACTCGTGCCACACAAGAACGAGCTTGGTAGATCAAGAGGATGAAGAATGAAGAAGGGAAGCAAATGAGCAGTCCTATTTATAAGGAGAAAATGACGGTGAAAGGAGTAATGGCGCACGGGGAATAGACGTATGGAAAGAACGAATATTCATTGGAAAATGACACATTGAAAAGCATAAATCTTGGAACTCTATAAGAAGCAGTAAATACGTGAGTTTTCCAAAGCGTATAATGCGTGAATGCATGCGTAAAGCGTGAAACATGTGTTTCACCACCGTCCATTTTTAACATAGACGGTTGATTACCTCGGTCCTAACCGAGGATTTGCTTAAACGGGCCAAACACAAGTGTATCTCGGCCAAACAAGAGGCTACAAGACAACGGAAAGTCATCAAAACGGTAACAGTTTTCATTAAGTAAAGCCAAGTTACAGGGGCACAAGCCCAGTACAAGGGATAAAGAAAAACAAAAAGCTAAGTTACTCGCCCCTATGACTTTCCTCGGCCTCAATGTGACCTCCGGGAGAATCCCCCACCACGTCTACCTCTTCTTCCTCCTCAGGAATGATGGGGACAAGTTCCCCATTCACCACCTCCTTATTTACATCGGCTCCAGAAAGATCAACGCCAGGGGCTAGAACCTCAACCTGAGCAATGGCCTTGTCGAAACCCTTCCGGTGCTCGATAATAATGCAGCTTGTGACCTCTTTCACATCCTCCTGGAGCTCCAGCTTGGCCTTGGTCTCGGTCTCCAAGGCAGCTTTGAGTCGCTCAATTTCAGCCTGAGCTTCTTTGAGCTTTTCCTCAGCGCGAGCCTTGTCCCCTTCAACCCGAGCTTTGTCTTCCTCAGCCGATTTCGCTCGAGAATCCATCTCGGAGTTCCGAGTATTAATCTCGGCAAGGGTGGCGGTCAGGCGTTCGTTACCGCGGGCCAGCTCCTCGCGCTCAGAGTTCGTTACTTCCGAGGCCTGCTCTCCGGTTGCGTGATTGAAGCCATTAGCTGTTGCAGCGTTTATTCCGATGTCTTTGCCATGTGTGACTCCTTCATTAGTGAGCCGAATTTGTGCAGATTTGAAGAGACGTTCCCTTTCTTCACACAGCGTCCGTCATTATTACTTTCAAAAGTAACGTTAAGACTTGCTTTCTTTCGAAGCGTCGAGGTCTCTATAAGTTGGGAGAACTTTGCTTAGGAGCTCATTTTGCCTCTTCCTTACTCAAATATTTCTTCAAGCTCTTCTCCTTCAAGCTTATGCCTTTCCTTTTCTGTTCTAGGTACGCCATCATCATTTTTCTTCATTCTCTTTTTTTTCCATGGAAACTTCATTCGAGGTATCCCAGAATTCCTCTTATGGGGTTCAGATCATAGAGCCCGAAATCAATCAGATTGGGGGCTCTCCTCATCCTTCCCCATCTCCCTCTCATGGTGATGGAGGTGTCAACGGTTCCTCTTCCTCTTATTACGAGGTAGCTCCGCTACTCCCGACGCTACTGGTGCCCTAAGCGCCGCAAGCATGCTTCTAGGATGCCCAGGGTTCCTTACCCGGATATTACCATTCCTGGGTATTTTTAGGTAAAACCCGATGCTGGGGCATTTCATTCTAATTTCAGAACTCTCGATTCCCTTAAAGCCATTAAGGCCAAAGTTACTGCTTTCGATGGTGCTACAGAGTGCCTCCCCTGTTCTGATAATGAACATGTGTTTCTTCAAGTGTTTCCCTCTGAACCAGCTTTCACCTATGTATATAAGACTTTGTTTGAGCAGATTGGTGTCACCATCCCCTTTACCCCTTTCGAGTGTGGGGTTCTAAAACTTACGAACGTCGCTCCTACCCAATTACACCCAAATAGCTGGGCTTTTCTGAAAGCCTTTCAAATTCTGTGTCCAAATAGGGATGGTGGCCACCGCGTCCAAATTTATCTATTTTTACAAGGTCAGGTTCGAAGACCAAGTTGGGTAGATCTCGCTAAGTGGGGTTGAGAAAAGGGGTATCATCGGGCTCTACAAGAGCTCCTACAAATTCTTCAAGTCGGACTTTTTCAAAGTCCGACCTACTGACGGGAATGAGTCTGTTTTTTTCGACTCGGATGGAATTTCCAAATTTCCTCTCTACTGGAAACCCCATCCGTCTAAGTTTTCTAGTTTTGACCTCGACTGTATGACAGCTCAAGACATAATTGATGTTGAGATTCTGAAGCTTTTTCCTCGGCCACTGCCCTGTGGAAGACTTTTAAAACTTCCCGTCTCTTCCACTCGACAGGCCGATTTTGATTGTAAGTAGCCTTTATTTCAAAGGTTTTTTTAATTTACCTATTATTGTTGTATTTGCTATATTTTGACTGATCTCCTTCTTGCAGTGATAATGGGAAAATTCAACTACAAAGCTCTGCTGAAGAAATTGGCTCCTCAAGATGGTGGAATCTCAATTCCGACTTCCGATGCCAAGGGGAAGAAGAAGAAGAAGAAGGTTGTTGAGAGCTCGGACCCCGATGCTAGTCTTTCTAAGCGGTCTCGGGCCGACGCTCAACAGTGGTATCGAGGAGGAGTGCCTCTCCCTTTCCTCTGACTTATGATGACCCCACCACCGAGAAGAAGACTGAAGGGGCACCTCATGTGACCGACCCGATGCTCGGCTTTTGATGGAGCAGGGGCCTGATGCCAGTATGGAGGCCGCCGCTGCTTATGCCCTCCGAATCTCGTCGTCCGTCACTCGCTTCTGGAGTCAAGAACTATCAAAAATGTGAAGAAGATGGAGTCGATGAGGGCTGAAGTGGCTTGTTCCTCGAGGTTGAGGGATGAGTTGGCTCAAGCTGTGGCCAAGTGTGAGGAGCAGGCTCACACTGTTGGTCAACTAAAGGCTCAAAAGGCCGAGCTTGAGAAAAGCAAGACTTTCATTCAGTCCGAGCTGGAGAAGGAGAAGGAAGAGAAGGTCGGATTTCAGAAAGCCGTTGAAGACTCTCAAGTTTCCTTTGCTCACTTGTAACAGGCTTTGGTGGCTGAGAGGGAGACTAACCGCAAGCTTCAAGCCGATCTGAGTGAAGCTGAAGCCACCATTATGAAGGAGCACGTCAACTGTTTTTCCCGAGCGGTGAAGCTGCTTAAATGCTTCAACCCAAATGCTGACTTCTCCCTTGCTGATGTGGACAAGGACTTTAATAAAGATGGAATTCTAGTTCCTTTGTCCGAGCTTGAGGATGAAGAAGAGGTAGACCAGGAAGATGAGGAAGTTGAGGAGTAGGTTGCCGAGGAGAGAGGAACCGGGGCAGGTGAAATGGCCTTAATTGATCCATCTTTTGTTGTTCCTCTGAGTGCTGAAGATGACCCGAACTCTACTCCTGTTGCTCATTGGAATGCCCATGAGTAACTTAGAAAAATAATCTCTTTGTATTTTGTTTTTAGGGCAATGCCCTTTTCGTTCTGAACATTTTGTACTCTTGGTTTTTGCCTCTTTAATGTAATTACATGTTAGTTTATAGATTACGACTTGATTTTAGAAAATTTTCAAAGTTTTTTATATTCATGCCTCGTTTTTTCCTATCGGCTTTTGGAGCTCAAGCTTGTAACTTTTTTCTAAGTTAGCGCTCGGCTTTTACATTTTGCATGTTACTCGGCTTACTCGAATTTTTAGAGCTCGGGATACCTCTAGGTTTTTAAATACCTTTTTAGGCATTGTTTATCTCTTCAGAGGTTCGGCCATTCGATTTCAGCTCGGTCGATTTTAGTTCGGATTACCTCTTTAGGTTTTTAATTGCCTTTAGGCATTGTTTACCTCTTTAGGTTCGGCCATTCGACCTCAGCTCGATCGATTTTAGCTCGGATTACCTCTTTAGGTTTTTAATTACCTTTAGGTATTGTTTACCTCTTTAGGTTTGGCATTTCGACTTCAATTCGGTCGATTTTAGCTCGGTCAACCTTTTTAGGTTTTTAGTTTTTGGAAATTTGGATTCATTTCTTGTCGCAGATATTCACTTGTAGCATACCATGTCTCAATGGATTGCCGTAATTTTTCTACCGCATGTACATTCCCAAATGACGATGTTTCTCCAAAATCAAACTTCGTTGTTCAGCATCTTTGACTAGCCATCAAACTTGTGGTTGGTAGTAAAACACATATTCTTTCGTTGAGACCTAATTTTATCCTCATAGATTTCTCGAGATATTTTCTTACGAAGTTTTGTTATAGCATCTATAATGGCCTCCGGTTTAGGTGGACAGCCCGGCAAATAGACATCCACAGGAATTAGCTTATCCACGTCCCGAACACCTTGACCCTTGTTATTTTGAGGTAATATCTAGTATTCAGAGTTTACCTCAATTTGGTATCACTCTCGCGGCCCGCACCGAAACAGTGCTTTACCCCTAGATGTCCAGCCAACTGCTGCGCCTCAACGCATTTCGGGGAGAACTAGCTAGCTCTGGGCTCGAGTGGCATTTTACTCCTAACCACAACTCATCCGCTGATTCTTCAACATCAGTCAGTTGTGGATCTCTCAGTTCGAGAAATCAAAATAAAAGGATCGAACCATTTCTTCTGACTCTTTTTCAAATTTGATAAATATTGGTTGATCGTGTATTTCATTATAGTTCTATGATTCCAAGTATCATTTCCTATTTGATACCTTTGAATTCTATATTCGAAGTTGCGATCGAATCGATTCAATACATTTCTTATGTACCCATAGGTGCTATATTGGATTTGAATCAGATTTCGGATCAATCTATATTGATCAACTGCCTCCATTATGTTGTTGCTAGAAAATACCACTATTTTTCGTTTTGGATCTTCCAAATCATTTTGCAAGAGGTCCGGACCCATTTTTTATGATCCTTTGATAAAAAGATTCATTCTCTTCATAACAAAGAGGAGGTAGAACCAATAAAGATTTATTTTTCGATTCATCCCTGGAGTTGAATACCTCATTCAAGAATTGTTTTTGATCCAATCTGGAGGAATCAATAGAAAAGGCAAATCCCTTATGATACACCAGATTCAGCTCGGTTATTGATAGAGTGAATAGATCTACCATTTCTCGAAATCTCTGTTTTGATCTCTTTAGGTCCAACATTCCGACTTCAACTCGGTCGATTTTCGCTCGGTCAATATTTTTAGGCTTAGTTTTTCATAAATAATTTTTTAACCATTTAACAATATTCTTGCCAAATATTGCAATTGAAATTGATTATATTTATTTATTTTTCCGGGTGTACCTCATTAAAACCTTCCCGGTCAAAACCTCGTGGGAAAAAGACCGGGATAGGAAAAAGAGTACATCACCTACTTACATAACTCTAGCTAAAATAAAACTTAAGGTGGGAAGTGTTCCAAGTTCTTGGAACGACCTTCCCTGACAACTCTTCTAGCCTATAAGCACCGTTTCCTAGATTTTCAACTATTTTGAATGGGCCAGACCAGTTTGCTGCGAGCTTACCCTTTTTGGAGTCTTTTCTAGCATCGTTTTTCAATCTCAGCACTAAGTCACCTTGCACAAATTCCCTTGGCTACGACCTCAAGTTATACTTCCGAGTTGCTTTCTGCTTGCATAGTTCTTATCTGATTTTTGCCTCATCTCGGACTTCCTCAACCATGTCAAGCTCAACTCGGATTTCTTCTTCGTTCTTACTTTGGTCATGATGCTACCTTCGGAAAGAGAGTTTGCCGAGCTCAACTGGAATCATTGCATCGGTTTCATAGGTTAGCTTGAATGGTGTTTCACCAGTTGAAGACTGCGGTGAGCAATGGTAAGCCCAGAGGATGCTTGGTAATTCTTCAACCCATGCCCCTTTTGATTGGCCTAACCTTCTCTTGAGCTCGTTCAAAATGACTTTGTTGGCTGCTTCTGCTTGGCCGTTTGTTTGTGGATGCTCAACCGATGTCACTTTATGTTTGATTCCGAGGTTGGAGGAGAACCCTCTAAGCCTTTTATCGGTGAATTTCTTTCCATTATCTGTGACAATTGCATAATGGAGGCCATGCCTGCATATGATGTTTTTCCATACAAAACTCTTAACCTTTTTAGCTGTTATGGTAGCTGATGGTTCTGCTTCAATCCACTTAGTGAAGTAGTTGATAATCTGCTGGCTTATCATGTTTTATCTATTATTTTAGAGTGGATTTAATCAATTAAGTTGAGTTGAATACTTGATTTAGCCCAAATTAGACTTTGTTTTCCTATTTTTGTTATTTTAGAGTCAATGTGCGTATTTAATTGATTTAATTAGATCTTAGAAGATTTTCTCAAGATTTTTCTTATTTTTATTTTTAGGAAAGGACAAAGAAGAAGGATATCAATTAGATTGAAGGTTGCCAAGTAAATTGCAAGGGCCCACATGATGGATTTGAATCCAAATCAATTTGGATTTGGATTATTATGATTAAAAGATAATTCAATTGGCATTGAGATAAAAGATTGGATCCAAATTAATCAATTTGGATTTGGATAATAATTGCCTATCACAACAATAAAGGATATGATAAGATTTGGCAATTAATTTGGAGATATTGATTTGGATATGAAGATTAAAATATTCAAGATCAACCATGATGGAGCTTGCATGAAGATGGAGCTTGCAAAGTAAAGAAAACTGAGCTAAACAGAGCCCATCACGGCCTAGCCGTGACACCCATCACGGCCATGATCGAGCAAGGCTGAAAAGAAGAGAACGAAAAAGTCAGAACCTGTCATGGCCAGGCCGTGATGGCCATCACGGCCGTGACAGGCCATCAGTGCCAAGTTTTCCAAGACAGAATCTGTCACGGCTTAGCCGTGACAGCCATCACAACCGTGACGTGCAATATCTGGAATTTTAAAACCTGATTTGATCTGATTTTGTAATTCCTTGGGATTCAAGTTAACCTACTCTATAAATAGAGCAATTAGGCTCGAAAATAAGAGGACTTGGGCTGCTACCTTAGACAAAAACTAGGATTTCTCTTCTTCTCCAATTTCTTCTTCTCTCTTAGGTTTTCTTTTATGCTTTTGTTAATCAAGCTTGTCGTGACCATGGCAATGCTTGAGTAGTCTTTTTGCTTCTAGGGATTGGGACTATACCCAAGATTTGTTTTATGTTATGAATTGACGTTTTACTTTTTGTCAATTTCAATTTGCTTTCGATTTAATTCCTATTACAGGAATTACTTGTGAATCTGGTATACACTTACTTGCATGTCATAGATACTCTAAGGACGAACTTAGCGGTGAACTTAGGTATCGGATCTATAGGAATCAAACTTAGGACTTAAATCACGAGAGTTAGAAGCGGTCCTTCGAGGGTTCACGAATTGTCACAAAACTTAAATGGCTCAATTTAAATTCAATTACCACGAGAGTAGGGGTTGGTTTAATTGGGCACGGTTCTTGTAACCCGAGAGGGAGCATTAACTTATTTAGGATAAATTCGCCTTCAAAGCAAATTTTGATAATTAACAAGAAGGGTAGTCAATTTAGTAGCATGAGCGGTCTTGTTGATAACCCAATTCCTGAAAATCTCTTTTCATATTTAAAAACCAGAAAAATATTTTATTTCTTTTATTTTCTTGAAATCTTTTCAAACCTATTTCTCAGTCTAAATAGTTGTTTAATTTGTGAAGTGACACTTGGTTTCCCAATCCCTGAGTTCGATACTCGGTTTCTCACCATTTTATTATTACTTGCTTCGATTCGGTACGCTTGCCGGAGCCCATCAAGTTTTTGGCGCCGTTGCTGGGGATTGGCAATACCAATATCATTAGTAACAAAGGAGGCAACTACTTTAGACTTTTTAATTTTTAACTATTTATATTTGACCTTTTCTTTTGAGTTTTGTTTGTGCAAGGTTGGTGACACACATGGACTATCGTTACTATCCAACCTGGGAATATCAACTTGATTGGATTGTGTTTGATGGTATCACTGATAAGCACGTGAAGATATACTCCAAAGAGGAATGGAGATCCTATTTGTAATCCTTACAACCACCACCAGACATTAAGCTGGATCCCGAGGTGCTGGAATCACTTTGGTATATAGATGCTCAACATTTGATCCAGAGCATAGAGCGTGGCAAGGAGGAATTTAGTGGCATGATTCAAAGGCATAAAATGCGTAAGAAACATTCTCAATTGGTAGCGGAGATGCTAAGTAACAACTTTCAAAAGTTAGAAGAACAAGCTAGTGAATTTTCTAAATTGCTAGCAGAAAAGCAACATGGAATTCAAATTGAAGAGAATCTATTTGCTAGCATGGACGTGAATGAAGATGAAGTCGTGGTGGAAGATGATTTAAGATGAGATGATCATGAAGAGGAGTGCAAGGAGGAAATATCTCCTAGTGTTCTTTTGCAAGGGACAAGAGAAATCAATCATGTAGAAAATACTTCTCTCACCATTCCTATTGAGGAGCCTAGAAATCCTGAGTTGGATAAATATGTTGGTTTTCATGCATGTGTGGATGTTACAAAGTTGGTTCCTACAATTTGTCTATCACATTACTTAGTAAAAATACCAACTTTGGAGTTCAAGTCATTGCCTGAGAATTGAGAGTTTTCATCAATAGCGGCAAAGGCTCTAAGATCGCCTCAAAAAGTTATGGTTCTAGTGCTTCATGGAGAAACTAATTACATAAAGGCCATTCTTGGAGTAGGTGACTTACCATTTGACCCAGGAGGAAGTGATCTCATAATGTCACTTAAAGAAGTCAATGAAATCTCATCACACTTGCTTCTTCCATCCCCACTCCACAAGCCATGGGATCCGGGAGGAAGGTGTTACATCTTGGGCATCTCTTGGTCTTTTTACCACAGGCTATGGGATCCGGGTGGAAGCGTCTTCAATTAGTTTTTCTAATCCCTTCTCTTTTTAATTTTTTGCTTTTATTTACTTGAGTCATATGTGTGTGAGTCTTCTGTCGGTAAGCTTGAATGAATTTATTAAATTTAGCATAAATGGATTGCATGATAAATATTGATTTTTGATTATTTCCCCTAATGATTTGAAAATTTATCCCCATGTAAAAAAATTGAAAACTGAACTTTGAGAAATTTTATTGTGATTGCATAATTTATGATAAGTTTGGGGGTGAAGGGATGCACACATTAGGGATTGTATCTCGGTCAAACAATTTGCGAAAAATGTCCAGGTGAGGAATTTGAGCCTCCAACATTGTTTTTAAATTGTGTGAATCACTTTTAAGTTGCGCTTTCCTGGATTTGCTTGAATCTCTTCATGGTTTTGCATGGTTATATGTTTGCATCAAATGATTTAGGCACTTTTATTTGAAATAGCTACTTGGCCTAAAAAGGACCATCCCAAATGCATGTTCCCTAGTTAGCCACATTGAGCATAATAGCCTATTGTTTCTTGATGACCTTATGTTATAAGCCAAAAATCCGAAAAAACCATGTTAACCCAATCTTAGGATTTATGAGAGCATGGATGCTTAGCAAGACAAGGGTTGAAGGAAACTAAGTTTGGGGTGGCTACAAGGGTTCGATATGTTATTTTGGGTTGAGAAAAAGAAAAAAAATATAGGTTTAAGCCAAAGGCAAAAGGGAAAAAGAAAAATAAGAAAAATAAAAAATGCCAAAAAAGGGCAAAATAAAAAGGTGTCATAGGAAATAGGTTGTAGCCACCCAAAGCGTAAAAAAGAAAAATGGAAAAAGGAATTAGAGTGTAAATAATAGTGTAAAAAGTTTCATGCTCTCTTAATTCCTAGGGATGTAAAGCCTAGCACCTTTGTATATCCTACCTTTAGCCAGGCCACATTACAACCTATGAAAGACCTTTTGATGATACATGCATGTTTTCGTGGGAACTTTGTTTGAGATGAAAATCAAATTCATGGAAAGTTCTCTTGAAACGTGAAATTGAGTGAAAGTTGATAGCCTAGACAAATTGAGTGAATGAGTGAAATACTAAATGCCCTTGTAAGGAAGGCAATTATTTGAAATTGGTGATCTCCCTTTTGTGTGTAACTTGGACCCTTTGCTTAGATTGATTATTGCATGAATGATGAAATTCTCTTTGTTTAAAGTAAATGAATATAGGGATTACTATAATGAAAAGGGAAAACATTGAATAAAAATTGAATTGATAAAATTGCATGAAATTTTTGCGAAATTGATTGAATCCTTTGAGCTTGCCAAGTTTGGAGTTTATTTCATTTTTAGTATGCTTGAGGACAAACAAAGTTTAAGTTTGGGGTATTTTGATAATCAGCTGGCTTATCATATTTTATCTATTATTTTAGAGTTGATTTAATCAATTAAGTTGAGTTGAATACTTGATTTAGCCCAAATTAGACTTTGTTTTCCTATTTTTGTTATTTTAGAGTCAATGTGTGTATTTAATTGATTTAATTAGATCTTAGATGATTTTCTCAAGATTTTTCTTATTTTTATTTTTAGGAAAGGACAAAGAAGAAGGATATCAATTAGATTGAAGATTGCCAAGTAAATTGCAAGGGCCCACATGATGGATTTGAATCCAAATCAATTTGGATTTGGATTATTATGATTAAAAGATAATTCAATTGGCATTGAGATAAAAGATTGGATCCAAATTAATCAATTTGGATTTGGATAATAATTGCCTATCACAACAATAAAGGATATGATAAGATTTGGCAATTAATTTGGAGATATTGATTTGGATATGAAGATTAAAATGTTCAGGATCAACCATGATGGAGCTTGCATGAAGATGGAGCTTGAAAAGTAAACAAAACTGAGCCAAACAGAGCCCATCACGGCCTAGCCGTGACACCCATCACGGCCTAGCCGTGACACCCATCACGACCATGATCGAGCAAGGCTGAAAAGAAGAGAACGAAAAAGTCAGAACCTGTCATGGCCAGGCCGTGATGGCCATCACGACCGCGACAGGCCATCAGTGCCAAGTTTTCCAATACAGAATCTGTCACGGCCTGGCCGTGAAAGCCATCACGACCGTGACGCGCAATATCTGGAATTTTAAAACCTGATTTGATCTGATTTTGTAATTGTTTGGGATTCAAGTTAACCTACTCTATAAATAAGGCAATTAGGCTCGAAAATAAGAGGACTTTGGCTGCTACCTTAGGCAAAAACTAGGATTTCTCTTCTTCTCTCTTAGGTTTTCTTTTACGCTTTTGTTAATCAAGCTTGTCGTGACCATGGCAATGCTTGAGTAGTCTTTTTGTTTCTAGGGATTGGGACTATGCCCAAGATTTGTTTTATGTTATGAATTGACGTTTTACTTTTTGTCAATTTCAATTTGCTTTCGATTTAATTCCTATTACATGAATTACTTGTGAATCTGGTGCGCACTTATTTGCATGTCATAGATACTCTAAGGACGAACTTAGCGGTGAACTTAGGTATCGGATCTATAGGAATCAAACTTAGGACTTAAATCACGAGAGTTAGAAGCGGTCCTTCGAGGGTTCACGAATTGTCACAAAACTTAAATGGCTCCATTTAAATTCAATTACCACGAGAGTATGGGTTGGTTTAATTTGGCACGGTTCTTGTAACCCGAGAGGGAGCATTAACTTATTTAGGATAAATTCGCCTTCAAAGCAAATTTCGATAATTAACAAGAGGGGTAGTCAATTTAGTAGCATGAGCGATCTTGTTGATAGCCCAATTCCTGAAAATCTCTTTTCATATTTAAAAACCCGAAAAATATTTTATTTCTTTTATTGTTTCTTTTATTTTCTTGAAATCTTTTCAAACCTATTTCTCAGTCTAAATAGTTGTTTAATTTGTGAAGTGACACTTGGTTTCCCAATCCCTAAGTTCGATACTCGGTTTCTCACCGTTTTATTATTACTTGCTTCGATCCGGTACGCTTGCCGGAGCCCATCAATAGTCTACTCCTACCAGTAAGAACTTGACTTGACCTTTAGCAATTGGGAAAGGACCGACTATATCCACCCCCACATAGTAAAGGGCCATGGCGAGAACATGGAGTGGAGATCTTCACCTGGAATTCGTGCTACATTGGCAAACTTCTGACAAGGCTCACACCTATTAGTCTAAGTAGCACAATCCAATCTCATGGTCGACCAGTAAAACCCCTCTAGCAGGACCCGAGCTGCTAGAGATCGGCCACCTGAATGCATTCCACAGATTCCTTGGTGCATCTCGTCCATTACGTACTCAGACTGCTCCTTTGCTATGCACTTTAGTAACGACATGGAGAATCCTCTTTTATACAGCTCTCCATCTCGGATGGTGTAATGGCAAGATTTTAGACGAATTCTCCTCGCCTCCTTAGGGTCATTGGGCAATTGGTCAGAGGCTAAATATTCCCAAATTGGTGTCATCCAGTCACGATCATAGTGATCGGTCATTATCACCTTGGTACTTTTTATGCTCGGTTCGAGGAGATTCTCCTGAATGGAAGTTCTTAGCTGACCAACTTTCTTAGTGCTAGCCATCTTAGACAACAGATCTGCCCTGGAATTTTCCTCCCGAGGTATATGCTCGATAGTAAAATTATCAAATTCAGAAATTAGACTATTAACTTTGCAGAGATTGTTGGAACCAAAGTGGTTTTGGATTTAATAATCTCTAAGTTTTGATGCTAACAAAAGGATTAAATTTGCTTGACAAAGTGTTAGTTAAGGTCTAACACGCGCTTTCAGTTATGCATGTATATTTACTTATAAGAAACATGGGATAAGTTTCAATTGAAAAATAAGCGTCCACCCCTGTAGACGGGCTGCTCAAATACTTTGGTAAAGTTACTTTGTTAGACGAGGCTATAGATATTTTCTAGATGAATACCTAAATAACTTGTTAGGTACAGTAAGTCCAAAGACATGATAATAAACGCGTTCATCTTGCAACGTAAGTAGATGGAAGTAATTAGTTGAAAGAAACGAACTGAAACATAAAGTAATCTGGTAGACGAGCTCTAACCGCCACGTCACTAGACGGAGATCTTTATAACTCATTAAGGAATAGCAAGTCCGAAGACTTGATAGATAAGACGATATGCCACGTCATCAGATGAGCTAAGTAAAATATAGAACTGACTTGGACTCTCATATAAATGAGTAGACGGAGTTTCCTTTAGACGAGCTACATCTTTGAATGAATTAAATGCAATCCGAATCTCTTATATTTATTTCAAATGATTGATATTTATTTCAATGGAATATTTGTGCTTCACATTTGTTTTATTTGCTTTAATATTTCAACTTGTTGTAAAAGAAACATAGTACAATCAATAAATATAAAAAGCAGAATCGTACAAATAAGATACTGCAAAACGATCTGTACGATGACAACTTTATGACTGAAAAAGCTGGATTATACACAAAAGAGGAACAACAAGCGCTCAAGCTGCAATACTCAGAGGAGTGAACCAACAAATTCATGCTACCTCAATAACAAATAGTACTATTCAGCATTGCTACAATTGAGCTATTAGTCACAACAGATATCATGCATTAAATGCTATCTCTAAACGGGATTATTCAAAGTAACCGTTGAAGAAATACAAGTGAATAAGAATGTCACTATAAATCGAAGACCTCAGATACTGAAGAATAACTCTTGCCTGCACAATCTTGCTAGCTGAACTTTTGCCATTTGATAATCATTCATTCCATTATTCTTTTAAGAGCAAGAGTCTATATTCTTTAGTTTGAATATTGTTGTAATATTCAATTGATTTTAAGCTGTCATATTCTCACACATAGTGAGTTAAGAAGATCAACCATTAAATCTATTTATTTCAGTTAGAGACTGAAGAGGCTTGGTAAGAAAGGAATACTTGTAGCCTGGGGAGGTGCTGAATACTTGTTTGTAATCTATTTGGAGAAATAGTGGATAAAACATTCTAGTCAAAGGGACTAGACGTAGCTCTTGGTTGGAAGAGAGTGAACTAGGATAAAAATTTCTTGCGTGAATCTTCTATATCTAAACTCTTCAGTTTTATTTGCTTATACTAACTGTGGGGTTTTGATATTGCTTTTGTTAAAGTCTTTTAAAAAGGAACTTTGTCTTTATGTGTGCTTCTGTTTCAGATCTCTTTGAGTGCAAAAATTGTTTTTAAAGGTTGTTTTCGAAAATTATTATCAAACACAATTCAACCCCCCTTCTTGTGTTTGCCTATGTCAACTTCAGTTGGTATCAGAGCTCAGCCTCGAAAGGGTTGAGCATCTAACAAGTGCTGAGGGAGTACGATCCAACAACCATGGATGCAGAAGGACAAGCTATCAATAGACCTCCTCTCTTTGATGGTTCTGATTACGACTATTGGAAGAAGAGGATGGTGGCCTTTTTGGATGCACAAAATCTAGACATTTGGGAGCTCATAGAAACTGGTTACACTGAACCCAGAAATGAAAATGGAGCTGCTGTTGCTAGAGCAGACTGGACAGCAGATCAAAAGGCAAATCATCAACTGAATCTTAAAGCTAAGCATTATTTGATATGTGCCATCACCAGATCTGAACATGACAAAGTTCACAACTGTAATACTGCTAAAGAAATCTGGGATACTCTTGCCCTAGCTCATGAGGGTTCCTAACAAGTTAAGGAATCCAAGATCAGCATGCTGTTCATCAGTATGAGCTGTTCAAGATGGGTGAACATGAAACAATAAACCAAATGTTTGGAAGATTCCAAACCATCACCAACAGTCTCAGATCTCTTGGAAAAATCTATGAAAATAGAGATCATGTCAGAAAAATTCTGAGAAGTCTATCCAAGCAGTGGAGACCCAAAGTAACTGCTATTTAGGAAGCAAAAAACCGGAATACACTCTCTCTGGAAGAGCTTCTTGGATCTCTCAAGGTTCATGAACTTGAACTCAATGAAGAATAAAATTCCAGAAAAGGAAAATCTATTGCCCTAAATGCAAAGAAAGCAAGTTCATCAAAAGTTCTCAAAGCTACTGAGTCATCTGATGAGTCTGAATCTTCTGATGACAATGAAGAATCAGGAGAGGTTGAATTATCCTTTATCTCCAGAAAGATTCAACATATGTGGAGAAAGAAAGGTGGTTTCAGAAGGAAGTAATTCAATAAAAAGTTTTCCAAGGAGAAGTCAGACTCCAAGGAAAAAGGTCCACCCTTGTGCTTTGAATGCAAGAAACCTGGTCATTTCAAAGTAGACTGCCCAGAGCTAAATGACAAAAATAAGTTCTTCAAGAAGAAGAGAGGCTTGATGGCTACATGGGAGGATATTGATCTGTCTTCTTTAGATGAAGAAAATGAAGCTGAGGAAGAGGCAAATATCTGTCTCATGGCAGACATTACATCGGAAAGTGAATACACTGATGCTGAGGTAATGGACTCTGACCCATCGACTCTTTAAAATGCTTTTGATGAATTGTTGCATGAGTCATCTATACTATCACGAGGATATAAGAGTCTCAAAAAGAAGTTTTCTAAACTGTCTAAAGAATATGATAGGGTCTGCATTGAGAAACAAAACCTCAAAAATGAAAACGACATACTAAAATCAATGAATGTCAGTCTAGCTGACAAAATGGTGTGTGAACCTGATGTTTCTTGTGAAGTTGCAAAATTGAAACACGATGTAACTTATCTAACTGAATCTCTATCAAAGCTCGTAGGAGGCTCAGATAAGCTTAGCCTCATTTTAAGATACTCTAGGTCACCTTATGATAAATCTGGTCTTGGTTACGACAAAGAGAAGCAAGACATATCTCACAAAGAGTCAAAACCACTTAAATCGCATAGAGCTTCAAAAGTTCCAAATAAACATACTAAAGCTAAGTCTAGCTTGTCTAACACCTTTTGTAAAGTATGTGGAAAAAGTGGGCATATTGCATCTCGATGCATACACAATAAATATGCTAAGCATACTCGTCTAGTGACAACTAACAAGAAAGGACCCAAGTCAGTTTGGATACCTCAAGATAAGATAATACCTGTTGCAGATTTGCTTAACAACGGGAAGAAAATAGATGTCTTGGTACTTAGACAGTGGCTGTTCACGACACATGACGGGAGAAAAGTCTATGTTCCAAAACCTTAAGCCCAAAGATGGTGGCTGGGTCACATTTGGAGGAAATTAGAAAGGGAAAATCATTGGTATAGGTAAAATTGGTAAACATCATTTTCCCTCCATTGATAATGTTCTTTTAGTAAATGGCTTGAAGCACAATCTACTGAGCATAAGTCAATTATGTGACAGTGGATATGAAGTATCTTTTCATAAGAACATGTGTACTGTCAAGAAAGATGATGGATCACTTTTATTCACTGCAAAAAGGTAAAACAATCTCTACAAGATTGACTTGGAGGACCTCTCAAATCAAAGTGTCTCATGTCTAGTGTCCATTGAAGATGAGCGATGGATTTGGCACAAAAGGCTAGGTCATGCAAACTTGAAATTAATTTCAAAGCTAAACAAGCATAACCTCGTGAGAGGACTACCAAACCTTAAGTTCAAATCTGATGCTCTCTGTGATGCATGTCAAAAGGGAAAACAAGTCAAAGGTTCTTTTGAATCTAAGAATGTTGTTAGTACCAATAGACCACTAGAGTTGCTACATTTTGATCTTTTTGGTCCAACAAGGACTGCCTTTGTCAGTGGTAAGAAATATGGTCTTGTCATAGTAGACGATTACACTAGATGGACATGGGTTATGTTCCTAACTCACAAGGATGAGTCTTTTAAGGTCTTTTCTGTATTCTGCAAACATGTGCAGAATGAAAAAGGCATGTGTATCACTTCAATCAGAAGTGACCATGGGGTAGAGTTTGAAAATAAGCTATTTCATAAGTTCTGTGAAAAAAGTGGTATCCTTCACAACTTCTCAATACCTAGAACACCACAGCAAAATGGTGTGATAGAGAGAAAGAATAGATCTCTTCAAGAGATGGCTAGGACTATGCTCAATGACAACTCTATCCTTAGACACTTTTGGACTGAAGCTGTTAATACTGCCTGTTACATTCAGAACAGAATATACATTAGACCTATACTGAATAAGACTCCTTATGAACTATGGAAAGGAAGAAAACCCAACATATCTTATTTTCACCCCTTTGGTTGTAAATGTTTTATACTGAATACTAAAGATCAACTTGATAAATTTGATGCTAAAACAGATAGTGGAATACTATTAGGACATTCTGAAACATCTAAAGGCTTTAGAGTTTACAATTCTAGGACTCTGATAGTAGAAGAAAGTTTTCATGTCAAGTTTGATGACAAATAGTCTGATAAGAAATTATCAGAGCTAGATGAAGCTTTTGCTGATCTTGATCTAAGCACTCTAGGAGACTCACCTGAGATAAAAGTTGATGATCAAGAAGATAACCCCACTCAATAACCAGAAACTTCTACTTCTCAACATGATTCAGTTCGAAAATCTTGGTACTTCAAGAATTATCATCCACAAGATCAGATCATTGGAAACCCCAATGACAAGCTAAGAACCAGATCAACCTTCAGAGAACAAGACAATTATGCACTAGTATCTGAGTTGGAACCAAAGACAGTAGACGAGGCTCTGCTGGATGATGGTTGGATTCTAGCTATGCAAGAAGAACTCAATCAGTTTGAAAGAAGTGATGTTTGGACTCTGGTTCCACTGCCCAAAGACAAATCAGTGATTGGAACAAAGTGGGTTTACAGAAACAAACTTGATGAAAATGGTAAGGTAATCAGAAACAAAGCAAGACTTGTTGCTCATGGTTTCTCTCAAGAAGAGGGTATAAATTATACTGAAACCTTTGCACCTGTTGCTAGATTAGAAGCTATTAGAATTCTACTTTCATTCGCTGCACATCATAGTATTATGTTTTTTCAGATGGATGTTAAGAGCACTTTTTTAAATGGCTTTATTAATGAAGAAGTCTATGTTATGCAACCTCCGGGTTTTGAGTGTGAAACTCATCCTAAACATGGATATAAGCTTAAGAAAGCTTTGTACGGCCTTAAGCAAGCTCCTAAAGCTTGGTATGATAGACTAAGTTCCTTTCTTATGGAAAATGGATTCAATATAGGAAAGGTTGATACAGCCTTATTTAGAAAATCCATTAAGTCTAATTTAATAGTTGTACAGATATATGTTGATGATATTATTTTTGGTAGTACTAATGAGTCTCCATGCAAAGAATTCTCTAAGTTAATGCAGAAAGAGTTTGAAATGAGCATGATGGGAGAACTCAAATTCTTCCTTGGACTTCAAGTAAAACAAACAATGGACGAGGTGCTCATCCACCAAACTAAGTATACAAAAGAACTTCTGAAGAAGTTTAAGATGGATGACTGTAAACCAATGAGTACTCCTATGCACCCCACTTCCATACTGAACAAAGATGATAAATAGAAAAAGGTATACCAAAAGATATACAGAGGTATGATAGGATCTCTCCTATATCCTACTGTGTCTAGGTCTGATATTATGTTCAGTGTATGTTTATGTGCTCGATTTCAATCTGATCCTAGAGAATCTCACTTATCAACAGTTAAGAGAATCTTTAGATATTTAAAAGGTACTACTAATCTTGGTTTATGCTTTAAGGAAAATGAAGATTACAGATTAGTTGGTTTCTTTGATGCTGACTATGTTGGAGGTAGAATTGAAAGAAAAAGCACTAGAGTAGGATGTCACTTCATTGGAGCTAATCTTGTCTCATGGTCAAGCAAAAGACAAAGTACCATTGCTTTATCAACTGCTGAAGCTGAGTATATATCAGCTGCAAGTTGCTGCTCACAACTTCTCTGGATCAAACATCAATTGAAGGACTACAATGTATTTGTAAGTAGCATTCCTATTATGTGTGATAATACTGCTGCTGTAAATCTATCTAAGAATCCAATTTTTCATTCTAGAGCTAAGCACATAGAGATTAAACATCATTTTATTAGGGATTATGTACAAAAAGGTGTGATTGATATTCAATTTGTAGATACTGACCATCAATGGGCAGATATCTTTACTAAACCTCTTGCAAAGGACAAATATATCTTTATTAGAAAGCATCTTAATATGATATGTGTGGATTAGTTTAGGCGTCCAGCCTTGAGAA
The DNA here is from genome assembly GCA_030762895.1 of Sophora flavescens. NCBI lineage: Eukaryota > Viridiplantae > Streptophyta > Magnoliopsida > Fabales > Fabaceae > Sophora > Sophora flavescens. The sequence goes on from CM061070.1 coordinate 104,561,227, forward strand.
AAATTTGTTTTGCTAATTCTGAGTCTATTACCTATGCTCGTCTAATACATATTTAAAGTTGTGCGTCTATTGCATAATGTATCGCACGTCCTTATGGCGCGTCCACTAATACTGATGATCGTGTCCATTGTATAGTTTCAGATGAGTTCACATCTGCCTTGATTAAAAATATTATTTTTGTGTGTTAATAAATGCATTTATTTTGTCACAAGACAAATTTATCCTTTATTCTCTTTGCTGAGTCAGTACTTCCATCAATCCCATCAAGAGCTTTTTATGGTCCCAAGGTACCAACACCGTTTTATCATAATGACATGTCATGTCAAAAGTTTTTTTTTTAAAAAAACCTTTTATATTCAAAATTCCTTTAAAAGAAATATTTTCTCTCTGAGAAAAACTTTACGCTTCCATAACCTCTCGAGCTATCTCTCTCCTTACCCCTCTCTGTTTTCAAATCCTAAGTTCTTTGATCATCTTCAATGGCTTCTTCAACCTTCAACGTGGACAAACTCAACTTAGCTATAGAGCATCATTTCAACCTTAGTGTGCTAAAAGACTGCAATCTTGACATAAGCAAATATGTCAATGTAGCTAGGTGGGAAGGAATCTTCGCGGAGAAAGTCTCTGTCTTTCCCAATCTAGTCAAGGATTTCTGGAGAAACATCCAACTGACAAACTGACTTCTACTCAACAGTATTAAGAAAGAAGATTACAATCTCGAAGAAGACTATTGCTGATGCAATCTTCTGTGCTCAGGAAGGTCTAGTCTTCACTGAGTCATGGGAAGAAGACTTGGGTGACTCTGAGATTATAGAAGTCTGTCTCATGAAGGAGGACACGGTCAGGACTTACTCTTGGAAGGCTGTTGAAATGAAGGACAACGTTCGTATCCTTCACCAGCTTCTCAACAAGGTGGTGCTTCACAAGGTTGGATCAAAGGACAACCTCCCATCTCTTCACAAATTCTGTCTCTACCATCTTCTCACAGAAACAAGAATCAATCTTCCAAGAATCCTTTATGGAAGATTCAGAGACGCGGTGATGAACAAGAAAAGACTCTCTGCACTTCTTTTCTGCCATCTTCTCTCAAAGATTTTCAAGGCTCAAGGAGTACATGAGTTTCTTGCTGCTAAGTCTCCTGAGGAGCAAGCTAGGTTATTGACTGATAAACCAATGTCTGCTGCAGACTTTGGAAAAATGAACATAGCCAACATGAACCTCGGTACCTATGATGCTGTTGTAATGGCCAAGACTGAGGAATTAATGATGGCTAAAGAAGAGATGGTTGAACAGAATAATGCTGAAGTCATAGGGGTTAAAAGGGTAACCAGGAGGCCAGCAAGTGGGATTGCTATCAGGGAGCCAGCAAGTGGGATAGCTATCAGGGAGCCTTCTGTCGCCTCTGCTGCAAAGTGGCCAAGAAAAATTATCCCATCTCATAATGAAGATGTGGAAGCTGATGAGGATAACATTCCTATCAGTTCTATCCTAAAGAAGCAGAAGACCTCTGCTGCTACTGCTGAGACCTTTATGTCTGATCCATCAATTGTACCAACTAAACCAAAGAGGAAACCAGCAAGAAAAGCTAGGTCAACTAAAACTCCTAAGGTAACCATATCTGCTAATGATCCTATTCAATTAGCAGTAGATGACCTAGTATCTAGTTTAGAAACTAGGATAGATGATATGCCTATCCTCTCTTCAAATGATGCATATATTCCCACACCTCTTTCACCCCAACCAACACAAACAACCACTTCACAAGGCGATGATCCCTGGTTAAATCAACCAGATGAAGGCATTTCCCCTAGTGCACCTTTCCCCAAACCCCTGAGAACCTTATTTCCTTCCCTCACACCATCTTCTGTCCTTTACAATGGCAAATCTGAGGATTGGGCCAAAGTAAAAAGGGAGTGGAAAATTCTGTTTCATTCTCACCAATTTGAACCAGAACACATTCCAGACAGATGGTATCCTCTACCTGAATATGAGGAAGAAGTTAGCCAATCTGTTGAACCCCTCTACCTGCCTCACTCTTAGTGTCAATTAATCAAGAATGTGCCTTCTCAAATGCACAATGATTTAGGACCTTTAGTCACTCACCTACCCTTAACCAAATTCCCCCCAAGAAAATTTTCCCAAACCTTGTCAAAACTCCTTCATTCATACCACTCACTGATGGAGTTGAGAGACATATTATACCCGTCTGGGAGACTGACCCAATTAAGAAAAATCTTCCTACTATACCAGAGAGAAGAGCAAGATCATCTAAGCATGTCCCCATGATCATGCCAAGGGACACAAAATGGATGTCCTTTGAGCATCCCAGAATCTATGGGAGGGCTACTGATTTGTTTATGGATCAACTCTGCTATGATATGATGAAGTGGGAGTTTAGTCAAATCAGAGCTGATAAAGCTGCAAATTTTGTCTCTCCATCCTAGCTGAGGCATAATGAAGCAACCAGGATTGGAATCAAGCCTTACAAGATCTGTCCGACATTGTCAATGCTGGATCTTAATAAGGACAAGGACTTGAAGAACAGAAGATTCAAGGGAGTGATTCATGAAGCTGAGTCAGCATTGCTTGATCTTGATCAAGAGACTTTTGATTACTCAATGTTGGATTTCCTTCTAAATACTGAATCCATTGAGTTGATCAATGAGCACAGAGCTGCTGACTTATGGAAGTCTCACATAATTCACTGCACCAGAGAGGCATCTTCCTCTGGTTTATCTGAAGAAGAAAAGGAAGATATTCCCAAGGTCAGAGGAAAGTGTGGTCTCTCACACTTTAGATATATGATAAATAAAGACCTCTGGGGACTTCCAATAAGCAGTAGGAATGTGGAGTTCATCTACCCTATTAAATGGGCAAAAGAGATCACAGTAAAACCCAAACCTACTCCGAAGCTTATCACAGATGAACTTGTTGCTGAGGAAAATGGTCAGATTATCATTGCTGATAATTTAGAAGATACTGCTGAATCATGTCACCAACAAAGCTAATCAGAAAGACAATCTTCTTAACCTTTGGCACTAGTTGTAATGCACCCTGAAGATCAGTCAAGAACTCTGAGCACTTTTCAAGAATCTGCAGACAGCTCAAAGCAACAGACTCTACCATCTAATATTGAATAAGTTCTTGGAAAACTGGTTGATGAAAGGGTTGGCAAGTTAGTAGATGAGAAGGTTGACAAGATAACTGAAAAGATCAAGGAGGATGTTCATCAACAAGTTCAAACCTCAATGGCTCCAACCTTAGAGGTTCTGAATAAAATACTTGAATTCCTCATGGACTTCAAGGAGATTCAAACTCAGAACCCTCCTCCTCCACCACCTCTTCTGCTTAGCCTTTTTTTTTCCTTATTTCGTACTGACAATGATGGTCCTCTCCTTTTACCTTTTTGGCTAATGACAAAAAGGGGGAGAAAGGAAAGAAAGAGAATTATATATAAAGTCTGTTTTTGAAAAGCTCTTATGTGTTTGCATTCGCATATTCTCTTCTGCTTGATAAATTGCTCTGATATACTTATGTTTACTTATTTGCTTTGATATCTGCTGCTCTGATACCTGTGTTTATATAGATTCTAAGAATGATAAGCGGTTGCACCTATATGTTAGCTTATAAGTCTGATTAAGTATTTGAATGCTTTGTCTTAGGGGGAGCCCTGCAAGCTCTCTTAGAATTTGCTTTTCAAATTTAATTAGTTTTGTCATCATCAAAAATGGGGAGATTGTTGGAACCAAAGTGGTTTTGGATTTAATAATCTCTAAGTTTTGATGCTAACAAAAGGATTAAATTTGCTTGGCAAAGTGTTAGTTAAGATCTAACATGTGCTTTCAATTATGCAGGTATATTTACATATAAGAAACATGTGATAAGTTTTAATTGAAAAATATGCGTCCACCCTTGTAGACGGGCTGCTCAAATACTTTGGTAAAGTTACTTTGTTATTAATTAAGTAGACTGACTTTCTTTAGTAGACGAGGCTATAAATATTTTCTAGATGAATACTTAAATAACTTGTTAGGTACAGTGGTCGCGCTGTCGCCACGCGCCAAAAAGAACGAGCGTTTACAAAATAATGTAGATAGGGAAGCGACAACTCGAGTATCGTCTCACAAGGACTCTTAGGTTGCTATTATTAACAGAAAATCAGTTTTGGGGGGGGGGGGTTTGGAGTGAATGCAAATAAGAAACGAAACAAAACAGAACAATGAAAACAGAGCAGTTTAAGAGATTAACAAATAAACTAAAGACGATCAACCTACTGTTCTCGGTTTCCCACTATCATTGGTTTATATAATTCCAAGCCCTAAGCAAATTCTAATCCCCTCCCGGTTGTAGCAACAATTAACAAACGAAATCGCTACTACGGATTTATGTTCCTATTCCCGAAATAACAAACGGGGTTAAGCCCTCATGAACTAAACGAACATGAATGAACACACGCGAAATAACAAACGTGATTAAGTATAAGAACATAACATCACCAAAATGAATCAATACAACACTATACACTCCTGAAATAACAAACAGAAATGTATAATATGGTATTGAAAAAGGTAAAGCAAGTAAAGTAGGAATTACAAAACCTCAAGTGTGGTAATGGAAACCAATCGCAGTAGATTAATCTAGGAGACTAGTTCTCCATTACAAAAGTGAAACAACTATCTAAACTAAAAGAAAACAAAAGATAAAAACAAGATAAAAAAAAACTCCTCTTCAGTTCTGTCTAAAACACTTAAATACAATTTCTGGATTCCGCTGGCTCGCGAGGCGAACACTGTCTCGCGAGGCGAATCTTGCAGCGTTTGGTCTTCTCGCGAGGCGAAGTACTACTCGAGTGGCGAGGAATGGAAAGGTCATGGCTTCTGGTCTTCACTCTCGCGAGGCGAGGATTGGATTCGCAGGGCGAGACAGAGAGCTTTGCAAATTCTGGAACAGTCACGCTTCAGGTTCGCGAGGCGAATGCTCTTCTCGCGGGGCAAAAGCTCCAGATTTATTTCTTTTTATTAACCTGGAAACAGAAAATAGCATAAGTGCTTTATTTAACTCTAAATCAACTAAATTAACCTAAAAATACTTTACAGACTCAAAATGCTGCTTAAAGACAATCAAGTCTAATTTGGGCGAAAATGATATAAAATTAGCACAAAACCACGGTCATACTAGCTATAAAACTAGATGAGCCAGCGGCTTATCATACAGCAAGTCCAAAGACTTGATAATAAACGCATCCATCTTGCCACGTAAGCAAACAGAATTAGTTAGTTGAAAGAAACAAAATGAAACATAAAGTAATCTGGTAGACGAGCTCTAACCGCCACGTCACTAGACGGAGATCTTTATAACTCATTAAGAAATAGCAAGTCTGAAGACTTGATAGATAAGAGGATATGAGTAGACGGAGTTTCCTTTTAGACGAGCTCTCATATTAATGAGTAGACGGAGTTTCCTTTTAGACGAGCTTCATCTTTGAATGAATTAAATACAATCCGAATCTCTTATATTTATTTCAACTGATTGATATTTATTTCAATGGAATATTTGTTCTTCACATTTGTTTTATTTGCTTTAATATTTCAACTTGTTCTAAAAGAAACATAGTACAATTAAGAAATGCAAAAAACAGAATCGTATGAATAAGATACTGCAAAACGATCTGTAAGATGACAACTTTATGACTGAAAAAGCTAGATTATACACAAAGTAGGAACAACAAGCGCTCAAGCTGCAATACTCAGAGGAGTGAACCTCCAAATTCATGCTACCTCAATAACCAAGAGTACTATTCAGCATTGCTACAATCAAGCTATCAGTCACAACAGATATCATGCATTAAATTCTATCTCTAAACGGGATTATTCAAAGTAACCGTTGAAGAAATACAAGTGAAGAAGAAGGTCACTATAAATTGAAGACCTCAGATACTGAAGAACAACTCTTGCCTGCATAATCTTGCTAGCTGAAATTTTGCCATTTGATAATCATTCATTCCATTATTCTTTTAAGAGCAAGAGTCTGTATTCTTTAGTTTGAATATTGTTGTAATATTCAACTGATCTTAAACTGTCATATTCTCACACATAGTGAGTTAAGATGATCAACCATTAAATCTCTTTGTTAGAGTTAGATCCTGGAGAGGCTTGGTAAGAAAGGAATACTTGTAGCCTGGAGAGGTGCTGAATACTTGTTTGTAATCTATTTGGAGAAATAGTGGATAAATCCTTCAAGTCGAAGGGACTGGACATAGCTCTTGGTTGTAAGAGAGTGAACCAGGATAAAAACTCTTGCGTGAATCTTCTATCTCTAAACTCTTCAGTTTTATTTTCTTATGCTAACTGTGGGGTTTTGATATTGCTTTTGTTAAAGTCTTTTAAAAAGGAACTTTGTCTTTGTGTGTGCTTCTGTTTCAGATCTCTTTGAGTGCAATTTTTTTTTAAATGTTGTTTTCGAAAATTATTAACAAACACAATTGAACCCCCCCTCTTGTGTTTTCCTGTGTCAACTTCAGAGATACCTGGTTAGTTGGGGATCCTTTGTTTGATAATCACCCGAGACTTGTCCTGTTACAAGTTGTGAGTCACTTCGGCATTTTAATTCTTTGACTCCAACCTCTTTGGCTAGCATCAGTTCTACAATAAGGGCTTCATATTCTGCTTGATTGTTTGAAGTAGTAAACTCAAACTTTAAAGATTGTTCCAGGATTAGATCATCAGGACCTTCAAGAATTATTCCAGCTCCGCTTCCTTTTAAGTTAGATGAACCATCAACATATAGAAGCCATATGAAGGATCCTGACCTTGGCTTAGAATAGAGCTCGGCAATGAAGTCGGAGAGACATTGTGCTTTCATCGGTCCCCTCGGCTCATATTGCAAACCGAACTCTGACAATTCTACTGACCAAGCTATCATTCGTCCGCTAGATCGAGTTTCCTGAGCACCTGCTTTATTGTATGATCTGTTTTGACTATAACTTGGTGTGACTGGAAGTAAGGTCGTAACCTCCAAGCTGCCATGATTAAGGCGAGGGCTAGTTTTTCAATTACTTGATACCATGTTTCTGCATCTTTCAGAATTCTACTAACGTAATACACCGGCATCTGTTGTTTTTCTTCTTCCTGGATGATTACTGCACTGATTGCATAATCATTGACAGACAGATACAAGGACAGATCTTTGTTTAGCTGTGGCCGAGTTAGGATTGGGGGAGAGGCTAGAAAAAGTTTCAGATCTTCAAAGACTTTCTCACAGTCCTCGGTCCAAGTGAACTCTTTTGGTCTTTTCAAAAGCTGGAAGAAGGGTCTTGCTTTTTCTGCGGATTTTGGGAGAAAGCGGGATAGAGAAGCTAATCGGCCAACTAACCTCTGAGTTTCTTTCACATTCTGAGGGCTCCGCATTTCAATGACATCTTTGCACTTATCAGGATTAGCTTCAATTCCTCTATGTGTTAGCATGTATCCTAAGAACTTTCCTCTTTGTACACCAAATGAGCACTTTTCTGGATTTAACCTCATGTTGTACTTTGAGTTGGCTAAAAATTTCTTCGAGGTCGGCTGAGTGTTGCTTCGGGTCATCGAACTTTACCACCATATCGTCAACTTATACTTCTAGGTTCTTTCCGGTCTGGTTAACAAAGACTTTGTCCATAAGCCTTTGATATGTTGCACCAGCATTTTTTAAACCGAAAGGCATTACTCTGTAGCAGTAGTTTGCCCCATCGGTCATAAATACCATTTTTTCTTCATCGGGTGGATACATCCTTATCTGGTTATAACCTGAATATACGTCCAAGAAGGACAAAACTCTATACCCTGAAGCTCCGTCTACCAATCTGTCTATGTTGGGAAGAGGATAAGAATCCTTTGGACACGTTTTGTTGAGATCGGTGTAGTCGATGCACATTCTCCACTTACCATTGGCCTTTCTAACTAACACCACATTGGCTAGCCAAGTAGTGTATTTCTCCTCTCTGATGAAATTTGCTTTGACCAGTTTGGTAGTCTCCTCGGCTACTGCTTGGCGCCTTTCTTCGCCAAGTTTTCTTTTTCTATGAGCTACAGGCTTGGCTTCGAGACATATAGATAGCTTATGGCACATAAAATTGGGGTCTATGCCAGGCATATCCGATGTCTTCCAAGCAAACAAATCGGCATTCTTTTTTAAAGCCGCTTAAATCTGTTGTTTGAGGGAGGGGTCAAGCTGACTGCTGACCTTGGTGCACCGTTCAACTTGGGCTCCCAATTGGAACTTCTCTAAAGACTCTGTTGGTTCGGCTCTGGACTCGTACATCTCCATCCTTGGATCTAGTTCAAACATGCTGACCGAGCTTGCTAAGGTAACCGAATTGACCGAGCTCACCACTTCTGATTTATCATCTTCGGCATTCTTTGCGATGTTACAGTTTCGGGGTAACCTTCAGACTATCCACATAGCATTACCTGGCCATCCTTTGGTCAGCTCGGACAACAACTATCTCTACAGACTCGGCTGGGAACTTCATTGTGAGGTGTGGGGTAGAGACAATCGCTCCGAGTTCATTCAATGTCGGTCTTCCAATAAGGATATTGTACGACGTGCTGGCATCCACAATAACATATCTGACTGATACGGTCCGGGAGAGTTTTCCCTTTCCAAACGTTGTTAAGAGGTCTATATAACCTCGGGTTTTTACTTGCTCTCCAGTGAACCCTACTAGCTTGTCTTCCTGCTCTTTTATCAGCTTTTCTGGAATTCCAAGTTTTTTTGAAGGTCGCCAGGTATAAAATATCAATCGAGCTTCCCTGATCGACAAGTGTTCGTTTGACCGAGAAGATGGCTAATTCGACCGTTATCACCATTGGGTCATTTTGATTTGGATCCAGCCCTTGGAAGTCATCATCTAAGAAAGTTATGGGAGGTCTCGTCCTTGTAGGTTTTCCAGACACTGTTTACATATCGGATGACTTTTACATGATGCCTACGAGCTGAACTCGTTGTTCCTCCACCTGCAAATCCCCCTGAGATTGTATTGATGACCTCTCTGATTCCTCCTTCTGTTTCTTCATTAGGAGTCCTCTAATTGTTCACCCGATCTCCGTTCTAAATATTCCCTTGCTGGTTTGCATCTCGGTTACGATTGTCATAACCGCGTCTCCCTCGTCGTCAACCAGCTCGTCCGCCTCAATTATCATCTCGGTGAACGAACCGATCAAGACAGTCTGCTTCTATCAAGTCCTCAATTTTTTCCTGGGGTGTTTTACAGTCTTCAGTGGAGTGACCATAGTTTTGATGCCATTTGCACTCTTTACTTCTGTCTGCATTGACCGGAGTTTTAGATGGCCGAGGTAAGGTGAGTAACTCGGCGTTGCACACCTCCTAGCGGTGTATAGGACTGGTACCTGGGTTGCCTCTCCGAGAACCCCCTTTCATTGGTCTTTTGGGCCCTTTGTGGATTAGTCCCCCCTATCTCTTTCTTTGCTCAGAACCGAGATCTTGTCTTCAAAACCTCTTTCTCTCCTTTTGGATTCTACCATCTCTTCCGAGTTCATGAAACCTGTGGCTTTTTCCTGCAACTCTTCAAAATCTCTCGGCGGTTTCCGAGATAAATACTCAAAGAATGACCCTGACTTCAAATCGCCCATGACGGTATGTAGACAGATTTTCGAGCTCATATTGGGAATTAAAATTTGTTTGGCACTAAAACAAACCATATAATCTCTAAGTGATTCATTATTTTCTTGTTTAAAATTCACCAGCGAAACCGAGTGCCGTTTATGCTTTCGGCTCGCTGCGAATTGTGTAGTGAACTTAGTTACAAGCACATCAAAGGAATCAATTGATCGAGGTGGAAGATTCGTATGCCAGGGCGTTGCAAAGTAGTTGGAAATTTTTTGCACATGACGGCTTCCGAATCGGTCACCAAGTAAGCAGAAGAAATAAAGGATTCTACGTGCTTGGCTGGGTCAGTGGTGCCATTGAATTTATCAATGTTAAGAGGCTTAAAATGTCTAGGCATGATTACCTCATCAATGTCATCCGTGAACGGCAACCTCGGTCGTCGGTCTGTTACCCTTTCTTTCTGGATAGTCCTTTCTGCATGAGATTTAACTCTTGAACCCTCTGGGTGAGGTTTGGTCTTGGACGGTCGGCTCGTATCATGATGAGAAGGTACGTACGATGGATCCTTTTGGCTAACCTCGGGTGAGGATTGCTCTTCCTCGGAAGGCATCACTGATCTTTCTCTTTTCCGAGCTCTTAACAACCTTTGATTCTGAGCACGTATCTCCTCGTTCTCCTCACGCAGCTGCCTTAACTGTGCCATAACCTCTCCCAACTAAGGGTTATCTTCATTGATGGCCGGGGGGGGGGGGGGGGGGTGGGGGGGTGGGGTGGTATTGTCATGGTTCTGGCTCGTGTTCGAAACCTCATGATCTACATGGTTCGTGTTGTTCGCCCCTCCCCTCGGTCCATTCCATGTAGTCACCATCAAGCTTTCTAATGGAACTGGGGAAAGTTTATCCTCGGTCCCACGGTGGGTGCCAAATGTTCTTGTCGAGATCCGACTTGCCGGAATCTCACCGTAGAACGTTTGACCAATAGTGAATAATGGGGGTTGTTTTAGATTATGGCTTGACAGAATATTGTATTTCGGTTCTACGTATCACAATGGGAATCAAAGGCAGACGTAGTTCTATGTTCAACCCTTGGCCATACGGTGATCCCAATCCCTTAATCTTGTATCTTATGAATACCAGCGAGCAAGGACTCTTCAATAGTCTCTTGGTCAAGCTGGTTCCTCTAATACGCTTAAGGGAGATTCACCTTAGGTTAGTGAAAAGTGAGTCTCTCTTTTGGGTCCTCCTCCTTTTATAATAGGATCCCCGTATCTTTAAGAGATCTTGATTTTTCTCCTTTTATCTCTTAAATCTTCTTTGAGATATGATTTCCTTAACTTGAGGGATTTAACTCTTCTAACTGCATAAGGTTATTTGAGATAATATCAGGGTCATTAAAGATAATATCAATATCTTATCTTTTCTACCTTTATCGGATCGGGTATCCAAGCCTGGTGGCCGGGTTTTACTCCTCGATCAGTACAGTGGTGATGTCCGGAAAAGTAATATTTGTGTATGGAGAATTGCAGATGACATAGAGAGGAGAGAGAAAAGTATGGTGTCAAGGAAAAAGTGGTTTGATTGGAATTGACAAAATGGAGAGAGAATAGTCCAGACTCTTTTTTTAATCATAAAATAGTTCAGACTCTGACACAATTTATATTTATAATTTATATTTAATTATATGAAACTTGGAATAGGCAGTCACCTTGGCTCCTTCATGGGTGAGGGATTCATCTACTCCTTCATCCTAGAAGCCACCTTTTTTTGAAGGGAATGTTAATAACGTGCTTTCTTTAACAATTTCAACACACTCTTAATTATTTGGTGAAATTTTATGAGACCTATTAACTAGATCGGTCCCACTTAAAATTTATGATCTTACATAAAATTCATTAAAAAAAAGACTGTATTTGAAAAAATGTTAAAATAAGTGTATTTATAGCATCATTCTTTTTTTTTTTGTAGCTATTGATTTTTTTTTTAAGAAAAAAAATCTACTTTAAATCCACAAAGGATGTTATTTAGAGTGTGATTGACAAAGGTCGAGACTTGTTTATCTCATCATATGAGGATATTCCTCTCTAATATACATCTCCAAGCTAACGGACAAAGAGCTTATTTAAGCTCCTTTTGACTTACCTGATGATATAAGCTCTTATGCAGTATGTTTGGCAGAGCTTATAAAAATAATTTATGTCATCCCATAAGGAGTTTTTGACTTATTTTCATAAGTCACTGGGAGAAGCTTATGAAATTATCATAAGAGCTTATGCACTAAACACTTTCTCCGTATTTTTCACTATTCGAATCTTCTCACGCCCCTTTCTTTCTTTTTCTTTCTTTAAACGCTTGTGGCATAAGCTCTCATGCGATAAGCTCTTAATTAAGTTATTTATCCAAACACACCCTTAATGACCAAGTGGCAAATGAATTGCACGTGTTACTCGAAAAAAATGTTCCCTTCTAAAAAAAAGGAAAATATTAACCCGTGTTCTTGGGACATTGGTTAAGGAACCAATAATAACAAGATTAATTTCATGGAGAAGATGTATATTTATTAATCTCAAGAGTTGTATATTTAATTTTTTCATAAACTCTTACTAATTTTGGATTCATTAACCAGTGTCATTTTAGCAATATCCTATAAAAAATGATGGTGAAACCATTGTTCTCCAAGAATCTATATATGATGCCAAATTTAAGAGAAAGCATCTTTTTGATACTTCATTTGGGAAGCTAATTTTGGACTTCAAACCAAGTCCATACAACAATAGTCACTGACTTCACAGCAAGTGTGTAGATCATGGAATTGGAATTACCGTTTAAAATTTAAATTTTAATACAGAATTGATATTGGTTTAGAAACATAAATTTTAGAATTGTGCAAAGAATTAAGATGTAGAATTATAATTTTAAGTTTATATTCTGACTATATTATTCGGATGTATGATCAATCTAAAATTTAAAAATAAAATTAATTATACATTTCACCTTTAGAAAATTATTTAATAATTAGTTTTCTGTAGTTTTCAAGTTTTTGTGATATTGATGAGCCTAATAAATAGGTATTGCGAATTGTTTGATATTTTATTAAAATTATTTAATAAATAATTTTTTTTTGTTTTATCGGATATCCTCCACGTGCAACAACTATATAGACTAATCCCTCAAAATATTGGAATAAAACATTTATTTAATGATTATTTCTATGCATTTTATTTTTTAAATCCTAATGGTGGAATTGGTAATTTCAAGGTTATTAGATAGATTTTGGAAAGAGCTTGGCTAGTTATATATTTTGTAATTTCATGAATTTGTTATATGAAGTTGGAAGTTATCATTCTAATTTTAAAAGAACTTCTAACCATACAATTTTCGTAAAAACAAAAAAACAAAAACAAAAACTTCTAAACATACAAATTAAAATTCCAACATCCAAATTCCATTTTCTTACGCCAAAGGATTTAAATACGAGTGAGGAAATTATTAGACCATGGGAGGAGCTCAAAAAAGTTGGAGAGATCCATCGACTTTGATAATTGATATCACTTGTTGGATTATATATAGCAGAGCCCAAAAGTCAAGAAAATATTTATCAGTGGCTTAAGTAAAGAATCTAATAAGTGGACTTCACATCATATCACAAGTCCAAAATTTCAAAACAACGAATCTATAGGTTTTCTTACTTATATACTCTTTACTTAACCCATTCTTCATCAACGTGAACCTTCCGATACTTGAATATCCAATATAGTCGTTTGCTAGCAACTATGAATAGCCTTTTTAAATGGAGAAAATTAAATTTGTTGACAATATTTTATTTACATTTGTTGACAGTTTACGGTGTTTATATATTTGAGTTAGAGTATCCTTAGTACTTCTTATTTATAAAATTTGGGTTTATCAAAAAAAAAAGGGAGAAAATTTAATATTGTCTTCAAATTTGGATTTAGTGTAGCACCATTTGGAAGATGGATTCTTAGTTAAATTTATGTTAGGGTTTTAATCTTAGATAAATTTTAATTAAGATTTAATTTTCGGTTTAGATTTTTCCCCCAATCGTAGAGAACGTTAATTATATGCAAAGGACGGGGAGAAACAAACATACTAGAAAAAACATGCTCCAACATGTTATTCTTTTAGCCAGGTTGCTACAAAGAAGAGCTGTATTGAAGACAAATTGTACAATATCTTAATCATATACGCAGACATTTTATTGAAGGTAAGAAATTAATTATACAAAACAGGTAATCCAACTGTCTAACTTTTTTTGTTGTATGGACTATTAGCCTCCTTATAATAGCATAGATTGTTATGGCTTTTTAAACTAAGAATTTATGTATTTAATTAAAGAGCAGCTTTTTGGGGCAAGTGGACCAGCAGGAGATGTTAGTCTATGCATTTGTGTTGAAATGTGGAGCCCTGCTTTGGTGTTTAGCGCAAGACCAAGGTCAAAGAAGAAAATGGAGCTTATTAGTTATTACTACTGGCTTAAGGCTAGTTGCCAAATTGTCAAAGGACACACTTGCACGAAGGCACTTGAGAATTTCTCTTCTTCTTCCTACCAATTGCGAAAATAGTCGCATCTTAAAAATAAGGTTTATAATTTCACGCGCTTCAATGAAAAATATGCGTATTGCACCAGCAGGAGGAATTTTGAATCTTCCCTTTAGCGATGTTGTTTGGTTCAGGTCAATCCGAAATTTTTTTAAAATTCGAATCAAATAAATTAAATTGATTTGAAATTTTTGGATATTCGAGTCCGATCGAATCAAGTCAAACCGAACCTGATGGTAATTAGCTTGATTTTTGGTTTCAATGATTTTGAAACCGAACCGAACCAATTATTATATTTTCATAATTATATATATTTAATATTTCAAAATTTATTATATTTTAATATGTATATATATATTAATGTTTTTATAGTTTAACATTTCAAAAAAAATTATATATATATATATATGTTGATATTTATATGTATTTTAATAGTTAATAGTTTTCAGATCCGAAACGAACCGAATCAATCCATTCTTGAATGGTTTGGTTTGGTTTGGTATTGATCTCCTAACAAAATAATTACAATTCGAATCAAATCGAACCAATTGATTTTGATTGGTTCAAATTTTTTTCTCTCATGCAAATCTAAACCAAATTGACTTTTCAACACCCCTACTTTCATCGATATGCAATAGACATACAGATAGGCCTATATATATTAATTAAGAAACTAAAAATTTTTACAGGTCCTGATGGTGTGTACAGTTGGTGTATCCAAGTGTTTATTAAACTCGTCCGTGTGACCTGCGTTGGTGCATCTGGTGTGGTGTATTTAGGGCATGTAGTGTGTTGCTTGTAACATATAGGAACTAATTTGTCCCACAATAAAAATTATCAGAAATTAGATTGAGTAACTTAAATAATAGTTGGAGACTTCATCGGGTCAATGCATGATTATTCTCATGGTTTATTATGCATGTAGAGACTGTTGTTGGGCACCTGGATGCACTAACAATACACATTAGTATTAGGAAAAACTCGAGTTCCACAAAGACTAGAGATAATGTCTAATGAGAGCTTATGAGTAATGGGCAATCCTCATCTGAAAAGCAAGCTTTTGGGGTTGAGTTAGGCCCAAATCCAAATTCTAAGATGGTATCAAAGCCCATCCTGGATCCATTGGGGCACCCGGAGATGTCCAGCCCTGCAAATTTCACCCTCGAGATGTCCAGTCCTGGGCGTGACGGGTATGGCCTGAAGAGTGCTTATAAGTAAGGGGCAACTCTCACCCTACAAGCTAGCTTAAGGGGTTGAGTTAGGCCCAAACCCAAAATCTAATATGGTATCAAAGATATCCTAGATCCATTGTTGGGTCACCCACCATATTATCCACGCACCAAGGCCAATAATCCTAGGCGTGAGGGGTGTATTAAGTGTCTAAGTCTCATATTGGTTGAGTATATGAGCCAAGAACCATTTATAATAACTTGGACATCCCTCTCTCTATGAGCTGGCTAGACTATTCGATAAAAAAAATTCTCATGAATGAAAAGTGGTATATCAAAAAATTGTTAAGAGACTTACAACATGTTTTGGAAAGATGACTTTTCATCTTTCAGCTGTTTTTTGTCAAAAAATTTATTTAGTAGATAATCTAGTATGTTTGGTATTTAGATAAATTTTTAAAAAAAAAAAATTGAGAGAGAAAAACTTTTTTTTCTTCATCTAAAATCAAGGATTGTATTTTGGGTGAAAAAACTTTTTCTCTCACTCTAACATGTAATGTCATTTCTCTCCCTCTCCTCTATTACTTAACATTGACATAAACAAATAATTTCATACTCTTTTTTGTAATATACTATATAAATTAATTTTTTACATCATCCAAAAGAAATAGATTATTCTCAAATTATTTTTCACCAAACATAAAAAAAAAAGATTACAATTGATTTTGGCAATAATAGAATATATTTACTTTTCCCAACTTCCCCACATCACACATCTTTAGTCTATATTAAAATAACCAGTTTAATTGACTTTCATCGTGGATATTGATGCTCCACTGCTCTATATATAGCCACTTGTAATAGGTACTTCAATCAAGTTTGGGCATGTGTTGGGATTTCATTCTTCTGTTACTTTATTTGAATATATTATGGTCACTTTTCCCTTCTAGATCGATCCTTCCTTTATCTTCCACTTTTCATAATTTTCTAGTGGGACATAATAATAATAATGTAATAAAAGCCAAATCAAATTAAACCTTATCTACAAACACTATAGATTTCGTCCAATCTATTTAGATATTGTCTTAATCCGTCGCTAATCTTTACCTCTTTTGTTTATTGTTTTCGATTTCGCTTTTTACTTTTGTCATCGCACTCAATTCAAACGCCTATAGGAAGAGCCGAAGAGTGCATTAGGCACACCAGCCCACCACGGTACATTCTAAAATGTAACTATTGTTTTGCAAAATATAAAATAATAGTCTCACTAACGCACCGGTAAAAAAACTAAAAAATAGTATGATCTCATTAAAAAATTAAATGTTTATCTTCTCAAAATATTAATACAACACTTTTTAATTAGAGTTTTTTTGGTTCCTTAAACCCCAAGAGCACTTATTAATATTGTCCATAAAATAAAATAAAACAAACAGTTGAGGTCATTCTTGGCTTTTTGATCAAAGTAGTCTACTTTTAGAAACTAGTTATCAAAGTAACATATTTTAAAAACAATTTATCAAGATAACCTTGTTTTATCCAATATGAAATTTCTTATTATTTTCTTTTTGCTGACTGTGTGGCGTCAGTTTGACTGACGTCATTGACTGACACGTGTCAGTCTATGATTGGTCCGTCAGAATTAAAAAGAAGAAGAAGAAATGTTTGAGAGTGCCATGTGTCGCGTTTTGGTGAGTGACTCCATTTCAACTAGCACCACTCATCAGAATGCACCACATGACGCACCCCTTATAAAATAATAATATTAATTATTAAAACAATTTTAAAAATTAAAAATTAAATAATATTAAATATTAAATAAAAATTAATCAATATCTAATATATAACTAATAACACTAAAAAAATAAAAAACTTAATAATATTAAAAATAATATTATCAATTATTAAAACAATTTAAAAATTTAAATAAAGTAATATTAAACAATAAATAAAAACTAATCAATTACTAATATATAACTAATAACACTAAAAAGATTTAAAAAATACTTAAAAAATATTAAAACATAATAATAATGCCAATAAATAATATTTAAAAAACTAAAACAATAATTATAGCATAACATGAAGAATTAAAGAATATTATTAAATTTTTAGTTTTAATTTTTAATTAATAGTTATATAATAGTAATTGATAGTCAGTAAAAAAAATAGTAATTGATAGTTGAATAAGAATTTAAGAAATGTTTGAGAGTGCCATGTGTCGCGTTTTGGTGAGTGACTCCATTTCAACTAACGTCACTCATCTGCGCCACGTGACGCACCCCTTATAAAATAATAATATTAATTATTAAAACAATTTTAAAAATTAAAAATAAAATAAAATAAAATTAAAAAATAAATAAAAATTAATCAATATCTAATATATAACTAATAACACTAAAAAATTAAAAAAACTTAATAATATTAAAAATAATATTATTAGTTATTAAAACAATTTAAAAAATAAAAATTAAAATAAAGTAATATTAAACAATAAATAAAAACTAATCAATTACTAATATATAACTAATAACACTAAAAAAGATTAAAAAAATACTTAAAAAATATTAAAACATAATAATAATGCCAATAAATAATATTTAAAAAACTAAAACAATAATTATAGCATAACATGAAGAATTAAATAATATTATTAAATTTTTAGTTTTAATTTTTAATTAATAGTTATATAATAGTAATTGATAGTCCGTAAAAATAATAGTAATTGATAGTTGAATAAGAATTTAAGAGTGTAATTAATAGTAATTTATAGTTTTAATGATTATTATTATATCATAATTAATAAGAGTTTTAATTAATAATTGTAATTTGTAGTTTTAAGAGAGTAATTAATAATTATTTTCACATTATAATTAATTTTTAATTTTTTAATATTCTTTATTGGTATTATTATTATTTTTTAATATTATTTAAGTATTTTCTTAATTTTTTAACCATTAATATTATTATTATTTTAATATCATTTAAGTGTTGTTTTAATTTTTTACTGTTATTAGTTATATAATAGTAATTGATTAATTTTATTTAATTTTTAATAATTTTTATTTAATTTTTAGATTTTTTAATTTTTAAATAATTAATATTATTATTTTATAAGGGATGCGTCATATGGCACGTTCTAGTGAGTGTTGCTAGTTAAAATGAAATCACTCACCAAAATACGATACTTGATGCTTTCAAAATAATAAAATATTATATGTTGTCAAAAACAAGATTATTTTGATAAATTATTTCAAAAACAAGTTATTTTTGATAAATAGCTTTTAAAAATAACCATCATTCTTAGTGCTACAAACTATCTTCATCATCACTCAATTCTAATTGGACAAATAATTGTAGACTACATAGACCTATTTGTCGTGTGACCTAAAAGGATACGAATCATGGATTTCAACATCAATGTGTCCCTCAACGAAGAACCCGTTCCGTATGATTCCAACTGTGGATTTAGATGTTTTCTTTTTTCTTTTTCGTATATTTTTTTATCATGTTTTGATAATAAAAAAAAGAATAAAATTAAGTTTGATTTTATTTATATTTATTTAAATTTGATTTTATCTCTTTCCACACCGTAAAAATAGATAGACAACTAAGACAATTACCTTAGATTCCAAATTCTTCTTACTCGTTATTATTTCACATCATTGGATGAGAATGAATTGCAAAACTATGGTATTAATCTTGAATTTTTTAGAATTAGTGAATAGTCTCAATTTGGTAGTCTTGATTTATTTTCAAAATTGATAGTACCGAGAGAAATATTGACACAAGAAATTGATACTCAAATAGAAGTATTGAATTATATCGAAAGATTGTATTCTTTTTCAAATACATATATTGTTTATAGAATACTATTAAGAATACTTGTAACAATTGCTATTGCCGAACCAAAAATATTATCGACAATATAATATTGTTGATAGTACTTGTAATATTATTGACAATACTTACATTAGTTGTAAGAAACCAAAATTTCTTCATAAACAACCATATGAAACCATCACTGAACACACACATACACACAAGAATTGATCTTTAAAATTCGTTCGCATTTTCAGAAAAGTAATAAAAATAAATAAAAGAAGCTTTACAATTGAAGATGTAATATCCCAACTTTCACAAGGATACTACTGAGTAATAATATATAAACATGGTTATAACATTAGGAATAATAGTTGAACACAGGAAATTTTGAAAATAAGTGAAACAAATTTCTACAATATATTTTTGTAGAGTTGAACATATAATTGGAATTAATTTAATACAAATAACCATTTAGCCCCTAATCAACAATTCAATTTCAATGTAAACATTGACTCTTAGTAAGACTCCAATTTTGATCCGGCTGTGAAAACTAACGTATCTTGGGACACTATTGGGTGACTGTCAACCAATTTCCCGAACTTGCTTATCAGTTTCCAATATATACCTGTTATCTGAAACAAAGAGGAGCCTAGTGAGAATTGAATCTCAATGAGTTCCTGCTTCAAGCAAAGCATATTAGTAAACAATATATTATATTTAATTGTCCTCATTGAGTTATACATACTTACTCATATGCACACATATCATAATTAACCCCACGTAGTGGTAAAGTTTCTCATAGCCGACTTACCTCTCCATTTTGCCAGGTGTGCACTTCGTGGACTAAAGCAGGTTAAAGTAGGACTACTCAACTTTATACCACTACGGAATTATTCTCTTATAACTCACTCTTTCATCACCAGCTCTTTCTACTGGGTCCTTACTTGGATTGAGTTATTTACTGAAATGTGAATCTAAGCATAGACATTTTAAGGAAAGAAACCTTTACTAGGTACCTCAAGTGTGAGTGGAAATAAGGCACGCGTAGTTTAAACTGGTTGATATGGCAGTCAGAGCTCTATGACAACAATTAGGCGTCCCTTAATTGTTAGTACCATATCCTAGCCTCCAAAAAATGAAGGACTTAACGTCTCACCCACAAGAATATTGTGGCCTTAAATAATGGCTAGAATAGTTTTGAAACCTTAAGTTTCACTAAACATAGACCATTTTAAGTTTTTTTTTATGTCATGTTATGATTCATTTTTCTCATACTCTTTTCTAATGGAAGTCAAATGCATTAAATATTCATCAACCATACCAAGATGATAACTTCATTAAACATGCACAAAAGGCAAAGAGTGAAGACATAACACAAATGGAAATGTCACGCATTTATACAAGTATTTATCAAGAACTAAAACATCAACAACACTTGTAGAAATTTCCAGTTTTTCATCCAACTTCTATGAATTTACCAAAATACCAAACGAAGTCGGATTTAGTCAAAAGACCACTCCCTGGAAAGCTAAATAAGTCTAATTTATAAATAAAATTTTAGTTTTTGAATATTGTTTACGAAAACTTACAGTTTTAACAACCAAGCTTCTGCACCCAGAAAACAGGGCAGTTACAATACTCCAACTTATAACAGGTTTTTCTTCATCTATACTTAGTGTAAAACAGCCAAACAAGTACCTAATTTGTAGCATTTCGAGTCTATTTTCAAGAAAAACAAGAATCATACCGAACAGAGCCCTATAGAAATAATTATAAGCAAAATACTGCACATATGTTTATACGTGTTCTGACCAGTAATTTCATTTGGGACCTTTCACAAACAGATTACATGCATGCAATTGAAATAATTTATATCACCAATATGTACTCAATTGGCTTCATATAATCAACATGCAGATGCCGAATCAAACAATAAAAGCAAGCAAGTCAAAATTCCTAAGCTTGGATTTATGGTTACCAAGCACTAAGCTAAGGAAACTCACATAAGCAAAGAATGGAGATAGTGTGGTGGAGGTTTATTTCCTTAGAATTCCCTCCCTGATCTAACTTTACTCCTCCTTGCTCTCAAGTGTGGCTGCTTCAAGCTCACTTCACAAGGAAAATTGATGTTTGTTTCATGTTGATTTTGGAAGAAAACAGAAGAAGAAGAAGAGAGGAGGTGGTAGAGGAGGCCGAATTTGTGAGCTTCAAAGGTAGAGAATGGAGGCTTGGTTAGGTTTAGGGTTTGAAGAGGTAAAAGGAGGAGGTTCTGATGAAGGAGAAGAAGAGGGTGTTTTCATAAAATGGAAAGTGAGGGTGAGGGTTCGTGATTTATTTAAGAGAGGAGAGGGGTATGCATAGTAAAATAGGGGGTGTGACTAGAAAATTAATAAAATCAGCTTTTTGAAATAAATAAAACATTTGTGATATCTTAGAGTTAGGTACTTTCATAAAATAAATTCTGCCATTTATAAATCTCAAAATAATTATATTTTCTTACTAAAATGTCTCTTAGCCAAATAATATAATTTGAAACTAAATTATAAAATATCATTTTATAATTTATCAAACACAAATAATTATCACTGTACAAAATAAATTGAACTGTTTAATAATAATTATCCCGCTTCTAAAACTGGTATATGACAGAAGAGCTTCGAGGAACTTGTTGTGTCCGGGTTCAGCCTAGCTCTCCTTGGAATTGGTGATAGTGTATGGATTTTCGAGTCCTCTTGGATGTGTACTGTGTAGAATTGGAGGTGACGAAGGCGAGAGGGGTGATGTCAATATTGGGTGGACACACACGCATTCTCGCCGACGAACGAGGGGTTCCATTTAGACAGGACAGAGGATTAGGCGGCCACTAAAGACTTGATAACGTCGGAACTTTCGACGTCAGTGGATCTGGAATCGATTGTGGGGTAACACAACTGACAAGGTGGTGGGGTGGGTGTGGAGTGGCGGAGGAGAGGGGATAGTGAGAGAGAAGAGGAAGAAGTAAAACTAATTAATTTTTCATTTTTTAAAAATAAGGACTCTATAATGTCTCTCACTACGAAAGACATGTTAAGATGGCTCATGGTAGAAGTAACTCTCTTAAACCTATACGGTCTTGTGTTTGAAATTTTGTTCTAAATTTATTTATTGTCATATTTTATTAACATATGCTAAAACTCATTAATTAATGAAATTGTCATCCTACTAAAGTAAGTTGTATGTTTGTATTAATAAATTTGAAACTGTAATGTTTGAAACTTTGTTCCAAATTTATTTATCATATTTTATTAAATGATGCCTTTTTTTTTTTGTGAATTAATTAACTGATGCTAAAACTCATTAATTAACGAAAATTGTCATTCTACTAAAGTAGCCCGTATATTAGCATTTAAAAAACTTGAAGCTTTTTTTGAACTGAACTGTAAAAGAAAAAGAAAAAAACTTGAAGCTGTAACGCATATAATGTCATTTTCAAATAATAACTTTCATATAGTGATATATAATTGAAAGAAAACAAAAATCACTTTCATAGATTTATATTATAATAGCACTCAAAGTTGCTTTCCTTACACGATCATGGATTAAAGTTAACTTCGATCCATCCAACAAAAAAAAAGTTACCTTCGATCTGAAAAAAATAATTTAGTACAGAGAAAAAGGGTATGCAGGATATCTAGATCAAGATATACTTTAGATATAACTCATAAATAAATAAAAGGCAAAATTTAGTGCCATTATATATTTATGGTATTATTTTTTAATGAGAAGAAAATAACTTATCAATGAATGTTGATAAAAAAAACTTATCAATAAAAATATAATATATAAAATAATTGTTACACATATTTTATTTTTATTAAAAAACAACAGCACATATACATAAAAAATCACACATATTTTTACCAAACAAAACCTGTGTATATTAGTTAATTTGAATTGGGAAAAGAGCATATAGCTCCCTTAAAATATAGCTTGTTTGTAAATAAACACTTTCAATTATTAGTTCTTCCTAATCAATCCTTAAACTAAAAGAATTGATATAATTGATCATTCTGTTAATCAAAAGTTAAATTGCTAATAATGATTAAATCTGACCATCCATCCATTTTACTTTGTTTTTCAAAATAAACAGCAAAAATAAACCAGAAAAGGAACTTCGTGTTTCTTGCAGTAATGTTTCCTGTGGCGTGGGTGAGGGCGAAATCACATTAGGTTTCTTCCACTGAGGAACTAATTGCTTTTTTGTGTTGGATTGTAAGATGCATTTTGAGAAATAATTTAAAATTGAGCATGCCTGCAAGTCGCTGCAATTTGACCCCATGAATATATCAATAGTATAACCCAAGCAATATGCTCAACATTTCACCAATTTCTTAGAGAAAATGGTTTTCCGCAGACTCCCTGAATACATATATTTTCCCCTCCCTTTTGGTTTTTTTTTATAGACAAATATTAATAATTAATATGTTAGGTTAGTGGGGGAGTTGAACCCATAACCTCCTTATCACTCCAATTCCCATGTCTCTCTCCAAACCACCTTATAACTCCCTCTCCCTTTGGTTTAATACTTCTTCGTAATTAGTTATTCCAAATCCATTCTATTTTAACTGCTTAGTTTAGATTTTGCACAAAATTCTCATATAATCGTATAGCATTGCTCGTGTTCTTGGTTCTGGTTTACAATCAAATCTGACTTGTAGATTTGCTCAGGTTCTTGTTGTAGCAGATAAGGCATTGCTCTGGTTCTAATTCAAGCATCACTTTATAGAACAAAAAAGAAAAATCACATAAAGAGAACCTTTAATCTCATCACTTTATAACACAAAACTCATCTGTCATGGACATACAAATTCTTTGAATACACTACAATCGTCCTGGTCACCATAGAATAGAAGTTCATTGTCCTATTCTCAAGGCCTTTCAACCATGTATAAGTCACATCATAACAAGATATATTGAATATCATAAGGAATTATCAGAATAAAATATTATACAAAAAGTAAGTTAATGGTGGCCCTGAGTCAACATCAATAGTTTAAAAAAAAAACAAAGCCCAAATGGGTTTACAACTAGGATGAAATTTAAAACTCCAAACAGCAGAAGATTCTCATATGACAATAAACCAAGCCATCAAAAACCGAAATAGCAGCAACTGCTCGCACTACACAAGTGCATGGGCTCCCTGAGATGGCTCCACTCATGCAATACCTGAAGCTAAAACCACAAAGGGCGGGGGTGAGTCTCAGAACTCAGTGAGGGATAAACAAAACGTAATAGCAATATAAGCTTGCATAAATATCTCGTTCAGTTGTTCGCATTGTATATAAGCTTACATAGCAAATCTTCACTTGTTATGAAGTCAATTTGCCATTGGGCAAGATGCTTGTGTATCCCCTTGAAGTTGTTCACTAGAGTCTCTCACTCCTACGGTCGCATTTATATCCCGATCGAGTTCGCTGACTGGCAAGTGACCTCGGTCACTACACAACCACCCTTCGAACTCCGAGGTTTTTCACTAGAGGCCCCCCGCTCTGACGGTCACATTTAAATACCGGTCGAATCCGTTGACCGGTCGGATACACCAAGTCTTGTCCAATGTCTAAGCATCATACCAAAGCACCAAGTACAATAAATTATGACTTATCATAACATACGTTCGCTGTGCTTCATAATAAATCTTGAATAACCATCTCAGCGGTATTCAATGAAGTCCATAACATTCACAATCACAATTACATATAGGCAACATTGTAGTCATTTCATTCACATACTATCATCACTTGATAAGTTCATTCCAAAAGTTACACCATGAACATACACATAGTCACATTTAGCATATCACCACTAATTTCTTTATTCACATACCATATAATCAAACACATAATTTAACATATTCACAACTATTCTATTCCATATCACAGCCATGGTGACAACAACGCAATCATTCCATTCACACACTTTCATCAATTTATCGATACTTTCCAAGATGTACATTAATATAATCTAATATAATATATATTCACAACGTAGATAAAAATCCATTGAATAGACACCCTCACTAAAACTCAACAATAGAGGGAATCAACATTCGAAAGGCAACCACACTAAGATACACATCATAGCATAGTCATAAATCCACTAATACATCACTGATGATAATGTTTCCAGCAAGCCTATGCCAACTTTAAATGAAAACTAGGAATACTATAGAGGTCCATAAATTCTGAAATTTTAACCACAACAAGACTTACATGTCTACTTTCAAATGACACTAGTTTCACATAAAAATATAATCTACTACTCCAGATATAAATTTTGAAGTAAAATCTGTTTGAGTACATCCAAGACATACAATACTCTATTTTCAAAATTAAACTGAGACCTCCTCAGGTCTCCTAAAATCACAAAACTTTACCACAACATACTCCTACACCTCAGTTTGTAATGGCAATAAGTTTCATCTCAATCCGAATTTTATTAACCAAGATATGATTTTCTGAGCGCAGGCTGACAGGGTACATTCCGGACAGCCTTAACCCTGTTTTAAAAATTTAACTGAGAATAGCTCAGGTTTTCAAAAATCACGAAATTTATAAACTACGTATCTATAGATGTTGGCTTTCCAACGAGACCAATTTCATATTAATCTGATATCTACAACTCTAGTTATAATTTTTTTATCGCATGTATGTCAGAATTTCACACAAAAACCAAGATCCCCTAAGAAAAACACCAAACGTCAAGCTCCAACAATGGAGTTTCCTCACCCCCAATTTTTAGGGTTCAACCAAACAGATAGAATAACTCACCATTAACATATTAGTCAAAGGATAATCAACCTAAACATTTCCAAACGATTTTCATGAAAGGGATTCACCCAAAACAACTCACAAACACCCCGATTTCAACCATCATCAACCCACTTCATATCCCTCAAAAATATCCACGAAAATTAACCAAAAAAAAAAAATCACAGATCCCTCACCTTATTTGAAGTTTTTGGATATCTCTTTCCTTCTCCCTTTGTTGTTACTCTTTCCTCTTTGTCTTCTCCTTTCATTCTTTTCTTCTTCTCTTCTTCTCATCTTCTTCACCTTTTCTTCTAGGGTTGCTAATGACTGCCCATCCTCCTCCCTCTAACCATTTATACCATATCACTTTTACCAAAACATCCTTAATGTTATGTTACTCATTACTTAGCCCTTGGGTGCAAATGAAACATGTCTCCAACTTAATTATGATAACCCATTTATATTTTTTTCTTACTTTTTTTAGTACACTAATAATAATTATTATACTCTAATAATTTCCTCATGTTATAAATAACTTATAACATGCCAAACAAATTCTTCATTTTACTTTTTATTTATTTTATTTTAAAAAATACCTTATACCTTTTTTGGCGGGTATTACATACTACCCCCTTAAAAGGAATTCGTCCTCAAATTCCTATTACATCTACTGACACCGGGTCGTCGAACATCATACCATCAAAGCACCCACCAGAAACCGATTTTGTGTATCTTACTCATTTGATAATCAACACCTTGTATATACAAACATAGCATACCATCTATCACTTCATTCTCATAACCGATATTAAACGCAAATACCCTCTCATCATTTACTTATTATTTTTTTATAAAAAAAAATCAACTTCATTAAGAGATAAATGTCACATAATCCCACAATATACATATTCTAGTTTTTATTAACATAATTTTAAAACCTATCACTCATCGCTATCCTTAATTGACCCATTTCCACCCATTGCTCTTACCGTAATATGATACCTATCACTTACATCACATACTTTCACATTCGTCTCCTACATCAGTATAATGTTGGTGTAACGTCTGCTATATACATTGCATCGTCTTGATTACTTGCACTTATATAATAATATCATACTAAGACTCCTTAATCAAAGAAACTACCATCCCTTATGCATTAACATTGCATCCTCATACTTTCACTTGAACCTCATTTCTAGTCCTATTTTCTCATAGTAATTCATCACTATAGCATAGGTTGTAACCTTATAAGCTTAACTCAGACATCCACTTTCATTAATCACTCATCCTAATTCTTTACATAACCATACTAAGTTTTTCGTACTCAAAGACAAGTCATAATTTCTCTTCAACCCAGTTCCACGTAGTTCATTTCATTGAATCTTTAAGCTCATCATACCACTCTAATCCAAGATAAACCTACTTCATCTAGAATTTGTATAATCCTTAACCATTCCCTAAATCACCTTTCGACTTAGTCCCATAAGCATTAATCATCATACCCTTGTATTTAGCCTTAAACATGCTAATCGAAAGTGAACATACATATTCACTCCCACTCGTGAGCTTAAGCTAATCTAACATAGACATATTCTTGTCCTATCATCAACAATATTTTTCATACCTTTCATCAATCTAATGAAGTCATTTCAAGAGTATGTCCTATCTTATTTCTTCACTCCTTGCATTTTATCATGATCGTTCATCAACTCATGCCAAAGAATTATCTATTATTTATCGTTCTCAATTAACATCAACATAACAATCATATGTCTACAATAAACCTAAGCATTATATCACTAAACAAGTCCATCTCAGGTCGCTGCTTTTAGTTGTCATATGAGAATCTCCATTTTTTCACCACAACTTACCTTAAGAAAACCAGATTAGCTACTACTGACTTCTGGCACAACTCCCACCTGGGTTCGAGAATTATTACAAAGCTCACACTAGTGCACAAAAGGGATTCCACGTCGGTTATTTTTGGCTTTCCACATCGGTTTTGAAACTGATGTGGAAACGACCGATGTGGTTTGTTGCCACTTTACACATCGGTTTCAAAACCGATGTGTAAAGTATATTTTAAACATCGGTTTTATACTAACCGATGTGTAAAATTAATTTAGCAATTGATAAGCAGTTGTAAATTTAACTTTCTACATCGGTTTTGCTTAAAACCGATGTGTAAAATTGACTTTCTACATCGGTTTTCTAAAGAACCGATGTGTAAAGTTAAATTTACACATCGGTTTTAAGCAAAACCGATGTAGAAAGTTAAATATACACATCGGTTATTGAGAACCGATGTGTAAAATCTCATTTTTTTTTAATCTATTATTTACATTTCAATCATTCATGTTTTCACTAATGCAGATCAATAAACAAACCAGCAGTACCCTGATCAAACAAGAAACAACAACAGAACACAAAACCAGTTTTGACACAATCATTCAAAAGCAAAACATACTTCATTCAATTTTCTTAGCACAGCCAATTAGCTCTTACACATATGGTTAAAAATACTGACATTTCATCAAATGACTAGTGAGCACAGAATCTGAAAAAGAGGGCATCAGGCCTAATTAATTTCGAATGAATGAAAACAACACTTTATCAAAGCTACATCAAAACACGAGAGAAGAAGAATTGAACCAGACCTGAGCACTAATACATATCATTAGTCAAAGGTACGTACACTATAGCTAGTATATGATAAGTTTTTAAACTAACTACATATATACAAACTATGGGTGGTACACTTCAAGAAAGAAAGTTGCCCAACGCCTCTTTATGATGTTGATGTCAGAACCAAACAATGGAGATGGATTGTTGAATATCTGCAAGTTTAATTGGACAAAAGATTATTTCTTTTAAGTAATAAACTAACATAAAACATATACGGATCTATACTATTACTTCTAATTGTGTCAATTAACATTTACCTCACTCCATATTTCAGTGATCCTGGAGGAGATAATTTCCAACATCCACTGCATCACATAGTAGCCACATTCCCATGACCCACGTTGTATACGTGACTACGTACAAATGAAACCCAATTAGAATATGAGGAATTAAATAAAATAGAAATCAATTATTGTACCCACTGCATTTGATGCATTTGAACTAATAAATATCTTACGCTGGGAATAATCCATTTGATAGCCCGAGTACGCCTTTCACCACGCAACATGTGGGATGCATTAATAGACCTATCATGACAAAAACATTAATTAAAGTATATATAATAGATTTCAGATAATTAAAACAACTGCATTACTGATTATAAAGTATTTTAACGCTTACGTTTCGATGATCGTCTTCTGATTGATTAAACTTATGTCCCAATGAGCGGAAGAAGACCACGACGTTCATTCTTGGGTACAAGAGCAACGAACATGCTTCTTGTATTTGGGGAACAATTAGTGACTGTAAGTCATATATAGTTATACTTAAATTAATAACCGGTACTTACTTATTGAGATAAGGCGCAAGATAGAATTGATGATCGTCTCGGGCAAGTATATCACGTATGGTAGTGACCAGGTCTTCCGATGCTACGAGAACATCACCCTGAATGAACATGGGGTCAATGAACCCATAAAGGGCGAGGTTACCCTGATCGACTAACATACGATGCAGATACCTAATATATTGGAAAAACATGTTAATTATCATTGTATTTAAAAATTAATTACGTACTTAACTTATAAATAAAATGTACTTACGTGCACCAAAACGATATGTGTGCGAACTGGCCATTTCTTTATTGAGTGCCATCTCCATAAGTTCTTTCTTTGGTATATACATTCACCAGTGCTGGCATCATGTTCCAACGTTACCAATGCCGCATCATCCTCCATGGTGACAACTTCGTATAGCAAGATCTTTGAAAACATCACCATGGCCAGGTGCCCCTTTGTCGATCCCCTAAACAACATAGATATATATTAGTAATCACGGATAATTAAGTTATTTAATTCGTTTATGAACTAAATGGTCAAATGAATACCTTGACAGGAGCGGACATCTCTGGTCTTCCTAGATCCGACCTTTTAGGCACAATATCATTTCCAACATCCTATAACAAATACAAATAAAGCATTATCTTTAAACAATAATAAATATATTTCAACTATGAATATAGAAAAACACAACTAACCGAATACCTCGGATGCAACAAGAAAGCTGACCGGTCTTCTTGGCCGAGAGGATGAAGTCACGGGGCCTGACCCACTGTTTGAACCTCCTCGGTGGGCACGGGGACTCGAGCATCGACATCTCGAATAATCTCAACAGACACCCTCGAGATGATCATCCGGTAATAACCGATGGTGTATGGTATTACCTAACTTATTATATGCCCTACCCAATGCCACTAAGCGGCGATGATGATGATGATCATCAACATACAGCTCACTCACACCTATCGGGGTCGTCATCATCATCATCATCATCAGCAAAGAAGCATCATCATCATCATTTTCGGGATGATGAGGAGGATCACATGAGCCCTTAGTGCTCACATGGACGAGGGTTGGACACCGTCTGTCATCTCTGGGACAAAGAAGTAAATATTGCCATCTGCTTGGGCAACCGCTCGGCCATCTCTGTCGAAGCTCGGTGCAATCTCCTGTTTTAGTTGTGCTCTATCTCGCAACCGAATCCTCGTGGCATTGGTGTGAAGATGAACCATGGTATTGGCGAATCTCCACTCACCCAACACCAATGACACGGCCGGGTGGTCCGGTTTACCGATGGCGATAGATAAGATATCATTGCGTCCTCTAGGAACAAAGGTTCCTTGGGTTAGCTGATCATCCAAGGCATCCTATCACATAAAAATATCAAGTCACATTACAATTCGGTAACAATCTTAAAATGACAATTACAACAAACTATACTTACAATCCTCTCAACTACTTGGCGGGCCTCCTCGGATGTATATTGTCCCGTTTTTCTTTGTCGGCCCCTCTTCCATGAACGATGGCGTGGGGGTGGAGGTGGATCAACAACCTCTGGAAGATTTTCAGCATTAGGATCCGCTTTGAGATGTCTTTCGCTGACGTGCTTTCTTTTCCTCTTCAACCATTTTCTTAACAAGCTTTTTATATCCCCCACGAGACATGACATGGGGGTAGACATTCTTGCTTTGGTTTTCCTGCCCCTTTTTCCTCTTCTCCGTGTTATAAAAAAAAGACAATAAAATTACATAAGTAAATGAAATTAATCCAAATACATAAATTAAGAGACAAATCAAAAAAGTAAACCTCAAAGCTGGGAACACGTCGTCTAACAAAAAACCGATCCAACCTCGCCTAGTCAAGAAAAGGATACACCTCTAGTGGGTTCTTTTTACTTTTTGGACAGATTATGTAGTATATGCCCGGTCGGCCTTAAAACCCCTCCAACGCTCTCCAAAGATATTGAAAGAACGCTTCTTCATAGCGTATGTATCCTGTATGTCAAATGTCAACTACATTAAGACCAAAAGAATCAACGAATTCTTGTATGATATTATTAAGATAAAAATAAAGTAGATACAGACAAACACAGGACGTAGAAGTATAGATACCAGAATACTCTCCCATATCTGCTCCTTCACGTCCGCCGGTACATCTCTCCACCTATCAATGAGTATACTAGGCCTGTTCCTAGCAAGGGTCGCCACAAAACTCGGTAAACCGATCTTCCATTGGCCCAATAGGTTTGAGGTTATCATCAAAATCTACTCTTATCCTCTCGATTTGACCCACGGTTGGCAGTCAAATGCCTCATCCGTGTGGCACGTCTACCCTTTCTACGGTAGAGACGGGGCCTCGACCTTTGCATGAAGGAGGTGTATCCTCATGATCAGCCATATATACCTGTTTAAACACAAAACAAAAAAAAAACTTGTTAGTATGTCAGGATAAATATCAAACATTAACTTATAAATATCGATCAATAACTATTTTAACTGAATTAAGAAAAAGTTTTTTCCCAAACTGTCCAACTTTGGACAATTCAAGATCCAACACAATGAGCGGTACATTAAGCACGTACACGTACGCTCATTAGTATTGCATCTCAAACGGGAAACTAAGGCTTTACTATTTATGTAGCTTGCATGAAGATGGGGCTTGAAAAGTGAAGAAAATTAGCCAAACAGAGCCCTTCACGGCCTAGCCTTGAAAGCCATCACGGCCGTGATCGAGTATAGCTTAAAAGAAAGAATGGAAAAGTCAGAACTGGTCACGGCCATCCCGTGATGCCCATCACAAGTGACATGTCATGCCGTGACCCAGACCTCACAGTGAACCGATCACGGCCTAGCCGTGATGG
The DNA here is from genome assembly GCA_030762895.1 of Sophora flavescens. Taxonomy (NCBI): domain Eukaryota; kingdom Viridiplantae; phylum Streptophyta; class Magnoliopsida; order Fabales; family Fabaceae; genus Sophora; species Sophora flavescens. The sequence continues at coordinate 104,593,495 of CM061070.1, forward strand.
TGGTCATGGCCGTGACAGGACCAACTAGTGAAGCAACCTCCAAGGCGAGAACCTATCACGGCCTGGCCGTGATGGCCATCACGACCGGGTGACATGCCAAGCGAACCAGACCCTCACACAGTGGAACTGATCACGGCCTTGCCGTGATGGTGGTCACGGCCGTGACAGAACAACCAATGAAGCAACCTCCAAGGCGAATCCGTCACGGCCTTAGCCGTGACAGTAAGACGGCCTTTCCTAGTGACAAAAGACGGCTGGTATTGACGGGTGATACCACCACTGGAAAAATCCAGTCTTGGAGCAACAGAACAACACATGCAAGTATATTATCCAACCATTTCGAGTCAAAGTTCATAACTTTTCTAAACAAGAAATAAATATATACCTGAGGGAGGAGGAGGGACGAGCAAAAATGGCGCTCTTCACGCAAACGAGGGTAGCTCGCGGATGATCGTTCTTAGTGGTTCTCTTACGAAGCAGAAAATGAAGGCTCGCAGTCGCAGTGGTCTTCTTTGTCTACGATTGAAAAGGGAAAAAGGACCTGGGAGTTACCAGAAGAAGCGGCGACGTGAAGAAGGGAGCGAGAGAGAGAAAGAGAAAGAAAGAGAGAGAATGAGAGAGAGAGAGACGCATACCTGAGGGAGGAGGAGGGACGAGCAAAAATGGCGCTCTTCAAACTAGGGTAGCTCGCGGATGTGAGTGCAGTGAGAGAGATGGAAAAGCAGTGACAACGCAGAGAACAGAACAAGCCGCGCGTTAGCGAGAGGGAGGGAGTGTTGTGTTTTAGGATGCGTTCAGAAATCGAAGAATGAGGGCGCAAAACACAAGGAGGGAAATAGAAAAATTGGGACTATTACACATCGGTTATTAGGAAAACCGATGTGTTAAACATCTTATACACATCGGTTATGACAAAACCGATGTGTAAACAATAAACTTTTAAATTCTGATTTTTTATTTTAAATTTTATACATCGGTTAATAAAAACCGATGTGTAAAAGTAAAATCTAAATTTCTATTTTTTTTTCTTTATAATTTTATACATCGGTTATATAAAAACCGATGTGGTTACTCACCATTTTACACATCGGTTGAAAAAGAACCGATGTTGAATGTTAAATATTCCGAGTTTTAATTTTTTTTATTTTAATTTTACACATCGGTTATAAATAACCGATGTGGAAAAGTTTTACACATCGGTTATTCTCTAAACCGATGTGTAATACTTTCGTTTTAATTTCAAAAATGCCACCGCCTCGTTTTACACATCGGTTTCTACTAAACCGATGTGTAAACTCCGATGTAGAATCCCTTTTCTGCACTAGTGTCATTAGTCTCTAATCATGCTCATGACCTATAACCATTAGCTCCGATACCACTTTGTCAGGACCCGACTTAGGCGTCCCTGACCGGCCAGAATAAGCCTTCATTGTTTCATTCCCAAGGCCTTTCAAGCACGTATAAGTCACATCATAACAAGATATATTGAATATCATAAGTAGGGATGTCAATTTTACCGATGCCCACATATACCCGCAGATAAAATCCGCCACGGGCACGGGGCGGGTAGTTAAACGGGTGCCCGCGAGTAAAATAAATGGGTAATTTAAATACCCGCATATTAACGAGGCGGGGGCGGGTATTACACTATCCATGCCCGCGGGTACCCGCACCCGTTGCTAATTACTATAGTACCCTTTATTTATATATATGTACTGATGGTCTAATGCTGAACCCTAATTTCCCATGACCCATCCTTATTCCTTCCTTATCAGAACACGAGTCACGACTACGGCTAAGAGTACGAGCTCCTGTTCTTCTTCTTCTTCAATCCGTCGTTGGTCGTGCCGCTGTAACGCCCTCCTTCAGGGCATTACTTACGTAACACATGCGGAATTTAAATTAAAAGATAATTTGCTGGTTGCTTTCGGAAAATCTGTTTTCTCTTAAGTCAGAAAAACTGGGGTATAAGATTTTCTTCTCTAGGGATAACTCTGAAATCCATTACACATACATTTAAAGCATAAGGTCACGTTCATAACAAAGTTACCATTTTCGAAAGAAAAAGTTTAAACTTCAGATGGATGTATATAATACTGCATTCACGGACCCCTTTAGATATACAACCCAACTCATACTCCTAAGCTGGTCATCCTATCAAATATTCATTGGAGAGACCCCCAATCGGAATACTTCCCCCAACCCCTAACACTAGGTCTTCAATTGACTTAGAAAGACTCCTCTGCAACATCGGCACTAGTGTACCAAGGTACTACAGCAAAACCCGAAGAGACCTGATATAATTGTAAGAGTGAGATACCATCATAAGATATATCCCACAACAACCATATACATGATACATACATCACGGGAATCATATAAGCGGTTAAATCATGCATATACACAATATAACAGTGTTATATCATAGGGCATCAAACCCGCACAGTCAATCTTTCGAAAATATGTATGGCACTTCAATATCAGGCTCTAACTTAATCTCATGAGATCTCAACACCGTTTTCCCTGGAGAAGTATTAGAGTTGGTAAATCTCTAGCCCACCGGCAGCGATTGCCTCCTCACCCTCATGCATAAGGTCTCGGGGCCGAGCAACGTCACATGTGCCTCTTCACTCGGTTTACATGGATGAGACTCCCGAGATACCACCTTGTATCTGATATGTAAGAAAGGCACGTCTGCACTGGGAAATGCACATGAGAAAATATTTTATTTAAAAGGTTTTATTTGTGTTCATTCTTTTTTTTTTCGCATGACTCAAAGCTAACGACTTAATCATCATTTCCCCATCACTTGAAAACTTAGAAGCATAGGACACACAGTCCGAATGCTCAATCACAACGCCCGAGACCGATGCACCAGTCCTAGGCTTGTGGTCGTAGAAAGCAACATTCACTTTTAACAATGTTCATCACACGTGGTTAGAAGACACAGTCCAACACAACGTGATTAGGAGATACAGTCCACAACAATGAAATCAGAACGCATTCATCCCACGTGGTTAGAAGACACAGTCCAACACGACGTGATTAGGACATACAGTCCACAACAATGAAATCAGAATGCACTGTCCTCGATTTCGGGAATTGGACTCTCAGTGCATAACATCATAACCAGGACTCGTAGTCCCGAATTAACATTGATCCAAGATCACGTGTGCATCACTGAATACTAGAGGTGACATCTCGCGTACTAGATTCTCTTTCTTAAGTACTTATTTTTCGTTCAGTGAAAAACAAATTCAAAACCGAATCCTCGATAACCTATCCAGGTTATCGGAAAGTTTCTAAAATACTTAGGAAAAACCTTTTCTTTGAAAATCTTTTTATAAAGCATCCATGAAATTATTTTATCTTTGAAATATTTCCCCCAATAGGATATTGTCAAATAATCTTGAAAGTTTTCACTTGAAGACACATAGTTCGAAAAGGATTTTTCTTTTGTATAACAATAGTACACCAAAATCATTTCAACATTTAAAACAAGTACTTTAAGTTTAAAGAGCTTTTGGAAAAGAACACGAATCCCTTCATCTTCAAAGCTTATTAAGGTTTTTAATCCTTATTATGGTTGAGCACAGACGCACGTCTGGCTTAGCAAACTTTCAATCAACAACAATATATATCATCAGTGCAATGCTAATATCACAGTTGAAAGCAATTCATCACATATATGCATTTTATCATTTAGAACAAGTACAGTTCAACATCAGATAATGGCACAACAGTTCAAGTACATTAGATAATCAAGTAAGCTCAATCACCATATAAATATCCAGTTAAACACCTACACACATGCATATAGTTATTGAATATCTTTAGGAAATCCCCTCTTACATCAAGTAGGTAAGAGAATGCGAGAAAATAAACAGTTTCGTGGACGTTCTTCGAGGTTGGTTAGGATGAAAGTCTAGGTTTCAAGACACAAGGTTCAAGGATTAGAACTCAATCGAGAACTTAGGGCTAGAAGTTTCCAAAGCACATGCAACTTAGGGATTTATGATCCTTAAGTGCTAAGAGTTTAAAACATGATTACTTAAAACAAAGTTGAACAAAAATCCCACCAAGTTACACCTTGAGGGAGATTCGGCCTTGACCAATAAAATAGGCTAGGAACATTTAAAATTACCAATCTCTTCGGTTTAGCATCCATTAATAGTAAGGAGCTCAAAACCATGATCACTTTGGAAAATGAAAAACGAAACACCCTAGGTCCATAACCTTTAAGATTCGGCCATCCTTGGGTTTTTATGATAAAAATCTTTAAATTCTTCCAATCTCTTAGACCTTTTAGCATCCAATAACTTATGGAGCTCAAGTCTATGATAATCTTGAAAGCAACATAGGATTTTAAATAACAAAGCTCATAAGCAAATAAAGTAAGAACAACATAGGCTTATAAATAATTAAAGTATAATGACATAAGTAAATGAATCATAAATGACATAAACATAAATGACATAAAGTAAATGACATAAAGTAAATGACATAAATATAGATGACATAAAAGTCAATGACATAATGTAAATGACATAAAGTAAATGACATAAAGTAAATGGCATAAATATAAATGACATAAAAGTAAATGACATAATGTAAATGGTATAAATATAAATGGCATGAAAGTAAATGACATAAAAGTAGAGTAAAAATCTTTAAACTTTCCAATCACTTTAGACATAGCATCCTTTAACATAAAGGAGCCTTGGTCCATGATCATTTTGGGAAAAACAAATCTTTAAACTTTCCAATCACTTTAGACATAGCATCCTTTAACATAAAGGAGCCGTGGTCCATGATCATTTTGGGAAAACAAATCTTTAAATACAAACTCAAACTTGTAAAAGTTGAAACAAGATCCATCAAAACCATAGGCATGGTTCGGCCTCATTATAAAGTAGAGGTTAGGAAACTTTGTTTTACACAACCTTTTAGTATGTTAAACTACAAGTAAATACAAGGCCATAGAAATTGGTTTCAACTCAAAAGGAGTTTTCTACCATTTTTGAGTGATTTTTGAAGATGAAAGCTCATAAATGACATAAAGAAGAAACTTTAGAAAAGATGAAGTTTTTAAAGAAAAGAATACACGAGAGTATTAACCTAAGCAAGAGGAACAACTTTGATGAAGAACACTTAGTGAAAAGAAGAAGAAAAACTAGAGCTTTGGAAGGTTGAAGTTAAGAAAAAGATGAAAACTTAAGGGTTTTAATGGAGTAGGAGAAAGGAAAATGATGAAGTGAAGTGGATGAGTGATATTTATAGAGTAAGATGGAGGGGGGCACGGTTTTGGAGAGGAAAAAGAGAAGAAAGAAGAAGAAAGAAGGTGGTTGCTTGTGGAGAGGATAAAGAGTTAAGGTGATGTGATGTGATTGGAGAGAGAAAGATGAAAAGTAAGATTTTGGAATAAAGTAAGGATTTACTTTTTCTTAGGTGTGTCATAAGCATTTAATTAGGCTTCCCATCAAGCCTTCTCTCATCCTTTAGGGTTCCTTTAATTGCTTAAATACGTAACCGGTTGCACATCCGATCGTATTTTCTGAAGGTTTCGTCCGGATAAAATATTATATTTTATTCTCGGACAACAAAATTCGAAAATTTACCAAATCCCACACAAAACCTCATGAAAACACTAACCGTCTCGTTCACGAATTAAAATTTTGTCTCTAGCTCAGTAAACTTGTACTGGCAGAGAAAACGCAGACCGGTTTTCGTCTAAATTTTCAATTGAAAATTTTACTGCGACTTCACACAGTAAAACAACACAATAAAATGATTTTATTTTAAATAAAATCAACCTATGGATTTTATCAAAAATAAATACATTAAAGCATGTATTTACTGATAAAGAAGCATACGAAAAACAGGGTGTTACAACTCTACCCCTCTAAATAGAATTTCGTCCTCGAAATTACGTAACTAGAAACTTAACAGGATCTCTCACCATCCAGATCATACTATCAGAAGAAAGTATCTAAAAGAATTTCATCGATCCAAAAGAATACAGAAACATCTAGTGTATGAAGATCCTTTAGTATATTCATGGAGGTAAAAATGTATGATCAGTACACATTTACAATCATGAATCTTAAAAGTTTCTCCTTTCACTAGAATTTCCTGGTCAACAATTTAACAGTGTAACAGTTCGATAAGAATTCAAACTGAATCACTTCCACCAAAAGGAAAAGTGATTAGATTAAGTTTCATCGAGAAACTTCTTTTATAAACATACCCACCTGGTGCAACAACAAGGCAATTCATAACTCTAGGAAAAGAAAGATTGGATCCAAAGTCTAAACTGACCACATCAATCAAAAGAGAAGGGAACTGGAATAAATTTCTTAAAGAGACTTTTATTCCCAAAAGTCATAAGAAACATACCTTCCTTGGAAAGACTAGTAACATAGGAGACCCTAGAGAGTCAAATACTCAAGGGCGTCAAAACGCGATTATACTTAGAATCCTATTACAACTTAGAATTATAGACCACTACCATAAGACCTTCAAATTGCGAAATTTTTCAACACCACTTCTATTGTAAAAGATCGTCAGATTGTGAAGCTTCAGCGCCATTCATGGTGTAGACTATTCCCTTCGCCGTGGGTCTACCCGTCCCTAAGGTGTTGACAGGCTTTTCAATCCTTGGTGCATTACAATCCCTTGAGAAGTGTCCAAATTTTCCACAATTGAAACACTTCACTCCTTTGCGTGGGCAAACATTAGCCATGTGGTCTGGGTCTCCACACTTGTAACATCTCCTAACTTGGTCTCGGTTTTGGTTCTGTTGACTTCCTCTTCCCGATTCAGAATTATCAGAACGATTCTGTCGTTGATTCAGGTCATTCCTTTGTGGTCGGAAGTAAGGTTCCCTCCGATGTTGCTTCCCTTTCTGATTCTGATCTTGATAATGGTCTTTGGAACGAGTGGGTCCTGCAACAGTTTCTCTATTGCCTCTTTCCTTCCTTATTAGTTCCACTTTTCTACACTTTTCTACTAAGGCTTGGAAATTCCGGATTTCCAATGGCATCACAGATTCCTTGATCTCGAAGCGAAGACCGTCTTCGAACCTTTCGCATTTCCATTCCTCATCGGGGTTGTTCTGGAAAAAGAGAAAATATTTGGCAAGGGACTCAAACCTTGCCGCATATTCCCCCACTGTCATGTCCCGCTGACTCAGCCTCAGGAATTCTTGCTCTTTCTTTGTCCGAGCACTCTGGGGAAAATATTTGTCCCAAAATTTGTTGCGGAATACTCCCCAAGTGATCGCCTGATGCTCAACTACCAGCAGTTGTCTGGTGCCTTCCCACCAGTATTCAGCATCTCCAATTAGTTGGAATGTTGCATAAGGCACCTTTGCTCCCTCTGGGGTGTGCACGAGCTCAAAGATCTTCTCTAGCTCTTGAATCCAAAGATCAGCCTTTATTGGATCCACGTCTCCATCAAACTGAGATGGATTCTGACATCGGAAAGCATCCAAATGTCTTCCCTCCGCAGCTTGTTCTGCCCTCTGTTGCTCATGTTGGTTCTGGGCAGCAAAGATTAGCCGCCTCGAAGAGCTATGGCAGCAAAGAACGCCGGCCAAAGCTTGGGCAGTGAAGTCCATCACGCCGTCATAATTCGCATTCATGTTGGCACGACCGCCAATAGGACCACCTCTGTGACCACGTCCACGTCCACGACCGCGTCCACGTCCTCGTCCACGTCCACCTTCTGGTGCTGGTTCCATAACTGACCTGCTGAACAAATCAGTCAGGCCACAACCAGGAAATGAAACGTGTAAAAGCGTATCAACACCCATTACTTCTAAGAAGTAATCCGAATAATGCTTAACTCAGAGAAAACACAACGTCAACACAACAGACCTATTTCCCAAAGATCCCGAAAGACTTGACCAGCTCTGATACCACCTTGTAACGCCCTCCCTCAGGGCATTACTTACGTAACACATGCGGAATTTAAATTAAAAGATAATTTGCTGGTTGCTTTCGGAAAATCTGTTTTCTCTTAAGTCAGAAAAACTGGGGTATAAGATTTTCTTCTCTAGGGATAACTCTGAAATCCATTACACATACATTTAAAGCATAAGGTCACGTTCATAACAAAGTTACCATTTTTGAAAGAAAAAGTTTAAACTTCAGATGGATGTATATAATACTGCATTCACGGACCCCTTTAGATATACAACCCAACTCATACTCCTAAGCTGGTCATCCTATCAAATATTCATTGGAGAGACCCCCAATCGGAATACTTCCCCCAACCCCTAACACTAGGTCTTCAATTGACTTAGAAAGACTCCTCTGCAACATCGGCACTAGTGTACCAAGGTACTACAGCAAAACCCGAAGAGACCTGATATAATTGTAAGAGTGAGATACCATCATAAGATATATCCCACAACAACCATATACATGATACATACATCACAGAATCATATAAGCAGTTAAATCATGCATATACACAATATAACAGTGTTATATCATAGGGCATCAAACCCGCACAGTCAATCTTTCGAAAATATGCATGGCACTTCAATATCAGGCTCTAACTTAATCTCATGAGATCTCAACACCGTTTTCCCTGGAGAAGTATTAGAGTTGGTAAATCTCTAGCCCACCGGGCAGTTGCCTCCTCACCCTCATGCATAAGGTCTCAGGACGAGCAACGTCACATGTGCCTCTTCACTCGGTTTACATGGACAGACTCCCAGATACCACCTTGTATCTGATATGTAAGAAAGGCACGTCTGCCTGGGGAAATGCACATGAGAAAATATTTTATTTAATAGGTTTTCTTTATGTTCATTCTTTTTCGCTGTCGCAGCTCAAAGCTAAAGACTTAATCATCATTTCCCCATCACTTGAAAATTTAGAAGCATAGGACACACAGTCCGAATGCTCAATCACAACGCCCGAGACCGATGCACCAGTCCTAGGCTTGTGGTCGTAGAAAGCAACATTCACTTTTAACAATGTTCATCACACGTGGTTAGAAGACACAGTCCAACACAACGTGATTAGGAGATACAGTCCACAACAATGAAATCAGAACGCATTCATCCCACGTGGTTAGAAGACACAGTCCAACACGACGTGATTAGGACATACAGTCCACAACAATGAAATCAGAATGCACTGTCCTCGATTTCGGGAATTGGACTCTCAGTCCATAACATCATAACCAGGACTCGTAGTCCCGAATTAACACTGATCCAAGATCACATGCGCATCACTGAATACTAGAGGCGACGTCTCACGTACTAGATTCTCTTTCTTAAGTACTTATTTTTCGTTCAGTGAAAAACAAATTCAAAACCGAATCCTCGATAACCTATCCAGGTTATCGGAAAGTTTCTAAAATACTTAGGAAAAACCTTTTCTTTGAAAATCTTTTTATAAAGCATCTATGAAATTCTTTTATCTTTGAAATATTTCCCTCAATAGGATATTGCCAAATAATCTTGAAAGTTTTCACTTGAAGACACATAGTTCGAAAAGGATTTTTCTTTTGTATAACAATAGTACACCAAAATCATTTCAACATTTAAAACAAGTACTTTAAGTTTAAAGAGCTTTTGGAAAAGAAAACCAATCCCTTCATCTTCAAAGCTTATTAAGGTTTTTAATCCTTATTATGGTTGAGCACAGACGCACGTTTGGCTTAGCAAACTTTCAATCAACAACAGTATATATCATCAGTGCAATGCTAATATCACAGTTGAAAGCAGTTCATCACATATATGCATTTTATCATTTAGAACAAGTACAGTTCAACATCAGATAATGGCACAACAGTTCAAGTACATTAGATAATCAAGTAAGCTCAATCACCATATAAATATCCAGTTAAACACCTACACACATGCATACAGTTAGGGATTAGAACTCAATCGAGAACTTAGGGCTAGAAGTTTCCAAAGCACATGCAACTTAGGGATTTATGATCCTTAAGTGCTAAGAGTTTAAAAATGATTACTTAAAACAAAGTTGAACAAAAATCCCACCAAGTTACACCATGATGGAGATTCGGCCTTGACCAATAAAATAGGCTAGGAACATTTAAAATTTCCAATCTCTTCGGTTTAGTATCCATTAATAGTAAGGAGCTCAAAACCATGATCACTTTGGAAAATGAAAAGCGAAACACCCTAGGTCCATAACCTTTAAGATTCGGCCATCCTTGGGTTTTTATGATAAAAATCTTTAAATTCTTCCAATCTCTTAGACCTTTTAGCATCCAATAACTTATGGAGCTCAAGTCTATGATCATCTTGAAAGCAACATAGGATTTTAAATAACAAAGCTCATAAGCAAATAAAGTAAGAACAACATAGGCTTATAAATAATTAAAGTATAATGACATAAGTAAATGAATCATAAATGACATAAACATAAATGACATAAAGTAAATGACATAATGTAAATGACATAAATATAGATGACATAAAAGTAAATGACATAATGTAAATGACATAAAGTAAATGACATAAAGTAAATGGCATAAATATAAATGACATAAAAGTAAATGACATAATGTAAATGGTATAAATATAAATGGCATGAAATTAAATGACATAAAAGTAGAGTAAAAATCTTTAAACTTTCCAATTACTTTAGACATAGCATCCTTTACCATAAAGGAGCCTTGGTCCATGATCATTTTGGGAAAAACAAATCTTTAAACTTTCCAATCACTTTAGACATAGCATCCTTTAACATAAAGGAGCCGTGGTCCATGATCATTTTGGGAAAACAAATCTTTAAATACAAACTCAAACTTGTAAAAGTTGAAACAAGATCCATCAAAACCATAGGCATGGTTCGGCCTCATTATAAAGTAGAGGTTAGGAAACTTTGTTTTACACAACCTTTTAGTATGTTAAACTACAAGTAAATACAAGGCCATAGAAATTGGTTTCAACTCAAAAGGAGTTTTCTACCATTTTTGAGTGATTTTTGAAGATGAAAGCTCATAAATGACATAAAGAAGAAACTTTAGAAAAGATGAAGTTTTTAAAGAAAAGAATACACGAGAGTATTAACCTAAGCAAGAGGAACAACTTTGATGAAGAACACTTAGTGAAAAGAAGAAGAAAAACTAGAGCTTTGGAAGGTTGAAGTTAAGAAAAAGATGAAAACTTAAGGGTTTTAATGGAGCAGGAGAAAGGAAAATGATGAAGTGAAGTGGATGAGTGATATTTATAGAGTAAGATGGAGGGGGGCACGGTTTTGGAGAGGAAAAAGAGAAGAAAGAAGAAGAAAGAAGGTGGTTGCTTGTGGAGAGGATAAAGAGTTAAGGTGATGTGATGTGATTGGAGAGAGAAAGATGAAAAGTAAGATTTTGGAATAAAGTAAGGATTTACTTTTTCTTAGGTGTGTCATAGGCATTTAATTAGGCTTCCCATCAAGCCTTCTCTCATCCTTTAGGGTTCCTTTAATTGCTTAAATACGTAACCGGTTGCACATCCGATCGTATTTTCTGAAGGTTTCGTCCGGATAAAATATTATATTTTATTCTCGGACAACAAAATTCGAAAATTTACCAAATCCCACACAAAACCTCATGAAAACACTAACCGTCTCGTTCACGAATTAAAATTTTGTCTCTAGCTCAGTAAACTTGTACTGGCAGAGAAAACGCAGACCGGTTTTCGTCTAAATTTTCAATTGAAAATTTTACTGTGACTTCACACAGTAAAACAACACAAGAAAATGATTTTATTTTAAATAAAATCATCCTCTGGATTTTATCAAAAATAAATACATTAAAGCATGTATTTACTGATAAAGAAGCATACGAAAAACAGTGTGTTACAGCCGCCCCTCCTCCGCCACCCATATCCTTGCGCTGTTGTTCCTTCGCGGTTGAGAGGTCCTCCTCGTGTGCCGCCGCTCCTTCGCCACCCAGTGCAACCGGCTTCATCGAATAGATCTGACACGACCCATCGTCCACCATCCTCTCACTCCCTCCCTCGACTCTTCCAGGCACACCTTCCATCGGAGACGCCACAACTCCTCCAACCGCTCTCCTTTCAACCCCTTCATCGTTCTCTATACACCTGCCCGCTACGACGGTACCATGTTCGAACTGTACTGCGACGACAGCAACAGCGTCTGCCCTCTTCCGCCCACCATGTTGGAGTTCTTGTTGGGAAACGTCGTCCGCCCCTTTCCGCCCACCACATTTGAGAGGCTTAGCACCTCTTTTTTGCTGCAATCGTCTGACTTGAAATGCAGGAACCATTTTTTTTCTTTGGAATTAATTTTGGTTCTCAACGGGGTTTCTCTCTTGGATTTACTTTATGTGGGTTTAATATCCGCGGGTACCCGTGTTATCCGTGGGTACCCGTGATATCCGTTAAATACCCGTCTAGCGGGTACCCGCTCGGGTAACGGGAAGGGACGGGCATATTTTCACCCAACGGGGCGGGGGGCGGGAGAGTGCTACCCGTCCCCGCCCCGCCCCGTTGACATCCCTAATCATAAGTAATTATCAGAGTAAAATATTATACCAAAAGTAAGCCAAGGGTGGCCCTGAGTCAACGTCAATAGTTTAAAAAAAACAAAGCCCAAATGGATTTACAACTAGAATGAAGTTTAAAACTCCAAACATCAGAAGATTCTAATATGACAATTAACCAAGCCACAAGAAACCGAAATAGCAGCAGCTGCCCGCACTACACAAGTGCATGGGCTCCCTGAGATGGCTCCACTAGTGCAATACCTGAAGCTAAAACCAAAAAGGGCGGGGGTGAGTCCTAGAACTCAGTGAGGGATAAACAAAGCATAATAGCAAAATAGTACAATATATTTATAAGCATCTCCATAAATGTCTCGTTCAGTTGTTCACATTGTATATAAGCTTACATAGCAAATCTTCACTTGCTATGAAGTCAATTTGCCATTGGGCAAGATGCTTGTGTATCCCCTTGGAGTTGTTCACTAGAGTCTCCCACTCCGACGGTCGCATTTATATGCCGGTCGAGTCCACTGACCGACAAGTGACCTCGGTCACTACACAACCACCCTCCGAATTCCTGGGTTTTTCACTAGAGGCCCCATGCTCCGACGATCACATTTATATACCGGTCGAATCCGTCGACATGTCGGATACACCAAGTCTTGTCCAATGTCTAAGCATCATACCAAAGCACCAAGTACAATAAATCATGACTTATCATAACATACGTTCACTTTGCTTCATAATAAATCTTGAATAACCATCTCAGCGGTATTCATTGAAGTCCATAACATTCACAATCACAATTACATATAGGCAACATTGTAGTCATTTCATTCACATACTATCATCACTTGATAAGTTCATTCCAAAAGTTACACCACGAACATACACATAGTCACATTTAGCATATCACCACTAATTTCTTTATTCACATACCATATAATCAAACACATAATTTAGCATATTCACAACTATTCTATTCCATATCATAGCCATGGTGACAACAACGCAATCATTCCATTCACACACTTTCATCACTTTATCGATACTTTCCAAGATGTACATTAATATAATCTGATATAATATATATTCACAACATAGATAAAAATCCATTGAATAAACACCCTCACTAAAATTCAACCATAGAGGGAATCAACATTCGAAAGGCAACCACACTAAGATACACATCATAGCATAGTCATAAATCCACTAATACATCACTGTTGATAATGTTTCTAGCAAGCCTAGGCCAACTTTAAATGAAAACTAGGAATATTATAGAGGTCCATAAATTCTGAAATTTTAACCACAACAAGACTTACATGTCTACTTTCAAATGACACTAGTATCACATAAAAATATAATCTACAACTCCACATATAAATTTTGAAGTAAAATTTGTTTGAGTACATCCAACACTACAAAAAAAAGCCCAATTACCGACGGCTAAAAACCGTCAGAAACACTAAAATTCCGTCAAAAAACTACATTACCGACGGACTTTCCGACGGACACGGTTCCGTCGGCAATAGGCGCGTAGGAAAGCCTTTCCGACAGATCAAGTTCGTCCGTCGGAAATTTCCGACGGTCTTAACTATGGGAAAACTTGCCACACAGAACCCTGAATTACCGACGGAAATTCCGTCGACCAACAGTTACCGACGGAAATATTCATCGGAAACAATGTTTTTTATTTATTATTTATTTTGTTTTATATTAATAATTAATTATTAATTATTTTTATTAAAATTTATATATTCAATATTAAATATTATATTATATTTTATTTATTAATTATTATTATATTATATTTTAATTAATAATATTTTATTAATTAATTAATATTATAATTTATTTATTAATTTATATTTTATTATAATTAATCATAATTTAATTATTAATTTATATTTTATATTATCAATTACAAAACAAAATTGAAATTAAAAATAAAATTTAAAAAGTAAATAAATTAAAATTAATTTAAAATAAAAACAAACTTAACATATAATCCATAAATAAAATATCCGTCTATCTACAAATCTCTACTACACCTATAACTATCCTAATACTCATCACCATAATATCCGTCATTGTCGTCTCCGCCGGGGAGTCTCGCCAATCACATGACCATCAAGCTGTGACTTAGTAGACAGACCGTCATCATACGGCTGCGGTGGTGGATCAGTAGTAGTAGTGGAGGGCTGGGGCTGGGTGGCATGGAGGACCCCCTGCAGAGCACTGCACCTGTCTGGTGGGAGGAAATCGAGCACAACGGTCATGACCGTAGAGAATGGCTCCATCTGCTGCATGATGCGCTCGTTCGTCTCCCTTTGCTGCTGCACCTCCTGCCTCAGTCGATGCACCTCCTCCGTGTCCTGTGAGCCGGAGGATGTAGGCTCCCTAATGGTCATGCTCTGCGTCAACCCTCGACGAATCGACCTGGCTAGGGTCGCAATATCATAAATCCGTCCCTTATTCTTCCCGCCTGCCACATCCTTCCAGGCCTGGATCTGTAGTCGCTTAACCTCGGCGGGGTCTAGCTGAGAAGGATCTGAGGCACCAGAGCAGGAGGCATCCTCATATGCTACCTGACTAACCTAGCGTTGTACTCCGCCTACGATCAATACATTACAGTCAATATGTATTAAACTATATATATATATAATAATTACCAATAGTTTAAATATAAAAAAAAATTTAGCTCACCACTGTCTGCCTCGACCTCTCATCAACAAACTCGCCAGTGTCCGAGCGAATATGTGTCTGCTCAAAGACCGTAGGGACATCAACCGATCGAGCTGGCTCTCCTCCCTGCAACCGACACACCAATAAAATCAATTAGGTATAAAACAAATTTTTAATAAAAATATACATTTTATAAATAATGTTATTTATATATGCATACCATGTAAATGGCATGTTGCATGTAGCTAATAGAACCACCAGTATGCATGCTCCCACCCTTCTCGGAAGCCTGATTTCTCTTCGCCCGTTCACACTTCAGCTTGTAAGCTGGAGTGTCCCAGTACGCACACAGTTGGGCCCAGATGTTGGGCCCGATGTAATCCGGACGTACACGGCTCTCCCTACGCTCCCGAAGCATGTCCCTCAGTCGAGCAGCTGCTCGATCGTCAAAGATAGCACGTATCTCTGAGGTATGCTCCGGTAACCAGTGCACAAGCTCCTGTTAACAAAGAAAAAAAATAATAACATTATACAAAAGAATATATAAAATAAATGGAAAATTACATTAACTAATAAACAATAACTTACCCCGAATCGTCTGAAGATACGATCCCGATCCCGATCCTCCCCGGGGATCACCCCCCATGATGGCCAGAAGCGACGATACTGCGCCTTGATGGCGAAGGTAACGTGCTTCAATCCCACTTTCGATGGGATGAAGCTGAAAAATTCATAACTTTATTAAATCAACAATATGACAACCAACAAATATATGCTTATTAAATAGTAATTATTTTTAAACAACATTAAATTAAATTAAACTTACGATCCAGAAACAGGACGGATCCATGGTCGATCCTCAGATACGGGAACCCTGGCCCACTCAGGCAAGTCCTCAGCCGCGACCGACTGCTGCACAAACAATGATGATGGTATGGCCGTGTCCTGACCGTATGCGGCCCCGGATGATGAGGATGGAATGGTCGTGTCCGGCTGTGGCATCATCCCAGGAGTCGGCATAAATGATAATCCTGCTGGGTGTGTGACCGGTACAGTCGATGATGATGGTGGTGCTGGGTGTGGGTGTGGTGTGGGTCCAGTAGGGGGCGGTGAGCAGCCAGCTAGTGCGCGTCGTGGCGCAAAGCGAGTGGAGGTCTGGACATGGGTGGAGGGTGGGGTAGTGTGGGTCGGGGATAGTGTAGTATGGGTAGGGGATAATGTAGTATGAGTAGGTGGCAATAGGGTAGGTGCGGTAGGGATGGGAGTGGGTGCGGAGGGACCTCCAGGAATGCGAGCAAGCACCTGGGACTTCACAGTGTATTGTCCCCGCTTAGCCTTCCCCTTATCACCGCTAGGCGATGGGGGGCGGGGCGGCTATCCTCCTGATGCTGACATATCTATTTTTATTGCACAATTACAAATCAGTGTAAAAACAATAAGTGATCGACATTTAACAGTCTAATCTACGCAACTATTTTTATAGAACAATAGTTGTCAAGTCTTACATTATATTTCATAAGCAAATATTTAAAATACAATAAAAATATCATAATAGTAAACTTCCTATTCAGACTCGGTATCGTCATCTGATTGTAAGTCCGACTCTTCTTCTTCTTGCATTGAGTCATCACTTTGGATTTCTTCCTCTGATGATGCATGCATGGATGTCTGATTACCAATGACCACTTCTTCCCCATCGTTTGCAGATCCCAACATGCCAGTAATACGGTCGACCTCAATTACTTCATTGACATGTGACGATTCATCCGCCTGGAATGGCGTCTCATCCTCTGCATCATCGATTTCTATACGACCCCTAGGCTTGGTAGTGACTGCAACACGTATGCAAGTATGTATATATGGGAGGAAAACTATTTTACCGGTTAACTAGCTACACTAAATTTTGTCCTTATGAATTTATATTATTCAGTAAATTCATTAATTAATTTACACAATTAGCACAAACAATACATTAATAACTTTACAAATTGTTTCAAACAAAACAATTTTACAACTAAGATACAAAATTTAATTACAAGCTAGACAAATATATCAAAAAATACACCCATATATACAATTAGACATACATTTGTTTATTCAATAATTTTTTATTATTTTATTTACTCTCTTTTTAATGTAATGTAACGTAATTATTTAGTTATTTACAAACTTAATTACTTATTTACAAACTACAATTAAATATTGGATACTATATTACTTAATTACTTATTTACAAACTTAATTTTATTATTGTTTACTAAAATATATCTTATTTGCATATTTAACTATTTTGCTATTCAATTTTCTTAAAATTTTCTATTTTAATCCCGAAGGGCGTCATTTGTTTTTTTAAATTATATGTAGTTATTAAATCATTTTTAATTTATTTATTCAATCTAATTTAATTATTATGTAATTACTTAGTTGTATACATATTTTATTTTAATATTGTTTTATATAATTAATTTTATTTTATTTAGATATTTGACTAGTGGTTTTCAAATTTTTGTACACTATTTGTTTTAATAACAGTCGATTTCGTCGTGCACGCTCCCCGATGTGCCAATAAAAGCTTTTGTCAATGCACCATGAGCAGCTAATCGTGTTTGCTAGGTACACTTTTGTATTATTTTATAATACTAAAGTCGTTGAGATCCAACACTTAAGCTAAGGTTAAGGTTTTATATTAACGTTGCATCCTTGGCATAATCAAATAAACAACATTATATTATCATAAAATTCGCCCTCATCCTCAAGAATTAATCATAAATTAACAAGTAAGAATATGGGTTAGGTTTTGCTGAGTACAACCTGAAACAATTCAAAAAATACCATTGCACACTAGTAAGACACATTCAAGTCATGAAATTCAAATACAGTAAGTGTCAATTGCAGGAAATGTAAATAAAGGAAAAAAAGAATTGAATATATAGATTACTTGACGTTGAGAGGAGGTGAAAACAACAAGCTGAGTGGCTCACGATGGTGGCGGCGGTGGAAACCCTCAAACAGATGCACAACAGGTGCACACTTGCAAACAGAAAATGCACCAAACAGCGAAAAAATGCACAAAAATAAATACCCAAATGAACAATAACAAAAAAAATCACAAAATGCATACCACAAAAGCTGGGTTGGTGGTGCCTGTGCGGTGTCTCGCGGAGGTGGTGTTTGAGGCGCGGTGGCTTGCGGAGATGGTGGTGGAGGCGTGGTGGAGGACCGAGCTGCTCGAGGAGAAGACAGAGAGGCGCGGTGGGGGGACTCCTCCGACGGTGGTAGGCGCGGTGGGGGAGGGTTTGGCCACGCGGAACAGTAGGGGAGAAGGAGAGGGAGAGGGAGAGGCCGAGAAGAGAAGACAATGGGTGGCAGTGGTGGCTCGTCGCATGCACGATGGTGGGGTCGGTGGTGACTCGCCGTTATGCTGGGAGGAGGGGTGGGCAGAGAGGTCTGAGCAAGAGAGAAGAAGAGAAAGGGAAAGTGGGGGGGGGGATATGGGTTTGGCCAACGCTGTTATAATAATTTTCCGACGGAAATAATGTTTCCGACGGCTTTAGCCGTCGGTAAGTGAAATTTTTTAATTTCTGACGGAATATTCCGTCTGTAATGTACATTAAAATTTCCTACGGACCTTTCGTCGCTATTGTCCTTATAGTTTCCGATGGCTATTCCGTCGGTAACATCTGGAGCCAAAAAAATTGCCTTTCCCTCCATACTTACCGATGGAAGTTGCGACGGAATGACCGTCGATAACGTTTCCGACGGACTTTCCGTCGGTAAAGTGGGAAACTTTTCATATTCATCATTACTCATGTAACACCCCCCTTGAGCATTACTACGTAACATATGCGGAAGTAAATCAAAAGTTAATTTGCTGGTTGCTTTCAGAAAATTGTTTTCTTTTAAGTCAAAAAACTGGGGTATAAAATTTTTCTTTAAGGATAACTCTGAAATCCATCATACATACATTTAAAACATAAAGTCACATTCGTAACAAAGTTACCATGACATACAACATTTCTATAAGTTTCCATTTTCGAAAGAAAAAGTTTAAACTACAGATTGATGTATATAACACTACATTCACCGACCTCTTTAGATATACAACCCAACTCAGACTCCTAAGCTGGTCATTCTATCAAATATTCATTGGAGAGACCCTCAATCAGAATACTTTCCCAACCTCTAACACTACGTCTTCAAGTGACTTAGAAAGACTCCTCTGCAACATCGGTACTAGAGTACCAAGGTACTACAGCAAAACCCGAAGAGACCTGATATAACTGTAGGAGTGAGATACCGGTAAATGGATATATCATACAACAACTATACACATGATACATACAACACATTGGCATATTAATATTTTAAACATTACTCATAGGTAAACAACAAGTATTATTTCAGTGGGTCTCATACCCGAATCAATCAATTTTATAAAGATAATGCATGACACTTCTATTATCAGGCTCTAATCTTAATCTCATGAGATGGCATCACCGTTTTATCATTAAGAAAGAAAGAGTTGATCAGGCTCAAACGCCACGTTTGGTAAGTTGTCTCCGTCACCTCATGTACCCGGATCAACACCAAAACGAATCCATTATAACGGCCATTCGGATGTATACATCATCAAATACCACATCTTAAGCGTGTATTCGGTAACTCAAGCACGTCTGCCAAGGGGAAATGCATATGAATAAAAGACTTTTCATTATCGAGATTTTTCTTTGTGTTCACTCTTTTCCGTTGTCGAAGCCCAATGCTAACGACTATTCACAATTTTCATCACTTGAAAATCAATAACACAGGACGCGCAATCCGAGTGCTCAATTACAACACCTTAGACCGATGCACCAATCAAGACTTGTGGTCATAGAAAACAACATTCGCCTTTAGTAATGTTTATCACAACGTGATTAGGACACACAGTCCACAACAACGTGAATAGGACACACAGTCCACAACAACGTAATTAGGACACACAGTCCGCAGCAACGTGACACGGATCAAAGATCTACATGTAAATTACAGAACACTAGTATTCCGACGTCTCGAATACTAGATTCGATTTCACCTATTCTTACTTTTCGTTCAGTGAAAATCAAAAACAAAAACAAAGCCTCGGTCACTTATCCAAGTAACCGGAACGTTTCTAAATCATTTAGGAGAAAATATTTTCCTTTACAAAGTCTTTTATAAAACATTTGGAAATTCGTTTGCTTTGGAAATCCTTAATGGAATAAGGTCAAATATTTTCAAAGGGGTTTTTCCTTCATGAAACGCATAGTTCGAAAAAGGTTTTCTCTCGTACAAACTTTGGATCATAAAAAGGTTGTTTCTATTGACTTAAAAACACTTCAACCCTTTTCAAAACTAGAATCTCATTCTCTTGAAGTAAGCGTTTTAAACAAGGAACTTTTATAAATGAAACCAATACTTTCAAAGATTCTATTCAAGGCTTATTAAGGTTTTTAATCCCTTATCATCATTATGCTCAGACTCAAGTCCGGCTTCTCAAACTTTAATCAATAGTAATATATTCTCAACAATAATATCATAGTTAACGACAGTTCATCATATATATGTAATTCATAACACTTTAAAGCAAGTAACGTTCAACTTCAAGTACCAACCACAATAGTTCAAGTAAACAAGTTATTCAAGAATTGACTCAATATCACAATAATATTCAAATCACTCAAGTAAACACATACACACATGCATATAGTCATTGAATATCCCTAGGCAATCCCCTCTTACCTTCCGTGAAGGTAAGGAGATTATATGCTCGAAGAGGTGTCACGAATGTCCTCGTTTCCTCCGCGAAGGAAGTCCAATGTTTTGAACACAAAATCACAAGTTAAAATCAAACAAGAACACTAAACCACAAGGTATAGGTTCAGCCAAGACTAGTTCTTAGGGTTAGAGATTCTCGAAAATTATACAACTCATGGATTTATGATCCTTAAGTGTTAGGAGTTCATAAACAATGATCATTTAACAAAGTTGAATTAAAATTTCACTAAGTTAAAAACATAGGGCATTCGGCCAAGGCTATTAAAATAGGCTTGCATTTCTTAAACTTTCCAATCTCTTGGACTTAGCATACAAATATCTTATGGAGCTCAAGTCCATGATCATCTTGGAAAAATGAAAATAACACATACTAGCTTTAATAACATAAAATAAACAAGTTATAAATCCTTAAACTTTCCAATCTCTTAGACTTAGCATCCAAATATCTTATGGAGCTCAAGTCCATGATCATCTTGGAAAAATGAAAGTAACACATACTAGCTTTAATAACATAAAATAAACAAGTTATTAAGAGTTCTAAATCCATGATCAATACTTGGAAAGTTGAAACATAGTATCCTAGGCCTACTTATTCATATTTTTCGGCCATCATAGGAACAAGCTATCAAAACTTCCAATATTTACAGATTCAAGATCAAGGGATAGTTAGAAACTCAAACACATGATTATATTCCAAAAGTTGAAACAAAAACTTCCTAGGTCACAAATGCAAGCATTCGGCCTTCATTGGAAGAGATATGTAGAGATTTTTGTTTTACACAACCTCTTAGTATGTGAAAATACAAGTTAATACAAGACTATTGAAAGTGGTTTCAAATCAAAAGGAGTTTTCTACCATTTTGGAGAGATTTTAGAAGTTTAAAGCATATAAAGAACACATAAAGTAAACTAAGAAATAAAAGAAAAAACCTGAAAAAAGATTTATATGAGAGCATTATCCTTAGTATAAGGAAGAACTTTAATGAAGAACTTAAGTAAAAAATATGAATAAAAACTAAAGCTTTAAGAGCTTGAACTTTTAGAAGAAATAAGAAGATGAACTTTAATGGAGTTTGAAGGAGGAAGATGAAGAAGTGAAAATGAAAGGGGTATATATAGAGAGGGGAGAGAGAGGCACGAAATTGATGAAAGAGGAACGAGCTTGGAGAGCAAGTTTTGACCTTGTGTCTTGTTTGGTTGAAAAGGAAAGAGAAAAATAGGTTTTTAGAATATAATATGATATATTTCAAAAAGCGCTATCATGACCACTTTTTAGGAGGCAGCTTAGGCCATACCTCTAGTGAGTCACCTCACTCCCTCATATCACCTCAAGCCTTTTATGTCTCCTATTCTGCTCCATTTCGTACCCGGTTGCATTTCTGATCGTAATTCTTCCGACGTTTTCGTCCGAATAAAATATTTTATTTTATTTTTGAACGAAAATTTCCAAAATAAATAAAGTGGAAGGAAACATAATAAAAACACTAACTATCTCGTTCACGGGTCAAAATTAGGTTTTCTGCTCAGTAAACTTGTACCGGCAGTGAAAACGCAGACCGGCTTCCGTCTGAATTTTCAATCGAAATTTTTACCGTAACTCCATATGATATAACAACACAAGAACATTATTTTAGTTTAATTAAAACCATCCTCTGAATTTAATCTAAAATAAACACATTTAAATATGTATTTACTGCTACAAAAAGCATAGGAAAAACAGGGTGTTACAACTGACGGCTATTTCCGTCGGTAATGTCTCCATTTCTGACGGAAACAATTTCCGTAGGTAAACGTCCGTCGTTAATTTACACTTTTCTTGTAGTGCAAGACATACAATACTCTATTTTCAAAATTAAACTGGGACCTCCTCAGATCTCCTAAAATCACGAAACTTTACCACAACATACTCCTACACCTCAGTTTTCAATGGCAACAAGTTTCATCTCAATCCGAATTTTATTAACCAAGATATGATTTTCTGAGCGCAGACTGTCAGGGTACATTCCGGACAGCCTTAACCATGTTTTAAAAATTTAACTGAGAATAGCTCAGGTTTCCAAAAATCACAAAATTTATAAACTATGTACCTATAGATGTTAGCTTTTCAACGAGACCAATTTCATATTAATCTGATATCTACAACTGTAGTTATAATTTTTTTATCGCATGTCTATCATAATTTCACACAAAAACCGAGATCCCCTAAGAAAAACACCAAACGTCAAGCTCCAACAATGGAGTTTCCTCACCCCCAATTTTTAGGGTTCAACCAAATAGATATAATAACTCACCATTAACATATTAGTCAAAGGATAATCAAGCTAAACATTTCCAAACGATTTTCATGAAAGGGATTCACCCAAAACAACTCACAAACATCCCTATTTCAACCATCATCAACCCACTTCACATCCCTCAAAAATATCCACTAAAATTAACCCAAAAAAAAAATGACAGATCCCTCACCTTATTTGAAGTTCTTGGATATCTACTTCCTTCTCCCTTTGTTGTTACTCTTTCCTCTTTGTCTTCTCCTTTCATTCTTTTCTTCTTCTCTTCTTATCATCTTCTTCACCTTTTCTTCTAGGGTTGCTAATGACTGCCCATCCTCCTCCCTCTAACCGTTTATACCATATCACTTTTACCAAAACGTCCTTAATGTTATGTTACTCATTACTTAGCACTTGGGTGGAAATGAAATATGTCTCCAACTTAATTATGATAACCCATTTATATATTTTTTCTTATTTTTAAGTACACTAATAATAATTATTATACTCTAATAATTTCCTCATGTTATAAATAATTTATAACATGCCAAACAAATTATTCATTCTACTTTTAATTTATTTTATTTTTAAAAAATACATTATACCATTTTTGGCGGGTATTACAATTTGGATGAATCAATAGTTGATGGTGCCTATTTACAAAGCTAGTTTAGGGGGATTGTATTTTTTTTACCATTTGAATTTTATAATTTCTTTTTTATTTTAAAGGAAAAGAGCATATAACCCCCTTAAACTTTACCCATTTTGCAAATAGACACCTTCAACTATTGAGTCTTCCTAATTAATCCTGAAACTTCATCAATTGGTGAATTTGGTCCTTCTATTAACTCAAGGTTAAATCACTAACTGAAATCAAATCTAACCATTCTTTTTTTTTTTTACATCTAACGGTTGTTTATTTTTTTTAATTGTTTTTCAAAATAAAAAAGGAAGTAAACAAAGGAAGAGAAGGCGTTTCATCTTCTTCCTTTCTCAATTCTTAGCTCTCCGAGATCTACCACAGCAAATGTGGTCCAATAACATGAGGAAGGAACCACCCCTCACGTCAATTCTTTCACAGGAGAGTGGTGTTCATTGCTTCTTATCTTTCAGCAAGTGAAACCGAGATATATTAGGATGAGAAATAGACAAAATAAACCACTTGTTTGAAAACCACATTTAAAATATTTCATGACATCATCGTGTTCCATCAGTTCTGCTCCTATTTTTTACTATGATGGATCTCAAATATTTCTCTCATAAAGCAAACATATTAGACACTAACGGAAAAGGAAAGGAAGAAGATGAGAGCAAGAGCAAGAAGAAGAAGGAGGAGAACCACTCACGTTGTTTCTGATTTTTTTTGTTTTTTTTAATAAAAAATAAAAACAAAGAAAGAAGATGAAACGTGAAAGGTGTGCCTCTATTATCTTCCCTTTTTTAAACACAAAAAAATAATAAATAATCAATGGTTAGATTTGATTACAGTTAGTGATTTAACCTTGAGTTAGTAGAAGGCCTAATTTCACCAATCGATAAAGTTTGAGAATTAATTGGGAAAAATCAATAGTTAAGGATGCCTATTTATAAAAAGAGTAAAGTTTAGGGGTGTGTAAGCTTTTTCCCTTATTTTAATATATTAAATATTTATGTCTTAAAGATATTATAAATGTATAAAATTTAGTTAACAAATATTACAATTTTAATGAGTAGTCAAAGTTTGAAATCTCTTTCCTCATTAAATAAATTTTATTTTTCTCTCTTCTTATTAAAGGTATAAATTTATACTTAACCATTCTCTTCACACACACATATACATAAGAGATCGATTAATGTCGATATAAGTCAAATTAGTAGCGGTGTAATCAGATTGATTTAGATTGGATTTATAACAGTTTGTGTCCAAGCCAATTATTGTTGATCAAGTTGGGTTCTTTTTTTTTTCTTCCTGAATTTTGATATGCAACCCTAGCTGAAACAATCTAATTACATTTGAGTTGGTTTGGATCAAGTTATCAGGACAACCTGTTTTTATCTTATTTAATTAATTTGTTTAGAAAAATAGTAAAAAAATTCAAAAACAAAAAATTCGGATCCAGTTCCTCGCCCTCCGTTATCTAACCTAACCCATGAAGAACCACCACCACTCCCACCTCCTATAGAATAATAATTTGTGAAAGAAGTCCTCAATGAAAAAATCCATATTCCAAACCCCACCAATTAGTTATAAATTTTGATTTCGAAACAGAATAGCATCTCATATTAATCCAAATTTCAACACATCATAAGCTCCTTCATACCCAAAAGTTATTGTTGCTATACTCAAATCACTAGATTCAAAAGACCACATAACTCATTGGGTGTTTGAATAGACCAAATTAATCGTCACCAAACTTGAGTGCATGCGAGAAATTGTCATCATAATTGACAATATTAGCTTGGGTTGGGTATCTTGTCTTCTATTGGGCCATAGAGGCATAGCGAGGCGTTAAGGGCAACGTCAGGGAAGAAGCGGAGGTGGAAGACAGAGGAGGGCAACATGAAGAATCACCAGAGGGTTTTATGATTGAATCTATACCGAAGAGAATGGATGACTTGAAAAGGTCTCCGCACACAAAGAGACTATCTACACCGAAACAAAGAAAAGACATTAGGAGTACTTAATAGAATATAGGATTAGTTAGTTAGTTAGGAGTTAGTTATATTTGGTTAGTCTAATCTAGCCTATAAATAAGAGACTAATGTATACAATCAATCATCTTTTTCAATATGATTACTCATGAGAAATTATTCTCTCTTGCAAGTTTTCATACTTCCAAGAACTACTTTTCCTATGAAGCTAATCTTCATCTCTTTAATCCTGTGATCGGTAACATGGTATCAGAGCGATACCGTGCTTCCGCCGCAGATGAGAGTGACGAAGATTAGGACTCTGACATGGAGGAGGAAGATTCAGTTACAGAGGAGGAAGAAGAACCGAGCCTCTCCAACGCCGTCGCCGCCGCCGCCACTGTTCTTGATTCTGGATTCATGGAGTTCAGAAGTTTCCACTCCAATTTTGTTTTGATCAAGCCAGCGAAGGCAATCAAACCAAAGATCAAATGTTCTGCAATCAAAATTGGCGAAATCACCTGCTTCATCGCTTCTGTCAATGACAAATCGCAGAAGGACATCAACACCGCGAGGGACCTCGATGCCGATGATTTCTTCAAGAAAGTTGATCGGATGAATCTAGTTCCGAACGATTCTCTTCCTTTCGACCTTCATCACGCCGATTTCAACCTCGTCGTTTCAAATTGCATCATTTCTGGCTCGTCTCAGAATCTCATTCCAACGGTCACTGCTCCGGTAAATCACTCCTCTGACACTGTAACCTTTCCACCACCTCCACCACCATGGTTCTTCACCGGCGAGTCAAGAAAAGGAATCGATGTTCTTGACGAAGCACTGGAACGGCAGATCGTGACCACCGCGTTCGTCGTCGGAAGCTGCGCTTGGCTCTCCGATCTCATCGACGTCTGCACCGCTGTTTTTGTTCCCGATGGAACTCTCAACGCTGTCTTCAACTCCGATGTATGGATCGCCATCTTCGATCCCGAGGGAAAAGCGCCAACTATTTCACCGTCCGCCGCCTCGCAACATTGCGTCTTCGATCCAGGCGGAAATCGCCGCTGCTCGCCATCGTTAATAGTTGCGCACCTTGCGCACCACCATATCTTCGAGTTTCTTTTGCTCCTCTTCTCATTTTCGTTGCCGTCCATGGTGGTGGCGCCACCCTTCTTCGAAAGCCGCATCATTGTGTTCGACCCTGGTGGAGCAGCCACGATGCCGTCGCAAACCGCCTCCCCTTCAATCAGAAGTTGCAGAGAAATGTTAGGGTTTGGAATGATGGAAGGGAGTTGCCCACTCACCTCCTAATTGGGATGGGCTTCCTATACTGGACTACTTGGGCCTTCTTTTCTTTTCCTTTTTCCTTTTTTTTTTTAGTTTTGACTGCTGGATTTGATTCAATTGTTGTTGGGCCTTATTTTCAATGTTTTCTTTTTATTGTTTTACTGTCCATTTCTTTTTTCTTTTACAAGTTGTAGCAATTTTTTTTCCTTTTGTTGTTTGTATGTTCAAGCTGATTGTGGTGTTACCACTTATCAGCTTGCGGGATGGTAATAGAATATAGGATTAGTTAGTTAGTTAGTTAGGAGTTAGTTACATTTGGTTAGTCTAATCTAGCCTATAAATAAGAGACTAACGTACATAATCAATCATCTTTTTCAATATGATTACTCATGAGAAATTATTCTCTCTTGCAAGCTTTCATGCTTCCAATAACTACTTTTCCTATGAAGCTATTCTTCATCTCTTTGATCCTTTGATCGGTAACAGTACTCATTCCGTACTCGGGGAACTGATTCATAAGAAAGGGGATCTACACCAGAAAAGGAGTTTACGGTCGGTTCCCATATAGACACTTTAACTCACATTGCTTTAGGCATTACTGTATTCACTACTGGAAATAATGTAATATACGGGAACATTTTACGTTAGTTGACCATATGTTTGACGTTGAAAATGAGGCGGTGGCAGTTTTGTAAATATAAAATCACTATTTGCGTAAGTTGTGTAATGAACTGACGTTAAAAGTGATATTAACACTTTTAACGTCACTTGTTTATACAACTGACGTTAAAAGTGTGATTTTTACTTCAGTTAAACAAATAACTGACGTAAATAATCCTATATCCCTTAACTGAAACTCATTCCTATCTTTCTTTCGTTGTCATCTCCCTGTTGTCACTCTTAACGCAGATCACTCCATATAGTGCAGTTTATTTCTAAACTTTTTTTTTAAACAAGTTTATTTTTAATCTTAATTAATTAGCTTGAATTAGTAAACAAATTCTTGTGCAAATTAAAATAAATAAACACTTAACATAAAACAAGTTATATGTATAATCAAATCGTATCTCATTGAAGCGATTCATAAGTTACAATTACATGATTAAAAGATAAAAAATTTCTGCAACATAGCCCTAAAATATAAAAAAGTTTCTGCTTCAACATCATTTTCTTCCTAGTCCTATCCTCAGAAACTCCAATGGATGCAAAGTTTCAGCTTCAACATCATTTTCTTCTCAGTCCTGTCCTCAAACTCCAATTAATGGATGCATCTCCTCCCTCACTTGAATTCCTTGATGCTATCCATCTGTTTTATCCACAGTCACTTGCGGGCAAAGCAGAGTGAAAGGGATGACTGGGATGAAATAAAGTGAGGGAATCACATTACGTGATTCAGTCAACCTTACCATCCATGTTACATAATTTACTCAACCTCAGAAGTTTGTTGACCATTAAGACAAATATCATTTACGTGATTAAGTCTAGGTATAGGAAGAAATAACAACACCTCAAATATGATAGAGGCATATTGTGAAGGAATAGAAAACGCACGAAATATAGAGGAAAAGAAGAGGGTGTATTACAGACTGATATAGAAGAATGTCACTTTATATAGAGAATAGAGACTCTCTGATTTTCTTGAAAACCGATCTATAAACTTAATGCTCATTAAGAGGATTAAGTTACAAGGTGCATAGGTAAGTAGCACAGTAGTCAAAGGAATGAATGTTTTTGCAGAAACTTATACACTTTTAACGCCGCTTGTCTTCAACAACCGACATTAAAATTGTTTTTAAAATAAAAATATTTATTTTTAACGTCAGTTGTTTATACAACTGACGTTAAAAGTTTAATTTTTACTTCAGTTAAATAAATAGCTGACGTAAATAATCCTATATCCCTATCTGAAATGCCATGTTGTCACCCTTAATGCAGGTCACTCCATATAGTGCAGTTTATTTCTAAACTTTTTTTTTAAAACAAGTTTATTCTTAATCTTAATTAATTAGCTTGAATTAGTAAACAAATTCTTGTTCAAATTAAAATAAATAAACACTTAACATAAAACAAGTTATATATGTATAATCAAATCGTATCTCATTGAAGCGATTCATAAGTTACACTTACATGATTAAAAGATAAAAAATTTCTGCAACATAGCCCTAAAATATAAAAAATTTTCTGCTTCAACATCATTTTCTTCTCAGTCTTGTCCTCAGAAACTACAATGGATGAATCGATGCATCTCCTCCCTCACTTGAATTCCATGATGCATCGGGAATCCACAGTCACTAGCAGCAAAAGCAAAGTGAAAGGGATCTTTGCATCACCTCCTTCACTGGAATTCCTTGATGCATCGTCTTGAATCCACAGTCCCTTGGGGCCAAAGCAGAGTGAAAGGGATGGCTGGGATGAAATAAAGTGAGGAAATCACATTACGTGATTTACACAACCTTACCATCCATGTTACGTGATTTACTCAACCTCAGAAGTTTTTTGACCATTAGGACAGAGACCTTTAAGTCTAGGTATAGGAAGAAATAACAAAAGTCTCAGAGCCATTTTGTGAAGGAATAGAAAACGCACGAAATCTAGAGGAAAAGAAGAGGCTATATTACAGACTGATACAGAAGAATGGTACATTATATAGAGAAGAGAGACTAGCTGATTTTCTTGAAAACTGATCTATAAACTTAATGCTCATGGGTAAGTAGCTCAGTAGTCAAAGGAATTTATTGGAGAAACTTATACACTTTTAACGTCAGTTGTCTTCAACAACTGACGTTAAAAGTGTTTTTAAATAAAAAATATTTATTTTTAACGTTAGTTGTTTAATACAACTGACGTTAAACAACGACTTTTAACGTCAGTTTCTTAAGACAACTGACGTTAAATAAATGACCTTTAACGTTAGTTGTTACAAACAACTGACGTAAAATGTTGTTTTATTTTTGGTTTTTGATTATAACGTTTACACCCGCGCGCCTTCTGCACTTTGCTCTGTACGTCTCTGTTCTTCTCTTTCACGCTCACTCTCACTCTCTCTCACTCTGACTCTCAACTCTCACTCTAACTCTCACTCTCACTCTCACTCCCACTCTCACTCTGCCCTAATCGCGAGCTCATCTCCACCGCAACCACCGCGAGGGCTTCTTCCCCACCATCGTGAGGTACACTCTTAACCCTAGTCTTTCCCGCTCATTCTTTGCAATAACTTGACATCTCTCTTTCCCCTTCCCGTACACTAACTCTCCTTGTCCCTCTGCTCTCAGTAACCACATCGAACGTTGGCCACCACGCGAGCACCTATTTCTGGTGAGTCTTTAGGGCACATTTTTTTATTCTTGGTTTTGAGTGTATGTTGAAACTGTAGTCTCTGTAGTTGAAACTTCAAACTGTGAGTTTGAGTTGTTTGTAATGTCTCTATTTCTGCTTGTAGCATGTGACATCAACAATATATTGCTCATTGGAATTCTGTTTTGTTAATTTATCTTCATCTGCTTATTTCTTTTGTCTTAAGAAACCTGAAAATGGTGTAAATTTGAAATAATTTTTAAACGCCTTGGATATATGTTTTGTATATCTACAGAACCTATCGAGTTATGGATCGTAGTTGGATGGTTTGTAAGCGCACTAGTGCTGAATATTTGAAGGGGGTGGGAGAATTTATAGAATTTGCTCAAAGGAATGTTCCTAATAGTAATGGAATGTTCTGTTGTCCTTGTGTCAAGTGTTTGAATACGAGGAAATATACGGTGAAGGACATACGTACTCATTTGATTTGTGAATGGATTTTCTTGAGTTATACAAGATGGATATGGCATGGTGATGTGTTGTTGAGTAGTACGGCAAGTGTCTCCCAAAGTGAGGACGTTGACGTATATATGGAGGATAATTGAGTAGAGGACATGATCCGTATTTATTTTGAGTAGAGGACATGGATGTACATGTAAACTTAGTATACATTTATTTTTATTTATACTTATGTATTTATTTTGAGTTATAACCTATGTTAATAAATATGTATTGTTTCTGAACAGGCATACATATAGATCAGTCGGATAGCCCACATGCATGGGAGGACACTGTGGGGCCTACGCAGGACCCGATCGCGCCTACGCCTGATTCTAGTGTAAGTTTACATGTTATATACTATCTTTAGTCCTTCTTTTTAATGTAAGTTTATAATGTTACAACCCTCTATTTTATCATTTTTTTTGTCTATACAGACATCACAGGCTCATAAGAAACGGGGTAGAGGAGCCACGACGTTGAAGAAACTAGAGAAGGACAGGCAAAGTGGACAGAAGCTTGAGGTGTCCTTCGATGCTAAACTAAATGCCCAGGGACCCCGTGCTAAAGAATTTAATAAGTGGGTGTTTCTACGAGCTAAGCGGCACGTAAGCATCAACTACAACCAATCGAATGACGTTCCACAGAACGTTAAGGATCAGATTTGGGAGGCTATCACGGTATTTTACCTTTACATTCGTTTGATTTACATTATTAGATAATTATCCGAGTTATAATCCATCCAGTTGTTATGTATTTAATGTGTAGGTAGCTTGGACTGTGCCAAATGACGAGGATCATCGTCATAAATGTATGAAAATGGCATCAAAGCGTTGGAATGGGTTCAAGCATGATCTTACCAGGTACTATGTATCTGGGAAGAAGCGGCTTGATAAAATGTTCTCGGATTATCCCTGGATTGATCAGGATACTTGGGATATGTTTGCTAGGAGTCGACAGGATGGAGAATTTCAGGTTGGTTGATTAAGTTAATTTTGTATGCTTCTTATAGATCATTTAACTGTATTTAATTATGTGTTTTTGTTTGAATAGGCTAAGGCAGATAAGGGTCGGCAGAATCAGGCGAAGAACGTCCACCGCCACACCATGTCTCAGGGTGGGTACCAGACTCGGATCAAGGAGATGATGGCGGATAGGCTGAGGGTGAAGCAGGAAGAGCACTCTGCTAGGATTGAAAGAGGAGAGGTTCATGAGGGCACACCATCAAGTCCTCTGTCGGACATCGACCGCGAGGATGTATGGTTAGCCGGTCGCATGACAAAGACGGGATCTTTTAAAGTTCATGCCACTCGCGAAGTGGCAGATAAGATTGTAAGTAAATAATTTACTTGATTTCAATTGATATTTGTATAGATATTTTTAACACTTTTCACTTACACATTTTTTCATTTTTTCATTGTAGGTGGATCTTAAAGCACAATCCTCCCAGGGCTCATTCGTCCCTTCTGGACGGCGGGACATCTTGATGACTGCTCTAGGCAAGAAAGACCATCCTGGTCGGGTTATCGGTGTTCCTGGGAATGTGACCATCAAAGAATATTATGGCAAGTCTGCTTCACAAAAGCGGGTGGTCGATGGAGCATCAATTTTGGATGACATTACTCAACACCTCATCTCCAGCCCTGGTATTACAACACATCTGATGCAAAGCTTAATATCCAACCCAGAATTCAAGCAGGCGCTTGCCAGAGAGCTTTCCTCCGTCGGTTCATACCAGGACACCGCAGGGCATGCCAACCCTTCACATGTGAGCACAAGAGAGAGTTATAGTAGGGCACATGTGGAGGACGATGAGTTGGCAACTAAGGAGCGGGAGTTGGAAGTCCAACGTCATGAGCTTGAGTTGGAAATGAAAAGGCGTGAGCTTGAGTTGGACTTCAAAGGACGTGAGCTCGAAATGTTAACAAAGGTATGTATTCATTATTAATGTCCAAATTAGTCAAATAATTACTTGTGTTTTTTTTAATTATCAACAACTTATCTATTTTATTTTTCCTAAATTGAAGGCCAAGTCGACGTCGGTGTCGCTGTCACCTGTCACTCGTTTGTTCTCACTTGGTGAGGATTATGCGTTTGAGATTTTTGAATGTCCATTGGAGCACGATGGATGGGTGGCACGCCCAAATCAACAGAGGATATTTTCCTTCTGTGGTGAAGATCTCGGGCACACCTACAGAAATAATTTCTGGATGGCCAGCACGGTTTTGAGTCTCTGGTGCACGTAAGTTAATTTTAATTTTATAACTTATTTATTTTTGGTATTTTTCCATTTAATAATTTATTTTAATTTCAATATATATATTATTAAGTAAATACATAGGGAACTTGTTGGGAGACAAACAGAAAGAATTATATCTGGCTCCCTACTGTATGAAAAACCATTGGCAGTTGTTCGTACTTCACCCGTCTAGGCATATTGTCATATTCTTATGCTCTCTCCACCAACAGTCGCCACAGGAGGTGGTGCAAGCTGTAAATAGGTAAGTAACTAATCTTAAATTTAATTTAAGTTTTAATATCAATTGTTTTTAGTTTATTGCACACATGATATATGAATTTGTTAATTGACATTATTATTTGTTTATGATAGCGCGCTGAAGGCGAGTAGCATAAGTTGCGCCAACGGGAGAAGTAGGACTTCTAAGGCTAAAGCAAATCCTAATTGGACCATACTCAAGGTTTGGTAGTTTATTTATCAAAATTTATATTATAATTACTAATTGATATGTATATTCAACTGACATTAAAATTAATTTTGTTTGTAGTCTCGATTTCAACCTGACGGGTGGTCGTGCGGCTATTATGTGATGCTTCATATGATGAACATAGTCTCCGCATCTATTAGGGATGGATGGAATAAGGTAATATTTAAACAACTTGTTAAATTATATATTATAGTTTTGAAGATGACTTGCGTTAATGTTATTGTTATTATTTGAACGTGTGTAGGCATTTAACGACCAATCGCCTCTTCAAGAAGATGACTTTAGAGACTTGCGGATGCGTTTAGCTGAATTCTTCTTCAAGTATGCGGCTGAAAAAGGAATTGACAAGATACCTCCACAATACTTAGATGAATAGTTTTTTTGTTAGACTTTAGAAACTAATTAATAACATATATATATATATATATATATATATATATATATATATATATATATATCCTGAGATTGGTAGTTTTGTTTTTAGACATTAGAGACTAAAATTTATATATATATACTTGTAGATAGTTATGTTTTTCCTATACATAGGCTTTGGTTTTAAGTCTCCCCATCGTTCCTTTGTATATTTCTTTTCTTTTTGTTAATATTGAAATTTAAGGGTAGTGTTTGCAATTCTGTAATGTGTGAGATATTCTGTGTTAGTGGGATATTTACTGAATGCAGGGATAGCTGATGGGAGTGATATTTTAAAACTGAATTTAAAAAAAAAATCTATTAACGTCAGTTGTATCAAACAACTGACGTCAGTTGTATTAGGAAACTAACGTTAAAAATAAAACCTTTAACGTGAGTTCTTTAACACAATTGACGTTAGTTTGAACAATATTAACGTCAGTTGTGTTAAAGAACTGACGTTAAAGGTTTTATTTTAACATTGTTTAAAAGGCGTTAAAATATTAACTATTAACGCCACCGTATTTACGTCAAACAATATTCTGACGTATAAAATCAAATTTAACTGACGTAAAAAGTACTTATTGCACTAGTGATTTCATTTATGTACATCAAAATTAATGTAATATATGCTTCTAAAATATTTGAATTGAAAAATAAGAGCTACCGGATTTTATTTTTATTCATGTTAAATTTTCCAAAAATTGAGATAAGTAATCTAAATGATAGATAATAATATTTCAGTTGTTGAATCAATAAAATTATATGGTCAAAAAAATTATTGAATTGTGTAAGATATGTAAGTATTACACCAATGTATAAAAATGGATACTTTCAAAATATACATAATTGTGGTTTGGCTGGTGAATGAGGATGGTGGCATTATTTGATGTCACAATTATAGTACTATTTATTAATTTTCTCTGCAAGGGCTGTCCTATGTAACGGTACCTGTAATACATATTATTATATTAATGTTATATACATATATATTATAGTGAAATGAATAACATGATATTTAAGTTGCCTAAAAAAAACATGATATTTAAGTTAGAGAAGATTATAGGCAATACTTTGATCAGTCACATACTTAATAATCATAGAACTTTAAGAGTTCTCGAGCAATTATAATGCAAATTAAGTAATCATATTTTACAAAAAATATTATTAATACCTAACAAGGACAAAGTGCTATAAATAATGATTAGTTATACCAACAAGTTGTTATATATAATAAGAGTCTCTATTATGTATCTTTATTATTAAAAGGAAGGTTGTGGTTGGGGTATATCTGTAAAATCACTTGGATGAATGAGTTTTTTAGGGGTAAATTTGTCAATGACTTTTTTATTCTAATCTTCAATAGCTATCAAAACTCTTTCCAAATAACCTAATTTTGTAAAACTGCTACATCTTAATTGTATTTAAAGATTAAAATACCACTAATGTTGTGTTAATAAATATAAATAGCTTTAGTTTTATAAATCGATAAATAACTATAAAAGTGTTGTAACTCTATAAACATCAATTGTAACATTGTTTTCTAATCTTGCACATATTCCTATTCTTCTTTTCTGGATAATAGACATCTTCTTTTCAGGAAAACAAAAGTTAATAATGTTCATGCACTCATAATACCTTCATACATTCTATGATTGATCCCATATGAAAAATAAAACAAAGCCCCCATGTATGGAGATAATTGAAGTTGATGCTATTATATTTTATCTACTTTTATCTATTTCAATTGTACTTTTATTATACAAGGCAATCTTACTTAAAATTAACCGAAAGAATTTGACTCAATATCAGAAAAAGAAATGCTATTCAAGGTTGAGATCAAGGATGGAAACATTGAACAAAAATGGCAAAGTTATACATTAAAAAGGATGACGAATGACAAGGACTTGATTGAGGAATTTAAGAAGCAACCATCCATTAAGGTTATTATATGAGTTATTTTTCCAATTAGTGTTTATATAATATAATTTCCTCTAGCTAAGAATATCATTAAAAAAATGTAGGATTGTGATGAAGATGACAATGCAAATTTAAGGACCACTAATTCTACAAAAGTGGATGACAATATGAAGGTAGTCATTTATGCAATATTAGTATTGAAACATGTGTTTGTAATAAATTTAGTGATATTGGTGTTACCAAATTATTTTGTGTAGCTTCGTACTAAGGAAGGAGACTCTACTGTTAATGACTATCTGTCTCAGCAAGAGACAATTGTTGTGGTAAAATTTTTATACTAACTAAACACTAATCTGGAAAGAAATGAATTTTGTATTGGAATCTACTCTGAATCAATTTTACAATGCCAATGTGCAAGAAGATGGTAATGGTTAAACTCATATTTGTAAGACAATATTAAACAGAGAGATGTGCATAACAACTAAAGTGTTATGAAAAATTTGATTGATTTTGAATTTAAAAGCAACCATCCATATAAGGTTATTATGTGAGTTATTTTTCCAATTAGTGTTTATATAATATAATTCCTACTAGCTAAGAATATCATTAAAAAAAAATGTAGGATTGTGATGAAGATGACAATGCAAATTTTAGGACCAATTTTTAATTCTTTTCAAAATGGACCTGACAATAT
Organism: Sophora flavescens; assembly: GCA_030762895.1. Taxonomy (NCBI): domain Eukaryota; kingdom Viridiplantae; phylum Streptophyta; class Magnoliopsida; order Fabales; family Fabaceae; genus Sophora; species Sophora flavescens. The sequence goes on from CM061070.1 coordinate 104,630,160, forward strand.
GAAGGTAGTCATTTATGCAATATTAGTATTGAAACATGTGTTTGTAATAAATTTAGTGATATTGGTGTTACCAAATTATTTTGTGTCCGCTTCGTACTAAGGAAGGAGACTCTCCGTCCCAAGTTCAAAACCTTGGTCTCAAAGAAGAGACAATTGTTGTGGTAAAATTTTTATACTAACTAAACACTAATCTGGAAAGAAATGAATTTTGTATTGGAATCTACTCTGAATCAATTTTACAATGCCAATGTGCAAGAAGATGGTATGGGATAAACTCCTACTGGTAAGACAGCTGGAAAGAGATGTGCTGATAGCACAGAGTGTTATGAAAAAGATGATGGATATGTAGGTCAGTCTTCAAGCATCAAGATTCAGAAACTTTTGGAGGTTAAAAAGGAGCCACTTGATTGAATAATATAGTTAAAATATGAAATTTGGAGTCTGATTTCATGAGGATTTTTAGTTTGTTTTTAATGATGGTTTTTTGGTAAAATTTATGTTGCCATTTGGACACAATTCAATTCAAAGAATGTTAAATTTCATAATTCATATTTCAAAGTGTGAGTGGTGTTGATGATGAATGAGTTTGAAGGATTGATAAAAATATAATATGGCGTGAAAACAATATATTGAAGTAATGTTGACTACCCTTTTATTTATTATTATTATTATTTTAAGGTAAAAAGGCATGCAAAGACATCACTGTGATGAAAGACATCCCAACTATGTCAATTCAATTCAAAGAATGTTAAATTTCATAATTTATATTTCAAAGTGTGAATGGTGTTGATGATGAATGAGTTTGAAGGATTGATAAAAATATAATCTGTCGTGACAACAATTGAAGTAATCTTGACTACCGTTTTATTAAAAATATGGCTTAATCAATATAACTGTTCAAAATTATTAGACAATTTAAAATGAATTTTAAAGATTTTATAGGAAACTATATATTGTAGCATTCTTATGTTGTAAACAATTGTGTTTAAGGCGTCAAAGTGTATATCCCTATATTTTCATTGACCCATCCCATAGAAGTATTTCTTTCAAGTTTCAGCAAAAGCAATTTCCTATTGCGCTCTCTCTCTCTTGCAATGACCATAAATAAAAGTCATTGACAATCTCTTCGGCCAGGGTTTACAAAACCGGACCGGACTGGTCGGTCCGACCGGTTTAACCGGGACTCGGGACCTAGGCCGGTTCGGTTGGCCCCCAGAACCGGTCTAGCTTGAAACCGGTATCAGAATCGTCGAACCGATTCAAAATCGGTAAAACCGGTCATAACCGGTTGTGGACCGGACTGAACCGGTTTCCTAAAAAAAATTTTAAAAAAAAATAGTATAAAAGGATTTGGGTCATCCTAGCCAAAACCCAATTCTTTTGTTTTCTAACATATGTGGGCTGGTTGTAGATTTTGGGTTGGTTTTCCCTATGAAGATGATTTTAACATATATCTTTATATTTATTTATTTTAATTTCAAAATAAAAAAAATGTGCTTAATAATTTTAGTTGTTATGTTGTTTTTTTGTTTAATATTGTTACAAATATTATGTTAAAAATTAAAATAATGTTATTTAATTATAACCGGTTCGACCACGGTTCAACCTCAGTTGGACCATTGAACCTTGAACCGCTACCTTTACCGATTCGATGGCCGGTCCGATTTTGTAAATCTTGTCTTCGGCATGTGGGTATCTATCTTCCACAGCCTGTGTTTTGATATGGACAATTATATGTTGTCATTTCAAGGGTAACATCACGTCATGGATTAAAGTTACTAATATGTAACGTGGAAGATCAAGTCTCCAACATCACTTTTAATGTGGTTTACAAAGAGGTTTTTCAGAATTCAACATAGGTAACTCATACTTAATCTATCGTGTTTACGACTCTATTTCCTTGATTGGATAAAATTTATAAAACATACAAATGAGTCCATTAGTGAAAAAATGAGGAAGGTCTATAAACTTATATTTACATTGACCTTTATGTTTGATTTTTATGCCTCAAGAGAATTTATACAGGTTCCATACAAACATTAACTTTACACTACAACAGATTAGACTTTTAATAACGCACCTTTTATAGCATTTCCGTGTGGAAATGCTATTAAAAGTGATGGGGGGACTTTTAATAGCGTTTCCTTTAGAAAACGCTATCTTAGGTATCACCTAAGATAACGTTTCCGTGTGGAACCGCTATTAAAAGTGCCACTTCAGGAAAAGATAGCGGTTCCACACGGAAACGCTATCTTAGGTGATATACCCGCGCGCGCCATCCTTCAATTCCCAGTTTCTGCGTACCAGCAGACTCCTCATCGATCCTAGGGTTGCCATCTCCGCTCGAGCTCGTCCCCTCTCACGCCTTCTCCCTCTCACTTGTTGCTCTCACGCCTCGGACTCCTCTCTCACGCCCCCATTGCTCCGCCACTCATCACCACACCACCTACGACCAAGGTATGCTCTCTATGTCCCTCTCCCCTATTTCGACCAAGCTAATCAGTGCAAAGAACAAAGAGTAAAATGGACTTTGTTGCCGTTGTTGAACTGAAATGTAGAAAGCTATACATTTGGTTGATTAACTATGTTATGAGTTTTTCTTGATATCTTTATTCTTCTGCATGTTTTCTGTTTCTGATGAAAGGAAAATTATGTTTTAGAAATGGTGGATTGTTGGCTTCCATGATATTCACCCATTCCTATGTTTTACTGTTTGCTATCTTGTAGGTTAGATGTTTGATAAAATGTTAAAAGCAAATTAGCTCCCATGTGTTATGCACTTTCAGTAACTATTTTTTCTCTTCCAAACCACAATCTAAGGCATAGATTTTTGTGTTATTTCCACCAGGTTTGAGTTGTTGTTTTGTCTAATGTAATGTTCTCTTGAAAATAATTCACAAAATCTTAATGTTTGGGTCAAACATTTTTTTTTCTGGTATAAACATGTTGAATACTTAATAATTTGGATATTATTGCAAGTTAGTAAAATATGATAAGACTTTGGATTTGAACTAAATATGCATAGAATGGGTTAAGAGATGTTTACTTTTTCTGTGCTATTTAAATGCTATTTCAAAATTGGTTTTGCTGCACATTTTTCTTATTAAGCTTTTGATTAATTGCCCTGTTTTGTTAAGAGTGGTGTTTATTGATATCAGATTTTTTTTTTTCCATCACAGCGTATCTATACATATAAGAAAAAGGAATGGTTGAATGTTTATATGTTAATTGTTAAAGCCGTCCTTGTCCTTAATAAAGCTGAAGTGACATGATAATATGCCTAACACGAATAAAAATAAATAAATAGGTTATCACTTTTATCCTTTTTTTTAAAGCCGTTTCTTTTTTTTCTTTTTTTTTTCTTTTTTACAGTGTATGATGGATATTATTTTTGCATGATTGATCTTAATATTATTGGATTGAGGAACAGGTCATAAGTGCTCTGCACAGTTGTAGTTAACATCAACTTTCTTTGTATTTTGTAAATCTTTCAGGAATGATATACTGGGTTCTGTTTTCATTGCACACCTTGTTGAGATTCTAAAGTCCTCTTCCCCCAGTGCACAAGAAAAAGCTGCATCTGTGCTTGAGTTTGTGGCACTGACGGACCCAACTCTGACCCCTATTATATCTGTGGAAATTGAATCTGTTCTCGATTCTGTTTTTCAGCAAAAAATTTTGAAAATTTCAGGTAAGAGATTTATGCTCTATAATCCATGATTTGTTATAAGAACATATTCTTTTTTATCTGTTTGCCATGTTTTGATTTTCTATTTTAATTTGGATGTGTACTAAGTAGATAAAAATGATCTAACCTCATAGTAGTGTTTGTTTCAATATGTATATGTATGCGTTTAGAATTAGACTTTAAAATGAAGAATGTTAAGTACTGTTCCATTAAAATTCAGACTGAAATGGAAAGCAAACAATTGTAAAAATGTTTAGTTTCAAGGAGCAGATGAATAAACAAAACTCATTACCAATCAAGCCTAATAGAGGATGAAGGACCCAAAACAAGCCTAGCAAGTAGGCAAGTAGCAACTTCTCAAGCAAGAAAAGGAAGAAAAGGAAGTAAAAGCAATAACAATAGTGGACTGAAAATGAGACCATAAAATGGAAAAAGATGCATGGTGCGGGGGTGTAATTAAGAGGTTTATAGCTAAGAAGTTCAGCCGTGTTCAGGCTAGTGCGTATGTATGCACATGCTTTTCATTTATGAACTGCCAATTAGTTATTGACTATTTCCACTATATTTTTCCATGGAACTGTAGTTCATAGTTGTTCAAAGGATAAAACAAGTGAAGGACAAACATTCCAGCAGAAGGAAATGGGATCTTGATGTGTTTTGCTGGAACAGTTTTGTTACAGTGTATACTCGTTTTCAAAATCGAGGATAGCAAAGATCAATCATAGAAACTAGTAACCAACCAGAGCATAGGTAGATGTAGATTGGTTGTTACTTGCACAAGGTTTGGTGATAAGGAGACAGACACGACATTTTTGTTTACTTGCGCCTTTCAAAGGTTATGTTATAAGAAAAAATACACAAAATCAAAATTAATGGACCTTGTGTAAATATCAATGAGTTGTATTATAACTCATTTGGTATCTTCAATCTATATACATTGCATGTAGACATCAACCAGTCCAAACTCATAGTAAATATGTTTAATAAATATTTTTGTAGATCGGGAAAGCATGGATCGAAAATGGATGTCTGCCAATCGTTTAACGAAGGAGTATGAGGATGGGGTGAAAGAGTTCATTAGGTTTGCAGTTCGGCATGCGGAAAACCCTAGTACAATCATATGTCCTTGTTTAGATTGTTGTTATGCAAGGCGAGTTAGTGCAGCCGATTTGGAAGAACATTTAGTGTGTAATGGAATCGATCAAAGTTATACATGTTGGACAAAACATGGTGAGACAAGAGCTGAGTCTAGTGAAATGAGGAATCATGTGAGATATTCATCATACGATACCGACACAAATACTTATGAGGGCGATCGTTTTGATGACATTGCAAATGCTGTTGAAGAGGATATTCGGGATTGTCCTCAAATGTTTGAGAGGTTGGTAAGTGATGCAGAGCAACCATTGTATGATGGTTGTACTAAATTCACAAGATTGTCGGCGATGTTAAAGTTGTATAACTTGAAATCGGGCAACGGATGGACTGATAAGAGCTTTACGGACTTACTCACACTATTGAAAGACATGTTGCCGGAGGATAATGTGCTTCCTAGTCGGACATATGAGGCTAAACAAATGTTACGCTCTATTGGCATGAGCTACGAGAGGATACATGATTGTCCTAACGATTGCATTTTATTTCGGAATGAATATGCATCGTTAAAGATGTGTCCTAAATGTAATGCCTCACGATATAAGAAGAAAGAATCAGATCTAGAGAAGGTTGTGTGGTATTTTCCCATAATACCCAGATTTAGGCGCATGTACCGTAGTTCAGAAGATTCAAAGCACTTGACATGGCATGAGGATGAAAGGATCAAAGATGGTAAGCTGCGGCACCCGGCAGATTCTCCTCAATGGAAGAAATTTGATCATGCTTATCCTGATTTTGGGCAAGAATCAAGAAACCTACGACTTGCATTGGCTACTGACGGATTTAACCCGCATGGTGTTCAAAGTAGCTCTCATAGTACATGGCCTGTGATTTTGGTGATTTATAACCTATCCCCATGGCTATGCATGAAGCGCAAATTTATTATGTTATCTATGTTAATTTCTAGGCCCAAACAACCAGGAAATGATATAGACGTCTATTTGACTCCTTTGATTGAAGACTTGAAACAACTGTGGGAGACAGGTGTGGAGGTGTATGATGGGTATAAGGAAGAAAGTTTCAATTTGAGAGCTATGTTGTTTGGCACAATTAATGATTTTCCAGTCTACGGTAATCAGTCGAGGATATAGCATCAAGGGTCGAAGTGTGTGCCTATATGTGAAGAGGGTACGGATTGGATGCGGTTAGAACATTGTAAGAAGAATGTCTTTCTTGGGCATCGTAGATTTTTGCAGCCAAGTCATCATTACCGGTGGTGGAGAAAGGCGTTCAATGGGAACTCGGAAGAAGGTAGAGCTCCTTCACCGTTGACGGGTGATCAACTTTTTGAAAAGGTAAAGGATTTGAATATCCAATTCGGTAAACCTTTTTATGAGAGATATTGTCACAAGAGGGTGGAAGAAAAGGTCGATTTTCTTTGAGTTGCCATATTGGAAATCATTATATGTAAGACATTTCCTCGATGTGATGCACGTTGAAAAAAATATCTATGATAGTGTCATTGGTACGTTACTCAATGTGCCAGGGAAGACTAAAGATGGCATCAATGCAAGGTTGGACTTGGTTAGTATGGGAATAAGAAGAGAATTGGGACCGACGAAGAAGGGTAAAAGTACATATCTTCCTCCGGCTGCTTACACTCTATCTAGAAAAGAAAAAACTATTTTTTGTAAGTTTCTTGAAGGAGTTAAGGTTCCGGAAGGGTACTCTTCAAACATTAGGAACCTCGTATCGATGAAAGATCTCAAGTTAAAAGGTCTAAAGTCCCACGATTGTCATGTTCTCATGGAGCAGTTGATACCCATTGGTATACGGTCTATTTTACCTAACAAAGTGCGGGGGGCCTTAACTAAACTCTGTTTCTTCTTCAAGGCAATTTGCAGCAAAGTGATTGACCCTGGGAAGTTGCCATCATTGCAAAGAGAAATTGTTGTGACTTTATGCGAGCTTGAGATGTACTTTCCACCTTCATTCTTTGACATAATGGTTCATCTAACCATTCACCTTATTAGAGAGACACAACTGTGTGGGCCAGCTTATATGAGATGGATGTACCCGATTGAGCATTATATGGAGATATTAAAAGGGTATGTGAAAAACCGATCACGACCAGAAGGTTGTATTGTTGAACGGTATATTGTCGAAGAAGCTGTTGAATTTTGTACCGAATACCTATCCAATGCTGATTCTATAGGGCTGCCAAAGTCTCGTCACACATGGAGAATGATGGGGCAAGGAATTACTGGAACTGAAATAGTGACTATATCAAGGACAGAATGGGAGCAAGCACATTTATATGTTCTGCACAATGCCGGTGAGGTTGAGCCATATGTTGAAAAACACAAGGACATGCTTAAGAGTTTGTATCCAAATAAGAATCAAAATTGGCTAACTAGAGAACACAATCGTTGTTTTATAACGTGGCTAAGAGATCACATTTATGCAGAGTTGATCGAAAAATGCTACTTCAGTTTCAAATAGATTGAGATGGTTAGCCAAAGGTCCAAGTTTGCATGTCTTCTCTTACCACGGTTATCAAATTAATAGGTACACATTCTATACAAAAGAACAAGATGGTCGGAGTACAATGCAAAACAGTGGTGTGACTCTTGTAGCTCAGTCGATGCATATCTCAAGTGCCAAAGACAGAAACCCGATATATGCAAATATGTCAAACTTCGGCGTCATTGAACGCATATGGGAGTTGGATTACACAAAGTTTAAGGTTGGTGTGTTTGGTTGTAAGTGGGTTGACAATAATAACAGTGTTCAGATTGATGAGTCAGGGTTCATGCAGGTGGATCTTAATAGGGTGGGGTATAAAGATGAGCCTTTTATATTAGCATCTCAAGCTCAACAAGTGTTCTATGTCACTGATCCAGCTGATATGAAAAGGTCAATTGTTCTTTTGACTAACAAAATAATTACTAAGATTGACGATCAAGACCATGAAGATGTTGATATTGAAGATGATCCTTTCGTCGGGACATTACAATCACTTGAGATTGATCCAACTAGGGATGATGGTATGTATATGAGAGATGATCATGATGAGGGGCTTTTGGTCAATCCACCATTTCGTACTAATAAAGGACAAACAAATCTCAATCCAATGAAGAAAATAAAAATGTTGACTTAAACATGTATGTAGTGTTTGTGTTTAAATGAACTTTCTGATCCTTTTATATTATAGTTAGCATCTTCCTGTACTGCTAGTGTTGATTTTGTTATCAATTGTTGTTTTATATTTTGCATCAATTAATATTATATTAATGTCCATTGATGTTTTACTTGTGTTTAATATTTTTGTAGGTAAATGGCATCTTCAAGTAATTCTAGTGCTGCCAAAGTGACGAGACGTGGGCCAACAGTTATGAAGGCGGTCATCCGCGCTAGGAGTAAAGGACAAAAATTTGAGGTAATTTACTTACTAATCTAAGGATTTCATAATGTTGTTTGATATCTAGATTTAATTACTTTATTATTTTTATTAGGTTGAATGGAATTATTTGGACCAACCAATTCGTGCTAATGGAAAAATATTGAAGAGTTACATTGGGGTCGTTGTTCGGTAAACGGTCCCAATTATTTGTTCTAATTGGAAGGATGAAGCTTTGGGTGCTTTCAAAGAGAGCATATGGGCTGATGTACAGGTAATTGTTAAAATTTATGAATTATATTGTAAACTATGTAAACATACTTACTTTGACACGTTGTTTATATTGTTTTGCAGATGTCTTTTAATGTTGATGAATCTCGAAAAAAATTTGTACTTCAGGAAGCTGGTAACCTACATAGGGCATTCAGAACTAGATTGACCAAAAAATTTCTAAGAGATGCTAACGGGAGTATCATAGAGGAACCTCCATCACAATATCCACACATATCAAGGGATGAGTGGATAGATTTTATAGCAATACGCACAGGAGATGCACGATTCCTGGTATGTTTAATATCACGTTAGTCCTTATAATTATATGTATACGTACATATGACATTAACCATGTATTAATATTACTTGTATGTGTCTGAATAGAAATTAAGCAATAAAAATCGCAACAGAGCGTTAGATCCTGCATGCCCTTACAAAGCATCACGTAAGGGGTATGCTGACATTGAGGATGAATTGGTATGTATATATATATATAACTGCATGTGTGGTAAATATGACTTTTAAACTGTTTGGTTAATATATATTATCTCAATATACAGATACAGGAGGCGGGGCCAGAAGTTAAGAAAATTAAACGCCATATTGTGTGGAGGAAAGCCCGCGAGAACAAGGTGGGTGTAATTGACAACAAAAATACGCAGACCGTGTGGAATAAATGTGTTAGTAGACTAACGTTTACATTTTCATTTGTTATTTTCTTATGACAATATATAATAATTTTAACATTTGCATTTCACCAATAACTATGTGTCAGGAGGAACTGTCACAGTCTGCAGTAGAGGGAGAGATACAAGATTTTGGTCGCCGGGATATTCTTGCTAAAGCCCTAGGTGTGCCAGAGAACCCTGGTCGTGTTAGGGGTGTGGGTTTTGGCGTCTCTCAAAAATACTACTTCCCACCTGAAGGTCGTGCAAAACATAACTCTGAAACGAAAAGGTGGGAGACATTGGTGTCTCAACTCTCAGAAAGATTGAACATTTTGGAAGAAAAGCTGAAAAAAAAAGGAGGATGAGGAGAGGTAGGCTAATTTCACAGCCCTAGCAAGAGTCAAAGATAGTTGCACTCTACCATCTGCCATCAAGCTTCCAGAGGTAATGGATGCCTTTTTTTTTACTAGTATTGCATTCGCAGTTAAATACATTCAATTGGATGCCTTAATTCACAGCTTATTCATCTATCATTGGATTAGGGCGTCAACTCATGTCAGCTATATTTATCAACCCCAAACTATCGTATGGTTGGTATGGGTAAAGTATACAATGAGCCGGGTGTTACACTCGCACACCGGACCAGACTACCCTTAACCATGTGAAAGTTGGAGTTGATGTTGTAATCGTGGGGGATGCGCCATTGCCTGCACTACCTATCGATGGTGCAGATGTAATGACAGTAAGAGATGCAATAGGTACTTATGTGGCATGGCCAATTGATCTCGTGGTTGTAATTAATATGGTATGTAATTGCATTTTTCCACCTTTTCATATATGGCATATATTTATTACATTAGTTGATCACTAACTGGCATATTGAAATGCAAAATTTCCAGGCACCTGCAAAATCTAAAGGCAAGGGCAGAGTGTCTGGATATACAAAGGAGTCAATTACAACCCCAGAAAATAAAGGAGGCAACTCTGAGGCCAACCCTCCTACAGTTGGTTCAACTAACATTTCTCTGGAATATTTGAATTTTCTTAAAATACATGAACGAAAGAATATGAAAAATGATGACCAATTGGACATAGAGATGGAACAAAATATTTTTGGTCAGCATATCATTGATATGATCAATACTGAAAATATCAGAGAAATTGTAAATCATGAATGGGTATCTGCCTCCGTTATTTTCGTATATATCAGGTACTAAATCAGGCTTAAAGTGTACAATATTTTTTTAGTCTTTCCATTTAAATATTGATGTCATCGGTGTAATCCATTTTTATATTTTAATTGAAGGTATTTGTATGAAGAATTGTTGCTTCCAAAGGAAAGAACGATGAGTTTTCTGTTCTTGTCCCCACACCAAACAAATACATATGGCTACTTCGGGAGGGATTCACAGACAACGTATATAGCTGACCGGTTTGCAACTAAAGAAAGAGAATATCAGCCCTTGTTTTTAGCGCCGTGAAATGTTGGGTGAGTCGCTTCTCCTATAGGACTTAATTCACAATAATGAATTATATAAAAGTTGAGGTGCTTAGGATTTGTTATCTCAACATTTTTGTAGGAATCATTGGGTGTTGTGCGCGATAAATATTGTTGAAGAGATTATTTACTATCTGGATCCCTTGAATGTTGATCCTAGGAATCGCCCAGAATTAAAGAATCTGTTCGATAAGTAAGCATGCTTTTATATTTCTGATTTTCTATGATTCTGTCGAATGGCTTCCATGGTAGATACATGTTGCAAGTTGTCATGGTCCTAATGTGTTTTTGATTTTTGACATTAGAATAACTGTGTTGAATTGACATATACTGGGTTGTGACTGTTGTGGTTCAAAATAAAAAAAAGCATGCGTGTGTTTGTGATGATTGAAAATATGTTTCTTAATGAAGTCTGTTTGATTTTGTGATTAGTGCTTTGCAAGTTTATCGCGCAAATATCGGAGCTAAGGTGCCGCGTTTAAAGGCAACCAACATTAAATGGATTCAGATAGAGGTATATTTGCAAAAACTTAATGCGCAATTAGATAAAAAAAACTATATTGATTTACTATTTTATTTTTTATAGTGCCCAAGACAACCCAACAGTACAGATTGTGGGTACTATGTCATGCGTTTCATGAAGGAAACTATATTGCAGAACCAAGTTAAAATACCAATGGCGGTATGTTGTTTACTTAGCTTTTAACTGTGGATTGTTCAAATGTTTTAGCAATTGTAACTTAATTTATTTAATTTTTATGTCGCAAAGATTCCCGACTTCAAATGCTCCACATACTCCACTTGCTCAACTATCTAAAGTCAAGGAAGATTGGTGTCGCTATATTGTTGAAAAGTTTATTTGATTATGTCAAATTGATCACGATGAGTTGCAAGCAATACTCATTGGTATGTGAATAATGCTTTAGATTTCTAACTAGAGATCCACATCAACATTTTGTGTTGTTAATGGACTAATGGTCGAGGATAAAGTATTTTGCTCTTTGATATGAAGTCTATGAAGGAATCATTTTGGTAGCATCACCTCTGGATCCATCTTATTTAGTTACTCTGTCTGACATTTAATTTAGTTTAGTTAATCAGAACTCATTGGCAGGTGGTGTATGGCTTTTGGTGATGGTGATTGCTGCTACTTTTGCTAATGCTACTTATGAGAGGTTGCCATTGGAGGATGAACAAGCTGAGGAGGAGATGCAAGTGCAGCAACAACATAATGTTGATGTCATTGGTGTCATTGGTGAATGCTTGAGAAAATACGAAAATGCCAATGTCTGGAAATACTTTACCGACTTGTTTGATTATTTACCTCTGACTGCCCTTATTAAGAGTCAGGTTTGAGTTAAATATGTTGCAGAATGTTCATCTGACTTTTATGCCAGTGTCTAACTTCCATGTACATATTACAGATTTTCTGCTTGCATGGAGTCTCTCACCTTCTTTGGATACACTTGATAATATCAGGGCATTGGATCATATACAAGAGGTTTGTGTGTAGTGGCTAGTATGTTTTATAGAACATTTTTATCAGAAGAATGATATCTTCACTATATATATATTTGATGCTTAATATGGTTTGGGGAAATATTTATTTTATGTTGCAATTGCAGTTTGTAATACTCTTGTTTTGCTCGGAAATGTTTCATCTAGGACCTACAATGATGACTGATTTCTCTTCTATTTAGTTTCATCAAATATATAATGTTATCGTAAGCCTAGCCAGTGCGTAAGACTTTTAGTAATGTCTCATCTTTTGGTCTATAATGGAATGCCATTACTTTACTCATGTTTACACATGCCGATGACGTTAATTCGATGCACGGCGATTGTGCCACCTAAGTTAGGTTGCCTAACAACTCATCGGTGCATTACAGGTTCCACATGAAGGACCAATGTGTGATCTCTTGTGGTCCGATCCAGATGATCGCTGTGGGTGGGGAATATCTCCTCGAGGTGCTGGATATACATTTGGACAGGATATAGCTGCTCGGTTCAATCATACTAATGGTCTCTCCTCGATATCCAGAGCTCACCACTTGTTATGGAAGGATACAATTGGTGCCAGTGACCGAGCAAAAATATTTTGAATAAAGTATATTATCTTTTTGTACTTTGGGGATACCTTTTTGATTCTGTGTATCTACTTTATGATGATGATCCTTGTAGGAGAAGAATGTGGTGACTGTATTTAGTGCTCCAAATTACTGTTGCCGATGTGGGAATATGGCTGACATACTGGAAATTGGGGAGAATATGGATCAGAATTTTCTGCAGTTTGATCCAGCTCCCAGGCAAATTGAGCCTGACACTACACGCAAGACTCCAGATTATTTTTTGTAACTTCATATGTCTGCCTGTTTGTAGTTGCTGCTTTCTGCTATATATATATATTTTGTAACTCCAGATTAATTATGTGCTCCACTATATATATTTGTTACTTGCATTCCTCTTATTTAATTCCGCCATCGATGTATACACTCTAAGCTCATTTTCCTTTGTTTTGGATGATGTTGAAACCGGTAAATATGTAAAATTAAAAAAAAAAAGGAATAGATAGCGTTTGTTTTAACAAAAGCTATCTAAAGTCTGACTTTAGATAGCCTTTGTTAATACAAACGCTATCTAAAGTCAGACTTTAGATGGTTTTTCCGTGTACAAACGCTATCTAAAGTCACCTTTTAATAGCACTTCCTAAATGTTATCTTTGCTAACGAGTTTTAATAGCGGTGGCATAGATAGCGGTTACAAACGCTATTAAAAGGCATCCGGAAATGCTATCTAAAGTCATTTCTGTTGTAGTGTTAGCTATTTATACAACCTCTTTCTAATTTATGTTTTTAACTATCAAACATAAACTATTTCTAAAATTAACAAATAAATTATGCGGTGATCAAGGTGGACCAATCATTATGATGCTCCAACTGAGGACCAGGTTGATACCATACATTTCTTAAAAATAATGACAAAAACTTCTCCTCATTAGAGGTGTGTTACATAATTATGTTAATTAATATGATAATAGACTCTCAGAGTGTATGCAACAAAATTAAACAAACTATAAGGTTGATGTAGTCTAATTTATTCTCTATATTATTGTTGTTGTTTTCTGCAGTGACTTGTGGTTCACTCATGAAGTTTTAATGTTTGGATGACTGAATAGCCGTAAATATATTATCATTTTAATTGATTATATCATACAGTGAATGTAACACCCCGATTTTTCTGCTTTCTAATATCGGTATAAATATAAATAAACATTTATATTTTTATCTGAAACTTAGAAAATGAATTTGGGTAAACCAAACTCATATTTATACTCTACTTTATTAGAGAGTTACGGTTAAATTTTGGGTTGAAAATTCAGACGGAACCTAGTCTGCGTTTTCACTGACAGTAAGATTTTACTAATCAGAAAACCTAGTTTTGACTCGTGAACAAAACGATTGGGTTTTTTTTATCAATTTTCCAACGAAAGTGGTTATTTTGAAATTTTTTAAAATAAATAAGTTATTTCGGGCTTAAGACCTAAATTGGGTAATCGACGGAGTCGAGGACGGACGTGCAGAGACAAAACCCGAGATCGGATGATGAGACATCTTGCCACTTAGGGTGGTGAGTCATAGGGGTGACTCACCTATCATTTAATTCATGTAATGATGAATTTAAGTGTGAAAAGACCAAAATACCCCTAACCTAACCTATCATAGTTAAACATTAACCATGGTTAATGCAAGACAAGTTCAAATTGGCTTCTTCTTCCTTGTTTTTTGGTCACAAATCAGCCACATCTCTCCTAATTTTATGACCACATATTTTATTAACCGTGATTACAAATAAACCCTAGTTAAGTTATTATTAACTACGATTAAATTATTATATTATTTTCTAACTTAACCTTAATCAAATAAACTCAACCATGGTTCTTTTATTTCATTAAACCACATATTTTCTCCTCCCACCCACCTCTAGGCCGCAGCCCATCTCCCACACTTGGGGCATTTTTACTCATTTTCCTACTTCATTAACTTCATCACTTATGTTTTAACCAAAACTCTTTGTTCTTCATTTTCTCTCACTTGTTCTTCCTTTGTTCTTCATTTGTTCTTCATTTTCCTCTAACTTAGAGACATGATTTCATGATTCTTTCTTCATGAAACTTGTTCCTTAGATCCTTGTCATCACTTTAATCCATTTTGTTCTTGAATCCATGATCTTTCAAGTTCGTCTCTTCTCCTCTCAAATTTTGGCCATAACCATAAATCATCATCAAAATCTTGTTTTGATTTTCTAAGATCATCTTTTTAATTCTCTAGATGATCTAAACACTTTCTATTTCACATCTCAAGTCATTTCTTCACAAAAACACAAAGAACTCCCTAGTGTTCTTGCTATGTCCATCCTTGATTCTTCAAGTCTTGATCAAATATTTTTATTCCAAGGTGAGGAATCTCTCCCTAATGACCATATCTTAATTAATCATCCATAAAATTTTATTTTGATCAACTATTTCAAGGTTTTTCATTCTTAGATCTAGAACTTTAAAATTTTCCAGAAAAAAATAGAAAAATCATTTTAATGTGAAACCAATTTCTATGATCTTGTTATGACTTATACTTTCATCATCTAGAAGCATGAATCCGAAGTAAATTTTGCTTCCTATTTTCTTATTGAAGGTCGAAACTCATAGTTTTGGTGTAAATGAGTTTTGCTTCAACTTTGTTAAATGATGCTTGATTTCATCTCTTTAATCCTTATGGTTATTAAATCCATGTGATTAGAAAACCAAATCAATTTCTATCCTATTTTTTTCATTAAGAGGCCTAAACCTAGATCATAAAGAGTTAGAGGATTTTGTTTCATATTTTCAACTTCTAGCAATTTATCTATGCTAGTTAATACTATAGGAACTAGAATCCAAAAGATGAAATTAAGAAAATAAATCTAACCCTAATTTGAATTGAGGGCCGAATCCTAGTTCATGTGAGCTAGATGAGTTTTGTTTGATTTTGTTAATTTTTTGTTGTGGTTTGTTGTGAAGGATCAAACCGTGTTTGATTGCTCGTGCGAAGGAAAACAGACTTGGATCGAAAAAATATTTTGAGAACGGAACTTGAAATCTTCAAGAGGTAATGGGAGTACTTGAGGGATTTTTCCGATAGCTATATGCTATTAGTATGTGGTCTGTATAATTTATTTGAGTGTGTTTCCTGTCTTTAAATTATCTTGCGTAATTAATTTATTTGCTGTTATTATCAGCTTTTAATTGATTATTTGTAGTTAATTGTTATCGTGTTTTAATGCATGTTATAAACTGTATTATATGCTATATTGTTGATGTGGAATGTGTATGGATGTTGATTGTTGATTGAGAAGCCTGACAATGGTCAGTGCTCAATTAATTAAGAAGATAAAAACGTTAATTTTTTTTAAGAAATATCGAATTTTAATTGATGGAATATAGTAATACAATATTATTTTAATGATTTAACAGCGTAAGAGTGTTTTATGAGTCACAATGAGGGCGTAGTCGTGAAAATATTTTAGTATTGCTAATTTTTACGTAAGAAATTTCTTAATATTAGAAAATGTTATTATAAAAATATAAGTTTCAAAAATGATTTTATTATGGTGTTGAGAAAATTATTTTACTAGAAAAGTCAAATTTTGGCTCAAAACGTTTTAAAAATGTTAAACGAAGGATAATTCTGGAAATATTTATGGAAAACATTTTTGAAAACAGCAGTATTTGTTTTAAACAACAGTTTAGTCGCAAACGATGTTCCTTTGAACTCAAGTTTCAAAAAAAGTTTTTAGAAGAAAATGAGTTTTTAAGTGATTTGATGATTTTATAAA
Source organism: Sophora flavescens (assembly GCA_030762895.1). NCBI lineage: Eukaryota > Viridiplantae > Streptophyta > Magnoliopsida > Fabales > Fabaceae > Sophora > Sophora flavescens. Next base: position 104,646,650 of record CM061070.1, read on the forward strand.
CGGATTTCCAACGTAAAAGGGATTTTCTGTAAACAAGTTTTGTACAATGGTGTTATTTCCAACAACTTGGATAAGTTGTGGAGTTTTGTTTTGGATTTGTGTTTCACAGAACGAAAATGATTTTATAGATCAAATACGAACCTAGTAGCCGAGACATCGGGGTTCTAGTGTCCCATGGTGTGGACCGTGTCTCCTAAAATTTAAGTTATGGACTATGTGTCCTATAAAAATAGTATGGATTTTTGTGCGCTAAAATCTACGAATCTAAGACCAGTGCATCGGTTTAGACTTCGTGATTTGCACATTCGGACTTGAGGTACTATTGTTGAAACTGAAAGACGAATTTAAATGTTGAAAAGTTGAGATGGTCGTGAGCCTTTGAGATTTGACAAGGAAAGAATGGACACAAAGAAAAACAATGACGAAAATAAAATGTTTTACATGCATTAATCTGCAGACCTGCCTACGGTATTTATCCTGGTATCTTGACGGGCAAGGTATTCATGACACGACTTTTTTTATTGTGCCTTAATGGACAATGTGTTTTTATGGACAAATGTTCCATTTATCGCGATGATCATTATACCTTGACGAACAATGCGTCATGTAAATTTGATCATTGTACCTTAATGGGTAATGTGTTTTTATGGACAAAATCTTCCATTTATCGTGATGACCATCGTGCCATGAGTTTTGGACGATGCGCCATGTTCCGTGTTGAACATCGCACCAGGAGTTTTGGACGATGCGCCATTTTTCGTGATGACCATTGTGCCAGGAGTTTGGGCAATGCGCCATGTAAGAGCCTGATCCGCTCAAGTGAAAAGAAGTTTGGAATCTCCGGAGATTAGGTATAAATGTTAGATGTTGAACCTTGAAATGCCGTGCATTTTTGCAAATGACAATGATTGTCGGGTATGAAACCCCTTGATAAACTATCTTATTTATTTATGATAATTTTATGTGGTTGTGAATATATATGTGTATATGCTATTTTTTGTGTGTCGCGCATGTAGTTATCGATTTAAAATCCATATATTGGTTCTCACCCTTGCATATACTTGTTCTTCTGGTTTTGCTGTTGTACCTTGGTACATGAGTACAGATGTTGCAGATGAATTCCTTAAGTCACCTGGAGACTTAAGTCCGGATTGCGGGAAGAGGTGTGTGATCATAGGGATGATCACGGGATCTTATTAGTGAGTGTCTTGTAGAGCAACCAACTTAAGTTTGTGTTCGAGGATGTATGTTTAAAGACGTTTAGTATATCTGTGATATCAAGTATGGGATGAATGTAATATTGTGTTGTTTGTATCACATTCTTCTGAAGGGTTAAGGAGAAATTTTTTTTTGTACACCCAGATTTTGACTTAAAGTAAATCAATTTCTGAAAGCAACCATCAAATTTCTTTTTAATTTATATCTGCAAGTGTTACAAAGTAATGCCCAAGGGGGTGTTACAGTGAAAAAATGTTTTCTTTCTTTCCTTATTTTCTAATATAAATCATGATCGTTATTATTTCCAAATTTGGTATGGTGCAAACTGCATAAAAATTTAAATAAAATTTACAATTCATCGAATTCGATACCACCTATAATATAAGGATCTCTATTATCTAGCCAAGTTACTCAACATAAAAACATATTTACAAGTCTGAAACACATAACACAAATTCAATAATTTTTCATTTCCTAATATAAATCATGGTCTTTATTATTTCCATAATTGGTATATGGTGCAAGCTGCTTATAATTTTTTTAAAAAAAATAGCGATCATCGAATTCGATCCTACCCATAATATAAGGATCTCTACCATCTAGCCAAGTTATTAAACATAAAAACATATTTAAAAGTCCAAAACACAAAACCAAATCAATAATTTTTCATTGAAATAGCTAAAAAAATATTAATTTTAATTTGATGATCAATATAAAAAAATAACTAGCCAACCGAGTTAGTGTAGAGACGTATAACAGCCCCGTGCAACGCACGAATACAAGATCTAGTTCCTCCATAAAAACTAATCAATAATGATAAGCTGATACATAATTTTGACAACATACGGTGCTGCACTGTAGCAGTTTTTTTTAAAATATTTAGTTTTAAAAAAATTTGTTCTTTTTTTTAAATATTTAGTTTTTTGAGAAATAAAATTTCTGGTTAAGTATGTGCAAATATCTGGTTAATCGAGAATAAATAGCTGGTTAATTCAGTTCATTTTCTGGTTAATGGTTTTTTGGTTAAGTATGTGCAAATATCTGGTTAATCAGGTACAAATATCTGGTTAATTCAGTTCATTATCTGGTTAATGGGTTTTTGAGAAATAAAATTTTTGATTAAGTATGTGCAAATATCTGGTTAATCAGGTACAAATATCTGGTTAATTCAATTCATTATCTGGTTAATGGGTTTTTTGGTTAAGTATGTGCAAATATCTGGTTAATCAGGTACAAATATCTGGTTAATTCAGTTCATTATCTGATTAATGGGTTTTTTTTTGAGAAATTTTTTTTTTATTAAGTATGTGCAAATATCTGGTTAATCAGGTACAAATATCTGGTTAATTCAGTTCATTATCTGGTTAATGGATTTTTGATTAAATATGTGCAAATATCTGATTAATCGGATATAAATAGCTGATTAATTCAATTCATTGTCTAATCTGGCTAATGGTTTTTTTTTTTGAGAAATGAAATTTTTATTTTTTTTAAAAAATGTCAAATTTGTAAAAAAAACAAAAGAAAGTGCGCTACATTACTACTACAGTAACATATATTGTCCCAATGTTGTTGATATTATGTCAGAATTCACAACTCAACTAATTAATTGCCTCTTGCAACACTTTCTTGCACTTTGCGTATCAAAGTAGAAATAAAAATTATAAAGTGCATTCATAAAATAAAATATATAAAAAGTATACCAAACAGCAATTAAAAAGCATAGTACGTGGCTAAAATTAATTAAAATATATAAATTACATTTTTTTATAAGCAAAATGATATTTATACGAGTACAAGGGTTATTCTAAACCCATATATAAAGAGAATAGATACAAAAAGTATAAACAAAGCTAATTTATCAACCAAAGCAACCACTAAGACACCTAAACAACCATTTAGTATGCACAAGGAGCAAAGTTATAATACATGGTTGAGAGTTAACTCTGTCCACCAATGGCCCACTTTTAGGCCCCATAACCCGATTCCTCCAACATCCTAAAATTCTAATATAATTAATTGAAAAATAAATAAATAAATAAATAATAATACTAATATTAAGTTATTAAAAAGTGTAGTGCAAATAAAATATAAATGAGAGATTTAGTGTGAAGAAGTGATGATATAAGGATTTATTGCAATCCCCACCCCCACCCCCACCCCCACCCCCACCCCGACCCCGGGCATAGATTCAGTCATGATGACAAAATGGGGTTTTAGATATCAAACTTTCACCTCATGAATTAATGATCCTTAAGTATTAGAGTATTATAAACAATGATCATTTAACAAGGATTGAACAAAAACTCCTCTAAGCTACAAGCTTGGGGTTTCGGCCTTAACCTTTAAAATAGGCTAGAAATTTTCAAACTTTTCAAGCTCTTGGATTTAACAACTAAAGGTACCAAAGAGTCCAAATCAATGATCATTTAACAGAAGTTGAAACAAAGCTTCCTTGCTCCATCAACACCTAGATTCGGCCTCGCTAGGAAAATAGGGAAGGAAGTTTTTGTTTGATGCAAGCTCTTAGATAGTGAACATAGTGTTCATTGTGAGTCCATAGAAATTGATTTCAACTCAAATGGATTTTTCTACTAATTTCTAGAGATTTTAGAAGTTCAAGGGTTTAAGAACACAAACTAGAAAACATAGCATAACTCATCAAGTAAATGAAATGGAGGAACTTAGATGAGTATAGGAAAGAATATTACCCTTGAAGCTTGCAAGAAACTAGCTTGAAGAAGATGAACACCTTGAAGAAATGGAAAACAATGAAGCTTTATAGAAAGTTTTCTACGTGTTTGAATGTAAAGTGAGGAAAGGAAAATGAAGTGAGTATATATAGAGGGAGAGAAAGAAAGTGGCGTGTAGAGGGGAGAAGAGTGAGCTTGGAGAGCAAGTTTTGGTTAGGGAGGTGTTTGGTTGGAAAAAGTGAGAGAAAAGTAAAAATATTTTATTTTATTTTCGAACAAAAATTTTCAAAAATGGCCAAGACCATTGGAAACACTACAAAAACATTAACCGTTTCGTTCACGGGTCAAATTAGGTTTTCTGCTCAGTAAACTTTTACTGTCAGTGAAAACACAGACCGGTTTTCGTCTGATTTTTCAACAGAAAATTTTACTGTGACTTTTTTCGATGAGGTAGAACAAGACAATAATTTTAGTTATCTAAATTTATTCTTTGGATTTTAATAAAAATAAATACATATTCACATATATTTACAGTTATAGAAAGACAGAGAAATCGGGGCGTTACACCTCCTCTTCTATTCATGTAGAGGACACATCTATAGTAACCACCAATACAACCACTGACCACTTAGTAGCCTGTATAGCCTATAATCAATAGATTAAATTAAAAAACCATGAACTCCTCTTGACTTTGTTGTGCAAAAACGAAAACTTGAGCCATAAAAAAATATCAAGAAACCAAAAGATGTAGGTAATAATAGATCATGCTAGCAGAGTTTAAGAAATATATAAAATTACTTGATCGATACATATACTTCAACATTGAAAATATATTTTTGCAGTTTTAAAATAAATATAGGTTTAATGAAGTTTTTTGTCCTTACAAAATGTGTGATTTTTAGTTTTAGTCGCTTCCATTGTTTTTTGTTGATTTTAGTTCTGGTAAATTTAAGACTTTCGATTTTAGTACCTGCCATTACTTACCATCCTCAAGTGCATATCTTGCTAAGAGAACGCCACTTCAACATTTTCACATTAGCCTAAATATTATTTTTAAAGCCACATAGGTTGCCACATAATAATTAATGTTAATAGTTTTTTTAAAATTTAAAATAAATAAAATAATACTTATGTGACTTTAAATAATAATATTTCGGCCGACGTGGTAGTGCTGATGTACGTGTTGCTCTGTTAGCCACATTAGCACCGAACGGTAGATCACTAACGGCAAGACTAAAGCTAAAAGTTTTAAACTTACAGGATCGAAACCAACAAAAAGTAATTGAAGAGACCAAAATCAAAACTCATCTATTTTGCAAGGAGTAAAAACTTCATTAAAACATAAATATATTAAATATATGTAAATATAAATATGATAACATTCAAATATTATATTATAATAACATTCAAATATTATATTTTACATGTTTAAATATGAGAACTCCCTCTTCACTGAAAAAAAAATACTCTTCACCGAAAAAAATAATACGAGAACTCCCTCAATATATATAAATAAATATATACTAGTTGGCAGAAATGAATTCGGTCAATTCACTGTAATATATATCAAATTCCGCTAATTAGCTTTCATTTAGTAATTTTATTAGTTGCCAGAAAACTGCATCTAATGACATTAAAGCATGCTTACATGATGATGAAGCGCGAAAATGACGAATGAAAATTTTCTAATGGGATCAAGCAGAAGAAAATAACAATTATTTCATGTTTCTAACAATTATTTCTAATGAATTTTTTTTAATATCTATATATATCAGAATCTGTATTAGTTTATATTAGGTGGTCGACGTATAAGGTAACCTCACCATGTCCAATTAATAACACTTAACAGGACAACTAAAATGATCAAGCTCTTACTGTTAACAACACTACAAAAAAAAAAACCTATTTAGTGACTGAAGATTTCGGTCGCTAAACATGATAATTCGGTTGCTATATTGTGTAGCGACCGAATTAAGGGGGTAGCAGAAACCCTGGTGGTTAAATGTTTAGCGACCGAATTTATATTTCAGTCGCAAATTTGAGACCGATATTTCGGTCACAAAATTATATATTTTGGTCGCCGTATAGTTGGTCGCATGCTCAGATAACCGAATTTGGTGACTGATATTCGGTCGCTATTTCGGTCGCAAATTTTGAATTTTTTTTTTATAAAAATTTTCCTGTAACTTAATCCTACCGACCAAATTTTGAATAAATAGAAAACGTAAATATGATGTATTAACGATCCAAAACACCACAGTCAATTAATATGATCAAGAAAACACATACATTAATTAACGCAAGTTTAATAATTGTTTATAAAAAAAAAGTTTAATAATGTACTAATTAACGATCAAAACATAAAAACACACCACAATCAATAAGTACTAATCAAAATATCAAAACTCATCAATCTTTCAAAGGGATGAACATGTAGAAGCGAGAACCCCCAATGTACTTAAACTTTGCCAATACACCAGTGGACAACAAATACAACTCCCTGATACCATTCGTGTCTGTTGCAAAATATGGGCGATCCTCATGGATTACTATATTCCCATTGAACAGATTTCCGCATTTGTCTTCAATAGTCACAACACGCAGTATTCCTCTTCCCCAACGACGGTAGAATGATTGCGGGATTGAAATCAAATCCTGCAAATACACAAGAACAATTTAGTAATGATTAGTTTATGCCTTAACCATCATTACGTGAATCCGATCGTTATTCTTAAGTTGATGAGATACCGTACCTGGTCTATATGGATGGCTGTCTCAAAACATTTCGTCGGATCCATTTTCTGATAAAACGATAAGGAAAAAACAAGTCATATGTCTAAAATTCATCAAGTGATAAAAAGAAAAGATGGAAAGATCCATGTAGCATACTAGCATGTTAAAATAGAACAAAGAAATGCAACTTTACAGATTAGCAAACACATTAGTTTTCAGGAAAGCAGATGCTTTTACGTCGTTTTGAAGGATGGTCATAGAGAGAACTTTTCCTACTGGAAATGCCTAGATAACGTAGTAAGGATGGTCATCAATGAGACACCCCGTTGTGTCCCGGTGTTTTATTAGCTTAAAACCTTATTAATTAATTCCTTAATCGCACGTTTAGAGTTAGAGATTTTCAGAATTCATTTTCGAAATGTCCCCTTTAAAAAATCGGAGATTTGTATGACGTCGGAAAAACACCTGATAGACAGTTTATAAATTCAAAACTTTATCCAACCATAATTGGTCTCTGGTCTTACATCAACTGCCAGGAGCGGAAAAATAAATACACAAACTCCAGTCATGATAAAGACTTAGGAGATAAATAGATACAGTAATCCCAAATTGGTTTGTCATGTACATACACAGTTTTCATTAATAACATAAAATATTCGCAAGGTTATAATATATAAATACCCCATGTTTATCTATTACATTACCAAAACACTGTTGAGGGTATCCTCTCGGTAGGAGCCCTCACAGGCATAGACTTAGACAAAAATACTAAACAACTGAAAACATCTAAAACGTCTCACAAGACGCACTGGCCATATACTACCTTGACCCTAATCACCATGTGTTAAGACTCGAGCTCCGGCATCCGACTCATAGGGAGTCTCTTCCAATCCCTCATCATTAAGTTTGTCCATGATCGGATACTCCAACCTCGCATGTTCCCAACACATAATCGCGAACAACAATACCAATACACGAACCTCACCAGCCCATATTAATAACCACCTAGTGCCTTAACCTTCCACCAAAACCTCACACATGTTCTATGTCACCACTCATCTTTAAATAATTAGTTTAGGCTGGGCAACTCTAAGTCAATTCATTCTCACCCAAACAATTATCTCCGAACAACACATATCCTCACTTAAAGTCAACTAAGCATAGAAATAATCCAGGCAGATCATGCATAACACAAACAATCATAAATATTCAAATATCACAAAGTAATTTATCACCACCAACACAGCATATCAATCCAATAATAATAAAGTCAATCAAACACGAGCACTAATGACAACCCATAGAGTCGATCCAAACATAGAAACAGCCAGACAAATATCCAAATTAATTTCTAAACAATTACACTATAATTATAGCTCAGTAGCATATTTAATTTCTTAAAAAATCTCATTGGTTTAAGTCAAAACAGATTTGGGGGTCTTTAGGCTCGAGGTGAAAATTGAGAAAAATCAATTAAACAAGGGACTGACAAAATTGATTTAGGGGAACACTTAATCATAATCCCAATTTCATAAAATACCAATTAATTTCAAAATTCAAACTTTGAAATTAAAGTTAGGGTTTGAGTTTGGGGAAAACTTAGGGTTTCTTGAAAATGATCCAAAGAAGTGAGTAAACCACTCACCCAATGAAGAAGATGAGCTTGTGGTGTTGCTAATGGCGGCGGCGCACGGCTGTGACACCGGCGGCAGGGGCGGTTTTCTGTCAAAGAAAGAGAGAAAGAAGACACATCAACACAAGGGAAGAAGAAGAAGCTTGGAAGGAACCCACATGGTGGAAACCATCACGAAAACGGCAGCTCGCGGTGCTTACCGTGGTGGAGGCGTGATTCGCGCGGTTGATCTCGGCCTAGGCGCGGAACAGGCGGCGCGCTCTCTCTCCTCTGCGTCGGCGAGTAGCGGCTCCAGTTTGCTGTGCGGTGGTGGCCGTCGTGGTCGTGTAGGGGCGGTGGTTGTAGTTTGTTCAAGCAAAGTGGAGGGAGATGAGGTTGGGGTTATGGAGAAAAGAAGAAGAAAATGTGTTGTGTTTTGAAGAAAAAGAAGGCAGACTTGGAAAGAGAAGGAATACGGGTGAGAAGAGATTAGGAAGGCAGACTTGTGTTTTAGGGATTTCATTTTTAGCGACCGAATTATTCGGTCGCTATATCGGTCTCTAAATGGGTTAAGTTGAAATTTGAATTCATAAATTTAGCGACCGATTTAAAATCCGGTCGCTAACACGCTCTATTTTATTTTTTTTGCGCGCCGTTTAGCGGCCGATTTAATATCGGTCGCAAATATAGATAAAATTTAACCGTTGCATTTAACTCAGTCGCCATTTCGATCGCTAAAAAGTCAGCAATTTTTGGCTTTTACTTTCCTTTAATTTATTTTGCGACTGAAATAAAGACCGATAACTCTACTACGCTCTATTTCGGTCGCTATTTCGGTCGTAATGTCAACTCTAATCAGTGTTTGATTTAAATCCTACAATCGGTCGCCATTTCGGTCGCAAACAGCAACCAACTAATTCGGTCGCTAAATGACATTTTTTTTGTAGTGAAATACTTTTTTTTTTTTTGATAAGCCAAAGGTTAACAAGCACTTAATTTTGTGCAGTGTGTGTGAAAACTGAAACTAAAATGAAGCTCTTATTCTTAACAACCATAACAAAATTTCGCATCCACAGTTCCACACACAACTAGAATATTTAATTTAAATATGTTATATACTAGTGTATGGACCCATGCCATGTATTGGAATATGCTAATTTTTTAGGATTTCATTTTTAAATATGCAATTATTGATTTCACGTTTTGTGGTTTAAATTTTTTCTATGGGGAATTATATACCAAAAATTGTTAAAAGATTATTTTGTCTTGATCGGTGATCACAAAGTTTAACAGATATTTATAATTTTAGTAAAAAAAATTATATATTTAAAAAATAAGACATGTATAAATAATATATAAAAAAGCATAATATTTGAAAATAGACATTAAAGTTTTATTGTGAATTTGTGTTTTTTCAAAACAAATTATAAGTTAGCACTAACCATTTTTTCTCTCACTACCTTAATATCACACTTCTCTAATTAAACATTTCGAAGCAACAACTGCATTTTAAGCTAGCTGATTAAACATGTCTTAGTGTAATTTATTTAAACAATAATACTAAATACGTCCCGGAGATCTTCGTAATGATATGAATTTTAGGAAAAAAAAATATATTATTTTTATTCTATCTTAAAAAACTATTTTATTTTGTTGTCCTCTTTTCTAGTGTAAGTCAAATATTTTTATAAAATATACTTATCCCTCATATTAATTTTTTATTATTTCTTAAAAATCTATTAGATTTATTTCTTATCTTTTTCCATGCAAATTAACCATTTCTAGAAAGTATAGATAATTATCTATCACATTATCCGTCTTCTCCTCTCTTGAAAATTTAATTGATTTATTACTTCTCTTTGCACGGTGCAAATTAACATTTTTTAGAAAATATATTTATCTATTATGTTATTATTTTCTTATCTCTTAAAAATCTATTTGATTTATTTCTCCTAATTTTTTCATGCAAGTTAACCATTTCTCAAAAAATATATTTATCTACCATGTTACTTTTTTTTTCTTCTCTCTTTAAAATTTATTTGATTTATTTCTTCTATTTGCTCGGTGCAAGTTAACTATTTTTAGAAAACACATTTATCTATCATATTTTTTCTCTCTTAAAAATATTTTTTATTTATTTCCTCTCTTTCCCGTGCAAGCTAAGGGAATGTATTTTCTCATGTTGGATTTTTACTTGGATTTTCTCGTGTTGAAATCTCCACCCTTAAAACATCTATCTCTCCCTTTTTATATTTTGAAGTTCATCTCTCTTCTTTGCAATTGACGGGTCAAATTTAACTGGACTCTCATGTCACATAAGAGAATACATTCCCACAAGCTAACAATCTTTAAAAAATATATTTGTCTATTATATTATTTTTTTTCTTCTCTCTTAAAAATTTATTTGGGTTAATTATCTTCTTTTTCCCGTGCAACTGAACCAGTTTAAGAAAATATATTTATCTACCGTATTGTTATTTTTCTTCTCTCTTAACAATCTAAGAACTTTGAAATAATTATAAATTATTTTTGCAATGCTATAGATGCACTTGCAGAAAAGCATTATACAAAATGATATATAGACAAAAAAAATCAGGAGAAGTTAGAACACACCATAGTTCATGTTCAAGATTTACACTCCCTGGCTTTGGCAGAGCCACTGTGCTGAAAGTGGAATAGGATTTTCATAGCCTTGGTCATCTGCTCAAAAGGGATAGAAAATTCTGTTATCATAAAAAAAAATGAAGCAATTTAACCATAATAATTCATTATTGAAGAAACACAAATCATTAGTACTAACATGCAAAAAAAAATCGATTAAGAAATAAGAGAGAGAGAAGGAGCATGAGGATGAAAATAGATAGAGAAACAAAGTCCATGTGTGAAAAACCGAATTAGGTTATAGCAAATGAAAAAAAATATGCTGCTTGTGATTTGATTCAAGTCATGATTTCAAAAAAAAAAATCAGATCTGATTCATTTGTGATTTGATAAAAAAAATCCATTTGAATTAATGGATAATATGTCCAACAAATCAAATTAATGTTGATAGAGGTAATAAGTATTATAATCAAAATCAAAACATGATCCATATAGAAGGTAATTAATGTGCCAGAATTCTGTGTATTGTGAGAGCGACATGTGTACTGTTTCATTTAAGACTCTATGATTGACTGCCACGTGTAAAAACTTGCTCTATGTAGAATCATGAATTATTCCGGTTTGTATATATTCCGATTTTTAAAATCATGAATTTAAAACTTGCATTCTTGTTGCTCTAAAATAAAAGATTTTTAAGAGAGAAAAATATATGATAGATAAATGTGTTTTCTAAAAATATTTAACTTGCACCGAGTAAATAGAAGAAATAAATCAAATAAATTTTCAAGAGAGAAGGAAAAAAATATGGTAGATAAATATATTTTTTGAGAAATGGTTAACTTGCATGAAAAAATTAGGAGAAATAAATCAAATAGATTTTTAAGAGATAAGAAAATAATGACATAATAGATAAATATATTTTCTAAAAAATGCTAACTTGCACCGTGCTAAGAAAAGTAATAAATCAAGTAAATTTTCAAGAGAGAAGAAGATGACTAATATGATAGATAATTATCTATACTTTCTAGAAATGGTTAATTTGTATGGAAAAAGATAAGAAATAAATCTAATATATTTTTAAGAAACAATAAAAAATTAATATGAGGATAAGTATATTTTAGAAAAATGATTGAGGAAAAGAGGACAACAAAATAAAATAGTTTTTTAAGATAGAAGAAAAATAATAAAAAAAATTCTTAAAATTCATATCATTACGAAGATCTCCGGGACATATTTAGTATTAGTGTTTAAATAAATTACACTAAGAAATGTTTAATCAGCTTAAAATGCAATTGTTGCTTTGAAATGTTTAATCAGAGAAGTGTGATATTAAGGTAGTGAGAGAAGAAATGGTTAGTGTTAATTTATAATTTATTTTGAAAAAACACAAATTCACAATAAAACTTTAATGTCTATTTTCAAATATAATGCTTTTTTATATATTATTTATACATGTCTTATTTTTTAAATATATATTTTTTTACTAAAATTATGTAGTAGACAATATGTATTTACTATTTACACTTAAGAGCCATTATCTATATTGTAATATTAATAATAATTATTAGGTTAATATATGTTAAACTTTGTGATCGCCTATTAAGACAATAATATTTTAACAATTTTTGGTATATAATTCCCCATAGAAAAAATTTAAACCACAAAACGTGAAATCAATAATTGTATATTTAAAAATGAAATCCTAAAAAATTAGCATATTCTCGTACATGACACGGGTTCATATACTAGTGCTCAATATACTAATGAAAAAAATATTTATTACTAATCGATCAATACGGTTATGATTAAAAATAATGAATGATATATTAATGACATTTATTGAGATGCTTTAATAATGTGTCTTCAAATAATAAAAATTTACACAAAATAACGTTTGATGAGAAATAAAATGTACCTTGTTCTTTTACGATAAAATGTATTTCATTATTAAAACCATTATGCCGAAATTTGGTGATTTGTGAGAGCGTCACATGTATATTGTTCATTTAGCATGTGTCAGAAAGCGACACGTGTAAAAATTGCAGAATGTAGAATCATTTAACATTCTCTTATGTATAGACTATAGACTATAGATATAGATGTGTCATACACTCATATGTATATTATGCGATATATATAGTTTGCAGCCGTAGTTTTAGCTCTTTTCAAAGCAATACTAATACCTTATGTAAACACTCTGCTAAAAACTTAAAAACATATCATGTTGGAAAAAATTGAAGAACACGTTAAAGTTTATTTTAAAGCCTGTAATTTTTTCGTCAAAATAATAAAATGCGAAAATCTTCTGAGATTTAACTTAACAGACTTGTCTAAGTTCTCAGATATATATACAGAACAACAAATAATTAAATTTATTAACCCAGATAAGCAGAGAAGAAGAAGTTCAGAGAAGATAGGGATAGGAGAAACATATCATATATGAGAGTATAGGATAGTTGAGCCACTGAAGGAGTAAATGGCAAGGAAATTTGTTATGTTTTGCATGTTCTGATTGAGAAGTGCATGCATGTGAGTAAGATTCAAAACGAACTTCAGTTGAAAAATAATTCAAAGCTTTTTGAAATATAAACAATAATAAAAAACAACAAAACCTGGCACGTTATTTATACTATAGTAAAAAAATTAATTGATTTCGAGGAAGAATTAATATTTGCCCAATTAACTATGCAAAAAAAAAAAAAAAAAAGCGACAGCGCAGCTAAAGTTCACGTTGCTGAATAATTTTTTATATAATTACAAGTTTATAATCTGCCATGTTTAGGTGACTGGTGACAAGCATATCGTATACATGAAACATGAACTCGATATATTACTGCCTATCAAGAATCGTACACATAAACAACGAACGTGTATTATGTATGCCTTATTTTTTAAAAAAGAAAATTAAATATTAATTTATCTTGGTGTTTATAAATGTATAGTTTAGTCAAAGAACAGTATGAAATTTTAATTGCAATTCAAACGTACCAACCTTCAATTTGGACAATATTGACGGCCAACCTGTTAGATGCCATGATTCTCTGTTGCAAACATGTAATGAGGATGAGGTTTATAAAATTAGCACAAAAAAACAAATGCCTTGAAGTAGCCGAAAATGCAAATGTTAAGATTTAAAGCTCTTAATTTGCTCGGGATCTTATATATTTATATAATTGATTTGCTTATCAAAAAAAAAATTTGCTCGGGATGTAACCTTTTCCATCTTTTTTTTACGGTAAATGAAAATATGATTAGGGTTTGCTAGAGATAAAAATGGGATTATTCAAGTAGCAGAAAATTACTTATAAAAACATAATACAAAACTTCACTTAAATTAATTTTTTGGTGATAAACTTCTCTTAAATTATTTGATTCCAAATCAAATTTACACACCTTTTTGTAAATTTACATGCATGAAACTACTGAAAAATATTTCTATTATAATTAATATTTGTCTAAATCTGTAGTGTGAAAAGTTTGACCACTAGGAAGAACGCGTTGAATTCTCTGCCCTTTTATTCACAATCACGTCACATTAACTCTCTTCCACGCGCATGTATTGTGATCCTGATCCTCGTGTTAATTTGTTTACGACGACGTCGTCTATACTACCTTATTTAGGCAGTCGCATTGCCATTAATTAACGTTCTTAATTAATTACCACATTCACAAGAACGTGTTAATTTTTATTTTATTTTTCTACCAAAAAAAAAAGGCAGTCGCATTTTTTATGAAATTTTTTTATACAATTATTCTATTAATTAATATATGTACTTATTATTACCAATGTGATGTTTGTCTAGTGAAAGCAATAGCTCGCATAAGGAGTTACCCGGGTTCGAATCATTGTAGAGTCACCTCCATTGGAAGGACGAGAACCAATGGGTAAAACTATGCTCAATCAATCCCATAACGGGCCCGAAGGGCCTTAGCCGTGTGGATACTTTGGTGAATCCACTATGCCCAAAGGACTAATTAGGGTGGGTTCCGAATAAAAATAATAATACTTATTATTAATATAGATGTAAAGTTTACTATGATAATTTTATTAATTTTTTATATCATTTTAAAATGAATTTATTGTCAGTAATTGGCTAATTGCTATCAATTTCCAATACCAATTTAATTTTGTTGGTACACGGGGATAGTTTTAACAGGATGTATTTTTCATAAGATCTAAACAATTTACATCCCTTGGTTATTGAATGAAAACGAACTGGAAGATTGGAAGGAAGGAAAAAGAAATTATATATATACTCCTGCTTGATCTTACTTGATCTTACAGGTAAGATCCATGTCTACTCATTGACTATGCAAACATAATAACACTCGTTAGGGCCAGCAGTTTGAGTTTATTCTGATTGAACTTGTACATAGTCACTTATCAAACTTGAACGAAATTACAAAAACACCACAATGATAGCAAGGTATTTACTGTAGAAAATGTTTTATATACATGTAATAGAGTCACATTACATAATTGGAGTATGATTGTAGTAAAAAAAAACTGAAATTAACTAAAGGTTAAAGTAATACTTTGGTCCTTATACGTGACATTGATTCTCGATTTGCTCCATATACATCAAAATTTATTAAAATGGTCCTTATACGTACAAAAAGTCTCAATTTGGTCCATATACATTACCCGTTTGGTTCCTATATGAGCAAAGAATTATAAAATCGATCTACAAATTTTATACGGCAGAGACCAAATGGGGACTTTTTGTACGTATAAGGACCATTTTAATAATTTTTTATGTATGAGGACCAAATCGAGAATTGTTGTTATGTATAGGGACCAAAGTATTACTTTAACCTTAACTAAAATAGTATGATAAAAATTATGTATGTAATATTTAATTAGTATATTAATATTTTTTTTAAAAAAAATCACGTCACTACCATCTCACATCTCTTATATTTATTTGTATAGCATAATATTATATATATATATATATATATATATATATATATATATATATATATATAAAATATAATATAATAAAAGCTCATCTAGAATTTTCTTCCTCTTAAAACAACTATGATCCCTAAATGCACGATCGTTTGATCTTGAAAGTGTTTTTTATTACAGCTACTATAAGGGTGCGTTTGGGTAAACAACTTAATTAAGAGCTTATCACATAAGACCTTATCGCATGAGAGCTTATGCCATAAGCGCTTAAAGAAAAAAAAAGAAAGAAAGGGGCGTGAGAGGATTCGAATAGTGAAAAACACGGAGAGGGTGATTAGTGCATAAGCTCTTATAATAATTCCATAAGCTTCTCCCAGTGACTTATGAAAATAAATCAAAAACTCCTTATGGGATGACATAAGTTATTTTTATAAACTCTGCCAAACACACTGCATAAGAGCTTATGTTATCAAATAAGTTAAAAGAAGTTTAAATAAGCTCTTCCAAATACCACGTAAGTAGTCTTTGATTCCCAGAAATAATTCTCACCCTTTTCAATACGCATCCAAAACATACTAAAAATATCCAGTAGAGACATCAGTCCTTGGATCCCAAATTAATTGTGAGAGTGAAGGTGCAACAAGAAATTAGCAGAGGCCAAAGGTCAACATAGGCGCACATGATTGATTCAGGAGGGGTCGGTGCATCAACAGCATATGAGCTGTGATGCTCCGTACTTTTCACATGCGACAGATAAGTACACAACAAAAGGGTGAAAGGTGGGATTGTCTTTATATAATCGGTGTTGTTGTTATCATGTTGTACTACGGCTCAGAGTCGTTGATCCCAACACGTCATTTAGTGTGTGTTTGAATAAATATTTGATAAAAATGATTTTAAATGTAATTGATATTATAAATTTGATTTGGTTAGAATTAAGTTTGAAATGAAGTGATTTATGCTTGGATATTTTTATTTTGAAAGCAGGCTTGATATAAAACTTAATGTAAAATTTTCAACTCAACATAAAAACTACTTTTTGTAGCTTCTAGTGAAAATCAATTTTGAAGGCAAAATCAATTCCGCATAGAAGTAACCAAACCTCATTTTCAATAAAATCACGTTTATAATAGGGGGCATAATCAATTTTAGAGATTTCTTGGAGTCCTACTTAGGTAGTTTACATGGTTGAGCTAAGGAACACAAAAAGCCTCCTCTTAGAGTCACAGGTGCCGAGTTCGAATCCCCCTCCCCATAATTTAACAACTAACATATAAAAACTAACATTTATCTATAAAAAGAAGAAAAAAATAGAGGTTTCTAACATAAAACCAAACACGTACTTAACACACACTTAACATAGGGCTTTGAGATCCTTGGATCGGTTCAGGGTATAATAGTAACAAAAATCAAAATCAAATATTATATATCAAATAAAATCAATAAAACCAGATCTGAAGGTTTGGTTAACGTTAATATACATGTATTCATTATTCTTTGGGGCTGAATTGAGTCAAATGAAATGAAATGAGCCTTGGCTTATCTTATCTACGTACGGCTCAATATATAGCCAATTTTGTCGCCATTCAGCCTGTGGAATCTTTCTCACATGTTCAAAGCTCAAACATGCAGGTTAATTTGCATTACAATAAAGTTTTTTTTTTCCTTAAAACGAAAAAGAAAGTGGTTACACGTCACGTCTTGCGTGATATGTATGTGCACAATATGTAAATCATTTATAAAATGTTTAGATGGGACTCTATAATTCAATCCGTGATTCAAAGGAATATGAAAGAATATATATGAATATATAAGAGACATGCATAATAACCTAGTAAGTAAATTCGTACATCGAATATTTCGTTGGGGATGCTAAGGCTATTTATAACTAGTTTTGATTTAATTCTAAACTTGATTTTTGATTTGTCAAGTATCTCTCGATTCGATTTTTGAATTACTTCAATATTAAATAATTTGTTAAATCTTGGCATAACTTCTAAATTTAGATAATGAAAATAGAGGCAGATGAAGATAAACAAGTAAATTTTTTATTCAGATACAAAACAGCTAGTTCTTTTTAAATTCCGTAGTATAGTTAAAAGGATTGATCTTTTTTTTTTTGTGTGTGTGACTAAAACAGGATTGATCTTTAAACACCAAATTCCTAAGTAGATATATCTTCTTGCGTCCAAAAAAAAAGTAGTTAAATCTTCTCTACTTTAAAAATCTGGAGTAATATGCTCCAATCAGGCGTTAACTGTTTTTGGGTGTATCACAACATTTTGGTGTTTCACAATCTCTGGTTTTGCAATTATGGTCCCTTATGGAGATTTTGTTCTGAGCAGCATCAGCAGTGTCAGAATATTGGGGGGTTAATTTTGGTCTGGATAGTTTTTTGAAGAAATGGTGTTACAGGAGTTTCTCTCTGGAATTATCTAATTGTTTTATGGAGGCTGTTTCAACATGTTTAGGAAGTTCTTACGTGCTTCAGTGTAGCAAATATTGGTGACTAAACTGTGTTTTATTCCTTCTGAGCGTGTATCTATTCTTGGATGTCCTGGTTCTCAACTCTGTTACTTTACTAAAAGGGTCTATTATTTGAAACAAGTGTTATGAGTTTGGTGGATTTGGATTCTCTCCTGTTTACATAAATCAGGATTCTCTCCTATTTGAGAGAGAAACAGATAAAATTTTAAACTTTTAACTAGTGGGCTATAACCCATCATGATGGGTCCATGTATATTAAAAGATGTGTCTATATATCTCTTATACGATCATTATGTCAAATGAGAGGATCCAATTCCGAGTTTGGTTCTTTAAGCAGTACTGGATCCTTTCAACGTGTTTGGGCTCCAATTTGTTTTTGCGGCTTTTAATCTGGGATGCAGGTGCTATTCTACTATTTGGGCCTATTCATGTAGCTTTGATTTAGTTTTCTTATGTTTTATCAGATGGGTCTTCTAGCTTCACGGTGGCTCTAGTTTAGATAT
Organism: Sophora flavescens; assembly: GCA_030762895.1. Classification (NCBI taxonomy): domain Eukaryota; kingdom Viridiplantae; phylum Streptophyta; class Magnoliopsida; order Fabales; family Fabaceae; genus Sophora; species Sophora flavescens. Next base: position 104,665,409 of record CM061070.1, read on the forward strand.
TAAAGTGTTTATGATAATTAATTATTGCTTGTGTTGGACTTCTGAGCTACTTGTTCAATCTTGTTGTTAATTTTACTGTAAGTTGATCTTGTACCTTGGTTCCTCTTCTTTCTTTTTCTATTCTCTGTTGTATATAGGTTCGAGTATCCCTTATACTCAAATCTATGTATTCTTTTACTTATAAAAAAACATAAATTTTAATATCAAAATGAAAACCACCAACTTTAAAAATCTATACCTCTTATAGTTGAATCAAGACATAGGTAAAATAATAGTTTCTGTATGAATGAGATTGTGAGTAGTCCTTTTTATTTAAAAGTAACATTATATCTTAAAAATGTTGTTTTGGGCCAAATATTACAGGCTAGCAGCAGCAAAAATCAAAAGAGAGCAGCATGGGCTTTTTTCTTACTATAATATCTAACAAAATTGAATTTTAATTTTTTTTAAAGAGCATTGTGCCAGTCCATAAAAAGTGCAACATTAACATTTATAACCATATATAACTGAATTAAAAAATAAAATAGTATTAAATTAAATCAAACCGTTATTAAAATTCTCATGTAATGCTCTAAATATTTTTTAAATTTCTGTTTCAATAGATGCTTTGTTGCATAGTAACTTTTGTTTTTCTTTTGTAAACGGAGCATAGTAAGTTTGTTGCACACGAACAATGGTTAAAACGAAAAAGAAAAAGTTCAGTTACAAATCGGCCATAGTGATTCATCGTAGGCCTTCTAATGTGGACCTAGCTTTGTTGGGCTAGTTTTAGATCCATTTGATTTTTACACCACAAATTTTTTCATACACCACAAAATATTTTAATATCCCCAAAATACACCATTCTCCTTTCCGGTATTTATGTTTAGAATGTAGTTACCGGATGTATATTTCCGGTGTTGTAGAATTATGATACCGGAAATATAGTTCCGATATGTTAACGATATTAAAATTACAATATCGAAAGTATGGTTCCGTTATGTTACCGAATTCCTGAAAAAATTAACATATCAAAAATATACTTTCGGTATGTTACCGAAATTCTGAAAAATTACAATATAGGAAGTATACTTCCGGCATGTTTGATTCATTTTATTCGAGACATTATTTGACCTATTGGTTTTCTTTTTCTTTTTTTCCTTTTCTGGAGGTGGGGGTAGGTAAGGGTGGCAAATAGATGGATCGGATAAATTTTTATTCGGATATTAACGGATGGATTAAAAACAATCCATTATAATCCATTAAAAATTCATTAAAAAAATCAATCCATCCATGATCCATTAAATAAAATCCATCTGATCCATCCATTAACAACTTTTTATGGATGAATATCCAATCCATCCACTAAAATTTATTTTAAGGAATTAAATAATTTTATATCTCTTTTATCCATAAAATATTTTTAAAAATAAAATAACTTGTAAAAAAAAATTAAAATATTATCTCTATCTCACTATCGCTCTCCTCTTTCTTCCTTTCTCTACCTTTTCTCTCCCCCTTTTTTCATACTCTCTCTATCTTTACTCTCTCTCCACTCTATCTCAAGACCATTTTGTATCACAGCCATTTTTCTATTATTATATGGGAGTTATTAATTATGTGCATCGACAAAGCTTGTTTTGCCATAACGTTCCATGATATTGTTTTACGAAACTTGTTACGACTTTCTGTGCTTTCAATTAGTTAATACTTTTTTTTTAAAAGTTTCTCAGCAAAAAAAAAGCAACGAAAAAAGAAAACGTACGTGATAACGTGGACTACAACTGGTGCTTGAGAACAATTAATTAGTTAATACTTAATGTAACAAAAAAAGAAAAAAAAAAGCAGATAAATAAAATAAAAAATAGTGAAGAAAAAATAATAGGGAACGAAAGAGAAATTTAGATGGAGTATTTTTTTGTTACAAATGGAGGTTTTTTTTATTTGGTGAAAAATAATATGAAAAAAATAAATTGGTTTTGGAACGGATAAAAGTTGATCCATTACATTTTTTATTGTTAGTCCAATGGATTTTTAAAAATATTGGATGGATCATAAACTATCCACTAAAAAAATAATCAAATCCATCCAATCCATTTATATTATTTTTTTTATAAATGGATTGATTGGATGAATTTTTTCATGGATGGACTAGATGGATGGTGGACAGATGGATCATTTTGCCACCTCTGGGGTAGGGGTTAGAAGGGGGATTGGGTTTTTATTGAATCATTGTATTTTTTTTATTGAAAATTTGTCATATGGAAACCTTCACTATTTGGATTTCTAGAGCAAGTGTAGAAACAAAGTCTATTCTTTATGTTGAGGATTCCACAGATGTAGCAATTGAGACCATCACATATGAATATTTTTCAACGACACCGTGTTATTGGGGTTTCAAGCCAGAAAATTGGCATGATTCTTGCATTTATAAATGTGTGGTCCCTAAAAAGATGTCATTATATTGTCTATTACAAGTGAGCTGGCCGCAAAGATATGTTTTGATTTCCCGCTTGAATTTCGGTAATATATCGGAAGTATACATCCGGCATTGTAATTGTTTCAAAATTTTGGTAACATACCGGAAGTGTAATTTTAATGTCAGTAACGTACCGGAACTATAATTCCATTATAATTCTATCCGGAAATATGTTTATGGTAACTACATCCAAAACATACATAGCTGAAAAGAGATAACATGGTATTTTGGGGATGTTAAAAAAAAATTACGGTATATTAAAAAAATTTAGAAAAGTTTGTGACGTAAAAAGCAATACCCCCGTAGGATCCATGTTCGCCCACAACGTTCAAGGTGGCATAAAGCCCATTACTGCGCCGTGGGCTCATTATTAGGAAGCTGATCAGGCTTGAAACTCCAAATCTCTTTTTAAGGCAGAAACCCATTAACCAACTTTGGTGTTTTATTTATTTTGTTTGATATTTCTACATTTCCCATTTTCGGGTACATTTTGGTTGGAAAAAATAATAATAGTTTTTAGCGTTATATTTCTGCATTCTCTTTTCTATTCACGAAAAAAAGTCCAATAAAAAAAAACTAATTGTTGAAGTCTTAGGAATTCGTCTTTGTACAAAATATATCATTACTCCAACAATAAAAACCCTACAGTAAGTATCGTAAATAAATATATAATACATTTTTAAAAATAGTTATAATTTTTATGAACAATTTGTTGTTGTAAGATGTTTAATTTAACTTAAAAATAGCATGGTGATTACTTTGTTTAATTATTATCTTACACTAAATACTGTATTTAGGTGAAGTTCAAAATTTTGATGAATTAGTGAAAACTATTGTTTTTGAAAGAATTATATAACCTTAGCAAAGCGCAATGGCAATCAATGGAACCATAGAACAGAGACAAGACCTTAGCCAAGATATTCATGATGTGGGGTCTCCACCCACAAGAAAGGAAAAAGATAAAGCTGATCTAGTTTCCCTATCACAATCATTGAAGGAATCTTGAAGCTCATAGAATATATAAAGAAAAAAGATAAGAACATATCATCATAGTTACAATTACAAACCAATGGCTTATAAAAAAAAAAAACAATTACAAACCCACAGGATGTCAAAAATGAAAAAAATACAATGGCTGCCATGCTGGGCTGACTTCGCCAGAGCATATCCAAGTATTATTTAGGGGTATCTTGACCTCCTCAGAACGACTACCTGCGACGTGATGCTCAGGGTATAGTCGGGATAACCAGGCTACATTAGGGTACACAATACAATAGGAGCTAACTATTGGTCATTGTTAAAACCCTAAGCACGAATTCGCATCCCTAAGCTCTCTTACATAGACCGTCCCTTCCGTAATCCATACTTGCACTCAGATACAACTAACCTCATATGACCCCAGTCATACAACCTGCCACTTTGGCAACTATGGAATGCAAAAAACATCACTAGTTAACATTGGAACCTTCTTACTCATTCATGATCTTATGCTCGATGCTAATGCATCCACAATCTCATAACCACGATTTGAAGGCATTTACCACGGTGTTAACCCCAGCCTCACAAACATTTCAGTACATCTACCAAATCATCATCAACATATAATAATAAAATCAGAGCAAGCATGCCAATTATCACATATAATCACATATAAACTAATTAAGCATAACATATGCATCTCAAGCAACCCCAATCAATATCAATAATCTAGCCTAGGGTACCGGTACTAATGGCGATAAACCTATAATGACTACCAAGAAAACGAGGCGTTACGGATTGTATTAAGATTTGACCTACTTACTTGATCATCAAGTAATGAAAAGATATTGATTGGATTTAAAAATTTAAAATTAAGAAAATTTGCTTCATTTATCTTTTGGATATGGATTACAATCTAAATATATAGAATTAATTTCTCTATCAATTTAGGTTTGACAAAGATATAAGATTTGGATTTTTTTAAAAAAAAGTATATTTAAGACAGTCCTTAATGTCATCTAAAACTTTCTAGGTCACATCTAAATATTTAAATAAAAGGATTAACTACATATGAAAGATGAAAATTCCAAATCTAAATAAAACTAATCAAAATAAGTTAAATAGTTTGATCTTAAAGAAATCTCAAGCATAAATCATCAAAGTCTATTTAATCATAAGTACATTGGCCTTTGGAGGGTTTTATGAGAATGATTTTTGTTTTTTCTTACCTTTTTTTTTATGTTGAAGAGACGAGAAGATTTTTTAAGTAGTTTTTTTATAATTATAATATATTATCAGTTAAAAATTTTATACTATCAACTAATTATAATCATCATATGGCTTTCAAGTATTCAACAATGATTGGTCACAGTGAAGGTTTTACCTAACCACCCCCGACTCAAGGATTAGTCTCATAACTTTGACTGTGAAGTACTCGATCAAAGACCAAAAAAAAAAACATAAGTAGCACAAATTATAACAAAACCAAATGAATTCATTTTAAACCAACCACAATATATATATATATATATATATATATATATATATATATATATATATATATATATATATATATATATATATATATATAGTATTCCGTCCGAATATCTCGAGCAAGAGATACTCGTCCGGTGAGATTCTGTGGGAGTGTTTTTGGAATAGCTTGACAGAATTGGAATTCCGCTCCTACGTATCCCAAGTGGGAATCAAAGCAACGTAGTTCTAAGTGAAGGGGTTGATCCCCTATTTATAGAGATTTTTAGGTATAACAGTTTTGGTTGGACTGTTACTGAGATCGTTAATATCTGATAAGATTATGTTGTTATCGTAACTAGATAAGGATAAGGTTCTGAGTTATTCAGAGAGATATTTGCGTAATCGAGTAAGACGTTTGACCAAGTCAGTTGTGACTGGATTGCATAGGACCGAGATGTCTTCATGCGCGGTCTATGATGTGATAGATCCGAGTATTTATCCTCGGCTAACAAGTGTATTAACAGGTCCTCGACTTTGGAGGAGTTTGGGCCAAGGCCCATTTACCGGAGTAAGCTTGGTCGACCCGGCCTTATATTCTCGGTCAGTACACAAGCCCCCCGAGCTCCGAGCTTAAATAAGCGAAAGAGCTGACAATTATCAAACCGAGCTTATACTTCGGCCGCGTAGACTTTCTTCCTTCTACGTTTCAAACTGTCATTTCAACTGACAATGTTCCTTCTCCCCATCCCCCTCTTTTTTTTTGTCAGAGAAGGCAATCATTCCCCTTCATCCTTCTGTTGCACGTTATAGGTGAGTAGCCCTAGAGCTCCGCGCTCATTTAATGAGGGAGGAAAATTAAAAGTCGCGCCCTTTTTCTTCTTTTATTTAAAGGAACGTGAACCGTTGATTGTGTCTCTTCATCAACGGTTGGCGTGCGTCTTTTATAAATATCTCTTCTAATTCCACCTTGTTCTTCCTCGTCCATTATCTTCTTTCGCTCTTCAACTTTGTTCTTTGAGTTTCTGCGATCGTTTTTTCTGCCTTCCGTTCTTCAGGTACGCCCAGCCTTCTTCCTTCTTTCGTGTTTCTAAGTTTTATTTCTTGCTTCCGGATATGAGTTCATCTGAGTCTACTGAGTCGAACACTTCGCCTCTGGTGGAAAGCGAGATTTCTACCATTGGGGGTTCTCCTTCCAATTCTTTTGTTCCTTCACAGGAACTAAACGTCGGTCAGGTAAGGCCGTCCTCTTCCGAATCGTCTTCTTCTGGGTCTGGTTCTTCTGGGTCTGGTTCTTCTGGGTCTGGTTCTCCCTCCCCCCAAATTTCCAAACCTAAAGCACGCAAACGACCCCAAAGGGTTCCTAAAGACCCTATTCCCGATATTACCCTTCCTGGGTATACCTGGGTTAAGGGCGAAGTTGGGGTTTATTTTTCTAGCTATCAATCTTCGGATTCAATCACTCGTCTTCGGTCCGAGATTACTATCTCGGCATATGGCGGCGAGTCTGAGTTCATCTGTTCTCCTTGCTCGGGTAACGAGGATGTTTTCCTAAGCGCTTATCCTTCTGAGCCTTTTTTTACATATATGTATAAAACACTTTTTTCTTAGCTACGTGTGTCTCTCCCCTTTACTGAGTTTAAGTGTGACGTTCTGAGAACCATGAATGTCGCACCTACTCAGCTTCATCCTAACAGTTGGGCTTCTTTAAAAGCCTTTCGAATTCTCTGTCAATACATCGGGATGGAGCCTACCACCCCCAAATTTATGTACTTTTACCAAACAAGGTTTGGCGCGAAAACTGGGTGGATCTCCCTCAATGGGCTGAACCGAAGAGGGCTGATTAGTTTGTATACATCATCGTATAAAAACTTCAAAGTTGACTTCTTCCGAGTTCGCCCCTCGGATTCTTACCTTTCCTTCTTTTTTGATGAAAGCGGATGTGCCAGGTTTCCTTTGTACTGGCAATCGTCCCCTACCAAATTTGTTGGCTTTGAATACGAATCCCTTCCTGCCGAGGATAAGCGGGATATAGATATCTTAGAAAAACTTCCTTGGCCTCTCCATTGTGGACGTCTTCTGAAACTCCCCTTTTCATCCACTCCAAGAGCCGATTTTAAAAGTAAGTGTTCGGCTTTTTAGTTTTTAAATATTTTCTGTACGTGTTCTTGTACTAACAACTTTCCTTTTTTGGCAGTTATTATGGGGAAATTCGACTTTTCAAAGCTTTTGAGGTCTGCCCCGAAGGAGGGTCCTTTAGCGACCGAGAAGCAGAAGAAGAAGAAGAGAGTTTCTTCGTCCGCTGCCAAGGGAACTTCATCGTCTGCCCCTCAAAAAAGAAAAAGGGTGGATATGGTAATTGATGCCGAAGATTCTTCCCCTCCTCACCCGAGTCCCAAACGTCCTACCACACATGGGGCGGGTGCTGAAGAGCGAGAGGAGCAACTTCCTCTTCCTGCCGACTTGAAGTGGTATAACACTTCTTTGAAGGCAGGAACCTCGTCTCTCTGGAGCGATGACTTCAACCCCTTCTCTTCTTTTGACTCGCATTTACTGAAAGCTGCCGATCTCCACTTAATCAAGCAGCATGGGGCTCAGTCTAGTATGGAGGCCCTCTCAGTCTACTGTATCCGAGCTGCTGCTTTGGCCCGCTTGTGTAGCCGAGAATTGACAGAGACTGAGAGAAAGTCCCATCTCTTGGAGGCAGAGTTTGCTTCGATCGAGAAGCTGAAGGGGGATCTCGCCCAGATTTCCTCGAAGTGCGATGAGCTGGCCCAAACCAATAGTCTCCTGAATACTACCATCGCCGAGCTTAATGGTCGGAACTCCGAGTTGAGCTCCCAAGCAAAATTAGCTGAGGAGGATAAAGCTCGTGATGAGGAGGAGCTCAAGGAGGCTCAAGCTGTAATTGAACAACTTAGAGCCGACTTGAATGCCGAGACTAAGGCCAAGATGAGGGTTTAGGAAGATTTGAAAGAGGCCACCAATTGCATCCTTGAGGAGCATCGGGCAGGTTTCGCAAAGGCCAACGCTCAGATTCAAATTCTCGCTCCGGGGATTGACATCTCGGGTACTGATGTAAATAAAGAGGTACAAAATGGGGAACTTGTTCCCATTATTCCCGAAGAGGAGGAAGAGGAGGAAGGGGGGAAGATTCTCCCGAGGACCTCGTCGGCGCCGAAGATAGCCATAGGGATGAGTAACTGTATTTTTGTTTTTCATACCCTTGTAATGGGTTTTCCCTTTGTAATCCTTGTTGACTTAATGAAAACTCTTCCAGCATTTTGATGACTTCTTCTTCCTCTTATAGCGTTTGTTCGGCCGAGATATTCTTCGAATACTTCGAGTAAGGCCAAAATATTTTTATATTCCTGGCGTTGTTTGTATTGCGTGCTCGGCTGTTTAAACAAGACTTCGACTAGGGCCGAGATATTTCGTCGTTCGTAACAAAAACGTCTGGTTGTTATCAAATACCAAATGCATGATTCACGTTTCATATATGCGTTCACACGTTATGTGCCTTGTAAATTCCATTAGGTTCATGCAATTACTGCTTTTTGCTAAGTTTCGAGATTTATTTTTTTAATAAACCTTTTCCCAGCGCATATCTCCTCTTTCCAACGCTTCTTCCCCCTTATAAATAGGGTTGTTTGTTTGCTTCGCTTCTTCATTCTTCATCTTTTCGACCAGTGAAGTTCGTCCTCCTTTGACCCGAGTAATTCTCTTCATGATATTGCTAGGGGTTTACGTTCCTCTCTCCCAGTTAACATCCTTTTTTGACCTTTATAGCTTCCAAAAAGGGTGTAATTGGGAGATGGGATCCAGAATCCCTTTCGTGATTTAATCCTTTTTTAAAAAGGATGTTAACTGGGAGAATAGTAGTTTTCGGGAGTGGAGAATGGGGTATCAACCATCTCCTCCCGAAGCTGGACGAGCGTCTCATCATCCAGATTTCTCAGGGGGAAGTGATTACTTCCTAGACCCCAGAATGTTCTGGCCACTTGGTCTTGCTCCAGTTCCGAGGATTTTGAGGTCGGCTCGGCCTTATTTTCTATTTCAGATTTTTATTTTTAAGGCTCAAACTCGGCCTTATTTTTGATCTCAGCGTTGTAATTAAGTTGTAGTACTTTTTAATACTTGAATTCCGCCTTGTTTTCAATTCCAGCATTGTACTCGGTTTCCTTAATAATTCCATGGCTCATATTTGGTCTTTGGATTAAAACTTTGTTCTTTTTTAATTGATGCTCGTATTCGATTTCTCTTAACAATTTTAATGTTCGAACTCGGCTTCAATAATTTAATAGCTTGAACTCGGCTTGTAGGCTCAAACTTGGCCTTAAACAATTTAATGGCTCGTACTCGGCCTTTAGGCTCAAACTTGGCCTTAAACAATTTAATGGCTCGTACTCGGCCTTTAGGCTCAAACTTGGCCTTAAACAATTTAAATATTCGCGAAATAATAGTAAATACATCGGCAAAATAAGAAAATGGACCAATGTTCATAATAAATTCTTTATTGGATAGAAGAAAAGTTTGCGGTGTGCCTCGTTAAAACCTTCTCGGTCAAAACCATTTTTGGGATAAAATATCGAGGTAGGAAAAAGAGTACAGCACTAGACTATATACATCAACTGTAATAAAATTTCAAATGAGAAGCATTCCATGTTCTCGGGATAGATTTCCCTGACAATTCTTCTAATCTGTATGCTCCGTTTCCCAAGTTTTCTACTACTCGGAATGGTCCTCCCCAATTCGCTGCTAGCTTGCCCTCGGTATGATCTCTTCTTGCTTCTCCTTGCATTCTTAGCACCAAGTCCCCGTGCACGAAACTCCTCGGTTTTAGCTTTGAATTATACCTCCGAGTAGCTCTTCGTTTGCAGGCTTCATCTATGATTTTAGCCTCATCTTTGATCTCCTCCACCAAGTCAAGTTCGACCCTTAGGTTGCTTTCATTCTCATTCTGCTCATATTGCATTCGCCGAAAAGACGGGTCACCGACCTCAGCTGGGATCATGGCATCCGTTCCGTACGTCAGCATGAAGGGTGTTTCTCGAGTAGTGGACTGTGGCGTGCAGTGGTAGGCCCAAAGAATACTCGGCAATTCTTCTGCCCAAGCTCCTTTAGCTCTTCCCACTCTCTTCTTCAGCTCTCCGAGAATGACTTTGTTGGCTGCCTCGGCTTGTCCATAGGTTTGGGGATGTTCCACCGATGTGACGTGATGTTTAATACCGAGATTGACATAGAATTCTCGCAATGATTTATCTATAAACTGCCTTCCATTATCGGTGACAATTGCGAAGGGAATTCCATGCCTGCAGATGATATTTTTCCAAACGAACTTTTGTACCTTCTAGGCAGTAATTTTTGCCAAAGGTTCTGCTTCAATCCATTTTGTAAAGTAGTCTACCCCTACCAAAATAATTTTGACTTGACCTTTGGCTATGGGGAATGGTCCAAGTATATCCATCCCCCACATAGTAAAGGGCCAAGGCGAGTTCAATGTGTGAAGTTCTTCGGGCGGGGCACAACTTATATTGGCAAATCTTTGACATTCATCACATTGTTTCGTCCACTCGATACAATCTGCTCGGATGGTAGGCCAATAGTATCCTGCTCGGACTACCTTAGAGGCCATCAATCTACCCCCGCAGTGAAAACCACAGATTCCTTTGTGAACCTCTTCCATTAATATTTTGACTGGGCTTTAGTTAGGCACTTCAACATCGGTGCCGAGAATCCCCTTTTATACAACTCTCCAGAAATAATAGCAAAATGACTCGCTCTAAGCCTGATTTTTCTGGCCTCGGCGTGATCTGGGGGCAAAGTACCTGAGGATAAATATTCCCATATGGGTGTCATCCATTCTCGGTCAGCTGGTTCATTAGCCATCACCTCTCGAAGTGTAATACTCGGTTCATTAATAGTTTCCTGAATAACTGTCTTATGCTGGCCTGGCCTCTTCGTGCTGGCCAATTTTGACAGTAGATCAGCACGAGTATTTTCTTCCCTGTGAATGTGTTCAATAGCAAATTTCTCAAAATTGGAAATTAACTGATTTACTTTACATAAATACCTGGTAAGTTGAGGTTCTTTTGTTTGGTATTCTCCAGAGATTTGACCTGTGACCAGCTGTGAATCACTTCGGCATCTAACAACTTTTGCTCCCATTTCCCTATCCAACATTAACCCTGCTATCAAGGCTTCGTATTCAGCTTGGTTGTTTGAGGTTTTGAACTCAAACTTTAATGATTGCTCTAGGATTAGCTCTCCCGGACCCTCCAGTATTACCCCAGCTCCACTGCCTTTGACATTCGAGGATCCATCCACATATAAATTCCACCATAAATCTTCAGTAATCGGCAGCGGAATGAGCTCGGCTACGAAGTCAGAGATACATTGAGCTTTCATGGGACCTCTCAACTCGTACTTGAGGCCAAACTTGGATAATTCCACCGACCAAGCAATCATGCGGCCTGCCAACTCAGGCTTTTTGAGAATTTGCTTAATAGGGTGATCAGTTTTGACAATCACCTGGTGACTCTGGAAATATGGACGCAATCGTCGAGCTGCAGTTACAAGAGCTAAAACTAGCTTTTCTATGAGTTGATATCGGGTTTCGGCGTCATGAAGAACTCTGCTGATGAAATACACCGACATTTGCGTTTTCTCTACTTCTTGCACAATGACCGCACTGATGGCGTACTCGGTGGCTGACAGGTATAAATACAACTCTTTCCCTGGGATAGGTCGAGTTAATATTGGCGGTGAAGACAGAAAGGTCTTAAAGTCAACAAAGGCCTTCTCACATTCCTCAGTCCACGCGAAAGTTTGAGGTTTCTTCAATAATTTAAAGAAAGGCCGAGCTTTCTCTGCAGATCTGGAGAGAAACCGAGATAATGATGCTAGTCGCCCTGCAAACCGTTGCACTTCTTTAACATTTTGTGGACTTCGCATCTCAATCACAGCTCGACATTTGTCCGGATTGGCTTCGATTCCCCGATGTGTCAACATAAAACCAAGGATTTTTCCGCCTTGGACACCAAAAACACACTTTTCTGGATTCAGTCTCATATTGTATTTTCTTAATTGCTGAAAAATTTCTTCCAAATCCCTCGGATGATTGTTGTGGTCATCGGATTTTACAACCATATCATATACGTAAACCTCCATATTCTTCCCGATCTGTTTTTCAAACACTTTGTCCATGAGCCTTTGATAGGTTGCTCCAGCATTTTTTAATCCAAATGGCATTACCCGGTAACAATAGTTTGAGCCTTCGGTTATAAAGGCTGTTTTTTCCTCGTCTGGGGGATACATTCGTATCTGATTGTACCCCGAGTATTCACCCCAAGCTTAAAACTTTGCTTGTCCTCAAGCAATTACTCAGGCCATAAGATATAAATCATTCAAAGCATGGATAGTGAACTAAGAACCCTAGAAGCTAATCCAAGTAATAGGCATTTTTAATAAGCACTCAAGAGATAATCAAGTTCAAGTCCAATTAGAAGCTTAGGTTTTTTTCAAGTTCATGTCCTCACTGATTTGGGCACTCATCTCACCTCACTCAAGTGTTTTAGGGTTTATGACAATTCACTCCATTTCCTCAAGGAAAGTATTTTACCATAGGCTTGACTATTAACCAAATCTCTACTTTATTTAAGAAAACACTTAAGAATCAAGAGGTCTTTTCCTTTGGTTGTAATGTGGCCATGGGATTTATTGTTAGGTGGGAAAATCAAAGAAAGGGAATTTTCAAGAAGGCTAGATAGATTATCAAACATTACAAAGTATGACACCTTCTAAAATACCCCTTTTTGGGCTTTGGTTTACTTTTCCACCTTTCTTTCTTCCTTCATTTAATTAAATTTTTTTTTTCTTTCTTTTTTCATTTCTCACTTTCTTTGTCATCCCCTTCACCATTTTTTTCTGTTCATTTCATTTTTATTTGTTTGGAGAAGGGGAGATTTATAGCTCAAGAGAAATTACTTTCTAGCTTTTTCATCCCATACTTTTTCCAACTACCATTTTGCCCTTTTTGTAATACTTTAAAAGGTGCCATACCAAGCATTATTTATCCAAGCAATTCAAGGTACCAAGAAAAGTATTTTTTTCTTTAGGCTCAAAATTGGGCAACTAAGGGGTAGCATTTATCATTCAAAGCTCGGGAGGCCGGAAAAATACTTAGTGCCTCAATCATTTCCAAAAACTGTTTTCAGAAATTTTTAAGTTTTGAAATGGTTTCAAGTCAAGTTCTAGAAAATACAGTCCATGAGGAATTAAATCACTCTTGCACAAGAAATGGGGTAGATTTAGTGAATACCCCTTTTGGCTCAAAATCTTACATTTAGTAGTTCAAAAATCAGTGAGGTACACAAGTCTAAGGAACCACATGCCAATTATCAACTATCAAATGACTATCTCAAGAAATTTTATTTTTAGCCATATCACAAGAATAATGAAAAATTGGGTTCGAAAATTCACTATCTCAATTCATTTGGCTCCAAGTTCTCACAATTGGATGCATGTTCTAAGTGAGAGGCAATCTAGAGAATGTGATCATACCAATCTATGCCTATGTGAATGCAATATGAATGCAACCATGCAAATGCAAAAATAAATACCCCCACCCCAAGCTTGATTACTTACATTGTCTCCAATGTAAATAATCAAGTCGGAGAGAGGAGAAAAATGGAACAACTTACCGAGTCGGTAGCGGGTGTTGGCTTCACATTCCAGTCAAAACTTGGGTAGAAATTGTATCACGGCCGTGAGTCTCATCACGGCTAGGCCGTGATCGTTTCTGATCCTCAGGAGTTGCCCTGTCACGGCCGTGATCTACATCACGGCTAGGCCGTGATGCTCTCTGATCTTGGCATCCTACTCATCACGCCCGTGATGGTTGTCACGGCTAGGCCGTGATGCTCTCTGTGCTCTTGTTTAGTTCATCACGGCCGTGACCAGTGTCACGGCCAGGGCGTGATGGCCTCCGACTTTATTTTTTTATGCTCTTCTTCTCTTTCTCAACCTGAAAACACTAAACAAACTTATTAATGATATTTTTGCCTCTTGATCTTCTCAAATTATTCAAGAGGTTAAATCAAAAACAAAAGGAAAAAGGGAAAGAAAACTTGGGTTGCCTCCCAAGAAGCGCTTATTTATGGTCTTAAGCTTGACCATACTTCCTCAAGTCAACCGGGGTCGGCTGGGCGTAGAAGTGCAGGAACACTTCTTTTCCATGGAGCTCCTTCAAATAGCCGTTTCTGCTCATACGGCCAGTAACGCTTCCGCTTTGCTCTTTTCTCTCGGAGCTTCCTAGCCTTCCTTTCTTCCGGCGGAAGTTTTGTTTCCGCATGGACAGCAACTCCAACTTCACCACTGCTGGGTGCATCATTAGCCCTGCAAATCTTTGGGGTTGCTTCCATGCTAAGTTCTTTCTCTACCGCTGGAGACGTTACATCAATTCTGCACACATGGCTCTCAAAAGGAGGGTTGTTACAAGAGTTAGTCAACTGAAAATTTACCCTACCTTCCTCTACATTTAGAGAGAGTTTGCCATTCCTTACGTCTATTAATGCTCCAGCGGTTGCCAAGAATGGCCTTCCTAAAATGATGGGGAATTTAGAATTCCCTTTCATGTCCAATACCAGGAAGTCGGTAGGGATGAGAATTTTCCCTACCTTTACAGGAACATTCTCTAGTATGCCTAGAGGAGTCCTAGTTGAGCCATCCGCAATTTGTAAGGGGAATTTGAATGGTCTCAACTCTTTGCTTCCCAACCTTTCCATGATAGTGAGGGACATCAAGCTCGCACTAGCCCCTAGGTCACATAAGGCTTGGTCAATTTGCACTTGTTCAATCGAGCAAGCGATGGAGAAACTACCTGGGTCTTTCAGTTTAGTAGGCATTTTAGTCTCTACATCTACTTGCTTTTTCCTGACCAACCTCTGTGGGAAAGGTATCGGGGGTTGGTACGGTGGTGGAGGGACGTATTTCGGTTCTGGCTCTTCTTTTTCGCTCATGTCTTCCTCCGGTTCCACCTCCATTTCAGCTACACCAAATCACCCCAAGCTTATCATCCCTCAAGTGTATGACATTGCAATGCTCATTGGGATTTGCTTCGGGTTGCCCCGGGAATGCACCCTTAGGTCTCGAGTACGTACTGGCTTGTTGGGCAATCTGGGTTTCTAGCATCTTGTTATGAGTTGCTAAGTTGTCTACCTTAGATGCTAGATCCTTTATTGACTCACTCACTGCCCTTCCTTGTTGTCTAAACTCCTCATTCTGTTTTGTCTGAGTTTCGACAAAACTTTCAAATAAAGTCTCGAGTTTAGATCTTTGTACCTGAGGGTACCCCGGTGTGGTTCTCTTATTACCTTGACCTTCTTGGAGCTCATGATTAAGCGTGTTGCTGTAGTTGCCGTAGGAGAGGTAAGGGTTGTTCCTTCTTTGGTTGTAGGGATTTGGGGGAGCATAGTTGGGCAGCTTCGGGTTCGTATCATAGTAGTTGTTACAAGAGTTCACTTGTTCACCCGAAGCGTCGGATCCATGTGGGCATCCCATCATGTCATGTCCCTGCATTCCACAAATCTCACAAACAAGGTTAGTAGCACCTAATGCACTCACATTAGCTCTTTCCAACCGATCAAAACGTTTATTAAGTGAGTCTATCTTTGACATAATAAGATCTGTGCTATTTACCTCAAACTTACCCCCCGAAATCTTGTTCGGGTTATTACCTCTTTCGGATCCCCATTGGTGGTAGTTGGTGGCGACATTCTCGATGATGTTGAATGCCTCAGTGAGAGGCCTATTCATAAACGCTCCACCGGCTGCAGAATCTAGTGACACCTTCGAAGAGTAGTCCAATCCGTTATAGAAGGTGTGCACTATTAACCACCTCTCGAGTCCGTGATGTGGGCACGACTCCAGCAGTCCCTTGTAACGATCCCAGGCTTCCGATAATGATTCTCCGTCTTTCTGGAAGAAGCCGGTGATCTGGGTTCTTATGTAGGCCGTCTTGGATGGAGGGAAGAATTTCTCCAAGAACGCCTGCTCCAATTGGTCCCAAGTAGTCAAAGTGTTAGCGGGGATTTGCTTAAGCCAGGCCTTCGCCTTTCCAGTGAGAGATGAGGGGAACAGTCTCAAACGCACAACATCGACTGAGGCTCCATGAATCCGGATTGCATCGGTGAACTCTAAAAATGTCTCTATGTGATCGGTCGGGTCCTCCGAAGGCAATCCTCCGAATTGATGTTGCCTAATCATGTTGATTAGCATAGGTGGTATGGTATAGTTTTCCGCCTCAATCTCTGGCCTTGCAATCCCAGTTCGCAAGCCTCTCGCATTTGGGGCTGCGTAATCCTTCAAAGGTTTTGTATCCGGTTGATTCGCCATGAGTGGAACGGGACTCAACCTTTCTCCCTCTCTTTGTTGTCTTCTACGTCTGTGGAAGGTCCTCTCGATCTCCGGATCAATCTCACTAAGGCTCCCAAGACTTAGAGATCTTTGCATATAACACACAGAGAGATGGATACAATAGAAGGAAAAGAAATTTTTTTTTTTTTTAAATTTTTTAAATTTTTCAGAAATAAAAATCAAACAAAAAGAAAAGGTCCAGAAAAATCAATTCAAAATTTGAATTGAGATTCGAAAAGGCACAGTCCCCGGCAACGGCGCCAAAAACTTGATGTAGCGTAAGTCGACGTGCGACGTCGCTCGTGCGATTCCGGCAAGTGTACCGGACTGCCGTCAAGTAATAAAAGATATTGAACCCACAGAGACTGTGTTCTCGAATCGCAATTAAATTCTAATCGATTATATCTGGACAGTTTTAAAGAGGGTTTTGAAATTGGTTTTTGAATTGAAAGATAGATGAGCAGAGAACAATTAAAACAGAAAACAATTGTTTATGGGGTTTTTATCTAAAACGGATTCCTAGGGATTTGGGTTACCTTTGAGGCTGTTTATGTTGCTAACAGATTTACCTTTGTTGATTACCGAAATTGCCTTGAAGGCGAGTTTATCCTCTGATAGCTTAAGCTCCCTCTCGGGTTACAAAAGCCGTGCCCAATTGACCCGACCCCTACTCTCGTGGTAGTCGATCCCAGATTGGACCCTTTGCGTTCCGTGACAACTCGTTGCTCCTCGAGGGACGGCTTCTAACTCTCGTGATTTCAGTCCCAAGTCTGACTTCTATAGGTCCGACACCTAGGTTCACCGCTAGGTTCCTCCCTATAATGTCTCAGTTATGCAAATAACCTAAGTTCACCGCTAGGTTCCTCCTTGGATCATTCACATCTCACAAACTAGTGGCTGCCGGGCTTTACGAGTGAATCACCCTAGAAATCCTAAGTTCACTGCTAGGTTCCTCCTTAGTACGTCTATGTCACGTAAATAAACGGTTGCCGAAATTTATGAGTGATTAACACACTAGAAATCAGATCTAAAACAATTATGAAATCAACAATGGTTTTAACATCAAATTAACATCATTTACAAACCTCGGGCAGAGCCCTAATCCCTAGAAACTAACTACTACTCCAGTCTTGCCATGGAGATGACAAGCTGGGTTGACAACATAATGAAAATCAGAAAAAAGAAGAGAGGAGAAGAGGAGAAGAGATCCTAAATCTATGCCTAGAGTAGTAGCCCCTAATGTGTTGATCCTTTAATGTGTGTTTTTGTATCTGATGCCTTGGTCCATATTTATAGAAATGGGGAAGTTAGAGTCCCAAACCAACTCAAAATCTGATCTATTTCGGTTTCTTCAGGTCCAAGTAATGCGCGTCACGGCCGTGATGGCCATCACGGCCAGGCCGTGATGGTCTCTGCCTCTGCAAATCTGGAAATTTCAATTTCTCGCGACGCGAGATATGTCTCGCGACGCGAGCCCTCTGCTTCATGGCCGTGAAGAATTTCACGGCTGGGCCGTGATGTGCTCTGACTTTTGGTGGTTTTGGGTCACGGCCGTGATGGCTATCACGGCCAGGCCGTGACAGACTCTGACTTCAGCCTTTCTTCTTTTTCAGTTTTGCTCGATCATGGCCGTGATGGGCATCACGGCTAGGCCGTGATGGGCTCTGTTTGGCTCATTTTCTTCAGTTTTAAAGCTCCATCTTCATCCAAACTTCATCATGGTTGATCTTGAGCAATTTACCCTTTATATCTGCAAAACAACACACGAAAACCGCCTTACCCGTTCCAAAGGAAAATTAACCTAAAATCTAATAAAAATATGCCTAAACTACATGAAAATGCATGCAAAATGATGGACAAAGATGAGGTGGAATCACACTCATCAAGTATGCATCCAAGAAGCTCAAAATTATGTACCCGGAAGCATCATCCACCAACCCGTCAATACTCGGTAAAGGATAAGAATCCTTTGGACAAGCTTTGTTTAAGTCTGTATAATCAGTGCACATTCGTCACTTGCCGTTTGTTTTTTTAACCAGAACCACGGTGGCCAGCCAAGTAGTGTATTCTATTTCTCGAATAAAGTTGGCTTTAACCAATTTTGCTGTTTCTTCTTCTACCACTTTTCTTCTTTCCTCACCAAGTCTCCTTTTCCGCTGAGCTACCGGTTTTGCCTCGGGGCAGATTGCCAGTTTGTGACATAAGAAATTGGGGTCAATCCCCGGCATATCTGATGTTACCCAGGCAAACAAATCGGCGTTGCTCCGGAGTACTTCCATTATCTTTTCTTTTAAATTCGGCTCGAGTTAACCTCCTAGTTTAGTGCACTGATCGGGCTGTGATCCAAGCTGGAATTTTTCCAACTCCTCGATGGGTTGTGACCGTTGTTCCTGCATGTCAATCCTCGAGTCTAGTTCAACAGAACTAACCGAGTTTACAGACTCGTCTTTTCCTCTTTTTGGTGTTTCTTCAGGTGTAGGTTTGAGTTTGCTCACACGCAAACTATCTGCATAGCACTGTCTAGCCATTTTTTGATCAGTCCGGATAGTAACCATGTCTCCCGAGTTGGAAAGAAACTTCATAGTAAGATGGGGAGTAGAGACCACGGCTCCCAACTCGTTCAAGGATGGTTTTCCAATCAAGATATTGTACGATGTTACTGCATTAACCAACACGTACCTAACCAGGATGATTTTGGACGTTTTGCTATCTCCAAAAGTAGTTAGGAGGTCTATGTATCCTCGGGTATCCACCTGCTCTCCAGCAAAACCGACGAGTTTACTGTCGTATGGATGAATAGATTTTTCTGGGATCCCGAGCTTCTTAAATGTTGAATAATATAGAATATCAGCTGAGCTTCCCTGGTCGACGAGAGTTCTCTTGAAGGAGAAGTTGGCCAATTGCACAGTGATTACCATTGGGTCATCCTGATTAGGATCCACACCCAAGAAGTCTTCATCGAAGAAAATAATCAGCGGGGAAGTTCTTGGGGGTTTGCCAACTACCGAGTTTACAGCCCGAATAGCCCGCAGGTGTTTTCTCCGGGCTGAGTTCGTTGTGCCCTCTCTCGCAAATCCACCTGAAATAGTATTTATTACACTTCGGACAGTATTATCCTCCGTCCTCCTTTCATTCTGTTCTTCCCTATTTTCTCCTTTTTCATCATTTTGCTGACCACCACCCCTTCCCGGGTTTTGGCCGCCTCCTCTTCTTCTTCCTCTGCTACGCCCTTCACCATCGTTGTGATTTCTCTGAACGAAATTATTCAGATAACCAGCTTGCACTAGCTCTTCAATCTTGTCACGCAAGACCCAGCACTCCTCGGTGGTATGCCCGTAGTTACGATGGTACCGATAATGCTTCTGTCGATCAACATTCTCGGGCGTGTGACCACGGTTGGGGAGTGGCAAAAGTTCTGCATTGTAGGCTTCCTCAAACACCCGAGTTCGATTGGTGTTGAGGGGGGTATAGTGCTCATACTTTGGCCCCCTATACGAATGCTTAGATGTCTTTTTGAATCTCTGCTTGTCACCTCCAGCCCTCCTCTTCTCTTTCCCCTCTCGTCTATCAGAATCGTCGGTTCTTTCTCTCTTCTTAGACTCTTCTATTTCTTCCATATTAATGAATCCAGTAGCTTTTCTTCTCAACTCATCCAAGCTGGATGGAGGCTTCCGAGCTAGATGTCTGGCGAAAGGGCCGGGTTGTAATCCGGTCAAGATAGTATGCAGTGCGACATCGACACTGAGATTCCGGATCAGAACGGTCTCTTTACTGAACCTGGCCATAAAATCACGCAGAGACTCGTTTTTTTTCTTGCTTAAAATTTACCAACGAGGCCGAGGTTTTTTGACGAGCTCGGCTCGTGGCAAACTGAGCGTTGAATTTAATCATAAACGTGTCAAAGGAGTCAATTGACACTGGCGGTAGCTGGGTATACCAACTTAACGCAGCGTCTTTCAGAGTAGTAGGGAAGACTTTACACATAACAACATCATCATTGGTAAAGAGGTATATTTGGGTGGTAAAAGCATCTAAATGACGTTTCGGATTCGTGGTGCCATCATACCTGTCAATGTTTATTGGTTTGTAATTGGCTGATAGAGGAACCCCCATGATGGCGTCAGTGAAGGGATGTCTCGACTTCCGCGAGCCAGCCCTTTCATTAGGCCTATTTACCTGAAGTGAAATTTCAGCGGCCTGCCTAGGAAATTCCTCCTCGCCTCTTCGATCAACATGATGAGAAACACGGGGTGTGGGATTCCTTCTTCTCTGCGCGTGTTTCTGGATCCTTCATTCTCAGCTGTCTGACGCTCTCTCATGAGGAGAAGAGGCAGATCTTTCTCTGCTTTGTTCTCATTCACGACGGCTGTTCTGCCGACGAATCTCTTCATTCTCCCTTCTCAGCATTGCCACCTGCGCGAGAAGTTCTTGAATGATGGGATTGTCGGTCGTTGTCGCTGGGTTTAGGGATCGTTCTCCATTATCCCCATTGTTGGCGTTCTCCAGCCTCTCTCTCCTGCCGTTCCTGCTCCTTGTCCTCACCATTGTTTGTGGTATGGGAAAATTTTGCTTCGATTCCCACAGACGGCGCCAATGTTCCGTCCGAATATCTCGAGCAAGAGATACTCGTTCGGTAAGATTCTGTGGGAGTGTTTTTGGACTAGCTTGAGAGAATCGGAATTATGTTCCTACGTATCCCAAGTGAGAATCAAAGCAACGTAGTTCTAAGTGAGGGGGTTGATCCCCTATTTATAGAGATTTTTAGGTATAACAGTTTTGGTTGGACTGTTACTGAGATCGTTTTTATCTGATAAGATTATGTTGTTATCGTAACTAGATAAGGATAAGGTTCCGAGTTATTCGGAGAGATATTTGCGTAATCGAGTAAGACGTTTGACAAAGTCAGTTGTGACTGGATTGCACATGACCGAGATGTCTTCGTCCGCGGTCTATGATGGGATAGGTCCGAGTATTTATCCTCGGCTAACAAGTGTATTAACAGGTTCTTGACTTTGGAGGAGTTTGGGTCAAGACCCATTCATCGGAGTAAGCTTGATCGATCCGACCTTATATTCTCGATCAGTTCATATAATTTTTTTTTTTTTAAATCCTAGGCCCCCTTTGTGGGCTTGGTGGAGGATTCCCTACAGAGGACTCCTAATAGGGCCAAAAGAAGAGGAATAAAGATAGAGAAGGAAAATTATAATGAAGAAAATTGACGAGGATTTTTTTTGATCATATAAATTGACGAGGATTAAATCTCGGTACTCTCACTATATATCCTTTAGCTTTTATCAACAGAACTACCAACTTGATACTAAGATTTGTATATTTTACTCAAGCATCACCTGTCCTGATTTGAAAGGTCATATTAGCCGGTTACTACACGCAATTCCATCATGCAATTTAAAAGACAAAAAAGAAACGGATACTTCTATTTTAGAATGAAAAGTCCAAGTTGAGGGCTAAAAGAATAATTCCTTTGGGCATCGATTACATAATTTGAGTGACTTTGTTGTCCAAACAAGGGAAACTGCTTCAATCTCCCATGGTAATAGCAATTAAGGTGGTGGAATTAGGAGAAGAGATGATGATAGTGACCACATGGGGCCAAAATCTTCTCTTGAGAAACATATAACAGAGAGAAATTAATAATTTTCTTTTCTGTATTATTAGAGTAAGATATTTTTTTATCTATATCATTAGATGTAAACATTCAATATTGCCTCATATTTAAATTATACTTGAACTATATTTTAAATAGAATTTTTGTTAACAAGTATCTATAGTTTTGTCAAGAAAAAGTTAAAGAGAGTACATTGAAATTTGGATACTTATCCATCTAACTAGGACCCACGCCCACACCTTGAATATACAGCCACCTTAACCACCCTCTTACTCTCGTTCACTTTAGGGTAGGTAATCACCATATAAATATATATCAATAACCCTCCATGACAATCCCTCATTCCCTCCATTCATTTTATCCCTTAAAAATAGCTAAATACAAGCAATTATAGTTCTTCCTTTTTCCCAACTAATTTGTGAGTCTTGAGATATTTTGGTGCAGAATCAAAATGTTGGCCATTTTCCACAAGGCTTTTGCTCATCCACCTGAAGAGTTAAACAGTCCTGCATCTTACAATGGTTCCAAGAAGCCTAAGAATCCTGAGGAAACTCTCACAGATTTCCTTTCCCATCATCCTCATAACACTTGCTCTATGAACTTTGGTCATGCTGCAGTGTTGGCTTATGTTCTCCCTGATAAGCCTTTCTCCCTTAATCAAAGGTTATTTTCCTTTTGCTGAACAAATTAATATCAATATACTTTTATTTAGTATACATATTGAAGAAAGAAAAATGATAGAGCTAGAATCTTTGTCCCAATTATAATTTTGCTAGAATAGTCGATGATCCTTGCCACTTTTTTCTACCAACAATTACATGTGTATTAGGAAGAAAACTCAATTTACTCGATGTGCGAATATAGTTGGGATGTCTTGTATTATAGTGATACCTTAACATATATATCATTTTGTTAAAAAGAAAGAAAGAAGACTCAATATGCTTTCTCAAGATTGCAGGTTGTTTTGTGGGATTGATGATATATACTGCCTTTTCTTTGGGAGCTTGAACAACCTGTCCTTACTCAATAAGCAATATGGTTTAACAAAGGGTACTGATGAGGCCATGTTAGTGATTGAAGCTTATAAGACTCTCCGTGACCGTGGTCCATACCCAGCTGATCAAGTTGTCAAGGACCTTGATGGAAGCTTTGCCTTTGTCGTCTATGATAGCAAGGTTGGCAGTGTCTTTGCAGCACTGGTATGTTAATTTTTTGCAATCTATCATGTTGTTTTTAACATTTTTCCAACAGTCTATTGTGTTTTTTGTTTTGCCCATCTTTAAATTTTGCATCTAGTAAAGATGTTGATCATGGTTTGCAGGGTTCTGATGGTGGAGTGAAGTTGTATTGGGGTATTGCAGCTGATGGATCTGTGGTTATCTCTGATGATCTAGCAGTCATAAAAGAGGGTTGTGCCAAATCCTTTGCTCCCTTTCCAACAGGTAAAATTTAGCCATCATTATCGGAATAAAACTTCTCTAAAATGAGTTTCTATGCAAAGTAAATAAGTAACAAGGTATCTACCATTAAATCATCTAGTAGGTTGAGATCTCGACACAGTTTAGCTTTTTTTTTATTGGCAAATTTAGTTGTGAGCTTGTTAGGTTAGTAGAGCGTGAGATTCGAATCTTACCCCTTTATCATCCCACGCCCCAAATCAGGTGACCATCTTATGACTACCAGTTTAGCTGATTAATGTTTGATACACTCTTGGTTGTTCACTTTTTAAAAACAAGCCCACTTAACAAAAATTGTGCAAATTAGTGAAATTACACTAACTCAAAGGCTAGTAAGACTTTTCAATGAGAATCCTGCAAAAGAAAAAGTAATAGACTAATTGTATTGATCTAGATCCATGACATATTGGTGTTGGAATGCAGGGTGTATGTTTCACAGTGAAGGAGGTCTAATGAGCTTTGAGCATCCAATGAACAAGTTGAAGGCAATGCCAAGGGTAGACAGTGAAGGGGCCATGTGTGGGGCCTACTTCAAGGTGGATAAGTTTTCAAGAGTCAACAGCATTCCTCGAGTGGGAAGTCAATCCAATTGGATGGAATGGGAGCAACATTAGCCTATAATGTATGATATATGTAAATAAACCTTATGGTCATGTAAAACAAATATCATCCATGCTCCCAACCCTTCTGAATTTGTTTTATTTTCTGTTTACTTGTATCGTTTTCTTGTTTCCTTCCAAGTGAGCCGGTATAAATATTGAAGTGCATTATCGGACATGGGGTCATGTTAATTGTTGACTATGGTGCTTGTGACAGAGACATTAACATGGTTAAATTCAGCAACTTTGGTGTCACATGATATATTTCTGTATTTGTACATGAAGATGTACCAAGTAGGTCCTAAGAATTTATAATGTATTATGGATGACGTTACGTGCCAAATGTGAATAAATGGATGAACAAGGACCAACAGGAGTTATTGCTGTCAAAGTGAAAAACAGGAGCTTCGACTGTCTTCATGCAATACATCATCAAAATTCAGGAAAAAATAAAATAAAGATGCAAAATTAGCATAATAGATTAGATGTATTTATCCTGCCTCAATTCTAACTTCCAATGTGAATTAAAATAATTACAAATTTACAATCTACTAAACAACCAATTTGGGTGCATGAGATACAAGAAAGACAGGACACGTGTATAGTTATATTAAAGGCTGCTGAACATATGCACGTGAATACGTACTAAACACTATACTAGTCCGTGATTTGTATTATCTAAAATGAGAAAAATTTTAAACATGAGAAATTAAAAATATATTTATTTTTAATGTGATAAATGCATAGAAATTTTAATTCAAATATATTATCACTTTCTCGAGACTTTCTTATCTTAGAAGAGTCAAGTTCATTTGTAGTTGGTTCAAGTGGTAAGATGATTATTGGATCCATATGTATGAAAAAAAATCCTAAAAAAAGGTCATCCGCTTAAATGCATCACACTACCTCGAAAGATTAATCTCTCATCTATAGGATGAGAGAATATTATGAGGGAAAAAAAAATAGTACACAAAAAAAGATATTTTATTTGGATACTCTTGGAGGCTGGAGCGTCCCGTTCAAGCATCAACCTCATCTTATCCACAAGATATTAAATGTAGTTACGGACGGCCACATATGTTTGCGCCTAAAACAAATGTTTAGTGCCTAAAACAAATTATTGATATAAATATGAATTTAATTGTAATATAATGATAGTGTACAACCTTTTTATATATGTATTTACTCATAAATTATCAAGTCAGCAAATCTTAATGATTTTTATCTTAATTACTTTAGAAGTCATTCCTATCATGATTAGTGATTGGTTGATAGTATAAAAAAATTTATACTATCAGTACACAGAAATTAAACTTTATAAATATTTGTTGTATGTATATATTTTTTGATCAATACCATATATTTTTTAATCAATAATCAAAATCCGTCCTACCAGAAGTGTATATATGTAACCACACTTGAGTTTGAGACATTTTTGGAGGTCTAAAATCCACAGAAGTATAAATCTTTTTGGGAGCCTTTAGGGTTTGTTTGGTTTGTTTCTAGTTTATTGTTTTCATTTCCTAATTTTAAAGACAATTACAACTAAAATAATTACAAAAATGTCATATTGTTTTCATCATATTTCTTGTTTCCAAAGATTTGTATATGAAACCGTAAAAACAAATAAAAAGTTGTTTTCAATGTTTTTTATATATATCTTTGAAAACAAGAAATAAAATGAAAACAATGTAATATTTTTATAATTATTTTAATTATAATTATTTTTGAAATACTGAAAATAAACTAAACAGGTTAGCAACAAAAATGGACTTTAATTTGATCAACGGATGATGACGGAACCACGATAACTTTGTATAAGAAAATTTATGTATTTGTCTCAGAGAAATTTAATTTAAACATTAGAAATTTCGGAAATGATATTTTGACACCCATCTTTGACATCCATTTTTGACATCAACATTGTAGCAATATTGTAGCGGTAATTGTTAATGGAAGAATTTCAAATTCTTGACAGAAATGGTTCCGACAAGATGACAGAAGAATTGAAGGAAAAATGGTCACATAACCACCATGAAGAGTCAAATTCAACAGAATTGATAGATTAGAAAATTGACAAGTTGGTATGTCAGACAAATAAAGCCGTCAAGAAAGAAAAATGAGACATTTGTCAAGAGTAAAATTCCCGACGAATATATTTAGCTGACTGACGGAGAAGTCGAAATAGTGACAAAGGTAAAACCCAACTTTTGACAGTTGGTAATAAGAATTGTCAAATGGACAAAGTATAGAAATGGCCAAGTCTTCAAGGATGACAGCATCAGCAAGATAAGCTGTCAAACAACCAAACCGTGGACAACAAGTAAGACTGGCATAAAGCAATTCAAAAGAATGAGCAGTTAGAGAAGTTTGCTTGTCAAATAGTTTGAATCTGAATATAGCAAAACCGCCATACAGGTGGCAACGTTAAGGATAGGAAGTTATCTTTAGGTAGTTATTTTATTTGCTTATAAATACTATTAATCATGATGTAATAGAGGAGGTTACTTGATGCGATATCCTACATATCTCGATCACACAGCAGATTTAAGGATTATACTCAAGTACTCCCCCCATCTCTTTTTTCATTTCCAGTTCAATTTACAATACAGTACTGATTATTTGATTTTCCTTTACATGTTCTTCTTTACTTTCAGCATTTCTTTCATGTTCTTTATCCAAGTTTCTTTTATACGTTCTTCATTTCGTCCCATTTATCTTTCACGTCTTTAAATGGTTTCTTTTACTTTTCAATCATTTAAATATTTTTCCTTATTTGCTTTCTTCCTTTAATTTACTGTCATTTATCTTTCATTGTCATTTACAAGCTTTCAATTATTTTCCTGCAACTTACATGCTTTCCTTTAAATTTCCTGTTGTTTATTGCCTTTTCTTTAATTTCATGTTCTTTACTTATTTTCTCATCAATTTCCACAGAACTTACATGTTTTCCTCTAAATCCGTGAATTTCTATAAATACAAGTAGGAAGTCACTCTTATTTAAGGAAGCAACTTTTCTCGTTAAATACTTCAAGTCCTTGCCAGTATTTACTAGATTTTACTGATTTGTCAAATTCGTACTTGGCAGACACGTATACACATCCTTACGAGATTACCGCATAACTCGTCCGTCCCTACACTCGTCTGATCTTAAATTATTTGTGACAAGGATTTTGGACATCAACCAAAAAACCAGCGTCAACAAATTGGCACGCCCGGTGGGACGAGTTTAGAGTAACTCGTATAGTGTCAGGAATTTGCCATACAAATTTATTTGTATGCGTTTACGGAGCGGAAAGGTGGTTCAAACATCGTCTATTTCCCAGACTCTATAAATATGAGCAGTGCAAGTGATGCAGGCGTAATAGACACTAACGCCGCTGTGTCAACAGTGGATGCTATTGCATCAGTTGACAATATTCCTGCAAACGGGGCTAATGCTACTAATGCAGAGGTAAATGGCACTAGTGGTCTAGGTGCAAGAAGAGGCGTTTCTTACGCCCAAGTAGTCAATAGATTTGACGAAGTTGGTCAAGGAACACTCCCGTCACCAACTTCCCCTATTTTACAACAAGTAAATACATTAACTACTGGATTGTCGTCACGAAGTGTTGTGAATTCAAACCCAAGAGGGACTACACAGCCTCTCTCACAACCTTTGTATGGGATGGCTTATGGATCAACAACCGTCAACCCAAATACCCCATTTGCATACATACCATATCCCAATGGAATGATGATGGCTGCCCATACATCTGGACAGGCAGGACCATCGACTGGGGGGCAGATCCCCAGTCATGCAAATGGAATAACAGGGTCAATGATAATTACCCATTCTCGACAAGAACAACCGGTAGAAAGGCCACACATATCCCCATTAAGACAACTCCCACAAAGTATTGTTGGTCTGTGACCGCGCTGTCGCCACGCGCCAAAAAGAACGAGCGTTTACAAAATAATGTAGTATAGAGCGACAACTCGGATCGTCTCTCAAGGACTCTTTAGTTGTTGTTATTATTAACAGAAAATTAGTAAAAATTAGAATTGGGGGTTTTGAGATTTGAAACTAAATTAAGAAAACAAAATAATGAAAACAAAGTAGTTAAAGAGGATAACAAATAAACAAAAGACGATTAACCTACTGTTCTCGGTTTCCCAACTATCATCGGTTCATGCAATCCTAAGCAGATTCTAATCCCCTCCCGGTTGTAGCAATAGTTAACAAACGAAACCACTACTACGGATGTATGTTCCTATTCCCGAATTAAACAAACGGGGTTAAGCCCTTCGTGAACTAAACGAACACGAAACGAACACACGCGAATTAAACAAACACGATTATATATAGAAACATAACATCACCGAAATGAATCAATACAACACTATACACTCCTGAATTAAACAAACAGAAACATATAGCATTGCATTGAAAAGAGAAAAGAAAACGAACTAGGGAATACATAACCTCAAGTGTTAATAGAAACCAATCCCAGTAGATTAATCTAGGAGACTAATTCTCCATTACAAAAGAAAACAATAAACTAAGAGGAAAACAAAAGGCTAACAAGTTCAGAAACTAGCCAAAACTGGCTAATTCTGACTCTCTTCATTTCTGCCTAAGACTACTTATATACACGTTTCTGGAATCCAGGTCCTCGCGAGGCGAAGCACTGCTCGCGAGGCGAATTATGCGAAAGGTCTGCAACTCTTTGTCTTCTCGCGAGGCGAGCATAGCTTCGCGAGGCGAACTCTTCAAATTCTCAACTGTAACGCCCGTGACCTTCAACATGCCCAAACCGTGATGGCTTCTGACTTTCAAGTATTCGCGAGGCGAAGGAATTCTCGCGAGGCGAACGCTTCAACTTCAAAACTGCCACGGCCGTGATCTTCAACACGGGTAAACCGTGATCGTCTCTGACTTTTCAGGCTTGCATGACTCGCGGGGCGAGAAATCCTTCGCGGGGCGAGTGGCTCCAGATTTATTTTATTTTATTTTATTAACCTGAAAAACAGAAAATAAAAGTAAATACTTTATTCATTCTAAATCAACTAAATTAACTTAAAAACAATTTACAGACTCAAAATATTACTTAAGGACAATCAAGTCTAATTTGGGTAAAAATGATATAAAATTAGTACAAAGCCAAGGTCTTGACTAGTTATAAAACCAGTCAAACAGAGGCTCATCAGTCTGTCGGAGGCTACGTTAGCCAATGTCCGACAACAGATTGATTCTAGTAACCATGACATGGTGAATACATTTACTCAACAAATGAGTACAGTAATTTCGCCATTAATGGAAAGCACAAGCAATGCATGTTTGGCGTTGACAAATGAGATACGAAGGTTAAATAGAGCCTTGGGTGTTGTAACCCCAGGTGAAAACCAAAATACTGGTAGAAATCTCAATGCGAATGTCAACAGGATTAATCAACCACAAGTTGAACAACCACAACTTGACGGATTTGAACAAGATAATGAGCGGCAACAACCCCATCGTCGGATTCCTTTGAGACGTGGAAATGTACATATTCTACGACCAGAGGAAGACGAGGATTTGAACATAAACCAGGGTGCTGTTGGAGCATTCCGTCAGAATGTTCTAAATCAAAACGTCAACCAAGTTGTCGAACAAGCATTAAATAGGTTTGGTTTTAACATTGGTTATGCCAACCAACCATTTTTTGCATCAGCATTTCCTGATTGGGTCCAACAGGCAGAAATGCCTCGAGGATATAAAATACCCAAGTTGTCGAAATTCTCAGGAGAAAGTGGAGAGTCGACAGTCGAGCATATTGCCCGATATACCATCGAGTTAGGAGATTTGGCTTTAGAGGAGGAATTAAAAATGAAATTCTTCCCTAGTTCGTTAACTAAGAATGCTTTTTCTTGGTTTTCAACATTAAGGCCTAATTCTATCCACTCCTGGAATCAATTGGAAAGAAGTTTTCGTGACCAATTCTTTAGGGGCGACTTGAAAATAGGGTTGACAGATTTATTTGGAATTAAAAGAATAAATAACGAATCTGTTGACGACTACCTGGCTCGATTCCGTCAAATGAGGAGTCGGTGTTTCACTCCTATTCCAGAGGCAGAAATAGTGAAAATTGCTGCCAGAGGTCTAGATTACCATATCAGAAAGAAACTGGTCAACCAACATTTGATAGATCTTGCCCAGTTAGGGGACAAGGTTCGACAGATTGAACAATTAAGAGCTGAGAAGATTTTTAAGCAAAAGAGATTCCTTAAGAGGGAAATGGTTAATTTTGTCGGATGCAATGAATCCGACGAGGAGAGTAATGATTCTAAAGAGTATGAGGTAGATTATGTCGAACTAAAAAATGTTCCACCTTATATATGTCAAGCTTTGAAGCCCGCAAGGGCCAAAGAAAGAATCCCTTTCATTAATAAGAAAGTATACACATTTGACGTGACCAAGGCCGATCAAATATTTGACATATTACTTAGAGATAAGCAATTAAAATTGTCAGATGATCATAGGCTCTTGAAAGCCCATGAAATTAAAGATCGGAAATATTGTAAATATCATAATACTTTTGGTCATGTGACAAACGACTGTATGCATTTCAGGGATATCATTCAAAAAGGTTTGACAGACGGAAGGTTGAAATTTTCAGACAAGCGACCGGAAATGAAGATTGATACAGAACCTTTCGGTCCTGAAGCTAACAAAGCAGACCGCCAAGTCCCTATGGGAGTAGGCATGGTCAACATCACTACCGGACGGAATATCCAAATGGATTTGTCGATCCATTCGATGTTTATCCGAAGCCAGGAGAACCACTTGTCGACTATATGACACGAAAGAAAGATGGGGGGATAATTAAAGTTTGCCCAAGATGCGAAGCGTTTTACGATGAAGTAGCCGCCAAGAAAGCTAGGGGGCAGAAACCACCATCGCATCGTCCACAAGATAACCAGAGCAGGTTTTCACACTCAAATAGCCATCTTTGGGTCCAACAAAGTGTCTGAGAGGAGTGCTGCATCTGCTGTAAATAGACAGGCAAATAGCCGTCAGCAACACATGCACCAATCAAGATCCGGACAGCACAACACTGGAGGTTGGCTTGATCCAATCAGAGGATCAGCAGTAAGACATGCAAATAGCCGTCAACAACACATGCACCAGTCAAAATTTGGACAGCACAGCATCGACGGTTGGCTTGAAGAACCAATCAGAGGATCGACAGTAGGTAACTCTGTCAGTGGCAGATTTAATCCTGTCAAGACCAGGACACCCCCATCCAACGTAATGGTGGATCAATGGGTGAGGAATTCAGCCATGACACAGTACCCAGAATTGCAAAAACAGACATGGACTCGGAGAAGCAAGGCCAATGAGCGGGGGCCACCCTTTTGGACTGAAAATTACCGAAAGGGCCAATTGGCTCAGAATGCTCAGATGGCAGGGCCTGGTCTTTCAGGACCCTCGACTCAATTGGCTATCTCCAAGAGCCAAAAGAAGAGGCTGCAGAGACTCCGACAGGCTCAGAAAAAGAAGCTTGCCAGACAGGGAGGCGTCATTATAAAAGAGATGCCTTCCCACGATGCTGGTTGCTTGGTTGCTACAACTGACAACAAAGTTGATAAGAGAGGAGATACCAAGATGAAGAGCGTAATAGTGAATCACCCCATGGAAGCTGATGTGAAAAAACCCAGTAATCAGACCAAGCAAAGTAAACCTGCATCCCAGGTTTTCATAGAAAAGAAGACTTCAGGCCAAGCATCCTCACCAATAAAACCCAGAGGCAAATGGCCTGTCGGGCTGACAGAAGTGGAGAAGGTTGCAGGGCTCGAGAAGAAAGTTGAGGCCATAATAGAAGAGCAACAACTGACTACGTTCAAGCCTGAATGCGATTTAACCAAAGAGGAGTTGTCATTCGATGATGTCATTGAAGCATTGAATGATCCGAATGATGACATAAACGTCAGTGGAGCCATGGACACGGACGACCAGAATGAGGATTGGGCCGACATTATGGAAGCACTAGACAACTGTGGCGCAGGAATTGCCCGACTTTGTCGAGATAGGTCGGGTCGATGATAGCGAGAGTGATTTAAAAAGAAATCACGGCAAAACAGTCGGAGGTGCATTCTTGGATGAGGATCCAGACAATGAGGTTATACTGGAGCCTGGAATGAGCATGAAGATAGGTTTGATTTCTTTCATCCCAGCAGAATATGAGGGATATTTTGAGTTTGATCTCTCTGATGACGACAGTGATGTCGTCAACAATGCAGGAGACCCAAGTGACCACTGGATGTGTGTTCAAGAGAATTTAGTTACTGTATTTGACAGCATGGCTCAGTTGGAGAAACCTACCGACGAACAAAAAAATCATTTAAGGCCTTTAAATGTGAATGCCATAATCGATGGAAGACCCACCAATAGGGTCTTAATTGACGGAGGAGCTGCTGTAAACTTGATGCCTAGAGCGATGTTTAAAAAATTAGGAAAGGATCAGTTAGATCTAATCCCAACTGATATGGTTGTCACTGACTTCAGTGGCAAAACATCTCCGTCGGATGGTGTCACTTTATTAAACATACAAATTGGCACTGTCGAAAGAATGACATTGTTCGTCATAATTCCAGCCAAGTCAAGCTACAACATTTTGCTTGGCAGGGATTGGATCCACGCTGTAGGGGCAGTTCCATCAACGGTACATCAAAAGGTGATTTTATGGAATGAACAAGATCAAGTGGAGATTGTGGAGGCAGATGATAGTGCTTGCTATGCTCAGCAGTCACATATTGACTTCCGGGTATATTTTCCAAATGTGAAGCCTATAATCGCCATCAAGGGGTTATCAACAAGGACACGTTGGAAGCAAGCCTTCTCAGCCAGTTTGGAGTTACAATACAGTGCGAGGCCGACAAGACTCGGCCAGAATCCGACAATGAGTCTTGAAACCCACTTGAGAAGATTGTCGGCCTATCTGGCCGACAAAGAAGTACACACTCTAGAAAGTGTGTTAACGGATTCTATAATTGACGACGGCCCTTTGGGTTTTGAAAAGGGAGCCGAAGTCAAGCAGAATGTGGAAATAGAGGATCCTCTGGAGGAAATAAATTTGGGGACAGAAGAAAAGAAAAGGCCCATTTTTGTCAGTGCTTTTCTGCCAGAGGATTACAAACAAAAACCTGTCAGATTAATAGCAGGGTACAAAGATTGTTTTGCATGGGACTATGATGAAATGCCTGGTTTAAGCAGGGATCTTGTTGAACACCGATTGCCGCTTAAGGGGGATTGCAAACCTGTCAAGCAAGCAAGCAGACGGTTTGCTCCAGAGGTGGTACATAAAATCAAAGAGGAAGTACAAAGACTGCTTAAAGCCAAGTTCATACGAACAACCAGGTATGTCGATTGGCTCTCTAATGTAGTCCCCGTTATTAAAAAAGAATGGCAAGATGAGGGTATGCATAGATTTCAGAAATTTGAATATGGCTACCCCCAAAGATGAATATCCGATGCCTATAGCCGACATGCTTGTCGACTCAGCATCAGGAAATGAGATTTTAAGTTGTATGGATGGCCATGCAGGATATAATCAAATCTTTATAGCCGAAGAAGATGTGTCGAAGACTGCCTTCAAATGTCCAGGAGCAATTGGGACATATGAATGGATTGTCATGCCTTTCGGTTTAAAGAATGCAGGGGTCACCTATCAACGAGCAATGAATACAATTTTCCATGATGTTATTGGAAAATTTGTAGAAGTATATATTGATGATGTGGTCGTTAAGTCCAGGACCAAAGATGACCATTTGGAACATCTAAGGCAAGGATTCAAGAGAATGAGAAAGCATAATCTCAAAATGAACCCAGAGAAGTGTAGTTTCGGAGTGTCGGCTGCAAAATTCCTAGGATTCCTGGTCCACAAAAAAGGAATCAAGGTAGACAAGAATAAAGCCAAAGCAGTCATGGAAGCCTCCGCGCCGACAAATAAGAAAGAGCTACAATCCTTCTTAGGGAATGTTAACTTTCTTAGAAGATTCATATCAAATCTGTCAGGAAGGACAAGAGTATTTGCACCACTGGTCAAGTTGAAATCAGAACAAAGCTTCATTTGGGAACCTTGTCACCAAGAGGCTTTTGACCGTCATTAAGCAAGATCTAGTCAGTCCGCCGGTCATGATGCCTGCAGTGCCCCGTCGACCGTTGAAGTTGTACATATCAGCATCAGAGGACACTATAGGATGTTTATTAGCCCAGGATGACGATGACAATGTTGAAAGGGTTGTATATTATCTAAGTAGAGTCCTAAACGATGCTGAGGGAAGATATAGTGCAATAGAGAAGTTATGTCTAGCATTATATTTTTCTTGTACAAAACTCAAATATTATATGATGCCATGTCATGTATTAGTTATTTCCAAGACTGATGTGATAAATTATATGTTGTCGAAACCAATCCTTAATGGACGAATTGGCAAGTGGACCATTACTTTATCAGAGTATTCTTTACAATACGTGCCAGCCTAAAGTCATCAAAGGACAAGCAATAGCTGACTTTTTTGGTAGACCATCCAGGACTTGGATGTGCCAGAAATAAATGTTGTCAGTTTACTACCTTGGAAACTCTATTTTGACGGATCAAGGCATCAAGGAGTTAGTGGAATAGGAATCCTAATTGTGACCCCACAAGGAATTCCTACAAAGTTCATGTTTGAACTTAAATATCCATGTTCCAACAACGAAGCTGAATATGAAGCTTGGATTGTCGGATTGGAAATATTGATAGAAATAAAAGCACGAAATGTGCATATTTTTGGGGATTCTCAATTAGTCATCAAACAACTCATGCAAGAATACAAATGTGTTAGCTACAATTTGTCAAAATATTGTATCGTAGCTAACAAATTGATGAAAAAAATTTGATGACGTAATTGTTCAATATATTCCCAGAAATTTAAATCAAGAGGCTAATGAGTTGGCTCAGATAGCCTCAGGATATAAAATATCTCAAAAGACTCTCATCTACACTAATGGAAATCAGAGAATGCTGTATCCATTAGAAGAAAGATATATTTAGTTAATGATGTAATTCTGCCTAATGACTGGAGGTTGCCAATAATCGAGTATTTGGAAAATCCAAGTCAGAATGTAGATAGAAAAACAAAGTATAAGGCATTGAATTACACGATGCAAGGAGGATCATGTATACAGAAAAATCTGTTGACGGGACTCTACACAAGTGCCTGAATGAGCAAGATGCTTATCTAGCTCTATCAGAAGTCCATGAGGGCATATGTGGAGCACATCAGGCAGGTGATAAAATGAAATGGGTTCTACGAAGAAGTTTGTATTATTGGCCAACTATGGTTAAAGATTGTATTTTATTTGTCAAATCTTGTGAACAATGTCAAAAACATGGACATATACAAAATGTGCCGGCTGGTGAGCTACATTCTATTATCAAGCCTTGGCCATTTAGAGGATGGGCTTTAGATTTAATTGGCCAGATACACCCTTCTTCGTCAAAAGGACATCAGTTCATTTTAGTTGGGGTTGACTATTTTACCAAATGGGTAGAAGCAATTTGCCTCAAAATAGTCACCCAACAAGACGTAATTAATTTCATTGAGAATCACATCATCTGTCGGTTTGGCATACCCCAGACTTGACCACAGATCAAGGGTCAGTATTTGTCGGCAAGAAAGTTGTGGAATATGCTAGTTCCAGGCATATAAAAATGCTCACATCTACACCATATTATGCACAAGCAAATGGCCAAGTCGAGGCCATAAATAAGGTCATTATTAATCTTATTAAAAAGCATGTGGGCCGACAACCTAAGAATTGGCATAATACCCTTGATCAAATATTATGGGCATATAGAAATTCACCCAGACAGTCGACAGGAACGTCCCCATATCGATTAACGTATGGGCACGATCCTGTACTACCTGTTGAAATCAATCTCCAATCCACTCGCATTCAAAGGCAAAATGACCTGCCTCACCGACGATTGGGATGCAATGCTAGACGAATTGAATGAATTAAGTGATGATAGATTGATTGCGTTGGAGAATTTGATTCGGCAAAAAGAAAGAATTGCAAGATTTTATGATAGCCGAGTTAAGTTCAAAGCATTCAAGGTAGATGATTTAGTCTGGAAAGTCATATTGGCCATGGATAAAAGTTGTCGAGAATACGGGAAATGGTCACCTAAATGGGAAGGACCGTTTAGAATTGACAAAGTATTTTCTGGAAATGCTTACGCGCTTGTCAATATTAATACTGGCTTGACAATCAAGTCAATTAATGGCAAGTACTTGAAGGAATATAAACCGACGATGTTAGAAGTAAGAATTGACAAATAAAGGAAATAAGTATATTCATTAAATTGACGATACAATGAAATATTTGTCATTTGATGGTAGAAATCAAGTTGTCAATTAAAGCTAATCTAATCTTAGAATACAAGGCAGTGTGTCAATAACACTTTATTTTCCTTCAACAATGTGGAGGGATAACTCAATTTGTTGAGACTTCATTCCCCATGTGATGAGATTTCAGTTGCCTCGTTTGTCGAGAATGCATCAAGGAAGGGATGTGCACGAGCAGATCTCACCATCATTTCACTTAGAAGGTGGTTGTTGCTATGGTGTAGTAGAGATGACACCAAAGAAAAACCGCTACCTTCTAGGATGAAGATGATGGAACTAGAACGAGATGCACTCGTTCTGTATCAAGATCAGCTTTTCCCCAGATATGCAGTGAGGTCAGCTCGGAATGTTACATTGGTTACTGACCTTCACTACATGTTTTACATTGGTTATTGACCTTCACTGAAGATATGACCATTAAGACAGAAACCTTGGTTTGAAACTTTAAGATGAACAAGGTCAGATTCCCATGAAGGAAGAAAGAAGAAGAGGTGGAGGCCTTTTGTATAAGAAAGCATGTTATGTGAAAAGTTCAACTATAAAATCATGGAGTTATAGATCTCACTATTTATAGCTGATATTCGAAGGACATTTATTATGGTTTGATTTACCGAGGTCTCGAGATTTATCATAATAATTATGGTGATGTGATAAATCATGAGTTACGAGGTCAAGTTGAAACATACAGTCAAATCAAATAAATAAACGTGCAAGAAAAGAAACATTTATTATTATTCAATGACTATCGTTAAAGGTTGACAAGGAAAAGAGTTACAATTGTCAATTTTGGTTTAAATGGAAGACAATTGATCCCATGCAAGGGAAAGGTTAGTTTTGTCAGCAGTAGCAGCTTCATAATCAGGCTGTAACGCACGAAGTTTGCTGACTACACTTTCAGCCTTCTGACCAAGTCGGACAGATTCAGTGTCAATAGCTTTGACTTTATCCTTGCTCTTTTCTAATGCTTTGTCAAACTTGGCACATTTTTTTGGTCCGTCAATTCAATCTCGGCCAACAGTTTCCTCCGATACACCAGTAAGCTCTCCTTAGTTTGAGTCCCGATGGAAATAAGGTCAAGTTCCTTTTGTTTAGATGATTCAAGATTTTGAAATTGAACTAAGAGATCGTCCTTGTTTTTTTATTCCTCTTCGTAAGAAGGAATGACAGAAGTCATCCTTTCTAATTTACTGGAGAACCGTTCCCAAAATGTCTGAATAGAGATAAAAAGCGAACGACTCGACAGAGGAAGATTAGAATGAAGAGGAGTGATTTCCTTGATAAGTCGAGATAGTTCTTTTTGAATCTTGATATCAGACAGAAGTTCATCAAAAGGATTGACCAGAAGAGCTTGGAGATCATGCATGAGGGTAATGACTTGAGAGTCACTGGAATCATGTTGAGTCGATGAAGAAGTGGTAGAAAAGGATGACTCTTTCCAGCTTACGTCTGACAGCATATTGATCCACGTGTTAAAGTGTAAGGCCGGTTTGGGATCAGGAGACTTCATAGTAGGAGGTCTGATAGCAGGTGGAGAAGGAATGACAGGAGTTGTTTCAGCCAATAGGGCCTCCATGTCAATATCTTCGTCAGGAATTTCAATCATGACCGCAGTTCCTACTGGTTTATCAGCTATTGGAATTGGAATGATTGAAGTCGAATGATGGGTAATGGGAGATATTTCCGGATGAGATTCGAGAACCTGAAGATCACCTGTCAAACTCCTAGTATCGACAAAAATACTTCCTGAATTTCTGTCAGCATGCAGCTCTGAATCAGATACATTCGCTGGCTCGACAGTTGTGAGAATCTCCTGAATGGTCATTGAATCATCAAACTGAGGAGATTTTTCCTGACATGAAAAATAAATAAGGTATATGCATGTATATAAAGGAAAATGACAGGATTAACGGAAGTACCAGATTAGAATCTGAAGACATCAAGTCAACATCAACACTCGATTTCTCGGTAACCAGGATAGTCTCGGCAGGTATGCTTTTCTGTCAAGAAAAGAACGCATATGAGCAAAAGGATGTAACTTGATAGATTAGATTAGACTGTTACCTTGGATTGATTGGAGGGCGAAGTGTTGGAGGAACTAGTCATAACATCCTGAATTTTAGAGCCAGTGGAGACTTTAACGGCATCAGATGTTGTCACAATTGCAAGACCCTTGACAGATTTTGATTTCTTGGGGAGGGGGTCAGAAGGAGCCGTTTTCTCTTTTCTTTTTCTGGATCCTTTTGACTGAGGATCAGAAACAGAAGCTTTGGCTGGCCATGAACTCTTCTTGACAGTTTTTGCCACCAAAGGGATTACGGGTTCATCATCGTCTTCAGAAGCTTCTCCCGACAGTACATCAGACTTAGATTTACCAGGGAGAGGTTTGTCAAGAGGAATGGCTGTCAATAACGATGTAAATAAGTTGATTGTCAGCCGGAAGGAAAAGAAAAATAAGTTATTTGATAAATGAATACCTGAAATACAATTTAGAACTCTTGAATGGAATCCAAAGTCGTCATCAGATTGAAGAAACCGACGAGCGAAGGTAACTGGATTTGGTTTTTCAAAAGGGTCAACGTAAGCACTCACGCTGTCCAAAAAGAAAAAGTTACCTCCTTTCGACGGTTTTCCTGGGTGTGAATCAGCTAAACCAAAAGGGGCACACGGAATAGGCACTGGCTTAGGAAAAGGGGCCTTTAAGCTGTTTAAGTATTCCCTGGTCATATTGGGAATACTCCTATACATGGCAAGCCTTTCAGATTCCTTATTATCATGCTTCCTTTTGGCTTCAACTAAAACACTATTGACATGACGAACCATATCAAATGGTCTCAAAGGATTCCACTTGATTTTATAAAAATTTTCAAAGGCTTGAATTTATTTATGAAGTTCACCTCGAGTTTTGGTTGCCGGATCCTGTTCCTGCAGAGGAGAATCATCATTGTTACCCACGGTGTCCTCAATACAACTCAAGCAAGTCTTTAAACTTAGACAGTGGTTGGAGTAGTATTCATCCCACCAGTCAAGAAAGCTTTGAGTAACTCCGTGGAAGGTAGAAAATGAAATAGGTTGTAAGAAAGTCCCACGAACCTTGTCCGCATCACTGATGTCGACAATATGCTCATATGTTGGGGCTTTGGCACCAATAAAATTCTCGTCAGGATTTGACGAATAAGGAGAAGGGATAGCTTGGCAAAAGTCGAGCTGACAAGCAACAGTGTTGGGCAAATGGAGGTAGACCCAATGAGTTTTGAAATTAGGACCATCAACAAAAAGAATTTTCTGGCAAAGAAATTTGGTCCAAATGGATTTATTGGATTTAGAGACGGTGGTGCTTAGTTTTGTAAACCATTCTGGACCGTATTTCCGGTCGGAAAAAGGAGAAAAATTGATCTTTGAAGAGGTAGATGAAAGTGAATGGAAAATTTTGAAGTAAAACTTGAAGTTCGCAGTTTCATCCCTTGACAAAGACTCGGCAGACACATAACAGAGATTGGAGCCATAAGTGTCGATTGTCAAATCTGCAGGAGCTTTATATGAAAATTGACGCTCCAAAACTGCATTTAACCATAATTGGAGAAGCCAAAGGGGCCCTCCTATATTGGTTTTCTTTTTAGACTTGACAGTGTCAACTAGCATGCTCATGCTGTCATAAAGATTGGCTAAGACACATTGTCCTAATGCTACTCTTTTACCAGATGACAAAAGATTGGCTAAAGGAACATATGAAGCGATCAAAGAAGCAGATTTACTACAAAAGACATAAGCACATAGCCAAAGAAACAAAAAGGCTACGTGCTCAGTATCCGTCACAGGATCATGAGCTTCTCCTCTAAAATCTGCTATGTATTTGGAAAAAGAACACTTTGGCACATAGACATCAATTTGATTTTCAATTTCTACTTCAGAATGCATGGTGGGGCCATCTGGACGAAGGCCGGTAATAGCCGACATGTCAAACAAAGTCGGACCCATCATTCCATAAGGAAAATGAAAATTATTTGTTGTTCTATTCCAAAAGAAAACTGATGCTCCTATTAAAGAAAAGTCTACCAGTTTAACATGACGAGAAAGTTGAATGAATTCAAAGATTCCAGCTTTCTCCCATACACTGCGTTTTTCAGCCTGAACTCGGTCAAGCCAACTAATGTAAGCATCAAACCGAGTGGCAGGAGGCATTCTGAAAATCCTATTGCTCTTCTTGAAGATATGAATGGGAATAGGAGTAAAAGAGGATAAAATAGCTTCATTTGAGCTAGCGGAAGGAAAGGAACCACGTAAACCCTCAGAAATTTCATTTTTGGCTACAAAAGGACCCAAAAATGCAGCAGGAGGATTTAAAGCAACAGAAGGATCAAGAATAGGGTAAATTACCTTGGATTCTTGCCATAACTTAGATTCCTCCAAAAGTGGGTCTTGAACCTCTACCCTAGGAGGGACGACTGTAGCATGAGGTACGGGAGTCGGCACCCTGGAAGATGTAGCCATAGAAAATTGAATGAAGGAAGAAGAAAGGATTTTTAAGGAAGGGTTTTGCGAGGGAAGAAGAAAAGATTTTTCTTTGGAAAAGGTTTTACTAGGAAAGAAGAAAAGATAAAAAGAAGAAAGTTAATACTGATGTGATTGCCATTTATAGGAGAATGAAAAGCCTTCAGTTCGAATTCCAAGAAACCTGCGGTGTTATGATTATCCCTATTAAGTAGGGATGAAATTAAAGCAGGGTTTAATTAATGGATAAGAACCCAAAATTAAGATAATTGTTAGCAATTTGAAAATTCAATTCTTGCTATTCTTTCGGGCAAAGCCGTCGAAAAGAAAAATTTGGGGGGCATCTGTTAATGGAAGAATTTCAAATTCTTGACAGAAATGGTTCCGACAAGATGACAAAAGAATTGAAGGAAAAATGGTCAGATAACCACCATGAAGAGTCAAATTCAACAGAATTGACAGATTAGAACATTGACAAGTTGGTATGTCAGACAGATAAAGCCGTCAAGAAAGAAAAATGAGACATTTGTCAAGAGTAAAATTCCCGACGAATATATTTAGCTGACTGACGGAGAAGTCGAAATAGTGACAAAGGTAAAACCCAACTTTTGACAGTTGGTAATAAGAATTGTCAAATGGACAAAGTATATAAATGGCCAAGTCTTCAAGGATGACAGCATCAGCAAGATAAGCTGTCAAACAACCAAACCGTGGACAACAAGCAAGACTGGCATAAAGCAATTCAAAAGAATGAGCAGTTAGAGAAGTTTGCTTGTCAAATAGTTTGAATCTGAATATAGCAAAACCGCCATACAGGTGGCAATGTTAAGGATAGGAAGTTATCTTTAGGTAGTTATTTTATTTGCTTATAAATACTATTAATCATGATGTAATAGAGGAGGTTACTTGATGCGATATCCTACATATCTCGATCACACAGCAGATTTAAGGATTATACTCAAGTACTCCCCCCATCTCTTTTTTCATTTCCAGTTCAATTTACAATACAGTACTGATTATTTGATTTTCCTTTACATGTTCTTCTTTACTTTCAGCATTTCTTTCATGTTCTTTATCCAAGTTTCTTTTATACGTTCTTCATTTCGTCCCATTTATCTTTCACGTCTTTAAATGGTTTCTTTTACTTTTCAATCATTTAAATATTTTTCCTTATTTGCTTTCTTCCTTTAATTTACTGTCATTTATCTTTCATTGTCATTTACAAGCTTTCAATTATTTTCCTGCAACTTACATGCTTTCCTTTGAATTTCCTGTTGTTTATTGCCTTTTCTTTAATTTCATGTTCTTTACTTATTTTCTGTCAATTTCCCTGTAACTTACATGTTTTCCTCTAAATTCTTGAATTTCTATAAATACAAGTAGGAAGTCACTCTTATTTAAGGAAGCAACTTTTCTCGTTAAATACTTCAAGTCATTGCCAGTATTTACTAGATTTGACTGATTTGTCAAATTCGTACTTGGCAGACACGTATACACATCCTTACGAGATTACCGCATAACTCGTCCGTCCCTACACTCGTCTGATCTTAAATTATTTGTGACAATGATTTTGGACACCAACCGAAAAACCAGCGTCAACAGTAATGTAGTAGTGGTATTTTCACAATTTTGATTTTTTTTAAATATTTAGTTTTTTTTAGTACTACTATGTTTAGCCATTAATCATATAATGAATTGAATTAACCAAATATTTGTACGTGATTAACCAAATATTTACTTGGTGTTGAAAATGATTGTAAGCTTCAGGATGACCTATTAATCATATAATGAACTGAATTAACCAAATATTTGCATGCCCATATATTTACATGTTTGTGGAAATGATTATAAGCTTCAAGATGACCCATTAACCATATATTGAACTGAATTAACGAAATATTTCCACGTGATTAACCAAATATTTACATGGTTGTGGAAAATGATTGTATGCTTAGGGTGATCCATTAACCATATAATGAACTAAATTAAACAAATATTTACATGGGATTAACCAAATATTTACATGGTTGTGGAAAATGATTACAAGTTTCAGATAACTCATTAACTATATAATGAATTGAATTAACCAAATATTTGTACGTGATTAACCAAATATTTGAACGTAATTAACCAAAAATGTTAGTACTAAAAAATGCTAAATATTTTTTTTAAAGAAAAAAAATGATCAAAATAATGAAAATACCACCGCCACGATACGCTACAATGCCAATATAAAAAATGGGTGTCAAATGTAGGTGTCAAAATATCATTTCTGATAAAATTTTCTCATCGGTCGCTTTTCTTACTAGATTTTCAGACCACTTCAATCTGGTCAACCATAATTTCGTTATTTAGTAATTAATAATGTATATAGATCAGTAATCAAACTAGTAGTCTGTTTTCAGC
The DNA here is from genome assembly GCA_030762895.1 of Sophora flavescens. Lineage (NCBI taxonomy): Eukaryota > Viridiplantae > Streptophyta > Magnoliopsida > Fabales > Fabaceae > Sophora > Sophora flavescens. The sequence goes on from CM061070.1 coordinate 104,708,723, forward strand.
TTGTCAGTACCAGATTACTGATTAGTGATTACTAATATGATAATCAATTTATATATCTTATTGATATTAACCAATAAGTGAATAATTGTGAAAATCAGTGTAAGAATTTGTTGGAGGAAGAATCATTTTCCTCTCTAGCATAACAGCATTAGTAGTTAGTACTCAACATAACATAGAATAACATCCATAATTACAGAGTATAAATCTTGTACCTGCATGTGTTATTGGATCAAAATCTTAAGATAATTTAAAACTAATTTTAACAAGAATTTTATGATTTTTTTTACTAGTATAAATATATGTATTTTAATTTTACATACTACATAAATTATCAGATTCAATTTAAGCATAGCAGCAACTCACATTATCCCATTTCAGTGGAAATGAGATGATTAGTAATTTACTGATATTGTTTGAGTTTGAGTTTGAGAGTTACTTCATCAATGGAGTGAGATACTTGACCATTCTATCTCACTCAAACCTCATATCCTCCACCAAAGTGAAGAGGAGTTTGAGATTTTTCCTCCACCATACTTAAACTTCTAAACCACATAATAATGATATTTGGATACAAAAATGATCTAATATCATATAAAAATATTTCTCTTCATTTATTTATTATTGTTTTTATATCTTATCATGTGTTTGATCGTCACTCGCAAGATACTCATAAGCTCTAGTTGTATATAGTCTATGGTGCGTTTGGGTAAACAACTTAATTAAGAGCTTATCACATAAGACCTTATCGTATGAGAGCTTATGCCATAAGCGCTTAAAGAAAGAAAAAGAAATAAAGGGGCACGAGAGGATTCGAATAGTGAAAAACACGGAGGGGGTGTTTAGTGCATAAGCTTTTATGATAATTCCATAAGCTTCTCCCAGTGACTTATGAAAATAAGTCAAAAACTCCTTGTGGGATGGCATCAGTTATTTTTATAAGCTCTGCCAGATACACTGCATAAGAGCTTATGTCATCAGATAAGTCAAAAGGAACTTAAATAAGCTCTTCCAAACACCACTTATTTTAGATATATAAATTGTGAATCCAAATATGTTTGTTCTTTCTTAAATAATCATGTCATTTAAGTACTTATAATCCATTTTCCAGAGAGTTCAACACTACACTCGCTGTTGGTTGTTCTGTGCCTTGTCTGGAGAGTGGAGATGGCCGATCGTTTCTTTCGCAATGAGATGCCGCGCTTTGTGGCAGAGACCACAACTGAAGAAACTTCATCCCAAACACCAACAACAGAAGAAACAGAACCCCTCACAATCCTTCTCTCTCTTCCTTACCAAAACCTCTCCTCAAAGTTCCAAGCATCAGCATTCCACTTGAAACAAACGGTACTCTAAACACCACTCACCCCTTCACTTTCTGTTTCTCAACAATCCTTTTTTTGTTTTGTTTTGGTTATTCTTGGTCTTTGGATTTTTGGGTTTCATTTCAAATGGCGTTTTTTGATTTTGGGTAGGCTCAAGTCAGTAACTTTCTCGTTTTTGCTATCATGGGTCGATGCATGTTTATTTGCACATCAAGTGTTTGTGTCTTTGTTTTGTGCTTCTTCAGGTGGTGCGGGAGACATGGGGTTCGTGTGGGAAGCGTGTGAAGGACTATACTCTTTACACGGGGGCTCTTGGGACAGCATACCTGGTTTTTAAGGTTTATCAAGTAACAAAGAACAGGGACGAGCTTAACTTGTGCTCAGAGATTGTTAAGGCTTGTGATTCTGCTTCAGCAAATTCTGGGTACTCTCTCTCTTTCATGCATCATATTCATAGGCGGCTATCTTGTCTTATTGGCCACTGTAAATAGGATTGGTGCCAATGTTACTTTGATTTAAAGGGTTGGTTTTAAAATGCTCAAGCATAAGTTTGGAGAACTAAATATTGGATGTTAATTGTTAAAGATTGCATTGATTGGTCAGAGTGAAAATTTATACTTGTCTGGATTAGGTACCTTGTGAAAATTTTGATTGTATTGATGCCTTATATTAAGTTAGGGGAATGCTTGAACTAGTTTTAAAGTAGTGTTTGGAAATGCCTAAACAGTTGCAAGTTCCAGCCCAAATTTGGAAATAAGTTGATTTATTTTAATTTGCTAATTTGCTAATGGTCTATTAAAAAAAGGAAATAATAATAATAAAAATAATAATTTGCTCTTGTATGAGTTTCAGCCGTGTGACATTCATCTGCGGGCGTGCTGGTGTTTGTGCTCTTGGTGCTGTCATAGCCAAGCAAGCTGGTGATGAAAGACTTCTTAACTATTACTTAAGAAAATTCGAAGAGGTATATTTTGTTGTATTTATTTCCGACCCTTCCAATTTATACATGAAATCCAGTTGTTTAATTGCTTTATATATTTGTGTCATTTCTTTGAGAACAGATCAGTGTACCTCGTGATTTACCCTATGAGCTATTGTATGGAAGAGCAGGTTACTTATGGGCTTGTTCGTTCTTATACAAGCATATTGGTAAAGACACAATACCTGCTATCCACATGGTAAGACATATGTGCTTCATGAGTCACGAGATTCTTCCTCTGCAATTAGTTTTTTAAAAATCATGTCGACTTGCCATGAAAATGAGTTTTGAACTTTGATAGAGATCAGTTGTGGATGAAGTTATTACCGCTGGTAGACAATTGGCTCACAAGGGAAGATCTCCTCTGATGTATGAATGGCATGGGAAGAAATACTGGGGTGCTGCCCATGGACTTGCAGGTATCATGAATGTTTTGATGGACATGGAACTCAAGCCAGATGAGGTAGAAGATGTTAAGGACACGCTACGTTACATGATTAACAATCGTTTCCCTAGTGGCAATTATCCCTCCAGTGAAGGAAATGAATCCGACCGTCTTGTGCATTGGTGTCATGGTGCTCCTGGAGTCACTCTTACGCTTGTGAAAGCAGCTGAGGTAATTTTTAGCTTAGTTATCAAATTCAAATGCAAACTGCTTGCAAAGTCTACAAGAGATGTTAAACAACTGATAAACTGATAATATGCAAGAGTATGGTTGCAATGGATTTTGTAGTTTATGTTTCATAGCTAAAATAATGACTAATAGTTATTAAATAATTAATGCATATGTTGGTACTGAAACTGAAAAGTGATATAGTCAATTCAGTTAGTAAATAATGTGAATAATTTTTTTAACAAGTTTATTTCTAGCCATATGCTCATATTCCTTTTACTTCTCATACTAGTGAATACAAGCATGAAATTAAGTACTGTGGTTTTCTGTTATTTTACATAACAGAATCCATGCAGTAATTCTTGAGCCTAGTTGTCTAAAACCCAATGTTGGGAACTCGTGACTAGATTCTTTATCTTAATCATTAGGTTTTTGGGGATAAGGAATTTTCACAAGCAGCTGCAGATGCAGGGGAAGTAGTATGGAAGAGGGGTCTGCTTAAGCGAGTTGGAATGTGTCATGGCATCAGTGGGAACACCTATGTCTTTCTTTCTTTGTACAGATTGACAGGAAATGTTGAATACTTGTACAGGGCTAAAGCATTTGCTTGCTTTCTACTTGATAGAGCACAAAAACTGATATCAGAAGGAAAGATGCATGGAGGAGATCGCCCTTATTCCTTATTTGAAGGCCTTGGAGGAATGGCATATACCTTTCTAGACATGATTGATCCACAAGGAGCAAAGTTCCCAGGGTATGAGCTTTGAGCCGCATAGTTGATGCATACCTCCTCTCTCCTCCTCCCAATCCCAGGGAAAAGAACTACATAAATAATTCTTGGGGTTGAGGAGCACGTGATATTCTGACAAATTTTGTAAATATGAGCAAAAACTGAAACTCTGGAAATGTGACTTTGAAGTACAATTTGAGACATACAAGGAGTAGACTGTGATGCATGGTTCCGGCTTAGTGCTCTACTGCTCTATGATACTACTTTGCGTATGTTTGTATTTTTTACTAAACAAATGTGATTTTCTAACCACACATTTTTACACCTACTTTATGATTATTGATCAAAAGACTTTTGCCTTGGAAACAACGGATAAATGATTAGGATTTAGGTGTAAAAAAATGGTAACATGGTATTTATTGTTTAAAAAAACATGTTTTTGCACGCCATTTATATTTATAAATTATCAGGTCCCTTTCTTTTTGGCTTTTCGGCCAAACTAATTTATTTTTAAAAACTATTTATCAAAATAACATAGTTTTGAAACTATTTATCAAAGTAATCTAGTTTTGATTATAATAATATATTTTTTATTTGATTTAAAAAAAAGAACATTTTTTGTGCAGGCGTCACGTGTCAGCACCCTGAGCAGTGGCGTTACTACTACAGACACCACTAGTGGCGCTGTTAAATAACCCAACGAATTATCCCCTCCCAACACACACACTCTCCTACTTTCTATTACCTCTCATTCTTTAACTTGTTTATTTTCTAACACTCCTTTAATTTTTTGTACACTGTGAAATCAAGTTTAGGTAAATTTTTAGTTGTTTCTGATATCTTTTTTGTAAATTTTTTAATTATGTAATCATTTACCAATATTCTGTTACTTTTTTGTTTTTACACTGTTTTTTTATCACTTATTATTATGGGAGAGTTTATTTTAACTTCTCTAAAATCATATATTTGTATCATTTATTATTTATTATGTTTTTTTTTTCTTGATTTTACAACCTTCTACCGGCTCCCCTTTCCACCAACACATATCTTTTAATTCTTTTTACACTATAATAAATGTTAAATGTAATTACATGTTTTACACTCTATTGGTCACATATTTGTATTTTTTATTATATATATATTTTTTGTATTCAGAATGTACAATTTGTTGTTTATTATAATTAATTTTTTATTTTCGTAGTTATTATTTAAGTTGTTGTTATTTAGTTTTTTTTTGTTAATGTTATTATTATTGTTATATTTGTTATTTGTTTAGTTGTTATTCTTGTTAATTATTAAGATTACTTCTTAATTTTTTATTATGTAAATTATTAGTGTGATTATTGAAATATTTTATGTTGTTGATGTTGTTATTATTAATGTGATTATTATCATTGTTATTATTATTATCCATATTATTGATGATATTATTATTGTTAATATTATTATTGCATCATCATTATTATTATTATTATTTTAAATATTGTTATTTCCTCATTATTATTATTATTATTATTGTTGTTGTTGTTGTTGTAGTTGTTGTACTATTGGTTTACGTATGGTTGATTTTTTTTTTTTTGAAGGTGATATGGCCCAATCAATCAATCTTGGCCCCATTGAGGACGAGTTGTTATACATGCAAAAGACACATGTCTCTCAACATGTGTGGAACAATGATGAGGATATAATTCTCAATATTAGAAAGTCACATCAATTTAAGGACAGAGGTGAAAACATTCCCCCACCCATTAGAGATATTCTTGACATGACAGGCTTTCTTGGACCTGCTCAGTTATCGTTGTTTCACTTAGATCAAGCACTGATAAGTGCGTTGGTTGCACGGTGGAGGCCTGAGACCCATACATTCCACATGCCATTTGGAGAATGCACAATCACTTTCCAGGATATTGCTGTTCTTCCAGGTCTTCGCATCGACGAACTGGATGTAGTTGGTCGAACCTGTAATAATTGGCCAGAGTATGTTGGTCAAATGCTTGGAGTGATCCCAGGAGAGGAAGCCTTTCATGGCAATCATTTGAGACTGTCATGGCTGAATGCACATTTTGGAGATCTCGACCAACACGATTTGCCTGATCCAATAGTGGCTACCCGTTGTGCACGAGCGTATATTATGAGGTTACTTGGTGGTGTGTTGGTCCCAGATCGTTCTGGTGCGTTGGTCGCATTAAGATATCCAACATTGTTAAAGGATTTTAATGTTACTGCACAACTTAGTTGGGGAGCAGCGGCATTGGGTTATTTATATCGTGAACTATGTAATGCCACTGACTATTACAATAAAGATATAGGAGGCTTTGCTACATTGGTACAGATATGGGCATGGGTGCGATTTCCAAAGGTGGCACCCGTACTGAGAAACGAGAATAGACCACCGGGGACACCATATGGAACCAGGTGAGATTGATTTTTAAATTTACTTATGACATATCGTTAGCTTCGATATTATTAAGTTATTCCCTAAATTTGACTATCAGGTGGCAGCGTGGGAGGAATTTTGCCAGAAAATATCACGATCTGCCTCATTATCGAGATGTTTTTGATACAATGGAACCATCCGATGTAAGGGTGTTGATGTAACACATCATCGATTTTATTAATTGTTAACAAGTTCTCTTTTATGATAGTTGTTGATTGTTTGTAGATTGTGTGGGAGTCATATAACGAGTTACTGTTGGCAAGTTTGTCGTATATATGCATTGAAGGCATGCATATCCGGATGGCAGTTGTGCCATTGATGTGCTTTAATCACTAGTGCAATAAGTGCTTTTTACGTCAGTTAAAATTGAGTTTTTACGTCAGAATACCGACTGACGAAAATACAGCTGACGTTAAAAGTTAAACTTTTAACGTCAGTTTGGAACTGACGTTAAATATATAACTATTAACGTCGGTTCTTTAACACAACTGACGTTAATTTTGTCAAAATTAACGTCCGTTCTTTAAAACAACTGACGTTAATTTTGTAAAAATTAACGTCAGTTCTTTTCAGAACGGACGTTAATTTTGACAAAACTAACATCAGTTGTGTTAAAGAACCGACGTTAAAGGTCTTAATTTTAACGTCAGTTGTAATAAACAACTGACGTTAATAGTGTACTGTATATTTTATAAAATACTATTAACGTCAGTTGTATCATACAACTGATGTTAATAGTATTTTTTTTAAATTCAGTTTTAAAATATCACTCCCCTCAGCTATCCCTGCATTCAGTAAATATCCCAGTAACACAGAATATCACACACATTTCAGAATTGCAAAGGAAAAATGGAACAATGATCCATATGTATGCCTGTTCAGAAACAATATATATTTATTAACATAGGTTATAACTCAAAATAAATACAGAAATATAAATAAAAATAAATGTATACTAAGTTTAAACTACCTATATCAATATTCCTTCGTGATGATCATCACGAGTGACATGTACATCGTCCACCTGTGTCTCCTCGATTATAGTAGGCATGTTTGTTGAAAAAGAAGGAGTCTCAGGAATATCAAGATTTGAATCTTCGTTTTGATCACTACCATTATACATGCTTTTTCCTTGGAGAACCACAGACAACCTTTTGTTAGAAGGATCAGTGATGTAGAACACTTGTTTTGCTTGGGAAGCCATTATGAATGGCTCATTTATATGACCTAACTTGTTGAGGTCTACCAATGTGAACCCCAATTCGTCGGTTTGTACACCACCGTTACTATCAACCCACTTACATTTAAATACCGGCACCATAAGCTTAGTGTAATCGAGCAACCAAATATCTTCAATATATCCAAAGTAAGGTCTCGGTGCTTTAATGGGTTTTGTGTCCTTTGCACTAGAGAAGTGCATTGCTTCGGCCACGATCATAACCCCACTATTTTGCATGGTACTCTTGTTATCTTGTTCCTTTGTATAAAAGGAAAAGTTATTTATGTCGTATCCGCTCCAACATATGACGTTGAAGCTAGGCCCACGTGCTAGCTATCTTACGTCATCAGAAGCAGTACTACCATCCTTAAGCATTTCTTCCTTGAACCATGGTAAGAAAGTCTTGTTATGCTTGTTCAACAACCACCTTTCGCTCATTCGAGGGTTTTCTTGATTGACTTTTCTTTTATGTTCAAATAAGAAAGGCTGAACACATTCGATGTTGTTCAATACATACAAATGTGCTTGAAGCACTTCCTCCCGATCCTTCCTATTAATTCTTAAGTCATGTGTACCCTTACCTTGACATTTGATCTCATCATGCCGAGGCTTAGGAACCCCTATAGGATCCGTGTTATGAAGGTAGTTCGAACAAAACTCAATAGCTTCTTCTGCAACATACTTTTGAACAATAGATGCTTCCGGACGATGAGGATTCTTCACGTACCCTTTCAAGATCTTCATGTAGCGCTCAACTGGGTACATCCATCTCAGAAAAACCGGCCCACATAATCTAATCTCCCTCACCAAATGAACAATTAAGTGAACCATTATGTCGAAAAAGGAAGGAGGAAAATACATCTTCAATTGGCAGAAGATTGTAGCAGCCTCAACTTCCAAGTCATCCAACATATGGGGGTCAACGACTTTGCTACATATAGAATTGAAGAATGAGCACAACCGAGTAATGGCATGTCTCACATTTTTTGGAGCAATACCACGAATAGCAACGGGCAGAAGTTGTTGCATCAAGATGTGACAATCATGAGACTTCAAGCCAACCAATTTAAGATCACTAGAGACAAGCCTCTTCATATTTGAAGAGTAACCATGTGGAACTTTGATGCCCTGAAGACACCCGCATAAACTTTGTCTCTCTTTTTTTGACAAAGTATGACATGCTGGCGGCAAATAAGTCCGCTTACCATCCTCAACAACTGGAGCTAACTGCTCTCGTATACCCATAGCAACGAGGTCGAGACGAGCATTCACACCATCCTTTGTCTTGTCCTGAATGTTGAGAAGCGTCCCGATCACACTATCACACACATTTTTCTCCACATGCATCACATCAATGCAGTGTAACGACATCAAGCTTGCGCCAGTATGGAAGATCAAAGAATATCGACCTCTTCTTCCATATGTTTTTCTCAGCAGCTTTACCTTTCTTTTTGGACTTGCCGAATATAACATCGATGTCCTTTACCCTCTGATAAACCTGCTCTCCAATTAAGGCCGTCGGCGCTTCTTCTGTCTCTTGGCATCCATTAAAAGCTTTTTTCATCTTACGATATGGGTGATCACATCTAAGAAATCTCCGATGCCCAAGGTAAACCGTCTTCTTTCCATGATGCAACTGAGTGTTGCATGTGCCTTCTTCACATATAGGGCATGCTTTATGCCCCTTGACACTGTACCAGGACAAGTTACCGTATGCTGGAAAGTCGTTGATGGTGCAAAATAACATGGCACGAAGCTTGAAAGTCTCATGAGAATACCCATCAACTACATCAACACCTTCCACCCACAGCGTTTTCAACTTCAATCAAGGGACCTAGATAAACATCTAAGTCATTTCCCGGTTGCTTTAGGCCCGAAATCATCATAGACAACATCATGTATTTGCGCTTCATGCACAACCAAGGGGGCATGTTGTAAATTACCAACTAAACAGGCCATGAACTATGAATACTACTCATGTTACCATAAGGATTCATTCCATCCGTAGCAAGTCCAAGCCTTAGGTTTCTTGGCTCATCGGCGAAATCCGGAAACATAGTATCGATATTCTTCCATTGAATAGAATCAGCAGGATGACGAACCTTTCCATCACGTTTCCTCTCATCATTATGCCATCTAAGATTCTTCGCATCTTTCGCATTGGCAAACAATCGCTTGAACCTTGGAATTATTGGAAGATACCACAACACCTTCGCAGGAGGACCCTTTTTTCTCACATCATCAAGATCATCATCATCATCACCACCCTTCACTTTGTATCGTGATAACCCACATTTGGGGCAATCGTGATTGTCTTCATGAACACCGGTGTACAATATGCAATCATTGGGGCATGCGTGTATCTTCTTATACTCTATACCCATAGGACACAATACCTTCTTGGCCTCATAGTTACGGTCAGGCAATGTGTTGTCCTCCGGAAGCAAGTCTTTCAACACTTCAAGCAATTCCGTGAAGCTTTTATCGGTCCAACCATTTCTCGCCTTCACACAAACCAATTTTAGCACACCGACAACCGTGTATGAGTAGTACAACCCTGGATATAAAGGCTTATCCGCATCACCGCACAACCTATCATACACATGAGCTCAATGAAAAGATTCTTGTCCAATATCACGGATCATGTCCTCTACTCGATCATCCTCCATATCTACGTCAACATCCTCACTTTGGGAGACACTTTCCGTACTACTCAACAACACATCACCATGCCATATCCATCTTGTATAACTCAAGCAAATCCCTTCACAAATCAAATGAGTACGTATATCCTTCACCGTACATTTCCTCGTATTCAAACACTTGACACAAGGACAACAAAACATTCCATTACTATTAGGAACATTCCTTTGAGAAAATTCTATAAATTCTCCCACCCCCTTCAAATACTCAGCACTAGTACGCTTACAAACCATCCAACTACGATCCATAACTAGATAGGTCCTGTAGATATACAAAACATATATCCAATATAAGGACAATATGGGAGATTGAAAACTATAGTTTTTAAAGATTGCCAAGCACTGGTCACGGCCGGCGGTGATGTCCATCACTACCGTAATGTGCCAACCGAACCAGACCATCACAGGCGGAACTCGATCACGGCCTGGCCGTGATGAGCATCACGGCCGTGACAGATCAACCAGCAGAGCAACATGCACTCAAAACCAAAAATAGAGACGTACATTCCAAACAACTCAAACTCACGGTTTAAAGTTTCAACTACTGAGACTACAGTTTCAACATACACTCAAAACCAAAAATAAAAAAATGTGCCCTAAAGGCTCACCAGAAATAGGTGCTCGCGTGGTGGCGGGGAGGGGAGCTCGAGTGGTGGCCAACGTTCGATGTGGTTACTGAGAGCAGAGGAACAAGGAGAGTTAGTGCGCGGGAAGGGGAAAGAGAGATGTAAAGTTATTGCAAAGAATGAATGGAAAGCATAGTTAGGGTTAATAGTGTACCTCACGGTGGTGGCGAAGAAGCCCTCGCGGTGGTTGCAGTGGAGATGAGCTCGCGATTAGGGCAGAGTGAGAGTGAGAGTGAGAGTGAGGGTTGAGAGTGAGGGTTGAGCGTGATGAAAAGAGAAAAGAGACGTACAGAGCGAAAATACGTATAGGCGCGGGGTGTAAACCAAAATAAAACAACATTTGACGTCGATTGTTTGTAAAGACTAACGTTAAAGGTCATATATTTAACGTCGATTGTATTAAGAAACTGACTTTAAAACATTAATTCCTTTGACTATTTATTTAATTGAAGTAAAAATAAAACTTTTAACGTCGGTTGTATAAAAACTCGACGTTAAAAATAAATATTTTTATTTTAAAAGCACTTTTAACGCCGGTTTTTGAAGACAATCGACGTTAAAAGTGTATATCTGCAAAAAAAATCATTCCTTTGACTACTGTGTTAACCCATGCAGCTTGAAACTTAATCCTCTTAATGAGCATTAAGTTTATAGATAAGTTTTCAAGAAAATCAGGGAGAGACTATTCTCTATATAAAGTGCCATTCTTCTGTATCTGTATGTAAATACACCCTCTTCTTTTCCTCTATATTTCGTGCGTTTTCTATTCCTTCACAATATGGTTCTATCACATTTGAGACTTTTATTATTTCTTCCTATACCTATACTTAAAGGTCTCTGTCTTAATGATCAAAAAACATCTGAGGTTGTGTAAATCACATAATATGACTCCCTCACTTTATTCCATCTCCTCCCCAAGCGACTGTGGATAAAGCACAGATGGAGCATCAAGGACTTCAAATGAGCAGGGAGGGGATCAATGCATCCATTGGAGTTTCTGAGGACAGAACTGAGAAGAAATTGATGTTGAAGCAGAAACTTTTTAATATTTTAGTGCCATGTTGCAGAAATTTTTTATCTTTTAATCATGTAATTGTAACTTATGAATCGCTTCAATGAGATACGATTTGATTATACATATAACACTTTTATGTTAAGTGATTATTTATTTTAATTTTCACAAGAATATGTTTACTAATTCAAGCTAATTAATGTAGATTAAAAATAAACTTGTTTAATATTTACACAAGTTCTTTACAGAACTGACGCAAATAGTGATTTAATATTTACAAATTGCCACCACCTCATTTTTAACGTCAACATAATTTATGACTGTCAAGTTCCCGTATATTACATTATTTCCAATATTCATTCTGCATGTTTACAATTTATAGTATTATTTACGTCAGCTATTTATTATACTTGATGCGTGTATTTTTAGAAATATAATTAAAGGCAAGTGCACCTCGTCGCAATCAAGTAATACGGTGGTGAGACCGGTTATCGTATCCACAGGGATTGGATGTCAATTACTAATTCGCAAATTCAACAACTATTTAGACTTAACTAAAGTGTGAGGGATTAAAACAGAAAATAAAGAAATAAAATATTTTTGTCTTTTTGGAATTATGTCAAACACTTGGTATGCAAACAGGGATGTGGCTAGAATTGTCAGGGTTAGACTACACTAATCCTCCCTTAGTTGCAATGAAATGGCTTCTAACACAAGTCCTAATTCAATTATGCCAATCAAGCCTTTTCCAAAATACTCAAGCCTAATGTCTTAGGTGCATTGAGCCTAAAACCCCAAATTAAACCCTAATGTCTTAGGTGGAATAACCTTGAGATTTTGCATTAAGTTAAGACTTATAAGATTGCAAGCAGCCAACACCTATGTCTAGATTCTTGACCTACTTGGCATATGATTCATGAGCATGCCTTAACACCAACCTTTCAGTCATCTATTAAAGCAACCTATCATTCCTATGGGTAGCTAATCCAAGGAAAGCATTAAACACAGAATCACATACTCATAACGAAATAGAAACTTGTATTAAAACAACCGCATCACAATACAACTAAGTTCAGAGAAGTTACATCTAACCCCAACAATGGGGGATTTAACTACTCATGATAAGGAAATACAAAAAGGAAAAAGAGAAGGGATGAAGAACACTCATAGACAAGCTTCCTCCAATCTTCTCTCCATCCAAGAGCAGAGAAAACGCCCCCCTTTTTGGGTAGAAACCCTCTCCAGCCGCCAGCCTCAGCCTGCCTCCAAGTACAGATTATTTTAGGTTAGAAGTCAGTCCCCTTTTCTGTCTGCAGTGCTGTTATTTATAGGTCCGTCGCCCGTCACGGCCGTGATGGCCATCACGGCCAGGCCGTGATGGTCTCTGACTTGGGCGCCTCTTCATTCACTTATTCATCACGGCCGTGATATCCATCACGGCTAGGCCGTGATCGTTTCTGACTTTTCCAACTAGCAGGTCACGGCCGTGACAGCTTCTGACTTTTGGCTCAATCTTTCTTCAGCTACTGCTCCCTCACGGCCGTGAGGGCCATCACGGCCAGGCCGTGATACTCTCTGCTTGGCTCATAATCTTCACTTTTAAGCTCTTTTTTCATCCAAGCTCCACCAAGGCTGATTTCTGGGCATTTTTCCACTAAATCCTGCAACACAACACACAGAAACCACCTCATCCGTTCCAAAGGAAAAACTATACAAAATCAACACTAATTTGGCCTAACTATATGCAAATGCATGCCGAAATGTACATGAAAAATGAGGTAAAATCACACTCATCAAATCACCCCAAGCTTAAGACTTTGCTTGTCCTCAAGCAAAAACTAAGGCCAGAAGAGATAAACAGTCAAAGCATGGATAGTGAACTAAGAACCCGAGTAAAATGATCCAAGCAATAGGCAATTCAAACAATTCAGCAAGAGACAATCAATTCAAGTCCAATTAGGGGCTTAAGTTTCCTAGACTCACATTCTCACTGATTCGGGCACTCTTGCTCACTTGAAGCTCACCCAAAGCTTGTTTATTTGCTTGGCTCTCTTTCTTGCCTCACTCACTCAAGTGTTCAAGTATACATACAATTCGCTCCATTTTCCTCAAGGAATGATTCCTACCATATGCTTGACTATCAACCAAATCTCCACTTTATTTATGAAAACACCTAAGAATCAAGAGGTCTTTATTTGGTTGTAACGTGGCCATGGGATTAATCTTTAGGTGGGGATAACAAGAAAGGGATATTTCAAAAGGCTAAACCAAGTATCAAACATTTCAACACAAGACACCTTCTAAAATACCTTCTTGGGTTTTCAATACATTTTTCCACCCTTCTTTTTTTTTCTTTTTCTTTTTATTATTTTTTGTCATCCCCTTCTCTTTTATTTGGAGAAGGGGAAATTTTTCAAATCAAGATTTTTTTTTTTTTTTTATGATTCTTTTCCCAAACTTTCAACTACCTTTTTCACCCTTTTTGTGATACTTTAGAAGGTCCCTTATCAAGTATATGTATCCAAATTTTTCAGGGTACCAAGAAAAGCATTTTATTCATTTTGGCTCAAAATTGGGCAACTAAGGGTAGCATTTACACATTCAAAGCTCAGAAGGCCAGAACAATACCTATTGCCTCAATCATTTTCAAAAATGTTTCCAAAAAATTTTAAGCTTTAAAATGGTTTCAAGTCAAGTTCTAGAGAAAACAACCAAGAGGAGCAACACTCAACACAAAGAATGGGGGCAGATTTAGTGAGTACCCCCTAATGGCTCAAAAGCTCACATTTATCAGTTCAAGAACCAGAGAAAAAAAACAAGTCTATAGAAACATATGCTAATCATCAACTATCCAAGATCATCTCAAGCATATTCATTTGCAGCCATATCACAAGAATAAACAGAATTGGGTTCAAAAATCCACTATCACAATTTAATTGGCACTTAGTTCTCACAATCATAAGCTCAATCTAAGCGGGGTAAATCGAATCATGTGATCATGCAAACTTAAGCCTATATGAATGCAATATTTACAATGCAAGCAAAAAGATTACCCCTACCCCAAGCTTAAAGATTTACATTGTCCCCAATGTAAACAATCAAGTTGGAGAGGGGAGAAAAGAAAAATAAAATAAAACAAATAATTGGAACTGCTTACCGAGGCGGTAGCGGGTGTTGGCTCACATGCTTTATGGCTTTGTTTCTCCCTGCTCTTTTTCTCCTTCCTTTATTCAAAATCTGAAGACACTTAACAAAATTATTAACAAACCTCTTGAGCTTCTCAAATTATTCAAGAGGTTAAAGCAAAAACAAAATTAACTAAAGAGAAGGGTTAAGAAAAGTTGGGTTGCCTCCCAATAAGCGCTTCTTTAACGTCACTAGCTTGACTCATCAAGAAGCATCCACCTGGATCCCATAACCTGTGGTATAAGGACCAAGGAATGCTAACCATGTGAGATCCTTCACCTGGATCCCACGATTTGCAGCAAAAATGTGGAAGTGAGCACTCGAAATTCATGCCGACTTCTTCAAATGGGAAGCGCTTTTCAATTCCACTCGGGTCAAAGATGACCCCTTTATCCATAAAATCTTCCCAATAAAAATGGGGTTCAACGTCAGGTAGAGGCATGAACTCCATTGTTGACTGCTTTAAAATGTGAGGTGGCAAACAACTCGAGAGGATCATTGGTGCTGTTCTGGCTTCTGTACAATCTTCACTCTCAGCATTGCCAAATCTATCACCTTCCAAATATGCAGAAATCTCCGCACAAACCACACAAGTGTTTCTCTCATCACATTCCACACATGCATAGGAACCAATAGTATCATCTAATTCCAAAAGTTTTTCATCATTTCCAAGCATGGTGAAATAGATGTCCTCCAATTGCCTCTTCCTTTCAGGCTCCTTAGTCAAGGGTTCAATGGGGAATGGTGCAACTATGTTCTCCAAAACAGGGTCTTCACTTCTTGACTCGGTTGCTCCCACTTCTTCTTCTTCCTCCTCATCCATCATTGCATCATCTTCATCATCATCCATCAAGTCCTCATTTGGCATTTTGGATAGTAGGTTAGAGAGTTCCTCAATACGTACCCCGAGACTTCGAATGGTATCTTCTTGATTCTTTAATTCTTCCATTGTTGTTGCCATGAAGTTCTCCAAAACAGCCTCTAAGTGAGGTTGACTATCCGGGATAGGTTGCTCAACCTCGACTGGGAATGCAGATTTGAAGTTCTCCCAAACAACTTCCAATGGGGATGGCTCATCATACCAAGGTGTGGAAGATTCCCAATGTTCCCCTTCACCCATCAAAGTGTTATTTGGAGGGTTCCCCCACCATGGAGTAGAAGTGTTGGGAAATTGATTTCCCCATTCAGAACAACCTACCATTGGTGGAGGAGAGGTTTGTGCCCTTGATAACTCATCACTCACTTGTTGGATTCTTATGGCCAACTGCAGCATATCTACCCGCAGCTGCAGCTCAGATATCTCACTTTCTGCATCAGATGGTTGATACCAATTGTAGTCCATGATCCTATCTAATCAATTTTTCACCTCACAAACAATTAAGCCCAAGAACAAAGAAACACAAAAAATAAATATATACAAAACTAACAAAAGAAAAGTATCAATTATATACAGAAAAATAAAATAAAAAATGTCTAAACTAGTTGTCTCATTTGTTACTACTGATATTGACAAAACCAATCCCCGGCAACGGCGCCAAAAACTTGATGCGTGTATTTTTAGAAATATAATTAAAGGCAAGTGCACCTCGTCGCAATCAAGTAATACGGTGGTGAGACCGGTTATCGTATCCACAGGGATTGGATGTCAATTACCAATTCGCAAATTCAACAACTATTTAGACTTAACTAAAGTGTGAGGGATTAAAACAGAAAATAAAGAAATAAAATATTTTTGTCTTTTTGGAATTATGTCAAACACTTGGTATGCAAACAGGGATGTGGCTAGAATTGTCAGGGTTAGACTACACTAATCCTCCCTTAGTTGCAATGAAATGGCTTCTAACACAAGTCCTAATTCAATTATGCCAATCAAGCCTTTTCCAAAATACTCAAGCCTAATGTCTTAGGTGCATTGAGCCTAAAACCCCAAATTAAACCCTAATGTCTTAGGTGGAATAACCTGAGATTTTGCATTAAGTTAAGACTTATAAGATTGCAAGCAGCCAACACCTATGTCTAGATTCTTGACCTACTTGGCATATGATTCATGAGCATGCCTTAACACCAACCTTTCAGTCATCTATTAAAGCAACCTATCATTCCTATGGGTAGCTAATCCAAGGAAAGCATTAAACACAGAATCACATACTCATAACGAAATAGAAACTTGTATTAAAACAACCGCATCACAATACAACTAAGTTCAGAGAAGTTACATCTAACCCCAACAATGGGGGATTTAACTACTCATGATAAGGAAATACAAAAAGGAAAAAGAGAAGGGATGAAGAACACTCATAGACAAGCTTCCTCCAATCTTCTCTCCATCCAAGAGCAGAGAAAACGCCCCCCTTTTTGGGTAGAAACCCTCTCCAGCCGCCAGCCTCAGCCTGCCTCCAAGTACAGATTATTTTAGGTTAGAAGTTAGTCCCATTTTCTGTCTGCAGTGCTGTTATTTATAGGTCCGTCGCCCGTCACGGCCGTGATGGCCATCACGGCCAGGCCGTGATGGTCTCTGACTTGGGCGCCTCTTCATTCACTTATTCATCACGGTAGTGATATCCATCACGGCTAGGCCGTGATCGTTTCGACTTTTCCAACTAGCGAGTCACGGCCGTGATAGCCATCACGGCCAGGCCGTGACGGCTTCGACTTTTGGCTCAATCTTTCTTCACTCTCGCTCCTCACTCACGGCCGTGAGGGCCATCACGGCCAGACCGTGATACTCTCTGCTTGGCTCATAATCTTCACTTTTAAGCTCTTTTTTCATCCAAGCTCCACCAAGGCTGATTTCTGGGCATTTTTCCACTAAATCCTGCAACACAACACACAGAAACCACCTCATCCGTTCCAAAGGAAAAACTATACAAAATCAACACTAATTTGGCCTAACTATATGCAAATGCATGCCGAAATGTACATGAAAAATGAGGTAAAATCACACTCATCAATACTGAAGTAAAAAACAACACTTTTAACGTCAGTTGTATAAACAACTGATGAGTGTGATTCCACATCATCTTTGTCCATCATTTTGCATGCATTTTCATGTAGTTTAGGCATATTTTTATTAGATTTTAGGTTAATTTTCCTTTGGAACGGGTAAGGCGGTTTTCGTGTGTTGTTTTGCAGATATCAAGGGTAAATTGCTCAAGATCAACCATGATGAAGTTTGGATGAAGATGGAGCTTTAAAACTGAAGAAAATGAGCCAAACAGAGCCCATCACGGCCTAGCCGTGATGCCCATCATGGCCATGATCGAGCAAAACTGAAAAAGAAGAAAGGTCAAGTCGAGTGCGTCACGGCCTGGCCGTGATAGCCATCATCACGGCGTGACCCAAAACCACCACAAGTCGAGCACATCACGGCCCAGTAGTGAAATTCTTCACGGCCATAACAGGGGCTCGCGACACGAGCTCATTCTCGCCTCGCGAAAAAACTGGTTTTTGCGAATCGCGGAAGCGAGAGACCGTCCACGGCCTGGCCGTGATGGCCATCACGGCCGTGACGCGCATTACTTGGACCTGAAGAAACCGAAATAGATCAGATTTTGAGTTGGTTTGGGACTCTAACTTCCCCATTTCTATAAATATGGACCAAGGCATCAGATACATAGGACATCTGGATCACATCCATAACAACTAGGACTTAGGCATAGATCTCTCTTCTCCTCTTCTCTTCTCTTTTCTGATTTTCACTATGTTGTCAACCCAGCTTGTCATCTCCATGGCAAGACTGGAGTAGTAGTTTGTTTCTAGGGACTAGGGCTCTGCCCGAGGTTTGTAAATGATGTTGATATGATGTAAAATCGTTGTTGATTTCGTTATTGTTTTAGATCTGATTTCTAGTGTGTTAATCACTCATAAATTTCGGCAACCGTTATTTGCGTGACGTAGACGTTCTAAGGAGGAACCTAGCGGTGAACTTAGGATTTCTAGGGTGTTTAACTCGTAAAATTCGACAGCCACTGGTTTGTGAGATGTGGATGATCTAAGGAGGAACCTAGCGGTGAACTTAGGTTATTTGCATGACTTAGACATTGTAAGGAGGAACCTAGCGGTGAACTTAGGTGTCGGACCTATAGAAGTCAGACTTGGGACTGAAATCACGAGAGTTAGAAGCCGTCCCTCGAGGAGCAACGAGTTGTCACGGAGCGCAAAGGGTCTAATCTGGGATCGACTACCACGAGAGTAGGGGTCGGGTCAATTGGGCACGGCTTTTGTAACCCGAGAGGGAGCTTAAGCTATCAGAGGATAAACTCGCCTTCAAGGCAATTTCGGTAATCAACAAAGGTAAATCAGATTAGCAACATAAACAACCTCAAAGGTAACCCAAATCCCTAGGAATCCATTTAAATCGAAAACCCCAAAAACATTTGTTTTCTGTTTGTGTATCATTTCAATTTCGAATTCAAACATTTTTCAAAACCCTTTACAAAGTCCAGATTCACTCAATTCGAAAACCGATTGCGATTCGAGAACACAGTCTCTGTGGGTTCGATATCTTTTATTACTTGAAGGCAGTCCGGTACACTTGCCGGAATCGCACGAGCGCGTGCATCCGCACTACATCAAGTTTTTGGCGCCGTTGCCGGGGACTGTGCCTTTTCGAATTTCAATTAGTTTTTAAATTGATTTTCTGGAACCTTTTCTTTTTATTTGATTTTTATATCTGAAATTTAAAAAAAAAAAATCAAAAAATCAAAAAAATTTCTTTTCCTTCTATTGTATCCATCTCTCTGTGTGTTATATGCAAAGATCCCTAAGTCTTGGGAGCCTTAGTGAGATTGATCCGGAGATCGAGAGGACCTTCCACAGACGTAGAAGACTACAAAGAGAGGGAGAAAGGTTGAGTCCCGTTCCACTCATGGCGAATCAACCGGATACAAAACCTTTGAAGGATTACGCAGCCCCAAATGCGAGAGGCTTGCGAACTGGGATTGCAAGGCCAGAGATTGAGGCGGAAAACTATACCATACCACCCATGCTAATCAACATGATTAGGCAACATCAATTCGGAGGATTGCCTTCGGAGGACCCGACCGATCATATAGAAACATTCTTAGAGTTCACCGACGCAATCAGGATTAATGGAGCCTCAGTCGATGTTGTACGTTTGAGATTGTTCCCCTCATCTCTCACTGGAAAGGCAAAGGCCTGGCTTAAACAAATCCCCGCTAACACTTTGACTACTTGGGACCAACTGGAGCAGGCGTTCTTGGAGAAATTCTTCCCTCCATCCAAGACGGCCTACATAAGAACCCAGATCACCGGCTTCTTCCAGAAAGACGGAGAATCATTATCAGAAGCTTGGGATCGTTACAAGGGACTGCTGGAGTCGTGCCCACATCACGGACTCGAGAGGTGGTTAATAGTGCACACCTTCTATAACGGATTGGACTACTCTTCGAAGGTGTCACTAGATTCTGCAGCCGGTGGAGCGTTTATGAATAGGCCTCTCACTGAGGCATTCAACATCATCGAGAATGTCGCCACCAACTACCACCAATGGGGATCCGAAAGAGGTAATAACCCGAACAAGATTTCGGGGGGTAAGTTTGAAGTAAGTAGCATTGATCTGATTATTTCTAAATTTGACTCACTAAATAAACGATTAGATAAGATTGAAAGAGCTAATGTGAGTGCAATAGGTGCTACTAACACTATTTGTGAGATTTGTGGAATGCAGGGACATGACATGATGGAATGCCCTCGTGGCATCGCTCATGGATCCGGCGCTTCGGGTGAGCAAGTGAACTCTTGTAACAACTACTATGATACGAACCCGAAGCTGCCCAACTATGCTCCCCCAAATCCCTACAACCAAAGAAGGAACAACCCTTACCTCTCCTACGGCAACTACAGCAACACGCTCAACCATGAGTTCCAAGAGGGTCAAGGTAATAAGAGAACAGCACCGGGGTATCCTCAGGTACAAAGATCTAAACTCGAGACTTTATTTGAAAGTTTTGTTGAAACTCAGACAAAACAGAATGAGGAGTTTAGACAACAAGGAAGGGCAGTGAGTGAAGCAATAAAGGAGCTAGCATCTAAGGTAGACAACTTAGCAACTCATAACAAGATGCTAGAAACACAAATTGCCCAACAAGCCAGCACGTACTCAAGACCTAAGGGTACATTCCCGGGGCAACCCGAAGCAAATCCCAATGAGCATTGCAATGTCATACACTTGAGGGATGATAAGCTTGGGGTGGGGGTAGCTGAAATGGAGGTGGAACCGGAGGAAGACATGAGCGAAAAAGAAGAGCCAGAACCGAAATACGTCCCTCCACCACCGTACCAACCCCCGATACCTTTCCCACAAAGGTTGGTCAGGAAAAAGCAAGTAGATGTAGAGACTAAAATGCCTACTAAACTGAAGGACCCAGGTAGTTTCTCTATCGCTTGCTCGATTGAAAAAGTGGAAATAGACCCAGCCTTATGTGACTTAGGGGCTAGCACGAGCTTGATGTCCCTCACTATCATGGAAAGGTTGGGAAGCAAAGAGTTGAGACCATTCAAATTCCCCTTACAATTTGCGGATGGCTTAACTAGGACTCCTCTAGGCATACTAGAGAACGTTCCTATAAAGGTAGGGGAAATTCTCATCCCTACCGACTTCCTGGTATTGGACATGAAAGGGAATTCTAAATTCCCCATCATTTTAGGAAGGCCATTCTTGGCAACCGCTGGAGCATTAATAGACGTAAGGAATGGCAAACTCTCTCTAAATGTAGAGGAAGGTAGGGTAAATTTTCAGTTGACTAACTCTTGTAACAACCCTCCTTTTGAGAGCCATGTGTGCAGAATTGATGTAAAGACTCCAGCGGTAGAGAAAGAACTTAGCATGGATGCAACCCCAAAGATACGCATGGTTGAAGATGCACCCAGTGGTGAAGTCGGGATTGCTGTCCATGCAGAAACAAAACTTCCGCCGGGAGAAAGGAAGGCTAGGAAGCTCCGAGAGAAAAGAGCAAAGCGGAAGCGTTACTGGCCGTATGAGCAGAAACGGCTATTTGAAGGAGTTCCTTGGAAGAGAAGTGTGCCTGCACTTCTACGCCCAGCCGACCCCGGTTGATTTAAGGAAGTATGGTCAAGCTTAAGACCATAAATAAGCGCTTCTTGGGAGGCAACCCAAGTTTTCTTTCCCTTTTTCCTTTTGTTTTTGATTTAACCTCTTGAATAATTTGAGAAGATCAAGAGGCAAAAATATCATTAATAGGTTTGTCTAGTGTTTTCAGGTTGAGAAAGAGAAGAAGAGCATAAAAAAGATAAAGTCAGAGGCCATCACGCCCTGGCCGTGATAGTGGTCACGGTCGTGATGAACTAAACAAGAGCACAGTAAGGATCACGGCCTAGCCGTGACAACCATCACGGGCGTGATGAGTAGGATGCCAAAGCCAGAGAGCATCACGGCCTAGCCGTGATGTAGATCACGGCCGTGACAGGGCAACTCCTGAGGACCAGAAACGATCACGGCCTGCCCGTGAAGAGCCTCACGGCCGTGATACTATTTCCACCCAAGTTTTGACTGGAATGCAAGCCAACACCCGCTACCGACTCGGTAAGTTGTTCCATTTTTCTCCTCTCTCCGACTTGATTATTTACATTGGAAACATTGTAAGTAATCAAGCTTGGGGTATGGGTATTTATTTTTACATTTGCATTGTTGCATTCATATTGCATTCTCATAGGCATAGATTGGTATGATCACATTCTCTAGATTGCCTCTCACTTAGAACATGCATCCGATTGTAAGAACTTGGAGCCTAATGAATTGAGATAGTGAATTTTGAACCCAATTTTTCATTATTCTTGTGATATGGCTAAAAATAAAATTCTTGAGATAGTCATTTGATAGTTGATAATTAGCATGTGGTTCCTTAAACTTGTGTTTCTCACTGATTTTTGAACTACTAAATGTAAGATTTTGAGCCAAAAGGGGGTATTCACTAAATCTACCCCATTTCTTGTGATAGAGTGATTTAATTCCTCATGGACTGTATTTTCTAGAACTTGACTTGAAACCATTTCAAAACTTAAAAATTTCTGAAAACATTTTTTGGAAATGATTGAGGCACTAGGTATTTTTCCGGCCTCCCGAGCTTTGAATGATAAATGCTACCCCTTAGTTGCCCAATTTTGAGCCTAAAGAAAAAAAAAATACTTTTCTTGGTACCATGAATTAATTTGATAAATAATGCTTGGTATGACACCTTTTAAAGTATTACAAAAAGGGTAATTGGTAGTTGGAAAAAGTATGGGAAGAAAAAGCTAGAAAATATTTCTCTTGAGCTATAAATCTCCCCTTCTCCAAACAAATAAAAATGAAATAAACAGAAAAAAAAAATGGAGAAGGGGATGACAAAGAAAGTGAGAAATGAAAAAGAAAAAAAAAAAAAAGGAAGGAAGAAAGGTGGAGAAGTAAATCAAAGTCCCCTAAAAAGTATTTTAGAAGGTGTCATACTTTGTAATGTTTGATAATCTGTCTAGCCTTCTTGAAATTCCCTTTCTTTGATTTTCCCACCTTACAATAAATCCCATGGCCACATTACAACCAAAGGAAAAGACCTCTTGATTCTTAAGTGTTTTCATTAATAAAGTGGAGATTTGGTTAATAGTCAAGCCTATGGTAAAATACTTTCCTTGAGGAAATGGAGTGAATTGTCATAAACCCTAAAACACTTGAGTGAGGTGAGATGAGTGCCCAAATCAGTGAGGACATGAACTTGAAAAAACCTAAGCTTCTAATTGGACTAGAACTTGATTATCTCTTGAGTGCTTATTAAAAATGCCTATTACTTCGATTAGCTTCTAGGGTTTTTGGTTCACTATCCATGCTTTGATTGATTTATCTTATGGCCTGAGTAATTGCTTGAGGACAAGCAAAGTTTTAAGCTTGGGGTGATTTGATGAGTGTGATTCCACATCATCTTTGTCCATCATTTTGCATGCATTTTCATGTAGTTTAGGCATATTTTTATTAGATTTTAGGTTAATTTTCCTTTGGAACGGGTAAGGCGGTTTTCGTGTGTTGTTTTGCAGATATGAAGGGTAAATTGCTCAAGATCAACCATGATGAAGTTTGGATGAAGATGGAGCTTTAAAACTGAAGAAAATGAGCCAAACAGAGCCCATCACGGCCTAGCCGTGATGCCCATCACGGCCATGATCGAGCAAAACTGAAAAAGAAGAAAGGCTGAAGTCAGAGTCTGTCACGACCTGGCCGTGATAGCCATCACGGCCGTGACCCAAAACCACCACAAGTCAGAGCACATCACGGCCCAGCCGTGAAATTCTTCACGGCCATAACAGAGGGCTCGCGACGCGAGCTCATTCTCGCCTCGCGAGAAAACTGGTTTTTGCGAAGCGCGGCGAGCAGAGACCGTCACGGCCTGGCCATGATGGCCATCACGGCCGTGACGCGCATTACTTGGACCTGAAGAAACCGAAATAGATCAGATTTTGAGTTGGTTTGGGACTCTAACTTCCCCATTTCTATAAATATGGACCAAGGCATCAGATACAGAGGACATCTGGATCACATCCATAACAACTAGGACTTAGGCATAGATCTCTCTTCTCCTCTTCTCTTCTCTTTTCTGATTTTCACTATGTTGTCAACCCAGCTTGTCATCTCCATGGCAAGACTGGAGTAGTAGTTTGTTTCTAGGGACTAGGGCTTTGCCCGAGGTTTGTAAATGATGTTGATTTGATGTAAAATCGTTGTTGATTTCGTTATTGTTTTAGATCTGATTTCTAGTGTGTTAATCACTCATAAATTTCGGCAACCGTTATTTGCGTGACGTAGACGTTCTAAGGAGGAACCTAGCGGTGAACTTAGGATTTCTAGGGTGTTTAACTCGTAAAATTCGGCAGTCACTGGTTTGTGAGATGTGGATGATCTAAGGAGGAACCTAGCGGTGAACTTAGGTTATTTGCATGACTTAGACATTGTAAGGAGGAACCTAGCGGTGAACTTAGGTGTCGGACCTATAGAAGTCAGACTTGGGACTGAAATCACGAGAGTTAGAAGCCGTCCCTCGAGGAGCAACGAGTTGTCACGGAGCGCAAAGGGTCTAATCTGGGATCGACTACCACGAGAGTAGGGGTCGGGTCAATTGGGCACGGCTTTTGTAACCCGAGAGGGAGCTTAAGCTATCAGAGGATAAACTCGCCTTCAAGGCAATTTCGGTAATCAACAAAGGTAAATCAGATTAGCAACATAAACAACCTCAAAGGTAACCCAAATCCCTAGGAATCCATTTAAATCGAAAACCCCAAAAACATTTGTTTTCTGTTTGTGTATCATTTCAATTTCGAATTCAAACATTTTTCAAAACCCTTTACAAAGTCCAGATTCACTCAATTCGAAAACCGATTGCGATTCGAGAACACAGTCTCTGTGGGTTCGATATCTTTTATTACTTGACGGCAGTCCGGTACACTTGCCGGAATCGCACGAGCGCGTGCATCCGCACGACATCAACAACTGACGTTAAAAATAAATATGACTGCCAAATTGCCACCACCTCATTTTTAACGTCAACTTAATTTATGACTGCCAAGTTCCCGTATATTACATTATTTCCAATATTCATTCTGCACGTTTATAATTTATAGGATTATTTACGTCAGCTATTTATTATACTGAAGTAAAAACCACACTTTTAACGTCAGTTGTATAAAAAACTGACGTTAAAAATAAATATTTTTTATTTAAAAACACTTTTAACGTCACTTATATTAAACAACTGACGTTAAAGGTGTATAAGTTTCTGCAAGAATTCATTCCTTTGACTACTGTGCTACTTACCCATGCACCTTGTAACTTAATCCTCTTAATGAGCATTAAAGTTTATAGGTAAGTTTTCAAGAAAATCAGAATAGCTTAGTAACTTCATCCCCTAGCCTGCTCCTATAAATAGCTTCCTTCCATCCTTTTAATTTTATGCTTCACAATATGGCTCTGCCGTGGAGATTAACTTCATCACTCTTTCTTCCTATTCCTAGACTCAAAGGTCTTTGTCTTAATGGTCAAACAACTTCTGAGGTTGTGTAAATCACATAACATGGGCGATAAGGTTGTGTAAATCACATAGTGTGAGTTGCTCACCTTATCATCTTTCTGGAGAATCGGCAGCTAGCTACAGCACCAGAACGTCAGCGTTGGAAGCAAATGACTGTTCCAAGACTGAAACAGATCAGGTGCACCCTTGCTCAGCCGCTCTGGAAAACTCGGTCGCTCGACTCTCCTCTCTTGCTCACCCGTGAATGGAACGAAGCCCCTCAACAAAATGTTTTGGATTTTAAACCCTTTCAATGTAACTTTTTTATAGGATTTAAAACCCTATCAATGTAACTTTTTATAGGATTTTAAACCCTATCAATGTAACTTTTTATAGGATTTTAAAGGATTTTAAACCATTTCAATGAATGAGATCCGGTTTGGGTTGTTGAATCAACTTATTCTTCGCACATATATTTTAGTTTTCAAAACAGAAACACAAAACATCAAAGCAATTGTGAAACTGAAACTTTGAGGAAGGCAATGCGGAAGGGTCCGTATAATAGATAAAAAAAATTATTAAAATAACATTTAACGTCTGTTGATGAAAGAACAGAAGTTAAAAGTGAAGTGGGGCACTTTTAACGTCAGTTCAGTGAAGAACTGACGTTAAAACGTCCACTTTTAACGTCAGTTGTTTATTGAACTGACGTTAAAAGTGAGTCACTTCTCTTTTAACGTCAGTCCTTAAAACAACTGACGTTAAAATTGAATTAATGAATTCTGATATTTACAAAACTGCCACCGCCTCCTTTTTAACGTCTAGCTTTTGGTTAACTGACATAAACCTTTACCGTCTAATGTATATTTTACACAAGTGAATATTGGAGAGTTTCATCAACCTGATCAAACGATGAGACAGTTTGGCAGGGCCCAACATGTTCCAAAAGGACCATCCCAACCGAAATGGGTCCACAAGTTAATGCTTAGGGGTAAAACTGGTCAAGATTGGTATGAATAAATGCGACCATTAATTGAAATATGGAACAATAGGGTGGGATGGGTCCAGCCAGGCGTACCACAACAGGGGGAGATGAACATCCAATCAGAGTATATGAGATGGTACTTGGCACATACTCGTCGGTGGATCAGTAGAAAAAATGCACATCATGGAATTTTGGTAATGATATTTATAAGGTTGTGTTTTATTTTTAAACATTATGAAGTTATCATTATCTTTACTAATATCCGATTAATTTAATGTTGCACAGGTTGACAGGCTTGAACGGGTAAACTATTTAGTTATGCTAGAGGGGAGCCAAGAAATGAGACTTGAAGAGATTAGGAGTGAGACCAAGCGTATGATGATGGCACTAGGGTCCCAGAATCGTCTCATAAGTCCTATCAGCGGAGCTCCACTTGATATGCAACATCAGGTGCAACCATTGGTACTAATGAGCTTGTGTAGTCGGTTTTGCAAGGAAATTGCTGGTTTAGACCGAAACAGAGTGCCTGTTGAATCACAACCATTTTATCCACCACAGTTCCCAGAGCGAGATCCGGCGACATTCTACGTTCCTCCACCATTTCCTTATACTCCATATCAGCCTCCACGGACTTATTTCTTTCCAGACCTTCCGGCTCCATCTGGATCCACAAGCCCAAGCATGCATCCACAGTATCCACAAACCGATACGAGTGTGCATGCAGGTCCATCTTACACAGGAACATGTCCAACAATCCATCAAGGTACATCTTATTCACCAGGGGGTTTGAGTATGGCTCCATATTCCTCCCAAACGTATTATATGTCGGTGCCATATACGCTAGCTGGCTGCACTCCTGATGCACCTCAACGATGGATTACACAGCTTCAAAACACTCCCATACGGTCGCCTGAATTTGGTGAACCTGGCATTGATATGAATATTGATTTTGAGGATGTAATGGATTTTGGTGTGACAATGCGGGAGATGATGATACACAACAAGAGATTAGGCGAAACCCACATCGTCGAGCAAGAGACCAAGGTTATCAGTGCAAAAACAAAAAATGACTATATAATTAAAATAACATAATAAATGACACAAATATATGGTTTTAGAGAAGTTACAATAAACACTTCCAGAATAATAAGTGATAAAGAACAGTGTAAAAAAACAAAAAAGTAACAGAATATTGGTAAATGACTATATAATTAAAAAATTTACAAAAAAGATATTAGAAACAACTAAAAATTTACCTAAACTTGATTTGAATAGAGTGTACAAAAAATTAAAGGAGTGTTAGAAAATAAACAAGTTAAAGAATGAGAGGTAGTAGAAAGTAGGAGAGCGTGTGTGTGCGGAGAGGAGACAATTCGTTGGGTTATTTATGAGGAGGGGGGCAGGCGCCACTGTTAAGTCTCTAAAATGTCTGATGTGCATTTCCCTAAGTTTTGATGAGAAATAAACATTGGTTAATGATTTTATTAACCTTTATATTGGTTGCTAACCTGTCTATCTAGTGTGCAGATTAAAACTGTAAGAATCATTTATCTGCTCTAAAGTGACAGAAGCGCTCGTCCACCGAAGTGATAGAAGTGCTCGTCCACTAAGGTGACAGGAGCACTCGTCCACACAAGTCTTTGGACTTCCTAAGTCCTTAATGAGAAGCTTCGTCCAATGGCATGTCATATGGAGCTTGTCTACTAGCCTGTCCGAATGTAAAATCTTAAATGACTAGATGGACGCGGTTATTTTTCAAGATGGACGTGCTTATTTTATGGACGCGAATTCTATAAGAATTATCAGAATCTTATTTCGAGAACCAGAATCAAGAAAACAGATTTTGTTATCAGAACCAAAGACCAGTTAAAGAATGCTTCCAACATGCTTTATTCCCTAGTACCTCTGGTCCTTACACGAAAAGGGAAGTGTACTCAGCAAGGTGCAAAAAGCTCTATGCATAACTCTGATATGGCTGTATCACGATGCATAAAGCCATGATCCTTCATGCTTGAGTACAACCAACGACTCTATTGCATTAATGGCTGCCCAGAACGACTCTATTGCATCAATGGCTGCCCAGAACGACTCTATTGCATTTAATGAAGTTCTGCTTGAAGCCAACATCTGAGGGAATGTCTCTAACGGATCCTAAATGCTTGAAGACCATAAATACATAAGTCATTGAAGATGAAGAGAGAGAGAGTTGCTGGAGCTACTACTTCTGCTACACTTAATGAAAAATGAGAGGATCGCCACCTTCATCTCAACAGAAATCATCCTCAATGTAAACATTCTATATTCACTCAAGTGAGTGTTATGAGAGATTTCTTTTATCAGTTATGAAGTACTTAAAAATATATCCACTCTTGTGAGTGTAGGAAGAACTCATCTTTGTACTTCATTGTAAAATCACTCCATCAGTGTTGTGAGATTTTCTCTGTAACCTTCATCAAAATCCAGTGAGCCTAGAGAGGTTAGGTGAAAATAATACTTGCAACAGCCTGGAGAGGTTGGTTATGAATAATACTCGTTGAGCCTGGAGAGGCTAGGTGTGCAAATAATACTTGCAACAATCTAGAGAGCCTGGTTAAGAACAATACTCAATGAGCCTGGAGAGGCTAGGTGTGCAAATAATACTTGCAACAGTCTGGAGAGACTGGTTAAGAACAATACTCAATGAGCTTGGAGAGGCTAGGTGTGCAAAGACTACTCATTGTAATTATCTGATGTGATAGTGGAGAAAAACTCAGCTCTTCTTTGGGACTTGGATGTAGCTCATCGTTTATATGAGTGAACCAGGATAAATCTTGTTGTTTATTTTCTCTCTACCCTTATCTCCTTATCTTTGTTGTTTTATGTATTTTCAACAAAGTTTTCTAACTGATTTTAAGCTTTATGTTTTAAGCTATTTTCAAATGTTTTTTATCCTCTAGATGTTGTCTAACCGGTTAATGTTTAGTCTAAGATAATCAGACAAGTCAATATTGTCCATTAGACAAGTGAAATGCTTTATCTTCCTTATTTCCAAACTGGTTAAAAATATGTTATTAGTTTTGTTAGATGGTTTTAAAATTATCTTCTTTTATCCATCTACACTCTCTTTATTTGAAAAACTCTTATTTATGTTTGGTTGTTTAGTAAAAGTTTTAAATTTCTATTATCACTCAATTCACCCCCCTCTTGTGTGATGGTTGCTTTGATCTAACAATTGGTATCAGAGCTACGTGCTCTGTAGAGAAGCTTAACCGCTTAGAGTTAAAGATCCTTGTTATCTTAGCAACCAATTTTTTTTAAAATGTTTGATTTTAAATTTTTTTTAAAAAAAACCTTGTGTCTTTGAATTTCTTTTCACAAAAATTCAAACTGGAAATGTTTTTATAAGATGTTAATTTGTTTTGTGAAATGTTTTTATTTATACTCTTTTCTCTTATAAACCAAATTCATTTAGACTAATCTTGTTAAAATACTTTTTTTGTAACATTAGAAAAATGTTTTTAAGAATTTTGTCTTTTAAAAATGTTGTTTTTGACAAACCCAAAAGGTGCATCAAATCTAAAAATATTTTATTTGTGTTTAATGCTATTTATGTTACCAACAATGCTTCTTTGTGTAAAAGTATATCCTTGAATTAGAAGATGCAGATCATTGATAGAAGTTGGATTATAAAAATGTCTTCAAGAAGAAGAACACAACATAATTATTGACTCTTCGTCTTAAGAAGCCTGTGCGGAAAAGTACTTAACAATATGGAAGGATCACCCAACAAGAAAGGAAACCTTCTATAAAGGATCTAACTCAAGAAAAACTTTTGGAGTTGAGTTTATTAAACTTGAGAAGCCACACCGGAAGTTACTTGATCCTATTCCCTGTTGAAAAGTTCAGAACAACATGACTACTGAAAAATTAAAGGAATCAGAAAGGGAAAGTTATAGGAATTGGTACTATTGGTGGTAAACCCCCTCTTCCCTCTATATCTAATGTTCTTATGGTTAAAGGATTAAGACACAATTTTCTTAGCATAAGTCAAGTATGTGATAGTGGTTTTGATATTTCCTTTACCAAGGATGTATGCATAGTTAAAGACTATTGTGGCAAAACCCTATTTTCAACTAAAAGGAAACAAAATCTTTATAAGATTGAACTGTCTGATCTCTCAGATCAAAGTGTAACCTGTCTGATGTCTAAAGGGGATGAGAGATGGTTATGGCATAAGAAACTAGGACATTCTAGTATGAAACTAATTTCTGAATTAAAAAGAAATAATCTCGTAAGAGGATTGCCTGATATTAGCTTTAAGAAAGATGTCTTGTGTGATGCATGTCAGAGAAGTAAACAGATACAATCAAGTTTCAAATCCACAAACCAAGTATCAACCTCTAGACCTCTTCAGTTGTTACACATGGATCTGTTTGGACCAGTTAGTGTTGCCAGCCTGGTTGGAAGAAAATATGGATTTGTCATAGTTGATGACTAATCTAGAAACACATGGGTACTCTTCCTAACATACAAGGATGAGACTTTTAAGGCTTTCTCAGTATTCTGCAAAAGAGTACAAAATGACAAGGGTTTCTGTATTTCTACCCTTAGAAGTGATCATGGGGAGAATTTGAAAATGAGCAGTTTAGACAGTTCTATGAGGAGAATGGAATCTCTCACAATTTCTCTGCACCTAGAACTCCACAGCAAAATGGAGTGGTTGAGAGAAAGAATAGATCTATGATGAGCCTCTGTTTGACTGGTTTTATAACTAGTAAAGACCTTGGCTTTGTGCTAATTTTATATCATTTTTACCCAAATTAGACTTGATTGTCCTTAAGTGATATTTTGAGTCTGTAAATTGTTTTTATGTTAATTTAGTTGTTTTAGAGTTGAATAATTATTTACTTTTATTTTCTATTTTCAGGTTAATAAAAAGTAATAAATCTGGAGCCACTCGCCCCGCGAATAATCTCTCGCCCCGCGAGTATTGCAACCATGAAAAAGTCAGAGACGATCACGGCTTGCCCGTGTTGAAGATCACAGCCGTGGCAATTCTGAAGTTGAAGCGTTCGCCTCACGAGCATTCCTTCGCCTCGCGAGTCTTGGAAGATCAGAAGCCATCACGGTTTGGGCGTGTTGAATGCCACGGGCGTAACAGTTGGAAGCTGAATAGTTCGCCTCGCGAAGGATGTGCTCGCCTCGCGAGAAGACAAAGAGTTGCAGACCTTTCATGTAATTCGCCTCGCGAGCAGTGCTTCGCCTCGCGAGTACTCTGACTCCAGAAACGTGTATATAAGCAGTCTTAGGCAGAAATGAAGGGAGAGTCAGAATTAGCCAGTTTTGGCTAGTTTCTGAACTTGTTAGCTATTGTTTTCCTTTTGGTTTGTTGTCTTTCTTTTGTAATGGAGAATTAGTCTCCTAGATTAATCTACTGTAATTGGTTTCTGTTAACATTTGAGGTTCTGTATTTCATGATCATTTGCTTTTCTCTTTTCAATGCAATACTGTATGTTTCTGTTTGTTATTTCAGGAATATATAGTGTTGTATTGTTTCATCTCGGTGATGCTATGTTCCTATATATAATCGCGTTTGTTATTTCGCGTGTGTTCATTCATGTTCGTTTGTTCATGAGAGCTTAACCCCGTTTGTTATTTCGGGAATAGGAACATACATCTGTAGTAATGGTTTTCGTTTGTTAATTGTTGCTACAACCGGGAGGGGATTAGTATCTGCTTAGGATTTGCATGAACCAATGATAGTGGGAAACTGAGAACAGTAGGTTAATCGCTTTTGTCTATTTGCTATTTTCTTTAACTGCTTTGTTTTTATTATTTTGTTTTCTTAATTTAGCTTTCAATCCAAAACCCCCATTTCTAACTTTTACTAATTTTCTGTTAATAATAACAACAACTAAAGAGTCCTTGAGAGACGATCCGAGTTGTCGCACTATACTGCATTATTTTATAATCGCTCGTTTTTTTTGGCGCGTGGCGACAGCGCGGTCAATCTCTGCAAGAGATGGCTAGATCTATGCTCAATGAAAATAATCTCCCTAAGTACTTCTGGGCAGAAGCTGTAAACACTGCTTGTTATGTACAAAACAGAATACTTATTAGGCCTTTTCTAAAAAGGACTCCTTATGAATTATGGAAAGGAAAAAGCCCCAACATATCTTATTTTCATGCTTTTGGATGTGAATGTTTTATTCTGAATACCAAGGATAATCTTGGAAAGTTTGATTCTAAGGTAGATAAAGGTATTTTCGTAGGATATTCTGAAAAGTCTAAGGCTTTTAGAGTATATAATTCAAGAACTTGTATTATTAAAGAATCTGCTCATGTTAAATTCAATTATGGATTAAAGACTGATAAAGAACTATCAGATCTAGAAGATGATCTTGCAGGTCTTGATATAAACAAGCCAGAAAATCAACAACCCGATCTAACCAAAACAGAACATGTGCCTGAGGCTGAAAGACAAGTGGAACAAACGAGTCAGCAGACAAGTCAAGATCTTCATGATGATCTCAAGGTTTGTCATCATCAAAAAGGGGAGATTCTTAAGTTTCTAAAATGTCTGACATGCATTTCCCTAAGTTTTGGTGAGAACTAAACATTGGTTAATGATTTAATTAACCTTCATATTGGTTGCTAACATGTCTATAGAGTGTGCAGATTAAATAAGAGAATCAACCGTCCAACACAAGTGATTGAAACACACGTCCAACACTATAGTGATGGAAGCTCATGTCCAACAGCGTAGTGATAGAAGCTCACATCCAACACACAAGTGATTGAAACAAACGTCCAGTACTGTAGTAATTGAAGTGCACGTCCAGAACGCAAGAGATAGAAACTTGCGTCCACTAAAGTGATGAAAACCAGCGTCTACTAAAGGTATCAGAAGCGCTCGTCTAATGACGTGGCAGATGGAGCTCGTCCATTAAGGAATCAGAAGCGCTCGTCCAATGACGTGACATATGGAGCTCGTCTACTAAAGTAACAGAGGCTTTCGTCCACTAAAGTAATAGAGGCTCTCGTCCACTAAAAGTAACAGAAGTGCTCGTCCACTAAAGGTGACAGAAGCGCTCGTCCACACTAGTCTCTGGACTTGCTAAGTCCTTAATATGGAGATCGACTACTAGCCCGAATGAAAAATCTTAAATGGCTAGATAGACGCGGTTATTTTCAAGATGGAAGCACTTATCTTATGGACGCGAATTCTATAAGGATTATCATAATGGTATTTCAAGAACCAGAAAGAGACTTGAAGCCTTCTCTCCTACCCAGTTTCACGCTTATCAAGAAAAGTCAGAAGTTACTCTCTCAAGCAACCTTGGATAATCAGATCCAAAGACCAGTTAAAGAATGCTTCCAACATGCTTTATTCCCTTGTACCTCTGGTCCTTACACGAAAAGGGAGGTGTACTCAGCAAGGTACAAAAAGCTCTGCCAGATAACTACGATATGGCTGTATCACGATGCATAAAGCCATGATCCTTCATGTTAGAGTACAACCAACGACTCTATTGCATTAATGGCTGCCCAGAAGGACTCTATTGCATTAATGGCTGCCCAGTTAATGGCTGCCCAGAACGATTCTATTGCATTAATGGCTGCCTAGAACGACTCTATTGAATTTAATGAAGTTCTGCTTGAAGCCAACATCTGAGGGAATGTCTCTAACGGATCCTAAATGCTTGAAGACCATAAATACAGAAGTCATTGAAGATGAAGAGAGAGAAAGAGTTGCCGGAGCTACTACATCTGCTACACTTAATGAAAAATGAGAGGATCGTCACCTTCATCTCAACAGAAATCATCCTCAATGTAAACATTCTATATTCACTCAAGTGAGTGTTATGAGAGATTTCTTTTATCAGTTATGAAGTACTTAAAAATATATCCACTCTTGTGAGTGTAGGAAGAACTCATCTCTGTACTTCATTGTAAAATCACTCCATGAGTGTTGTGAGATTTTCTCTATGTAACCTTCATCAAAATCCAGCGAGCCTGGAGAGGCTAGGTGAAAATAATACTTGCAACATCTTGGAGAGGTTGGTTAAGAATAATACTCGTTGAGCCTGGAGAGGCTAGGTGTGCAAATAATACTTGCAACAGTCTGGAGAGGCTGGTTAAGAACAATACTCAATGAGCCTGGAGAGGCTAGGTGTGCAAATAATACTTGCAACAGTCTGGAGAGGCTGGTAAAGAACAATACTCAATGAGCTTGGAGAGGCCAGGTGTGCAAAGACTACTCATTGTAATTATCTGATGTGATAGTGGAGAAAAACTCAGCTATCGCTGGGGACTGGATGTAGCTCATCGTTTATATGAGTGAACCAGGATAAATCTTGTTGTTTATTTTCTCTCTACCCTTATCTCCTTATCTTTGTTGTTTTATGTATTTTCAACAAAGTTTTCTAATTGATTTTAAGCTTTATGTTCTAAGCTATTTTCAAATGTTTTTTATCCTCTAGTTGCTGTCTAACCGGTTAATATTTAGTCTAAGATAATCAGACAAGTCAATATTGTCCATTAGACAAGTGAAATGCTTTATCTTCCTTATTTCCAAACTGGTTAAAAATATGTTATTAGTTTTTTTAGATGGTTTTTAAATTATCTTCTTTTATCCATCTACACTCTCTTTATTTGAAAAACTCTGATTTATGTTTGGTTGTTTAGTAAAAGTTTTAAATTTCTATTATCACCCAATTCACCCCCCTTTTGTGTGATGGTTGCTTTGATCTAACAGAAAGTGGAAGATCTCGCTTCTGATCTTGCCAAATTTGTTAATGGTAGATATAATCTGACTAAGCTACTTAGCTGTCAGAGGCACTCTCTTAACAAAGAAGGTATTGGATATGGCCATCAGACATATCATAAAGTATCAACTAAAGCTTCTATAATCCATTAAGTCAACTGTAACCAAATCTACACTTGTCTATAACTTCTGTGGAAAAACTGGACATGTTATGTCTAAGTGTATCCATAAGAAGAGAAGGAAGTCTTCACAGATTCCTAAAACTAACAGAAAATGACCCAGAAAAATATGGGTACCTAAAAATCAAATAATTTTTGTTGCAGATGTCCTCAACAGGACAAAGAAAACACCACTGCTGGTACCTGGACAGTGGTTGCTCGCGTCATATGACAGGAAAAGGTGTATGTTTCTAGACCTCCAACTTAAGAAATAAGGACACGTTGCCTTCGGAGGGAACCAGAAAGGGAAAGTTATAGAAATTGGTACTATTGGTGGTAAACCCCCTCTTCCCTCTATATCTAATGTTCTTATGGTTAAAGGATTAAGACACAATTTGCTTAGCATAAGTCAATTATGTGATAGTGGTTTTGATGTTTCCTTTACCAAGGATGTATGCATAGTTAAAGACTGTTGTGGCAAAACCCTCTTTTCAGCTAAAAGGCAACAAATCTTTTTAAGATTGAAATGTCTGATCTCTCTGATCAAAGTGTAACCTGTCTGATGTCTAAAGAGGATGAGAGATGGTTATGGCATAAGAAACTAGGACATGCTAGTATGAAACAAATTTCTGAATTAAAAAGGAATAATCGTGTGAGAGGATTGCCGATATTAGTTTTAAGAAAGATGTCTCGTGTGATGCATGTCGAAAAGGTAAACAGATAAAATCAAGTTTCAAATCTAAAAACCTAGTATCAACCTCTAGACCTCTTGGTTTGTTACACATGGATCTGTTTTTGACCGATTAGTGTTGCCGGCTGGTCGGAAGAAAATATGGATTTGTCATAGTTGATGATTATTCTAGATACACATGGGTACTCTTACTAACACACAAGGATGAGTCTTTTAAGGCTTTCTCAGTATTCTGCAAAAGAGTACAAAATGAGCAGGGTTTCTATATTTCTGCCCTTAGAAGTGATCATGGGGGAGAATTTGAAAATGATCAGTTTAGATAGTTCTGTGAGGAGAATGGAATCTCTCGCAATTTCTCTGCACCTAGAACTCCACAATAGAATGGAGTGGTTGAGAGAAAGAACAAATCTCTGCAAGAGATGGTTAGATCTATGCTCAATGAAAATAATCTCCCTAAGTACTTAGGCGGAAGTCAAAAACACTGCTTGTTATGAACAAAACAGAATACTTATTAGGCCTTTTCGAAAAAGGACTCCTTATGAATTGTGGAAAGGAAAAATCCCCAACATATCTTATTTTCATGCTTTTGGATGTGAATGTTTTATTCTGAATACCAGAGATAATCTTGGAAAGTTTGATTCTATGGTAGATAAAGGAATTTTCGTAGGATATTCTGAAATGTCTAACGCTTTTAGAGTTTACAATTCAAGAACTTGTATTATTGAAGAATCTGTTCATGTTAAATTCAATGACGAGTTAAAGACCGATAAAGAACTATCATATCTAGAAGATGATCTTGCGGGTCTTGATATAAACAATCCAGGTATTCAACAACCCGATCTAACCAAGATAATGAAATAGACAATTATAAACACGAGAAAGGGGGGTTGAACTGTGTTTATCAAAATTTAAACGAAGTTGAAATCTTTTTGCAAACAGAAGCTTAGTTCGGACGAGTGGAAAGAAACAAGACAGACGGGTGACTTTGGCAAACACACCACTTGATAAACGTATAAGAAAACTAAAGCAATTAAAGAGGTTATAAGGAAAGAGAGATTGACACAATTATTTATCCTGGTTCACTCTTCAAAGCAAAGATCTACGTCCAGTCCTTGGCAGCACCAAGATTTATCCACTACAACTGATCAGGTTACAGACTCAAGTATTGTTTGCACACCTAGCCTCTTCAGGCTCCAAGACAAGTATTCTTTGGACACCTAGCCTCTTCAGGCTCAAGACAAGTATTCTTTGCACACTTAGCCTCTTCAGGCTCACTCAGGTTTGTTTGATAGATTTGGTTTGTAATGAATACAACTTCAGACAGACAACTTTCACTAACACTCAGAGAGTGGTTTAAATGTAAAGCTTAGGAAAGTCTGCGTAATAACTTCAAATGATTGAAGAATACAAAATGAAAGAATGAAGAATTTAATGCGCAAAGTAATGGCTCTTTAATGTTATGTGTATTCTCTATTCTCTGTACTTCATCTTCAATGACTTCTGTATTTATAGTCTTCAAGCATTTAGGATCCGTTAGAGACATTCCCTCAGATGTTGGCTCCAAGCAGAACTTCATTAAATGCAATAGAGTCGTTCTGGGCAGTCATTAATGCAATAGGAGCATTGGTTGTACTCTAACATGAAGGATCATGGCTTTATGCATCGTGATACAGTCATATCAGAGTTGTGCAGAGAGCTTTTTGTACTTTGCTGAGTACAATTTCCTTTTCGTGTAAGGACTAGAGGTACTAGGGAATAAAGCACATTGGAAGCATTCTTTAACTGGTCTTTGGTTCTGATAACCGAGGTTACTTGAAAGAGTAACTTCTGACTTTTCTTGATAAGCGAGAAACTGAGTAGGAGAGAAGGCTTCAAGTCTCTTTCTGGTTCTTGAAATAAGATACTGATAATTCTTATAGAATTCGCGTTCAGAAAGTAAGTGCGTCCATCTTGAAAATAACCGCGTCCATCTAGCCATTTAAGATTTTACATTCGAGCTAGTAGACAAGCTCCATATGCCATGTCATTGGACGGATACTCCTTTAATTGGTTGAACGTAACCTAGTAAACGAGCTCCATATTAAGGACTCAGCAAGTCCAAAGACTTGTGTGGAAGAACGCTTCTGTCACCTTAGTGGACGAGGGCTTCTGTCACCTTAGTGGATGGGCACTTCTGTCACTTTAGTAGACGAGGGCCTCTGTCACTTTAGTAGACGAGCGCCTCTGTCACTTTAGTAGACGAGCACCTCTGTCACTTTAGTAGACGAGCGCTTGTGTCACTTTATTGGACGCTGGCTTTTATCACTTTAGTGGACACTGGCTTTTATCACTTTAGTGGACGTTGTCTTTTATCACTTTAGTTGGACGTGCGCTTCAATCACTTGTGTTGGACGTGAGCTTCTATCACTTGCGTTGGACGTGAGCTTCTATCACTTGCGTTGGACATGAGCTTCAATCACTTCAGTGTATAGATGATTCTTACAGTTTTATTCTGCACACTAGATTGACAGGTTAGCAACCAATATGAAGGTTAATTAAATCATTAACCAATGTTTAGTTCTCATCAAAACTTAGGGAAATACACATCAGACATTTTAGAGACTTAACAGACAGAACCTGTGCCTGACGCTGACAGACAACTGGAACAAACATGTCAACAGACGAGTCAACAGACAAGTCAAGATCTTCATGATGATCTCAAAAGGGATTGGAAGTTCAACGCTCATCACCCTAAGGATCTTATTATTGGAAATCCTTCTGAAGGAGTAAGAACCAGATCCACATTAAGAGAATCAAGCAATGTGGCCTTTATTTCAGATTTGGAGCCTAAACGCATTGAAGAAGCTCTTGAGGATGAAAGATGGATTCTTGCTATGCATGAAGAACTTAACCAGTTCACCAGAAATGATGTCTGGACTCTTGTCTCTAAGCCTAAAAATAAGTTGGTTATTGGAACAAGATGGGTCTTCAGAAACAAATTGGATGAAGATGGTAAAGTTGTCAGAAATAAGGCAAGGTTAGTAGCTCAAGGCTATAACCAACAAGAAGGTATTGATTATCTTGAAACCTTTGCACTGTAGCTAGAATAGAAGCCATACGCATTTTAATGTCATATGCTGCACAACGCCAAATTACCCTCTAATGGATGTAAAAAGTGCTTTTCTAAATGGAATAATTGAAGAAGAAGTGTATGTCAAACAACCCCCTGGTTTTGAGGATACTGATAAACCAGATCACGTTTTCAAACTTAAAAAGGCATTATATGGTTTGAAACAAGCACCTAGAGCATGGTATGATAGACTCAATTCTTTTATCATGCATAATGCTTTTACTAGAGGACAAGTAGACACTACTCTGTTCAAGAAATGCTCTAAATAGAACTTTATTATAGTTCAAATATATGTTGATGATATTATTTCTGGAGCAACTAATGAAAAGTTGTGCAAGGAATTTTCAAATCTAATGCAAGCTGAATTTGAGATGAGCATGATGGGAGAATTGAAGTTCTTCCTTGGATTACAAATCAAGAAGACAAGTGATGGAATTTACATTCATCAACAAAAATATACCAAGGAGATACTCAAGAAATACAAAATGGAAAATGCAAAGCTCATGAAAATCCCTATGCAACCCAATGCAAAACTAAGCAAAGATGATGAAGGTAAAAAGGTAGATCAAACTGTCTACAGAGGTATGATTGACTCTCTACTGTACTTAACTTTAAGCAAACCTGACATTCAATTTAGTGTCTGTATGTGTGCTAGATTCCAATCTGATCCTCGAGAATCTCATCTTAAGGCTGTTAAAAGAATATTTAGATATTTGCTTGGAATTACTAATCTTGGTTTGATGTATTTAAGATCAAAAGAATACAAATTAGTGGGATACTGTGATGCTGATTTTGCTGGAGACATAATAGAAAGAAAAAGCACCAGTGGAGGATGTCACTTCATTGGAACAAGTTTAGTCTCATGGTCAATCAAGAGGCAGACAACCATTGCCATGTCTCTTCTTGACGCCGAATACATACATCTCTGCTTGCTAGTTGCTTGCTCTCAACTCTTATGGGTAAAACATCAACTTGAGGATTACTCTATTTTTGAACATAACATATTTGTATGGTGTGATAATTCCAGTGCTATATGCTTAACTAAAACTCCAATTCAACATTATATGGCTAAGCATATTGAAATCAAACATCATTTTATTAGGGATTATGTTCGAGAAAGGCATCTTTGATATTAAGTTTGTTAAAAATGAAAATCAATGGGCTGATATTTTCACTAAACCCTCGCGAGAAGAAAGGTTTTTATTTATTAGAGATAATCTAAACATGAATTGCATTGTTGAATGACATGTCTAAATGTTAACCTGTCTCGTGCTTTATCACCTGTCTATGCTTACTTGTCGACTCTTCCGAGTCACTATGCTAGAACTCATCGTTTTTGTTGAAATGGTTATTATTTAATTAATGCCATTCCCTTATCTGAAGCTAATCGTGTGCATGGCGGTTTACATATCTCGAAAACATGTTTTCATCATGCCTTAAGTGGGTGTTGCAGTTCCCCATACAAATCGTGCCTTTTTTGAATTAAAAATGTCATTTTTCTCTCTCCTACCTTTATGACTATAAAAGACAATAGATCAGAAATGTTGAACCTTTACGTTTCAATATTCCAAAATCTCTTTGTCTTCTCATCTTTCAAACCCTATTCTCTCTCAAAACCCTAGAATCATTTTCTCTCAATTGGTATCATCAAAGCATCTCTCTACAAAAGAAATCGCTGAGAAATACAATCTCAAGGTTACTGAGATAGAAAAGTTCATTCCGGGAAAGATCGTTGATCTTCAACAGATGAAGAAACTAGGAATGGATGTCACTGAAGAGTTGGAGTACTCCAAGTGGACTCCTTTCTTCGACATCAAGAAGCTTGTTCACCCTAAGCTCGTTCAAACGTTCTGGAGAAATGTTGTGGTTGTCACCAATCGACTCAACGAAATCAAAAGCTTTAAGGCTGAAATGGGGGATAAAACCCTTCTCTTCCCCATTAGCTCTCTGGAGCTTGTCACAAAATGTCCGAGAATCGGAGCTGGCTTCACACCCAACTGGAAAGATGAAGTGGGAGTTGACAATGTCAACATTGCCATCTATGGTGTTCCCAAATCAGTGAACCCTAAGCCTGTCATCATGGTGGTCAAGTATAGATTCCTGCACAAATTGCTGTTGGAATGCGTGATGCCAAGGAAGGGCTCACGAGACAGTGTGACCAAGGTGGACAGATTTGCTCTGTACCACTTGATCCACAAAAACAAGGTTGACATCAACGACCTCATCTACATGTACCTTGAGATTCTGATCAAGAGAACCAACATGCAGACCTATCCTTATGGGATGTTGCTGACAAGGGTATTCAGGAACAAGTTGTTTGTTCCTAGTGATGTTCACTTTGTGGACATGTCACTGCCCATAGACAGGAAGCTACTGTCTATGATGGACATCGAGGGAATCCCTTTTGCTGATGAGGAGGAAGACAACAACAAGAAGAAGCAGAAGAAGAAAAAGCCTGCTGTTGAGCAGAAGGAGGAAGAACCAGTGGTTTCCACTAACGAATAAGAAGTTCCCATTTCTGAAAGATTGCTCAAACCGTCTGGAAAGGTGGCCAGACAAGACCAAATTCCAGAGCTGTAACCCTCGGTATCTGAAGATTCTGCTGAAATAGTTGAGCCCTTGAGGTTCAGGCTTAAGAGACCCTC
Organism: Sophora flavescens; assembly: GCA_030762895.1. Classification (NCBI taxonomy): domain Eukaryota; kingdom Viridiplantae; phylum Streptophyta; class Magnoliopsida; order Fabales; family Fabaceae; genus Sophora; species Sophora flavescens. The sequence goes on from CM061070.1 coordinate 104,750,892, forward strand.
TCCCAAGAGGAAGACTAGTGAAGCTGAGGAATTAGTGGATGTTCCTGCTCATCCCAGCAAGAAAAGGAAGCTGGTGAAGACCTTTTCTAAGGTCAGACAAGTTGAGTCTGAGCCTAGCAAGGAGGAAGCATCTTCTCAGGGGGAGCAGACAGAGCAAGTCCTGGAAGAACCAAAGAAAACTTTCATTTTGGGAATTATTCCCAAAAAGAGAAGATCTGGTTACCCAGTACCTGCAAAAGCTAACACTACAGAAGACCTGTCTGGAGGAGCTCAGACAGTTGTACCCAAGGATGACCAAGTGTCTCCTTCTCACAAGAAGTTGAAGATATCTGAAGAGCAAACATCTCCTTCACTCCCCTCCCCTTCTCATCAAGGTATCATCAACCCATCTGTCTCTTCTCCATCTGCCCTTTTTGTTCAATATCTTTTTGTTGCATCTCCTATTTCTTCACCTGTCTCCTCTTTTCAAACTCAAAAATCTTCTTTCACAATTGTACCTAATGACTGTCAGTACACAATTGTTCACAGGGACTCTGCTCCCAAAGAACAAACTGGCATATCAACGACACTCTTTGTGTCTGATCTGCAATCTCTTTTATTTGCAAGTATCTCACATGTCTCTTTCATCCCTTCTCCTCCACCTCATTTTCTTAACCCCTATATGGAACTTTTCTTCTACCCACCTATTATTATCTTCATTAGAACATTAGCTGGAACTCACTATCATGCTTCTGTTGTAATGCTACCACATAGGTCTAGGCATTTCTTTATGTTAGTCATAGGATCTAATTCTTTTTTTGCCATATTGATTCTTTATTACCTATCCCTCCCTCTGTTTTAGCTCAAACACCTCTTCCCCCACCTATTCAAATAACAATCATCGATGATCCTCGTCCGAGAGACTTTCCTCGTGTGTTTCCTTCACACAATCATCGATCGTGTCAGAATTAGTCTTATCTTCAAATTCGTCTTTCTTCCTTTATATGCCCTTCAAACTCTCCATGAGCTTTTCTTCCCTTCCACCACCTCTCCCCTATCTCTACCTACGGTACCCCCAGTTTTAGCCTTACCCTGGCACTCTTCTCTGTCTGTCTCTTCTCAAACAGTGGCGTTACAAGGCTTTCATCTGCTTCAAGGACAAGTAGAAGACTTAAGAAGACAACTAGTTGAAGAAAGGCGAGCTAGGCTGCTCTTAGAGCAAAGGGTTGCTGCTTTATTTTTGCTACTTAGTCAATCTAGGTAGTTTTGTTTCTCTGTTGTAAACTGCCCTGTACTTATCAAAGCTCATGATGAATAAAATAAATTTCTCCTTTATTTCTTTAATGCTTTCATAGTTTATTCCTTTTTGATGTCGACAAAAGGGGGAGAATAGGAGAAATGTGATATAGGAGAATGGGAGAATGAATATGATATGATCTTAAATAATACATGGACATGAGTATGTTCTGATAGTTGTTATAATTGTTCGGATAAATAAGTAAGATTGCTCTGATAATAATTTCAAAGTAAAACAAGTCAAACTTATGTGTGACTAAGTTAGACGGATTATATAATTAATCTTAATGTCTGATCAAGAATCTGCATGACACATGCCGCTTAAGAAAATTTCAACCCATCTGATATGTGTTATTTTCGTTGTTGATATTTTCTGAGGTTCATTAAATCATCTCAATGTTTGTCATCATCAAAAAGGGGGAGATTGTTAAGTCTCTAAAATGTCTGATGTGGATTTCCCTAAGTTTTGATGAGAACTAAACATTGGTTAATGATTTAATTAACCTTCATATTGGTTGCTAACATGTACCTATCTAGTGTGCAAATTAAAACTATAAGAATCATCTATCCACTCTAAAGTGACAGAAGCGTTCGTCCACTGAAGTGATAGAAGTGCTCGTCCACTAAGGTGACAGAAGCACTCGTCCACACAAGTCTTTGGACTTTCTAAGTCCTTAATGAGAAGCTCAGTCCAATGGCATGGCATATGGAGCCCGTCTACTAGCCCGTTCGAATGTAAAATCTTAAATGGCTAGATGGACACGGTTTTTTATCAAGATGGACACGAATTCTATAAGAATTATCATAATCTTATTTCAAGAATCAGAATCAAGAAAACAGATTACATTATCGGAACCAAAGACCGGTTAAAGAATGCTTCTAACATGCTTTATTTCCTAGTACCTCTGGTCCTTACGAAAAGGGAATTGTACTCAAAGCAAAGTACAAAAACTCTCCACAAACTACGATATGGCTGTATCACGATGTATAAAGCCATGATCCTTCATGTTAGAGTACAACCAACGTTCCTATTGCATTAATGGCTGCCCAGAACGACTCTATTGCATTTAATGAAGTTCTGCTTGACGCCAACATTTGAGGGAATGTCTCTAACAGATCCTATATGCTTGAAGACTATAAATACAGAAGTCATTGAAGATGAAGCATATAGAATACACATAGAATTAAAGAGCCATTACTCTACGCATTAATATCTTCATTCTTCCATTATGTATTCTTCAATCATTTGAAGTTATTACGCAGACTTTCCTAAGCTTTACATTTAAACTACTCTCTGAGTGTTAGTGAAAGTTCCGTCTATCTGAAGTTGTATTTATTACAAACCAAATCTCTTAAATAAACCAGAGTGAGCCTGAAGAGGCTAGGTGTGCAAAGAATACTTGTTTTTGAGCCTGAAGAGGCTAGGTGTGCAAACAATACTTGGAGTCTGTAATCTGATCAGCTATAGTGGATAAAACTTGGTGCTGTCAAGGATTGGACGTAGCTCTTTGCTTTGAACAGTGAACCAGGATAAATAGTTGTGTCAATCTCTCTTTACTTATAAACTGTTTAGTTGCCTTAGTTTTCTTATCCATTTTCAAGTGGTGTGTTTGTCTAAGTCACTGTTAAAATTTCATCAGACAAGTCACCTGTCTGTCCTGCATCCTTCCACTCGTCTGAACCAAGCCTCTGTATACGAAAAGATTTCAACTTTGTTTAAATTCTGATAAACACAATTCAACCCACCCTTCTCGTGTTTATAGTTGTCTATTTCAGTCACGTGTCAGCAGCCTGAGCAGTGGCACCTCTGCTAACAGTGCCTAGTGGCGCCTGTAGCAGTAGCGCCACTACTCAGGGTGCTGACACGTGACGCTGCACAGAAAATGTTTTTTTAATTTTTAAATCATATAAAAAATATATTATTATAATCAAAACTAGGTTACTTTGGTAAATAGTTTCAAAACTAGGTTATTTTGATAAATAGTTTCTAAAAGTAGGTTAGTTTGGTCTAAAAAGCCTTTCTTTTTGGGTAATAAAATATGCACAAATAAAAAAATTAACACTAAATTTTTGGGCACTACTTCTATACTACTGATAGTATACAAGTGGTGACCAGTGTGTGTTATTTAATGATATGAGATGTGAGTTTATTAGCAGCGTTTTGTTATTTGGACAACAAATTTTAAACACCGTATGTGATACCGTACATGCTTATCTCCGTCTATGTTGTCCCATATGTAGATGTCCAAGAAACATTTCTCTTATTAGCATGTGGGTAGATGTGGTTTACAAAAAAATGTTTTCGGATTGTGTTACTATAAAAAAAGAGAAATACATCTAATAATATTATTTCTTTCCTTTTCTTTTTTCTTAAATCAATAAGTGTAACAAATGGTGTAAAACAAATACTCCCTTCGAACTTTGTTATAAGCAAAAAAGTCTCAAACTTTTTAGTTCAATATATAAGCAAATTTCAACTTCTATCCAATTTAATGATATTATTCCTAAAATACCATTTATTTAATATAAATTCCATTTTTCAATTACTCCTTTTATTCCTAGCAACACAAGCTTTCTCTAAGGATTATCTCTAAGTACCTCTCTTTGTTTTTTTCCTGCATTATGCCCATGCAATTGCTGTGTTGAACGTTATGGAGTTAATATGTTCGTTGTTTGAACCATTTACTCTGAAACTCACGTAAATGACTAAAAAGCCTCATATACAACTCCTGCATTGGACATTCTTAGCTTGTTTTTTAAGATGTCAATTCTCGCACTCAAACTTGTAATATTCAGGGTTTGAGAGTTGGAAGGAGAAGGGGGTGGATGGGTTTGAGGAGAAAGGATGGGGAAGAGAGGATAGCCTCCAACACCCTCTCCTAAATCATTTTTTTAATAAAAGGACCAACTCCCCAATTTGGAGGAACAACAAAAATTAAATAGGGGAAGGGCTCAGAAGGCTATCCTCTATAAGCAAGCTCACTTTAAGGTTATGTTTGTAAGTAGTTTTTTTGGAGGGGAATGAAAGGAAATGAGAGGCTAATTTTCTCCTCCTCTTGTTTATGAGTTCTATTAATTGGAGGGAAAGGTTTTGCACCTCCTTAACTCACTTTTTCATTTCACTACCAAATAAGGAGGGAATATAGTATAATTTATTGTAGAGGGTGAAGTATTTTAAGAGGATAATTAAAATACTTCACTCTAAAATACTTTGTTTGGATATTAAATATGAAGGATTTTAGAAATAAAGGGATTTTATGGGGTATTTTATGGGGTATTTCAAATTCCTTGGAATTTTGAAATACCCCATCCAAACACAAGATAAGAGTGTGTTTGGATGGGGTATTTCAATATTTCAAGGAATTTAAAATACAAGGCAATTCAATTATTTCAATTAAATTACTTTCATTTGGAAAATATTTTGTTTGGATATGATAATTCAGATACCTTGTATTTTAAATTCTTTGTTTGGATAAAGCATTTCAATTACCTTCAATTACATTTTTTAATATTTATTTAAGAAATTGGGATTTCAACTGTCCGGGGAGTGACAACCCCAGTCGGGTGTCGAGGGCCACCCCCGTCGGCCGAGGATGTCCGGGGGCCGGTGCCCCCCACCGGGTATCCGGGGTCGGGGTCCCCCACCAGGTGTCCGGGGGTCGGCGCCCCCCACCACCCATTGTTTGGGGGCCGCGCGCCCGGTCAGTGTCCCCCCCCCTCCCCCAACCGGTGTCCGGGGTCGTCATCGGTGGTAGGTGACACTTGAGTAAGGAGAGGGAATTTCAAAATACCTCCTTTTTAGGAAGTATTTCAAATTCCTCAAATTTATCTTAAACAAATAACCCCATAAAATCCCTTGATTTCTAAAATCCTTCATATTTAATATCCAAACAAAGTATTTTAAAGTGAAGTATTTTAATTACCCTCTTAAAATACTTCACCCTCTACAAATACCTCATCCAAACACACCATAACGTTTTGCTCTGCTAGGGTTTGCATGGTGCACCATGTCTAATCAAGATCCTTCTTGCCCATGCCCCATTCTTCAACTTCTAGCCCCTTCATCCCCTACTTCTTCCCCCTCCTCTTCTTCTTTACCTGCGCAAAAGAAATCCTTTGTTCAGGCACTCAATAATTCCTTTGACATACCTATCAGTCAATTGCCAAAGCCGCGGTTGATAGGAGACTTAATTTCTATAAAGATTTCTGAAGAGGAATACAAGATTGGCTTAGAAAGTAGCAAGAACAATTTACATGGCCGTTTAACCCTTCAGAAAGGTAATCAACCAACTAAGTTTCAAGACTTAAGAGATAAGTTATTGAAACTATGGAAACCAATTGGACAATGGCGCATGATTCCTTTGCGTAAAGGATATTATGAATTCAATTTCGCATACTTAGAAGATCTACGTAGTGTTTGGACTGTTGGTTCATGGAGTTTACAACCAGGCATGCTTAGACTTTATCAATGGAGTCCAGACTTTAACCCTAATCTTTAGAAACAAACTCATGTTCAATCTTGGATTTGAATATATGATCTCCCTATGGAGAATTGGAGGTCGAAAATACTTTTTGAAAGCTCTAGATGAATCAACAAAAAATAAAGTATTTGGTCACTATGCTAGAATCCTAGTTGACATCGATCTATCTGGAATTAGGGTGGAAAGAGATGATCATGCATTCTATGTTACAATTGACTATGAAAAACTCCCCACCTTTTGTTCATGTTGTCTTTCGATTGGTCATTCTATTGGGGAATGCAAGAGAAAAAACAATGGTCTTGAAACTCATGAGGCAGCCTTTAAATCAGAAAACAAGAACTGTATATGTTCCTAAACAGCCTGTTGTCAAGAAAGCAGATGTTGCAGTAGTGGATAATCCTGATCAAGTAATTGATGGAAAGGAAGACACTGGTAATGATCCAGTTAATGGTGGACAACATGATCACAATCATGTTACTGCTGATACTCATGGAATTATTCCAGATAATGAAAATGCAGTAGTTCAACAGACAGATAGTGATGCAGTGAATAACCCTGTAATCTAAGAGGATGATGTTGAGGACTCAATCTCAGAAAATGATGAATCAATACATCCTGAATCACCTCGGGCGAGTAGAGTTTTTAGGCCTGGTTTTGAGACTCCTTTGCGAGTTACGCTAATAATGGAATTGGAGTGCAATCGTTAGTCATGTTTCGACTCGATGGGAGGCACGAGATAGCGATATGCGGGTCAACTCGAGTCCCTCGGAGGATTCATGTAATTGTCTCTTCTCGAGGTTGATATTCTACCTCATCGAAATTGACAAGATGTCAGGATTGTGCCAAAGTTCTGGAGTAATGGTAATGATGAAGAAGAGGAATGTCTTAATATTAATGAAGTTCATACTGAGCAAGGTAGTTTCAAAGTTTTTCTATCAAAGTCTCAAAAGAAAAAACTGACAAAAAAACAGCTAGCTCTAGCAAAAGCTGGTAAGCCAAAAGCCCGAAACACGGTTGGACCTGTTAATTTTGCATGATGAAGTTCCTATTCTATAATGTTAGAGGGATTGGCAACCTAGATACTAGGTTAGTTTTGAAGAAATTTACTGGTTTCTAATAAGCCTGATCTAATATTCATTGCTGAACCTTGAATTAGTATTGCTCAATTTCCTGACAGGTTTTGGACAAAATTCAATCTTAAAGTTTTTACAGTTAATGATAGGAATACTCTTTTGCGTAATCTTTGGTGTATCTTCCATGAATCTCTGCATCCTACTGTTATTGCTTGCTCTAAACAGCAGGTCTCTTTCTCTTTAAAGATGGAACCTCGGGAAATTTTCATCTCAAATATTTATGCTAGCACAGATTATCAACACGGGAAGAGGGTTGTGGGCTGAATTGAAAGCATTACAGCAAGTAAATGATGGCCCCTGGTGTTTCACAGGTGATTATAATGTGGTTCTTGGTGCTCACGAGCAAAGGGATGGTTGCTTGCCTTTGAGGATTGCTTCTGAGGAGTTTAAGTTTTGGACTGCTAGTTGCCAATTCTCACATATTCTGACCAATGGTGCTCAATTTTCTTGGTCCAATGGTAGAAGAGGTAATGCTTTAACAGAGAAAAGACTTGATAGAGTGGTTTGTAATGACAAATGGTTGAGCTTCTGGTCTAGTGTTGCTTACTGAGTACACTTCCTAGAAGTAAATCTGATCACTTTCCCTTGCTCTTATCATTGAAGAAGGAAGTTAAAAATTTTAGCTCTTCTTTTAAGTTCATGAAGATGTGGGCTTCAAATCCGGATTGCTCTAGAATAATTGAAGAGGTCTGGAATTCCGGGGTAGCAGGCTGTCCTATGTTTATTCTCTCTCAGAAATTAAAGTTGTTGAAAGGGAGACTTAAAAGCTGGAATAAAGATACTTTTGGAGATGTTAACATTAAAGTTGATTCTGCTATGGCAAAGGTTGATGAAATTCAACAAATAATCAGTTCAACAGGTATGGTGATATCTTTGTTTGAGCAAGAAAACAGGTTCAATCTGAGTTGCGGTTTTGCGTTGCATTGTCAAGAAGAATTCTGGAAAGAAAAATCCAGAATTGATTGGCATATTCAAGGAGATAAAAACACTGAATTCTTTCACAAGATCACCAAGATAAGGAATGTCTCAAAGCAAATCTCCCTGATTAAAAAGGATGATCAGGTTCTGTATGTTGCAAAGGATATAGAGGAACATATTTTGAGTTATTACACTGAGTTGTTCTGTTCTGAAAATCAGTGCAGGGAGAATGATTTAGTTGACAAAATATTAACTCCAATGGTCTCTAGAGAGGACAACCTATTGTTAACCAACTTGCCCTCCCTTGAAGAAGTGAAAAATGCAGTGTTTTCCTTGAATTGTAGTGGTGCTCGGGGCCTGATGGTTTTGGTGGTTTATTTTTCCAAAATTACCGGAATTGTTCATCATGATGTATGCATAGCCTGTCATTCGGGTTTTTGAGCGGGGTTGGTTCTTGCCAACCTAAACTCCAACCTAGTGGTTCTAATTCCAAAAACTCAAGGTGGCGATAGAGTTGAGGACTTTAGGCCTATTGCCTTGGGCAACTTCCAGTTCAAAATTATCACTAAAGTGATAGCAGATAGGCTGGCTAAGGTATCTCCAAAGATTGTCTCGGATAACCAAAAAGGTTTTATTCAAGGAAGGTATATTAATGACTATCTCTCGCATGCTTGGGAATGTGTAAATATGTTGGACAAAAGGGTTTTGGTGGCAATATAGCCTTGAAGATTGATGTCAAGAAGGCTTTCGACACCATGGATTGGAAATTTCTATTGAAGGTTCTTCATTCTTTTGGTTTTGATGCTAAGTTCATGCAAATGGATTGATACCATTCTCAAATCAGCTAAGCTATCTATTGGTGTCAATGGCAAATCAGTTGGTTTTTTCTCTTGTAAGAGGGTGTTAGGCCAGGTGATCCCTTGTCCCTCTTTTGTTCCGATGCGAGAAGATGTTTTGAGCGGGGCTATTTGCAAGTTAGTTCAAGATGGAAAGCTCAACACAATGGGTGGCCCTAGAGGCTTCGAGATCTCCTAGTCATATCTTGTATCTTGATGATATTCTCATCTTCCAGAGCCTCAAATCAGAATTTGTCCAATCTAATGTCTCTTTTTAAGGAGTATGGGGAAGCTTACGGTCAAATGATAAATCTTCGAAGTCCAAATTCTATGCTTGGTAATATTTCGGCTCCTAGAATGTCTACCATTGCTAATACCTTAGGATTCACTTCTTGGTAGGTTTCCTTTCACCTATCTTGGATTGCCTATGTTTAAAGGTCAGCCTAGGAAATCCCGTTTGCAATCCATAGAGATAGGATCAAATCCAAATTAGCCACATGGAAAGGTTGTTTGTTGTTAATCATGGGGAGAGTTGAACTTGTTAAATCAAGGTTATTGGTATGATGATGTATAGCTTCCGGGTTTACTCATGGCCTATAAGCTTGCTGAAATTAGTTGATAGTTGGGTGAGGAACTTTATCTGTGCAGTATCTGAGATACCAAGAAAACAGTGACAATTGCTTAGCATAAATTGTGCAAACCTGAAGCCGAGGGAGGTCTTGGAGTTAGATCTTTAAGAGCTATTAACAATGCTTCTATGCTGAAATTGTGCTGGGATTTCATCTCTTCTTCTGAGTAGTGGGCTAGTCTGTTAAGAGCTAGAGTCTTGAGGATTAGAGACAAGATCCCTTAATGTGTGGATCCAATGATTTTCCTTGACACTGTCAATCATTGTAATTAGTTTAATTACCAATCAATGGCTGTCAGCATTATTTGTCGCCTTATTTGCTTGTAGTATCTTAATGCTAGCCTTAATCATAGGATCATGTATTGCTAGCATTTGCTATATATGTACACTGTAATCATCAGTTCAAATATATAATTCTTTACCTCTCATTACGTTTTCTAACTTGGTACCAGAGCTCTTAAGCCCTGAAGGCTCTTGATCCAATACAAATCATGGCATCCGCTGCAGATTCAAAGTTCAAAAATGATCTCCCACCCATCAGTATCCGTCAAGTTGGATAGAGACAACTATCCACTATGGAAATCCTTGGTGATCTCTATAGTCAAAGGCTGCAGGCTCGATGGGCACAAGTTAGGGACAAAGGAGTGTCTGAAGAATTCATAGCTTCGCGAGTTCAAGCAAGAAGCCAAATCCGCTTTTGAAGATTGGCGGGGCTCATGATTCACAACTCCTTGGATGGGTGATGAATTCAATGACTATTGAAATGGCAACACGATTCTTGCTGACCGTGAAACCTCAAAACAACTTTGGGATGAAGCTTAAAGCCTAGCAGGTGCACACACAAGATCTCGAGTCACTTACCTTAAATTTGAGTTTCACAGCATCAGAAAAGGAGAGATGAAGATGGAGGAGTATCTGGTCAAAATAAAGAATCTCGTTGCAAGCTTAAACTTGCATGCAGCCCAATTTCCAACTCAGATCTAATCATTCAAACCCTGAATGGTTTAGATTCTGAATACAACCCTATGGTGGTCAAGCTATCTGATCAAACTAGTCTCACTTGGGTTGATCTGCAGGCTCAATTGCCGACCTTTGAGAGTAGACTTGATCAACTGAATAGCCTCACCAACCTAACCCTTAATGCTTGAAGCAAATGTTGCCAACAAAGCTGATTACAAAGGCAACAAATTCAACACAAACAACAACTGGAGAGGTTCCAGTAGCAACTGGAGAGGTTCTAACTTCAGAGGTTGGAGAGGAGGCAGAGGAAGAGGAAGAATGTTTAAGCCAACATGTCAAGTTTGCTACAAGGTCGGGCACACAGCAGCAAATTGCTACTACAGGTTTGATAAGTCTTATTCAAACTCAAATTGTTCAGCGGCGATGGGATGACAAGGAGCACACAATGCCTTCCTAGCCTCACAAAGCTCTCTTCAAGATTATGATTGGTACTTTGACAGTGGTGCAAGCAATCATGTGACACACCAAACTGACAAATTCGAGGATCTGGTAAAACATCATGGTAAGAACTCATTAATAGTTGGAAGTGGTGAAAAATTGAAGATTGTTGCCTCAGGTTCCTCAAAACTAAACTCACTTAACTTACATGATGTCTTATATGTGCCCAACATTACCAAAAACCTATTAAGTGTGTCGAAATTAATCACGACAATAACATTACTGGTTGAGTTTGATGCAAATTGTTGCTTTGTGAAGGACAAGTTGACAGGGAAGGCAATTCTAAGAGGGACACTTAAAGATGGCTTGTATCGGCTCTCAAGGATTGAAAGGGACCCGTGTGCTTATGTATCTCGAGGAGAGAGCTGGCATAGAAGGCTTGGTCATCCAAATAATAAAGTCCTAGATAGAGTCTTGAAAAGTTGTAATGTCAAACTATCACCAAGTGATCATTTTAACTTTTGTGAGGCTTGTCAATATGGCAAAATGCATTTTTACCCTTTAAAACCTCTTTCTCTCATGCTAACAAAATTCTTGAATTAGTTCATACTTGATGTCCGGTGGCCTCACAGGTAACATCTCCTTCGGGTTTCAAATATTATGTTCACTTCCTTGATGACTTTAGTGGATTTACCTGGATTTATCCTCGAAGCAGAAATCGAATCTTGCCTGCTTTTACCCAGTTTAAAAACATGGCGGGAAAATCTGTTCAACAAGAGAATTAAGACAATCCAATGTGATGGTGGTGGTGAATATAAGGCTGTGCAAAACCATGCAATAGAAGCGGGGATACAATTCAGAATGTCATGCCCTTACACATCGAAACAAAATGGTAGGGGAAGAGAAAACACGCAGACATATTGCTGAATTTGGCTTGACATTACTACCACAAGCCAAAATGCCCTTTACACTATTGGTGGGAAGCTTTCTCCACAATAGTTTATCTCATAAACACCAGCCTCTCTAGTCACTCAAAATGAAAGTCCTTACTCATCGCTTCTTTAGAAAGGAACTCGACTACGGCTCCCTAAAACCCTTTGGGTGTGCTTGCTATCCTCTGTCTCAAGCCCTATAATCAGCCAAATTGCAATTCCACACAAACGGATGTGTGTTCTTGGGCTATAGTAACTCCCACAAAGGATACAAATACATAAACTCTCATGGAAGAATCTTCACTTCAAGACATGTTGTCTTCAATGAAGAACATTTTCCATTCCATGATGGCTTTCTCAATACAATAAGTCCCTTGAAAACACTAACTGAAAGTCCATCTGCCTCTTTTTCTTTGCCTATTGCGGGTAACTCACATCTTGGAGAAGCAACACCTTGAGATGACAACAATCCACGATGTCGAACAAGAACCGGCCGATCCAATTGGAAGTCACTGCGATTAATCTTAGCAGAGATCGGGCCAAATGATTCAAGTGCTTGCGATTAATCCGAGTAGAGATCAAGATGCAAATGATTCAACAAGGAACAATCCAATTTCTCATGACATTGATCCCACGAAGCTGATTCTTTGAAGCTCCCCAAGACCTTTTGAACCAAGAACAACCATCAACACTCATTGGACCAGGAGCAAGGCTGGAATTCACAAGCCAAAGCAACCATATGTTGGGTTAGTGAAACCTGCACAAATGAGAAGGAACCGAGAAAATGTCACGAAAGCACTCCACAAGACCATAGTGGAAAGAAGCTATGGATAATGAGTATCGAGGCACTCATGTCAAATCAAACCTGGGTTTTGGTACCATATCAAGGCCAAGAAAACATCATTGATTCTAAATGGGTCTTCAAGACCAAGTACAAAGCGAGATGGGACAATTGAAAGGAGAAAGGCAAGATTAGTTGCAAAAGGATTTCAACAAGCAGTGGATTGGATTATGAAGAGACCTTGATCCGGTTGTCAAGGCCGATCTGATTCGAATCATACTCTCGGTGCAGTGCATCTCAATTGGGAGGTCAAACAACTGGACATAAACAATGCATTCCTCAATGGCTACCTCAAAGAAACTGTGTTTATGCATCAACCAGAGGGATTTGTAGACTCAACTAAACCCGAACATGTCTGCAAGCTATCTAAGGCAATCTATGGATTGAAACAGGCCCCAAGAGCCTGGTTTGACATCCTCAAAAATGCCTTACTCAGCTGGGGTTTCAAGAACACAAAAAGTGATTCCTCACTCTTCACTCTAAGAGGTACAGATCACATTACCTTTCTACTTATATATGTGGATGATATAATTGTCAAAGGAACAACACCAAATTTTTAGAATTCTTCATCAAACAACTCAATGTTGTGTTTTCCCTTAAGGACCTTGGTCCACTGGACTACTTCTTAGGCATAGAAGTTCAAAGAGATGCATCTGGAATGTACTTGAAGCAATCGAAATACATAGGAGACACCCTGAGAAAATTCAAAATGGAAAATGCTTCATCTTGTCCAACACCTATGGTAACTGGCAAACAATTTACGATAAGGGGGAGAAGTTAAAAGACCAACCGTGTTCGGACAAGCTATAGGAGCATTGCAATACTTAACAAACACAAGGCCTGACATAGCATTCTCGGTTAACAAGCTCATCCAATTCATGAGCTCTCCCACTATAGATCAGCGGCAAGGCATCAAAAGAATATTGAGATATCTTCAAGGTACCATCCAACACTTGCCTACACATTAAACCATCCACCGACTTGGACTTAACGGGCTTCTCGGGATGCAGATTGGGCCTGAAGTGTGGACAATAGAAAAATCCATGGCAGGTCAATGTGTCTTCCTTGGTGAAACACTTGTTTCTTAGTCCTCAAGGAAGCAAAAGGTAGTCTCGAGATCTAGTACAGAGTCACAATATAGAGCCCCGACCGACTTAGCTCTTCGAAATAGCATGGACTCGTTCACTCCTTGATGAGTCGAGACTCCCTCTGCCAAGAAAACCAACACTGTGGTGTGATAACTTGAGTGCCAAGGCATTAGCTTCAAATCCAGTTATGCATGCTCGATCCAAACACATTGAAATTGAAGTGCACTACATCAGAGACCAAGTGCTGCAAAATGATATTGTTGTGGCCTATGTTCCATCAGCTGATCAAATTGCTGACTGCCTCACTAAAGCATTAACTCACACACAATTCAACCAACTCAAAGACAAACTTGGGGTGACTCTCTCACCCATCAGTTTGAAGGGGGGAATTAGAGACAAGATCCCTTAATGTGTGGATCCAATGATTTGCCTTGACACCGTCAATCATTGTAATTAGTCTAATTACCAATCAATGGCTGTCAGCATTATTTGTCGCCTTATTTGCTTGTAGTATCTCAATGCTAGCCTTAATCATAGGATCATGTATTGCTAGCATTTGCTATATATGTACCTTCTGTAATCATCGGTTCAAATATATCATTATTTACCTCTCATTACATTTTCTAACTTTGAGGAATAATTCGGTTGTGCAATATTCTATCTCTTCTTCAATTTGGTCGGGAATCAAACCTTACTTGAATACAATTTTTGAAAATTCTTCATGGTTGCTTGGAGATGGATCTGAAATTAACTTTTGGAATGATGCTTGGTTATCTAAGCCTTTGAACTCTTTGCTGTCTTTACCAGAACATTTACACTCTTCTTTAAATGCAAAGGTTAAAGATTTTCTGCATAATAACTCTTGGCTCATACCAAGTATTATTCTCCAAAACTGTCCAGCTATAGCTGAAGAGCTTAAGCAAACCATCATTCCTTCCTTTCCTAGTAAAGACTATCGTGTGTGGTGCAGAACTGAATCAGGCTCTCTAACTCTGAAGGATGCTTTTCGGTTTCTTAATAGCAATGGCCAAGCTGTATCTTGGGCCAAATTCATCTGGAATAAATGTGTTCCTCCATCCAAGTCTTTCCTGGTTTGGAGAATCCTCCATAAGCGCATGCCCACTGATGAGAACCTATGGTCCAATGGATGTATTATTGTCTCTAGGTGTGATTTATGTGGTTGTAATTATGAAACAACTGATCATCTTTTTCTTCAATGCGCCTTTGCTATGGACTTATGGTCCTGGCTGAGCAACACAGTTAGCATGGCAATAGATACCTCTTCTTTGCTTTCTGTTTTCTCTATCTATGATTCAGCAATGGAGCTCTCAAGTTAAGGACACATGATTCTTGCCGCCATAATTAACACTATCCGGGCAATTTGGCACTGGGGAAATAAATCAAGGTTTGAAGGCAGGACTATCCCTTTGCAGAGTTGCTAAAAACCTTATCCTTGCTAATGTTAGTCTTGCGGGCAATCTAAGTAAAGGAGCAACTCCATCCTCCATGCGAGGACTTTGTGTTATTAAAGGCTTTTATGGTCAATGTCATCCCAATCATGCTCCTAAAATCACAAGTCATCTGGCATCCTCCTCCTCTGTTATTGGGTCAAGTGCAATACTGATGGGGCTGCAAAGGTGCAAGGGTCCTTCGCTTGTGGTGGCATTTTTCGTGATCATAGTGATGCCACTCTTGGTTGCTTTGCAGCCAATCTCGGAATTTCTTTTGCTTTTTATGCTGAGCTTATGGGAGCAATCTTGGCAATTGAGATTGCTCATAAGAAAGGTTGGTTGTTATGGCTTGAATGTGACTCAAAGCTTGTCATCTCTGCAATCTCTTCTCCTCAATGGTTCCTTAGAAACTTAGGAATAGATGGAATAATTGCATGGCCATTACTAAGGAAATGTGTTTTGGTTACTCTCATATTTTTCGCGAGGGCAATAACTGTGTAGATAAAATTGCTAATCACGGATTATCTATTCATGGATTCTTTTGGTGGGATTTAATCCCTACTTTTATTAGGGATGATTTTAATAATAATAGGGTAGGTCTTCCTAATTTTTGTTTTAGGTGATTCATGGGTAAGGTTCATGTCCCCCCATGCGCTTGTATTGTTTTTCTTTTTCTTTTTTGTAATAAATTGGCGTGTGCTGCATATGATAGATAGATAGTGGCTAAAGGTCTGCCAACCTGGTTGGGATGTTAGTCTCCATTGTGATGTTTTGCATCCTGCTTTTGTTTAAAAAAAGAAGAAGGGGATATACTCTCCTTCTCCTCCCCTCCCTCCCTCCCTTTCCTTCCCCTCCAAAACTCGCAAAGAATCAAATCATGTCAGCCAATATAGAACCACTCATGCTTCCCCACACTTTAATTTGGAGTCATATCAGAAAGTTTATAAAAGCACTTCGCCACATGGTTGAATGATTTTATTCAGTCTTAAATTCGCAAAAATCATCAACTCCTACACCAAGGCAAAACAAAGTTCCTATCTAACAAACATTAACACACTCATTGTAACAGAGTACAGACTAACAGGATCATCACTCATTGTAACAACATTCCCATTTCTTCCTTCTAGTTTCAGTTTTCTTTCCATGGCAAGGTCTCTTAATCAACATGGATGTTGGAGGCTTCCACTTAGGCCAAACCAACGAGTTTCTCGCTAATCTCCCAGACCTTGCGAGCTTTCTCTGCGTCGCTAGCTTCCCGGGACAGCTGGTTTTCAAATGAAGCAGAGGCTTGATTCCAGCTCCAGTAAACACCAGATTTTGTTAGGCTTGGTTCACTTACAACCTAAATTAAAACCAAACAGTTCAATACATTAGAAATGAAGATATTTCAATAATAAATACTGTTTTTTTTTTCCCATTATCTTCCTAGCGCGTCATTGGCAAGATTCCTGTAAAATGGGCTTGTCTGTAAAGCGGTTAAGGTGCATTCACCTTTAAAATTATCTTAGGTCCATTGTGATCTTAACTTACTAAACAATTTCAGGACCCTTATTTGATTACTACATAGAAGCTAATTTTTAGAAGAATTTTTCCAGAGTGTGATTGCTATTTACCTGAGCAAGTCTCTTTCCTGCTTCATCTTCTGAGACAAAGCCTTTGGTTATGTACTTTTGGAATGGAGGGAATAGAGTTCTGAACAAGGGAATGTGCTCTCTAAACAAGCCTGTTGTGGCAATGCAACCCGGGTAAAGGGAAGCAAATGTGATTCCAGTTTCCTCATGGTATCTTCTGTGGAACTCTTGCATTGTGAGCATATTGCAGACTTTGCTGTCCTTGTATGCTTTGGCACCATCAAAGTCTCCACCATCTATCATGGCTGAACTGTTCAGTCCATTCAATCCACCGGCAAGTCCCCTCAAGTCGCCAAGGTTAGCCTTGGGAGGTACATTTCCAGCCAATGTATTTGTGTTTCCTGTTTAATCTATAGAATCAGAACCAAAATGCAACCAAATCATGGGTGATAAAAATTGGGATTTCCAATAGAACAAAACTCAAGTAAAGTTTATTAGGTGCTTGTTAGTTGTGGTGCTATTCTGCAATAAAAACAACATGTATATTATTTTTTAGCCTGCTCATTCTCTTTTTAAACTTATCAATTTATCATAGGCAAGATATAAAAAATGATACATGTTATATTGTTATTAGAGAACTGCACCATAAGCACATGAGGAATTTTATCTAAGTTTTGTCCTTCACAATAAACAACATCCTGATGAACTATACCTGTGATTGAGCCAACAATGATCAAGCGCTTCGAAGGGTAATCGGATTTGTTCAAGTCCTCAAGCAACAGGCGTGCAAGAAGAAAATGCCCCAGATGGTTTGTTCCGACACTAAGTTCAAAACCTTCAGCAGTGAATCTAGGTTCCTTGGCAGTTGGAAAGTAAACAGCAGCATTGCAAACCAGTACATCTAGCGGCATGCCCGATCGCCTCAAGTTATCTGCAAATTGGCGTACGCTGTCAAGAGAGGCAAGGTCTAAGTGCATAATGGTGTAGTTTTCCTTAGCTATGCCAGCAGATTTTGCAGCTCTTGCAGTCTTGAGGAAATCCCCTGCATGCCATTATCACATGCCACTTTCCTGTCTCAGCCAAAGCCTTAGCAGTGGCTAGGCCTAATCCAGAGGAAGCCCCAGTGATCACAACACTGCCCTTCCTCAATGTTTTCTTGCCTTCTGGTGAAGATTTGTTAACTGCTGGAGTGGTGGTAGCCACTGTCTCAGCCCTCACAGCCCCAACTTTTTATGGAATTCCCTCTGATAGAAAAAGGGTACATAAATAAATTAGACAATGTCCCCCAAAACTGAGGGGGATTACATAAAAAACTTTGTATTTTGTAGTTAAACTCTGAAATTGATTAAATAATATACACGAATAACACATTTTCAACTAGTATAATCACATGAGAAACATCTTAATATGGAGTTGACAATACTAAAAAATTGAGAAACAAAGGTTATGTTGCAGTTACCTTGCACCTCAATGCAGAAGAGGTGAAGTCAGCTTTGAGAGAGTCTGATAATGAAAGACCAAATAGGGTGGAGTCCTTGAGAGATACACCAGACTTTCCCCTGCAAACACAAAAGCCATTTCCCATAACTTCAATTGAATTATCTCTTCTCTCTGAGAAGTACATAATAAGAAATAAAACACCTCTTGGAAAATTGAAGCAAACCTCTTTAAGAATGGATGCAGGAACCAAAGAAGCAGCATGTAAAGCCATTGGAACTTAGAAAAGAAAAACAGTACAGACTGGATTATGTATTTTACAACGTTGCACCCAGCAAGCAAATATAGTAAGTTGAAGTGGTAATGTGAAAGGTGGACCTATTGTGAGTTATTGAAATGGATTTATATAGTAAAGTGTTTCTTTTGATATGAGAGGATAAGATAATTAGCAGTATGTGCAATTGCCACGTCCTTTGTAACCAACCAATAGGGTCTTGCATTTTAGATTTTAGATTTCTTATGATATAAATTTAATATTGGACTTAGGACAGAGGGGATATTTTGATCCGTTGCCCCAATAAGTGCCACTCCGTGTCCCGGACCCCGGCAGAAGTTATGGCCTTATAGGCTGCAAAAATATCAGTGCTGAAAGGGATTGGGGGAGTGGAGCTACATTTTGGATAGAAACGTAAAGACTTAAGACAACCCTTTTTTGGCAGGTTCAGCCTTCAAGGGTATAAGATACGATAATGGTATTTGAACACAAATTTTGATGCTATGTATAGATATCGTATAGCTGAAGAGGTGTTTTGAGAGTAATAAAATACATTATGAGAAAGAAGAGAACAATAAATAAGTACTGAAGAATATTTTTATACGGTATTTGGATACCATTTTTGTGTTCAAATATCTTTACTCATAAGACATTGGTGATGTTTTTTTTTTCTCCTTGAAGAAGAAACTAGAAAGTTTGGAAGATGAGAAGATCAATCAAATTTTAAAGAATTATTTAAAATAATAACTTAAAAAGATAATAAAGCTCTTACCTACATTATTTTAAAATCATTTTAAAATTTGATTAAACCTTAAAATTTTGATTGGTTGTGTTCAATCGACACGGGTCCATTTTATTCGTGGAAGACTCCATCCCTTATGAGTGTTGCAGAATGTGACAAAGGGCCTAACCAAGTTGTCCTAACCCAATTAGCTCACGAGGCTATTCAAGTAAGTTGTAAGATTGGGCCTACTCAAACACTACTTTGTGGATGTAGGTAAGCCCAGGAAGCTGAAGTAGTACCAATACCTTGCCTCATGCCTGTAACCCACTAGCTAGAACTGTGGGGAAACTGTGCAAGTGTATGTATTCATGATCATTGATCATGATTGATGCATTGTTGACAAGAAAAAATAACTAATGAATTGCCGAATCCTAAATAATGACACAAAGATAGCCCCTAATTTTTAACTAGAATTTTAACAGAAAAGCATTTTATTTTCCAGCAAGTGTTAAATTGGCAGGGCCGTAGGGTTGTGCTATACTTCTAAAATTTCTCTGTTTGGAATGCTGGTATTACAACAATGTCTTTGGAATGCAAGTTCTTCACATTTTCAAGTACATTATAATTTTAAAGGATTTGAAAGCCGTTCATTGTAAATTTGTAATGAGTTTGACTGTAACACCGATTAACTTAATTGTTATAATCGAACACGTGAATCTTAAAATTTTGACCCATGTGTTTAGGTAAACAACTTATAGCCTCTTTGTTTTAACTTTTCCTCAACAGCAACTGACGTTGAAAGCAGTGTTGACAGGAAGCTCCAATTTGGAGCTTTGGATAAATATGTTTGAACGCATAAATTTCCCATTTGCGTTAAAAAGAACTTAAAATAAATAGGTTCTTATTAAGCGTGGTACCAGATAATAAAATCGGGTTGACTGAATCAGATTGGTCTGACTGAATCAGGCTACTCACGACCAGCCTATTTGAATCGTACCGATCTGATTGGATCAAACTCCTCACGAATGGTCTAACGGGACTGAACTGGTCTAATTGAACCAGACTACACATGAATGGTCTTATTGCACTGCTGGTTTAGTTGGACCCAGATTGTAAAATCACTACGTTCCAATCGGACTAGTCATGGGTATCCAGGTTCCTTCAGACTAGCGGTTCAATTAAGCGGTTGTGAGAGCCTAATATAATCCGATCGGAGCTGTGAGTAACACATTGATCTTCAGAAGCGCAAACAGTGCGGTTCATCCAATAGGGTTTAGTTCGGTCAGGTTCAGAGTCTTGAACACTCTGGTTCATCTCACGATTATGCAGAATAAAGATAACAGCCAGATCAAAACTTACTTTTTTTTTACAACCGGGGGGGAAATTGCAGGTGTGCCATGGATTGTGCAAATTGGTTTTCTGCATATAACAGTGGCTTTTGTAAAAGTCAGGGTCAAAACATAGGCTCTGGAAAATGGCCTACAAATTTGTCGCAGCAATTCTTTGTGCCTTTTTTAGATGATACATCAAAGAGATAAAGTATAAATCATTCTGTGGCCTGCGGATTTGCAGGGTGAGGTATTGAGTCTCAAGCTATTTACAAAGCGACAGTGCATAAGGAAGCACCTGACATCTCTCACAAGGGAAAATGATGATTACTATCATAATCTATGCATGCATTTCAAAAATGACCCTTTTCCCATACGACAAATTCTAGCCAGGCCTTACAGTGATGCTCTTGTGCCAGATCAAAAATCTGCAACTACACTTGCCTTGCTCATGTTATGCTTCAATCTGGCTGCTGGATTTTATGATCAGCATGTGCCAAAATTTATAGCAAGGATAACAGTATGAAGTACTTGTTCATCCATAGGATACTTTTTGTTAGGCAGTGTAACCTGTATTGTGGTAGCACATAATTTTGCATCTATTAAAATGTTGTGGCTGAGTTTGATGGGCTTCATAGTGCACATGTGTTGCATTGGCATGCTAGGCTGTCAAACACACACTTTTTGATGCAGCATGCATATACGAGTTACTTAAAGGTGATAGAGTTGACCTCTTGTGGAACCAGCACACCCCTTACTAGCGAATTCAAGTATTTATTACTATGTCAGAAGCAACATTATTTCCTTTATTATATTAACTTGTAACCTGGTGTATGTGGAACTAGCATCATCCTCCCCACCCAATTATTGGATGAAGTGCTTTAACAATAAATCAAAAAGCAACTATATGTACTTATTATAGAAGCTTGGCGTCTATAATATTACTATGGATGAGCCCCTAAAGAGTTTTGAATTTGAATTTAGTGCATTCGGGCATTCATGCATCGTTGTATTAATATTGTTTCATTTTTTTAATACCGTCTCAATACATCCAAATGATACATCCGGTGAATGCGTGAGATGTAATGGAATGCGGGGAGACTCCAACCCGTTTGCAGTATACTCGGTGTATCAACGACATGTACTGTCTAACACTCTTGATATGTGTTCATATACATATACAAGTCCATTGGTAATTGCTGGCCTACCATAAAACCATGAGTTAGTAATGCTATCGTTGAAGATATCAACTAGCAATATCGAAAAAGGCTCGAACTTTAATCCCAAAAATGTTTTTCTACAACTCCAATTAATTAAAAATATATATGTTTATAAAATTAGTGAAGGAAGGTGGGTAGCACATGCTCAAAACCTTGTTTGGAAAGGTAGAAGATGAGTAAAAGGAAAGAATTAGCGTTTAGGATTAAAAGTGCAGGTGAAATTGGATGGAAGAGATAAAGAGGTAAGTTTTTCTTTTCTCTTGACTCAAAACTCTCCTTGCATTCTACTCTATTATTAGGAGCTTAAAATCCAACTTGGACTATGTTTGGAAGTTTTTAAGGAGATGGAGTAGAATGGTTAATAATGAAATTGTTAGTAATGGAGTTGAGTAGAAAGGTAAAAGCATCTCACTTATTGTTTGGAAGTTTAACGAGGAACGAGGAGAAAATGCCTAACCCCCACTTTGTTGGAGAGTAGGAAAATAAGAGAGTTTGAATAGGAGTGGTGGTTTGATTCGCAATTCTACGTTATCTTGGTTCATTAATGAAAATAACGAGTTAATGGTTTTTCTCATTCTACTTACATTATTAACCACCCATTCATAAGGTAAAAAACAAAAATACCATTCATCCTCCCAAACATATATTATGTTCAGGCTACAACTTTGTTTATTTAACAAATAGCTAAGTCTTCAGAAGGACTTATTTACTATATCGATTAAGGAAAAACTTAACCTTTTTTATTTAACTTTTTTATTTAATAGTTAGGAAAATTATTAGGTAATATAACAAAACTTCGAACAATAGGGAAAAAAGCATTCTATTGCATAGCTGCTAAGCAGTAGAAAAATTATTAGTTACTTAATTGAAACATTTAATTATTTTATATAATAAAAATTAATATAGCTCACATTATTGCTCGCTTTTCGTATCACTATCCGTGTATATTTTCACAAAAAAAACATTAAAAAAATTATAAAGATTTATTAACCTTTATAAGAGACTACTCTTCTCTTCAAAGCCATCTCTGTTGCAGTGGGGAAGATTCCTGGGGTTTCTTTCACTACCTCCTCATATTCTTGGATCATCCTCCCATGGCTTCAAGGCAGTCTCCATAACCAACGCTCTGATTGTGACCCAGTCTCTTGAGCACCTTGGTTTTCTTTGTCTCTCGAATCAGTGGTCGAAGCTTCTCTTGTGGAATATCCATTTTTGTCGTCTTCATTTATTCTAATTTTTTATGTTATTATGTTTCAGGGAGTAAAAATAATAGTGAAGAGAGAAAGAAGGAAAAGAAAATAATGAAGAAAGGAGGAGGCTCATCCCGATCCCATTTGTTGGGCGGGTCGGTCCATCAGACAGTTCTTCTTGAATGAGGTCCGATCCATTCCATTGCATTGCATATTTTAATTTCGTGACTGAAGAGGTTCATCCATTGCACGTTTTAGTTTACATTTGGTGGAGGTCCCAGTCCATTCCATTGCATGTTTTAATTTACATTTGGATGAGGAGGTTAAATCCTATTGCATGTTTAAGCACGTTGAACGGGAGGTCCCATCCATTCCATTGGATGTTTTAATTTATGTTGGACTAGGAGGTTCAGTCCATTGCATGTTTAAGTTTGTTGGATGGGGAGGTCGAGTCCATTGCATATTTTAATTTACGTTGGACGAGGAGGTTAGGCATTGCGTTTAAGTTTGTTGGAGGGGAGGTCCGTCCATTTCCATTGCATGTTTTAATTTACATTGGAGCCCGAGGAGGTTAAGATCTATTGCATATTTAAGCTTTTGAGATGGGAGGTCCCTCCATTCCATTGGATGTTTTAATTTACTGGACTAGGAGGTTAGTCCATTGCATGTTTAAGTTTTACGTTTGGATGGGAGGTCCGTCCATTCCATTGCATATTTTAATTTCCGTTTGGACGGGAGGTTCCGTCCATTGCACGTTTAAGTTTCTTGGAATGGGAGGTCCGTCCCATTCCATTGCATGTTTTAATTTTTGTTGGACGAGGAGGTTAGTCTTATCTGCATGTTTAAACTTCATTGGATGGGGAGGTCCGTCCATTCCATTGCATGTTTTAATTTTACATTGGACTAGGAGGTTCCGTCCATTGCATGTTTAAGTTTACATTGGACGGGGAGGTCCGACCATTCCATCAGATATTTTAATTTGTTGGACGAGTAGGGTTCCCCCATTTACGTTAAGTTTCCATTGGACGGTGGAGGTCCGATCCCTCCATTGCATGTTTAATTTGTTGGACGAAAGGTTAAGCGTCCATTGCATGTTAAGCACGTTGGACGGGAGGGTCCAGGCCAATTCCATTGCATGTTTTAATTACTTTGGACGAGGAGGTTCGTCCATTGCATGTTTTAATTACGATTGTCACCGGGAGGTCCGAGTCCATTCCATTGCATATTTTAATTTTTTTGTGGACGGGAGGTTAGTCCATTGCATGTTTAAGTTTACATTGGACGGAGGGTCCTGCCCATTTCCATTGCATGTTTAATTTTACGTTGGACGAGGAGGTTCCGTCCATTGCATGTTTAAGTTTACGATGGGGAGGTCCCGTCCATTCCATTGCATATTTTAATTTCCGTTGGATGAGTGAGGTTCAGTCCATTGCATATTTAAGTTTCTATTGATAGAGGTCCGATCCATTCCATCGTACATGTTTTAATTTCTCATTGAAGAGTAGGTCTTCCATTGCATTTTAACTGCGTTAGGCAGTAGGTCTTCCATTGCATTTAACTTACTGCTGGATGAGTAGGTGCTTCATTGAATGTTTAAGTTTTACTAGACGGGAGAGTCCTCATTCCATTCTATTGCATTTTAACTTCTGACTTGGCGAGTGGTCTTCCATGGCATGTTTAAGTTTACGTTGGACGGTAGAGTCTTCCATTGCATGTTTAAGTTTTCGATGGGCCGGGTAGGTCCCGATCCATTCCATTCATGTTTCAATTCTGTGCATTTAGGAGGTTACGTCCATTGCATGTGTAAAATTCTATTGGACGAGGAGGTCAGTCCCAATGCATATCTAATTTTGCATATACTAACTTTTGGACGAGGAGGTTCTGTCCACTACAATTTTATTTTTTATCTGGAGGCTAAAGAATAAAGAAAGAAGAAGAAGAAGATAATGAAGAGAGGACGAAGAAAAGAAGGAGAAAAGGACAATCATCGAAAGGAGAAAGGAGATGAAGTAACTCTCCCTAACCAAAAACCCTATTTTACACATATCGACAAGACCTCTTTTCCTCCTCCCACTCTCCAGCAGCTCCCGCGCCCCTCCTACCTCCCATTGGTTCTTCTTCTCCTCATCCCCTCCCTCTCTTTTTAACCCTAACGCCCACTCCCAATCCTAAAAAGCCCATCTTACATATCGGACAGCCCCTCATACTCTCTTTTCAAACACGCCCACACTTCATCAAATCACCTCCTTCCCACGCTCACTCCTCCCACCCTGGACACAGCTATTTCTGCTCAGAGCCACCCAAGCCCTGGATTGCATGAAGACCAACCTTAAGCGGTTGGTAAGAAGAAGCATGCAGCCCTCCCATCATCATAAAAGGGGAGAAAAGGGAGAGGGGGGGGGGGTTGAGCCATATTTTACGGGTGGAAAAAGGAGATTGGAGATCGAGTTTTTCTCTTCTCTCCTCTTATTAGGAGTGGTTAAGAAGGAGAAGTTAAAAAGAGCCATTGAGATTGAAATGTAAAGGTTTTGATCTTGAAATCTTACCACTTGGGAGAAAACAAAATCATTGTTATTCTGCTCTCTTTTTAGTAATCCTTGTTCTCTTTGTTGATATTATTCATAAGTTTCTGACATTTTATTTTTCGGTGTCTCTATTTCGACAAAAGAAAAACCCATGGATATTAAACTGAATAAGTTAGTAAAATGTTTCACTTTGTCTCTGTTACTATCATTCTTTTGCACCTCTATCTCTTGAATAAGTTAGTAAAATGTTTCATTTTTATCATTTACTATGATGTTTGTATCTTGTTCTTGAAATGATTTAGTAAAATATTTCTTAATGTTATTCTATTTTCATAAGGTAAAGATACTTTTTTGAAAAAATAAAAGATGATCACTAAATCCCCCCAACTTGGTTCCAAATACTTAATCAAAACAATGTTTTTTAGGTTTGCTCTATGACAAGTGTCATGTTCAACCCTTTGGATTTTGGAGGTTGCTGTGGACTTACGTGCCATGTTCAGCCTCACTTAGCTCCAAAAAATTTCTAGCAAGGGTAAAACAAATATTTTCAAAGTTATTAATAATTTGTACAACTAATTTTGGGTAACCATTTTATGTATGTTCTGGTCAGTGGGTTAAGTCTCCATGCCTTCCCAAGACATAATCTAATCCTGGAACCCAAAGCTTTTTCTTAAAGGGTTTTCCAACTTCCTTGAAATTAAATAAAGTTGGTGGTGACTCCATGTTTTCTCTCTAAAGGAAAAAATTAGTCTTTTTTTGTTCTTCTGGATGGCGACTCCCGGGACCTTTTAAGAGTCAAGCTAGTAAGAATTGGTTTTACAAATTTTTAATAACTATGCTTATTTGTTTTCCCTTTTATGGCTATATCTTCTTTTTTCTTACTGTAATTAAATGACAAAACTAAAAATGTTTTTATTTTTAGTAATGTTTGTTTGGATTGTCCTTTTGGTTGGTTTTCCTTTTTATTTAAATGAGAAGAATTAGTTTGTACACACGTGTTTGCTCGTGTTATTGTTATATATGTTTCACTAACAATGTTTTTGTTACCGGTTATGAGAGGGGCGTACTTTTTCTTTTCTCTCTCTATCATCATAAGCATAGAATTGTCATGCATGTTCGATTTGTGAATATTCTCAAAACTAGGAAGCGTCGCATTGTTTCCCCCAGGCATGAATGACATATTGAATATTGTTTGCACACCTAATGGTGTTATGTCATATAAAGGTGATCTTTCCCCGTGGGGTTTTCACCCCATTGGGTTCCTACAGCATGAATCATGCAAGATATATTCTCACTATACTCATTTATTTTTTTTTTTGGTGACTCTTTGTTGGAAGATTTTGGTATTCACGCTTATAGCGAGAGAATGGAAAATTTGGTTCGGAAGAGTACTATGCTACGTGAGTTGTTCCAGAAAATATGAATCGATGTGACACTCATTGTGAGAAAAGATTCATTATCTCCGGCGTGAGAATTGAAAAAGCACGCTCGGACTTTGTCGGAAATATGGTGGGAATATTGGACCTTGTGCGTGTTCGATGGAAGCCTATTTTCCTCGTGAGTAGGCCTGATATTGGATTTCGACTGAGGTGTTTTGAATTGCTAGCTGACATCAATCAAAAGTCATAGAAAAGTATGCTATATGCTAAGGTTGCCAATTCAAAAAGGCAGGTGTCTACATGTGTGTGCTATGCCACGGATTGGAAGATACTAAGTCTATTGGAGATTCAGGCAGATAGAGAGCAGAAAGAACCACCAAAGGTTGAAGAGTCGTTTTGGAAGTGTATCTCAAACAAGATTGACCAGCAACAATAAAGGGATACTTTCGACAATACTGTACAAAGCGATATATGGGTTAGTGCTCTTTCCTTTGTGCGGATCTGATTGATGTTCGCTATGGATGTCCCGGTCTACTATCTTATTTGATTTCCTCTCCCTATAGGTTTTGTCATTCCAGAATCGATAAGGAAACTGCGGTGTTGTGCATCAATATTGTATGTTTGAATGTGACTATCAATAGCATTGTGATAAAATTGATAGAAACAAATGACATTGAGAAAGGTTGGCTCGCATGCAACTAAAGCCACGTAAGCTATATGAATGAAACAAAGTTTGATCGTCGAGCGATCATTTGGTTGGATGTCCATGGTATATTAAATTGATTGTATTCAGCTGTGGAAGTTTTCAAATGTTCCATTGATGGTCCCGGAGGTTGTGTCGTGCTCCTAGCTTTGGTGATCGTCGGTAGTGGACACATGATGAACCTCAAGGGCCTTTCGATGGGATGTTCTTCTCTATTGCGAAAGTGAGCTTTCTCAGTCGAGCTGATAGCGTGAGGTCGGCATGGAATGATGTTCATATAAGAATGGGAGGAATTAGGAAGGCGAATCATAATACTGCAAAGATTGAAGTATGGAAAAGCAAAGAAGTTTCCTCCAAGACTCACCCCCCTCTCCATGGAAAAATAATCCTATGTTGAAGATCAATATTTGAAAAAAAAGAAATCCAAAATTTTAAGCTGGATGGGGGTTTTGGATCCGAAGAACAGCGCAGTAATTATTGTCCGCTCCCGGCCCGAGTGCGAGCGAGTTCAGATTGAGCATTTGAAAGGCAGTGATGCTCCATGACGCCAAGTCGCACAAAAAGCGAAAAGAAAGACAAAAACATAGAATTCATGAGCTGGCATGGTGAGATGTCGAGAGAATTACTTGTCAAAATTCAATGGAAGAAAAAAAACTCGAGACAAATGTGGAGTTCGTGTTGAAACAATACATATACTAAAGAGAGTTGAATCCTGAGAATCCTTGGCTTTGACAGTGTAATCTGATGAGGATGGAGCAGAAGCGGTCAGTGTCGCGGCTAGCGGAAGCCAACATGTGAAAAAATTGTCGCTCGAGAACTAGGTAAAGACTACGAAGAGTTGAAGCTCAGCGATCACGAGAATGGGTAAAGGGATGAAATTGGTAGTGAAAGATGTGATAGTCCAAAGGAAGCATGGAAGAAAATACGAGGGACATGATGGATCGCTCAATATCCACTTCACGGTGGAAGCCGATTTGAAGAGCGTCCATCCGCGTTCGTATGAACCATTTCCTTGGTACTACCAAAAGGTGACGAGATTTCTTCAATCATTTTTTGGGGCTTCGCCGAGAGGAGGTTGGGAAAAAGAAGATGAAGGCTCTTAGCATAGGAACTTTGTGAGCCTCGGAGAAGGATGGAAACCATCGATGTCTTATTTTATTTTGGTCAAGGCCTCGCGGTTTGCATCGAAATATTTATATATGAAATGGAAGTTTTCATCCGTGTCTATCGACGATTTTAGATGATATCTATCGGAGTGCATTCTCCGGCAGATATGTCGTCGTATATTTTTACTTTCCTAAAAACGACGTGTTTTTGCATAAAAATTGGGGACAACGCTGAGATGCAGTGTAGTTGTCGAGGAATTAGATTCTCACTTGGACTTGACTTCCAGCGCATTCAAGCTAGAGGAACCATGCCACTAGTTTGATTGCGGGGATGAGTTTTCTTCTTTATGGAGGTGTATACGAGGACTTTCCTAGTCCCACTTGTTAGCGGTTCTAGGCAAGTATACCCTAGTCGTTCGAAGTCGGTGGGTGAGACTTTTATCGTTCCCCAAGGTGTGACAAGTACCCCAGCAATCTTAGAATCAATTACTATCTGTCGGATATTTGGATTGAAGGGAGCTCGATAGTAAATACCAAGACCAAATAAGATCTAAACCTAGAACAAACAAAATAAAGAGAAAAGTTCTTTGAGAATTTCGTGAACACTTGGAAGGCGGTTAAAGGAATTCTTCAAATATTGAATTCTGTTGGATTGGGTTACTAAACTTCGTCCCGTTCAATGACATGACTAATAAACCGGTTTCTACTTCAAGTGTGACAATCAATCACCTAATTTACTCAAGCCATGATTCCTCGGATGATGAGCTAAATCCACTAATAGAGCACCTAATTCCTTAGGTGGCCTAGATTCTTGAAGTAAATAAGATTAGGGATTACGCGGATTGTTAATAAACTAGTTCCATTCCTAGATAAGGTTTAGGTGATCATTTAGTTCGGTTCTGTCTGAATTTCCGTGCATTTTCAAAACACTAATCAAGTCGTGGGGGTGCTAGCCCGACAAGCATTAAGCCGCAGGAAAATCAATCACTTTCGATAAAGTAAAACTATATTACAGATCAAATGGATACATGAGAATTGGAGATAGCTACTAACTTCACAATGGGTTTGCTATCGTGATCACTTGCCAAAACTAAAGATATATAGATGAAGGAAGGAAAACTCCCTGGAATCCTTGTGCTCCTTCCCTGGTTGGAAGAAAGTATTGTCGGGTTTCAAAAACTGTCTTTCTTCTGTTATCAGTGCTCCTTTGTAGATCGGAATTCACGTCACGATAGCAGCTTACCACACGCTGTACGCTTTCAGTGGAGCATCGCCGTGGATGCTCATCACGGCAGCGTGATAGCTTCGCCTTCACCAAATGTTGTATCGCAGTACGTGATTGCCGTCCATTGACGTGAGATACGCGAAGGAGTCTAGCTCGTTAACATGTCCCAGTGGTGATGAGTATCATGTGAGCGTGGCATCGACTTTTCCTTCTTTTATCTGGTATTGCTTTCGATCCACCATGGAAATTAAATCGCAAAGGTTTGGCCGTGATAAATTTACTATTAGTCATTTTTTTTACTTTTAAATCTGTCTTCATCAAGCTCCATCGTGGCTAATCTTGAGCATTTTCCTTGAATTCGCAGCAAAACAACACCAAGCCAACCTCACAGAACCAAGGGTAAAAACTAATAAAATCGAGATCAAATATCCTAAACTAATGAAATACATGCAAAAATGTACGGAAATTATGATGTGAAATCACTTTCTTCAAATCACTTTGACATTCAATTGTTTGTCCTCGAAGCAATTACTAAGGCCGAGAAGAAATAACTCATCATTATGGATAGTGAACCAAGAACCCCGTGTAACAGTAATCCAAAGTGACATCTCAAATAATTGACAAGAAACAATCAATTCAGGTCAATTAGAGGCTTAGGTTTCTTGGGCTAAATTTTCTAACTAGAATTAGGAATTCTTTCTACACGAAGATCACCCAGCTTGTTCAGTTGTGGCTCTCTTTCTTCACCTCACTCAAGTGTTAGGGATATAAGACAATTCGCTCTAGTTTACTCCGAGGAATGGTCTGTAGAACTGTTATCAATGAGAATCTCTTTATTATTAAAGCAATTAAAATCGAGGGTCTTTGACTTTGGTTGTAACGGGGCCATGGGATTTATCATGGGGAGTGGGGCAATGAAAAGGACATTTCAAAAGCTACACAAATATCAATCATTGCAAACATGACACGCTTCTAAAATCGCTGTGGGTTTCGATTACTTTTAGCCTTTCTTTCTTCTTTTTCTTTTTTCTCATTTCTTTTTATCCTCCTTCCCACCATATTTTTCTTTTCTTCTGTTTCTTTTCCTTGTAGAAGGAGATTTTCCTTTCTGAGAAATATTTTCCGATTCTTTCATCCCGGCTTTTTTTAACTACCTTTTTTACTTTTTGTAATACTTTAGAAGGTATCCTCCAAGCATATTTATCAAAATATTTGAGGATACCGAAAAGTATTTTATTCTTCCAGAGCTCAAATTGGGTAACTAAGGGGTAACATTTAATCATTCAAAGCTCGAAGGCGAGAAAAATACCTAGTTCCTCGAATCATTTTCAAAAAAGTTTCAAAAATTTTAAGCTTCAAATAGTTTAGTCAGGTTCTGAGAAATACCGTCAAGAGGAATAACACTCTAACCTGAGGAATGGGGTAGATTTAGTAGGTACCCATGCAAACAAAATCTCACATTTTAGAAGTTCGAGAAATCAATGAAACACAAGTCTATGGAACCACATGACTAATTATCAACTATCACACGGATCATCTCGAAACATTTCATTTTGCGGCCTTATCCACGAATAAACAAAAATTGGGTTCAAGAATTCACTATCTCAAGTTATTTGGCACTTAGTTCTCACGATTGGATGCAAAAAATTTGAGGCAAGGGGAGCAATCTAATCATGTGGTATACGAGGCTATCATGCAAAACTATATGAATGCAACATGAACAATGCGAGAAATACCCTACTGACTTAAGAACTTACATTGTCCCCAATGTAAATAAACAAGTTGGAGGAGGAAGAAAAATT